>CM073778.1:73652109-74852109 GCA_037158775.1 Hetaerina titia | reverse complement strand
TGGTGGTCGGCGGGAACAATTTATTTCTCCACTGAAATATTTTGAATAATAAGCCACAAATAGTCACCAATAACTTTGCTTCGGCATGCGGTAAGCATTTACATATTCTTTAAGCATACCAATTGTATTCATCACTTCATGTTAAGGTATTGAATCTTTTATGACAAGTTGAATTTATCTTGAAAAAATGTTGCTGATGGTCTTAATGATATACAGGTTGATTAGCTGTGAGTTGTACCTTGAGGTCGGTTTTTTTTGCGAATGCTCGTGTAATAAATTAAGATAGCTATGCTATTATTTTCAATTGCGAAAATAATTTAATTGATATACATAATAAAAAGTTTAATCGATAATAAATGGTTCATTTAAGCCGAAGAGAGGGAATTTGACGACTTGACATGTCGAAAGGAACGATGAAGTGTGATGTGTGAACGATGATGTTGTGTAACTTAAAATATATTTAATAGCAAACCAAAATGTTAGTTTAAACTGGGGATAATAATAATTTGCACTGAAAGTAATGAATAGTTATTTAATCTACTGAGCTGGGAATTTAATTATCAGATCGAAAAAATAGGGCTTTACGATGTACGAGAATGACCTGTCGAGACACTGACATTAGTATTAATTATGACGATAATTGCCTTTCTATTTTTATAACTGCATATTATTAGTTGGACTTGAATATTAAATATTTTATAAACATTAAGTTAATAAATATTCCCATCTTTTCAATTTTTGCATGTTCCCGCACATAATCCAAAGGTTTCAAATGTACGCTCCGTAAGCATTAGACATAGACTCATTTGTATTCTCAGAGTGAAAAACGGATTATAGCCATCGGTGAAAGAAAATTATTCAATTCAGATTTGAAAAATATGAGGTATCAGACGTAAGGTAGTTTAAGATGTATTAGAAAATTATAGAGAACTTTGAACTGTGTGTTAGAAAGTCATAAATGATCAACATAATGTATTTCTTTATTAATTAAAATTGGCAATTTTCCACAAAAAAAAATTAATACGGCCGGTTTCGATGTAACCACATCATCTTCTGGTATTTTAATCAATCATGATATTCCACCACATCATGCCTGAAACGTCTCTTTTTATAATGTATTTCATTTATTTATTTTATGGATATCTACAAAGTTGAACGAAAATTCTCTTATCACAGTTCTGATTCAAACACTGATGAGAAAAAATGTCACATATATATAATTAGAAGAAACCTCGATTTTTTGTGTACGAAAATGAAAATATTATTTGATTAAGCTTGTAATGGTGTGCTGACTCAATGGCATCGGTGAATGATCTTATTTTTTTCTGTCGTAATTATGTGTAAGTCTTGCACTGAACATCTCTTATTGCCTATGAAGAATTGATTAATCTGTAAACTTACTTATCAGAAAATTGACTACTTAAACAACGCCGTCTCTGACGAGGTATGTTGAATTTAATGCATAAGTATTTAAACAAATGATTGCATGTCTAAACTTACGACACTACTTTCATGAAAGAATTCCAGCCACCGTACTATCTGTAAGTCCTTGCATAGCGATCAGACTTGTGATAACTTTGTTCCGGTTCAGGGATCTCTTGAGGGTTCAAAATGATAACGCTGTCTCTACTATCGTTCTAATCTATATGATCCGTTTCAAATAATTGAAAAAAGCCGTCCACTTGAATGTAGCCAATCTTTCATTCAATATCCAGATTGTCTTTACTATTTGAAACGGATCTCAGTCAGTGGGAAAATAGTGCCAAATTTTGTTTTAACGTACTTTCCCCTTGGAAAAATGAAAATCACCTGCAGGAGAAAATACTGTGTTCCGCAAAAAACTTCTCCCACCTGATTTGAACGGAAATTCATGTTTTCAAATCCCCAAAACACGTTTTGATCATTTCCAGAAATAATGTCTCTCTGTTTGACCGTGTATGTGTGTCATGTTTCTGTTCAGCACGATAACCCAGAAAGGTTTAAGTTAGCAGTGAGAAATTTTATATTTTCTGTAATTTTTTTCGAGTAGATGAACTGCCTAGATTTTGACCAACATACGTCCACCGGAAGTAAACGTTTCGGCCCTTTTTCACCTAATATCATTTGCATCGTGGATAAAAAGTACGAAGATAGATTGGGATATCTTCCTTGTTGCAGATCACTGAATCACTGAAGTAGTATTTTATTTTTCACGTTAAAATATGACAACATTGTGTCATTTGCGTGGAAACTAAACCATTGCAAGGATAAATGAGTCGATTATCATACTTTTTTCACCAATTATCCTATCCCGTAACAAATGTTTACGTCAGATCGTTCAAAATCGGTTCTATGCAATATGCTTGGATCTTTTTAACGTGGTCACCATAGAAATATTGGCCTCAGAGTTTTCCCTTAATGGGACAAATGCTGAATCCAGTCCAGACCGGAAGTGGAGAACACTCTAAAATACCACGCATGTAAGAATAAAAAGAAGAAGGACATTATTTCTACCGCACTCAATTTTACCGGGAGCAAGAACAGAGAAAAACTTTTTATTAATATGAGGAACAGGATAAATTCCGGTCAATTATTATTGCTTTCTTTGCATTTGGTCTGAAAAAGAAAAATGGGCACGGTGTATCTGCGTTGATCATAACAGATTATATTTATGAAACAAAGAGTAACTCCTCAGGATTAGTCAGGGATCATTTTCGAAGGTTTGCTTTCTTTTGTCATAACCTGTCTTTTATGATTCACCTTCGATTCGTGTCGAACTCATCGTTTAACTGAAATAACCTCAATCCTATTTTCCATCCCGGTGAATTCGGCTAATTCAAACAAATCGCTCGACTCGGAATTGTAAACAACGACGTTTTTATTTACTAACTGATCCAATTTGATTATTTTCGCCGTTAAAAAAATGCTTCCTTTTTAAACAAATTGACATGATCGTTCTTTCGAATAGAGGCCATCTGATATGTGAATTAGAAAAATGAATTGGTCAAAAGTCAACTCTAGTGTGTATCCTGAGTTTGTAACTCTAAAGAGTTATTCAGACAGGGGACTAGTCTTGACTTCAGCACTGAAATTTCGAAACTCATGGAGCCGTTCACACCGTGGGTGCCTAGCTCATTTTGAATTCCATCCATTTTATTTGCTTGAAGGCGTTCATTCTACATTTTTCATTGAAATACCGCGGCAAATGTTTTGAGGTCGCAATGTTTTCGTGAACAACGTAGAATTAGGCTCAATATCTTTATGCGTGCTTGGTCAAATGAAGAAGTATAGTCATGAATTAAAATCGTTTTCTTTTTGCAATAAAATGAGTTTTTCAAGAATGAGACGGCCTTAAAATTTTGTTTAAATTATAAAGGCATTTAAAGAAATTTATTTACGTCCATATTTCATTCGTTTTTATTATTTGACCTCTTATTTTGCCCACCTGATTGTGAATTGTGCATTACTGTGAGGATGTACAGGGTTCGTCCGGAAAATAAGTGTACTGAGCTCAGGAAAAAAAATTTATTACACTTCTACATATCTTAAGCTAATATTCCTCAAAATAGGACCCTTATCAGTCGATACACTTGTTCCAGCGGCGTTCCCATTCCTGGAACGCTCCCGCGAAGGCATCATCGGGAACCTCTCGAAGACACGTCGTCAAGGCCTCTTTGACGGCGTCCAAAGTCCCGTATCGCGTTCCTTTCAAACTCCTCTTTATCTTCGGGAACAGAAAGAAGTCCAGTGGGGCCAAGTCCGGGCTGTAGGGCGAGTGAGGCAGCGTTGCCACGCCGTGGTTGGCCAAGAAGTCCGACACGACAAGCGCGGTATGAGACGGTGCATTGTCGTGATGCAGCCGCCAGATGTTTTTGATCGCTGGCCGGACGCGGGCGACTCGTTTTCGAAGCCTGTTGAGCACTTGGTCGTAAAATGCAGCATTTACAGTTTGTCGTTCAGGTACAAATTCGTAGTGGACGACTCCCCTTTTGTCAAAAAAGACAATGAGCATCATAAACTTATTTTCCGGACGAACCCTGTATATCGTCGCGTATGTTGTAACGTATCAGTCACTTTAAAGCCGCAAAGAAAAAACGCAGTCGATCATTAAGGATATCGTCCGAAATTGTTCACCTTTTTATCGAAACTACTAATTGTACGTTCTTAATAACATCCCACTTCTAGTCGTAATTCACGTACCTAGATATTATTTAATTGATTTAAAACGTCGTTCTCATCTGTGATAATTCTTTCTTTCCATTGCTGATAGTCCATCTTCCACTTCAAAATACGTAAAGGTTTCAGAACATTCTACTTATTGTTCCCGTAGATATGGTATATGAATGTATGTAAGTTTTCCACCCCTGTAAACTCGTTTCATATACCAGCCCCAATGTGAGTGCACCCTCACGTTTTACGTAAAAAATATAGCCCGCTGTTTTTAAACTGCACGATCGCCTACGCTCATCAATCACTCCCGGCCGCATTCACGGCCGTTGCCGGGCAACCGTCCGTCGGAGCTGAACCAGGGTGGAGCCGGGTGCGCCGTTGGAGCTAAGGGACTGGGGCGATCGTGAGAATACTTGAAGACCCGTGAGCAAAGTAGAACAAGGGCCGGCATGGGAGTTAGTTGATGAGTTTGGAATTGGGACTGATTTCTCGAGTGTGCTGGGAGCTGAGTGTTCCGTAGGTGTGAGGGGATGTTCGGAAGCCACAGGAAGCCATTTCTGAAGTAGTTTTACTCAGTTAAAAATACTCGGAGATGTAATAAACGCTTCCTCAAAGTCCGAACGAAATCGATATGATGTAGAGAACTTCTTTTATGTCGAAAACGATAGTCATAAAACGGCAATCCTATAAGATGTATAATCGACCGTTTTTCGTAAATTTTAAATCGAACTCTCAATTATACCTGCAGACTAACGTTAATGTTTTATGGAGATTTAAATGGCAATAATTTTTATTGGTCTCTAAAGAAGAGACTTCCGTTTTTTTTATATGTGCCTTTTTTCATTTTAAAACTTATCTATTCGTTGATCATTATTTAAAAAATGTTTTTCAGCCCAAAGTTTGTGAGTGAACAAACAATGACCCACTGTATTTATCACTTTGAGTGATTCAACACATATTCACATCAACATAAATTTGCATGCTGGTCTGGCGCTAAAATTTCACCGCTGTGTCGAAATTCACCAACTTGGACCTAATTCGGACAATAATAAGATAATATCGTTAGCAAAAGTGTTGTTAAGATAAGTTGAGCGCTCCATTCCTATAAAGGCGAATAAAAACGAAAAATGTCATCTACATAATTTAATTATTTACACTTCTCATAATACAAAATATTCTGTGCCGTTGTTAGCCTCCTGGAAAGAACAACATAACCTTGTTTTATTAATATTAATTCATGTGACATAATATCCGTCATTCTCCACAGTAGAATACGAAAACGAGATTTACTCCCGACGTACTTATAGCAATCATCTGAACTATTCAGCCCAGATATTAAGTATGAAAATTATTCAATTGCAGCAAAAACTTTGTAAATATTCATTTCAAGTCAGCCTAACTAATTTAAGAATAGCTCGTGGTCCAGTAGACTTAATTTATCTGAAATTTTTCTTTCATAGTTACCCCAAGGAAAATGATAGGTACATCTCTTATGGAAAGGATTTTGATTCAGAATTTTAAGAATAGAATTCGAAACACATAATGCTAAAAATGGCATCGTCATTTCACATCGTTTGGTTTTAATACTTCCGTAATTTGAGAAGCACAATATCTCGTTCTAAGCCCAACATTTCCGTAAGTGCCTGCGTTAATTCTCGAGCTTCATTGCTGCACATTGTGTTGATGAAGCGTAAATGAAATGAGTTTGCTCAAAGCTCTTAGTGAAGCTCAAAGTAAGACAGAGAGAGAGAGAGAGGGGTGGAGAGAAGATTCCATAATATTTCGGATGCGACCAAAGACAAATGGGTTCCTCTTCGATGAACATTAACCTCTCATGAAACTCACAACAGAGGTGCAGAAACGTAGACATGGTCATTTTGGCCCTCTTTGTACTTTACGGACGGATACATTAGGGATGTAAATGGACGAGAAGGGACCAGTGCATGAAAATATCATTCGTGTGAATAGTCTCGCGCTAAGGGTCGTAGGCCTACGGCAGGAGCCACCTTCATAATGAAAAGGGAAATGAAATGCTTAATATGATACGTTTGTTATCGCAAGTGCGTGTACATGCCAGCTTCACCAAACTTAGAAAACATAGGTGGTTGAAAATATAGTGTATTTTATTTATTTTATAAAAAAAAGCCCTCAGGTTCTCGTTTTATGTTTATCAACAATTGAAAAGATATCTATGATTATTCTCATAAAGAAAACAAAAGATCATCGGCCATGTTCATTTATATAAAAAATTCCATATTTAACTTTTTTACGGAAAACGGAACAAACCGAGTAAGATGTATGAAGATTGAAAATAAGAAAAACTAGTCATGATCAAAAATAACATTAATATTGTCTGAGTATTTTTAAATAATGAGTTATTCCAAGCCTAGTGACGTTGTAATACCTACACGAACAGGAAACTGCTTTTATCTAGCGTACATGGGTAAAAACAAAATCATTTTCTGCAGTACATACGAATGGTTACTTTATTTGGGCCGTCTATGAAAGTTCTCCAACACTCTTTCGACCTAAATAAAACACTCATGAAGGCTTAACAAAAACGTGTTAGGAAACATCAGCTGCGCGAGGAAACACATTCTGGCTGATTTCGGCAAATGGCGGATAAGATATATATGCAGACAGAAGGAGACGAGAATGAAATAGAACATTTCGAATCCCGGTGCTGTTTGCGTAATTCGAATGGCACGGATGAAATGAAAAACGGGAAATTACCCGGATGAAACAATAGCCCTCGTGGAACACGATGCGGAAAAGTATTGGTCAATCGAATGGACACATCTTGAGACACGACGGCTTTGGTAAAATAAAATAATTAGGAAAAAAATATACGGAATAGTAGGTCCCACGAGGGAGACCACGGGGACAAATACGTGCCCCAAATAAAGAGGGATGTATGGAAAAATCATCGCGGCGTAAAAAGAATTGGCTTTGGACACGGAAGAATGAGAAGCTTCGGTCGACGAATCATCGGATTGAAAGAGTAATGATGGCATTGTTGACACTGGTTACTGATCCTCAATCCCCTCATACAATGGGCGTATTAACAAGAAGGGAAATGAATACGTTAGTGGGAAGGGGAGAAATTCTGTAAAGGGATATAGACCGCTGCACGATGAGGGACTACGCGCTCTCTCGCTTGGCTGGGCCCTCATTTCGGGAGAGGGGAGCAGCATAGGGATAGGGGGGAGGATCAATGACCGAAGGCATCATCATCATCCGTGTCTTTGGAGCAGCCCCTCCCTCAAACAGTACACCCAACTTGTTTGTCTAGCCCCCTTCTCCTCCTCTCTCGTCCCACCCCCCTCATACTATGTCACCGTCATCCTCAGAACTTGGTAGCCATTACTTATTCACACGGGCTACTCGTCGTTCATTTTGCGATTCTGGGTCTCGCCACCAGAGGAAGGGCTCGGTAGAATTTGCGCATGACCCAAGGAAGCGTGGTGAACAAATGTTATCATTTGAAATATTGTTTTACGCCCGGCATTCAAAGGCTTATCCTTCTTTGAAGTGAGATGAGAACAGAATTTCCCGAAAATGCTAAATTCAATAACAATATGCTGTTACGTATGTGATGTTTGGAGACGGGTTTCACTATTCACTTGTAATTTTGCATTCACGGGCATTCACTTTCGATATTATTGCAGATCGTTGACTACGGGACTTTTTAGCTTGCGATTAAGCCCAAATCTTTTCCCTTTACCTGGGATGGGTACCCCACCACACGGCCTCGCGGCGGCTTGCGACGCAATATGTAGATGTATAAATCACATTGTCACCAGTCACTGAAAGAATTGTGGCAATTTATTTTCAAAATATCCTGAAGTACTTGTTGCATTAATTAGGATTTTATGTGTTTTAATGCCGTCTGTAACAGCTTTTGGGAACCTAACAGTGGAAGACTAAGCATATTTTGTGACAAAAATATTCGACGTAATAATCAGTAGTAATTTTCCACGTCGATTTATTGCCAATCACACATGATGCCAACACATCGTCCCCATATGAAAAGTCATGAAAATCATAAAAATTATTATGGGCCTAAACCGGTATGGAAACTATTGTGACGTAGTAAATCCTAGGGTAAAATAATAATTTCATATTATTTTTATTTTTTATGCCTTAATTTGTGATTCCTTGCGGAATAATTACACGTATCTATTGCATTTGCCCTTTATTGCGCTTTCGTAAATGCATTTAAAATAAATGGAATCCATTCTTCTTACGCTCCATGGTGAGCGTAGCCACCAGTGCATTGCAACGCTGAGTCGAGGCCTTTTCAGGCTCCTGCTTCCTTGCCGGAGAAGGGGTTTTAAATCTCTACTTAGCTGATGGATCTCCCGCTCCCCTGGGCGCGGACCCTTTAGCGCATCAATCGCATTGCTGCGCCAGAACTCGTTCCTTTTCACGGATTGGAGCGCTTCGATGGGAGCGCTCCGAGGGGCCCCGGAAAGAGCATAATGACGCGCATCGAAGCGCACCGAATCTATCCCCCCTCCCCTTCCAAAGCCGGTGCAGTTGATGCGGTGACGTCATTTGGGGGCTGTTTAATTATGGCTTCGCATAAGACTACGGTGGATGGTATTGAGGTCTTCGTTGGCGACATGAATCAATGGCGGTATTCATTCCAGGTTGTTGGTTTAAACATTGTGTTAAAATTACTTTGGATTTTTTAAGCAAATAAATTTCCAGGTCAACGTTTCTTGCGCTTATCGATCAAAACGAAAAGAAAGAATTGATGATGTCGAAGCATTATACTAATATTTTCGACCAAAAATCTTCTCATTCCTTCAGGGTCCCTGAAAAAGTGTCCTTCTTCCTGAAGCATGCTAGTTCACACTGAAGACAGAAACTGAAGAGAATTGAATGAAAAGAACCACAGAGAAAGGCGTTCGATTCATTATGAGAAGCCGATAGTGTAGAATTTCGGAGCGCGAAGACTTGCGGCAGTGTAGAGAAAGGCATGGAAGAAAATACTATAGTTTGGAGAACTGCTACAAACCAATCCTCGGATTGATAACCAGTGATAATAAAAATGATAACCATGTATACTAATTAAACGGCTAATGGAAACTTTTTTATGAAAGTATTATTAAACGATTCGGAAACAACATCGTTTGAGTCATGATGAGAAGCGTGGCTTTTCGAATTTAGGTATGGAGAAGAGTGGAGGAAAAAAATTGGACAGGAATCAAAACGAATAAATGCTATTTGAGCGTGGAAAGGGAAGAGAGATGATAATTTGGGAACATTGGAAATAGGCGGCACATGTGGATACAGAAGATACTCAGGTTACTACAATGGAAAAGAGAAATTCGAGAAATCGAGGTAGAGGTTGGAAAATAATGGACTTTTTCAATAGTATTTTAGAAGGTATAAAATTATTATTAGGTATTCTACCGGTTAAGGTAGGTTTTTAGATGGACACAACTATCAAATAAACAAATAAAACAGTTTCTGACGTAACTTGGTGGAAAATGTTCATACTGACTTTTAATAATCAAACCACTTTACTTTTTAAGTTTAAGTTTAAGTTTTTAAGTTTATGTGGAAAAGTAAAGTGGTTTGATTATTAAAAGTCAGTATCAAATAAACATTTTGTAACTCCCCACCTAGCAAACTAATCTATATCAGGTCCCTCTTCATCTCTGTTCTATAGTGCCCATCATTACATTCTTACACTCTTGGGAATTATAATTGAGGTGGTTTCCCGTTGCCCTCCTTAATAGTGTTTTTAACGTGGCGCCATCACTTAATGGCCGCCCCACTGGGGTCAGACGCCTTTGCAGCCGCCTCACTGAGGAACAGACGCTGCGTGGACTACCTTTCGTCTGGCTCCTAACCTTCGACCTATCTGGCATGGTTGACCCTACCAGGAGCAATTATATTTACTCCCGCCAGTATTTAAGAAGGTATAAAATACACCAACCTAAATAACGAGTTATTAAATACCTAGTGCGAGGTTTTGGGTTTTATTATATTTGATTTCGGGAGTGTAATTCTAATTCCGTGTTGTGTTTTGATCCATCGAAATCCTATTCTGATCAATGCTACTAATGCGAACCACTCGAAATCACTCCAATTCATCAATCCATTCGAAAGTCACTTCGCTCACCTTTTACTGAGCACAACGGCGTATTAAATTCAGGTCTCAGAGTATTAAGGGGGCTCAGTTCCTTTCCCTGTATCAGTCATGTACATGTAGTTTTCCAAGATCCAAAGCATCACAACTTGAGTGTAGTAGCTGTGAGGGCTCAGACATCCACATGAATCGATCCCGAATCATCCTGTTAGTAGTCCAGCTCTCTACCCAATGAACTACTACGTCCCTACGAAAAAATTTCATCATTGCTGTATCATGGAACAGAAAGACCAATGTGTGGTGCCTCATTGGTGTTATTGGTGAAACATTTTCTAATTGGTTAACAGTTAAGCTGCCAAATTAGAACAAAATCGGATTGGTTTAATTGCTGGCACAGAAACGGAGGGGGTATAAGGGTTCCCTTGGTTTTGTATTTGTCTTAGAAAGTAAACGTTTACCAATTTTGCTGGAACCTGACTCATATTTATTATTGAGTATAGCTTACTGCTTCAACCTTTTTATTCGTCATTTTGTATTTTATAAATCCGAGAAATGACTTTTAGTACCTCTGCAAGCATTTGTTTATCCGTTTATTCGTTTAAATTCCTCAATCTGAGAAATACAAAGCTATTTAAAGGCTTTATTGCAATACGTAATTAGATCTAGCATGTCAATATTTGCCATTTGTAGTGGTTTTTTTAATACAAAACCTTTTAAACCGTCCCTATTCTGGATTCACAATCACTCTTGTTTCTTCTTTCTCAGATGCTCCCGATGTCTAAATAGTAAAAACTTTATTCCTGCGAGACTGCTTTGAAGAGTCTGCCTAAACTTGAAAACCACATAATTTTGCAGGTGGATTTTTTTTACATTTCAATATAGTCCCTTTTAGGCTTATACATTACGTTCAAATCTGCTGCAGTTTATTGGTCTCTTCCAAGTAATATGATTATTCCATTAATTAATAAAAATTACCAATTTTCCACAATATAAAATTTTAATACGACCGATTTCGATGTAACTACATCATCTTTTGGTGACCAGAAGATGATGTAGTTACATCGAAACCGGTCGTATTAAAATTTTATATTGTTGAAAATTGCCAATTTTTATTAATCATGATATTCCATCATATCACGCCTGAAACGTCTCTTTTTATGATTATTCCAATTCTGCTAAATAGGCATTAGTTTCCACAGTCATCTCCTCGTTTGAATAATCATCAATAATAATCCTTCGTGCCAGTCATTTCTTTCCTGTCGGAGAAGAGTAGTCTGCTGGAACTGTATCTGGAGAATTCTTTAGATTGGGAACGAGTTTAAATCGTAATCTCATGGCTCTTTTGGTCAAAACTGCAAAGAAGTGAGCCAGTGGGTTTTTTTTGTGATGAAAGGACTTAATAATGAGCCAGCAGTGATTATTTTCTTTAACCTCGGTTTTTCAACTGTCTAATTACTATGGTTAGCATGGACCTCTAATAGTTTGACTCTTTCACTATCAGGCAATGAAAATTATTCCTTGCCAATCCCGAAAAACAGTCACCATAACCTTCCCAGCTGAAGAAACTCTTTTAACCTTCTTCAGTGCGGACGAATTGCTCTTGAACAAATGTTCCAACAGCTCCTTGATTTCAGGAATATAGTGGTATATCCAAGTTTCTTGCACAATGAAACAATGTCTAAATTTCCGCAGCTTTCCTTAAAACAGATGCAGTCTGCTCTTAGAACTTGCCACCTGATTTAACTTTTGGTTACTCTGAGTAGTGGTAGCATACATTTATAGCCAATGGTTAGTTTTCTCATACCCATATTTTTATAGAAAATATAATATGCCCTTTTACTCGAGATGCCTAGCATTTACCCATCTGTCTCACCTTTTCTATATTCCATCGCCATGATATGGTTTTTCTTATACAAGATTTGTAGAGTAGTGACCTCAAAAAGGCATCCAGCACCTATGTCTGCATGTGTCCACTCATCAAATTTAAAGTTATCCATAAAATTTTAATTAAAGGCGCCGATTCAATAATGCTGATAAAGTTTTTTTCTGATTCTCCTGAGGCAAATTGCCTTTCACAAAACAGTGTTTGATCAACTCACAAAATTCTCTTTCATTCATATTTTGTGAATCACTCAACTCGGTCGAGTCAAAAAACTAAATTTACACTGCCATAGGCCAATATCGCTGGAAATTTGTGTATGTTCCATCAAGTGAAGCTAATAGTTGTTGTAGCTAATAACTTAGATACGCACTAGCTATTTCATGTATCAGACAAATGTACAGATGTTTCAAAATAACCTATTTCTTCCATTCCTTGTTATAAGAGCATCTCTAATTTCACGGCGAACCAATGTTATTTAAGTTTCATTCTCATTAACCTTCAGGATGCACTTTATCAACCCTTTCCCCAAGTATCCTAGTTTATAAAGCGGCAGATGGTAATGAATTGTGTATGACAGTTCATTCGAACAAACCTATAGCTTGCTTCTCGTTGGCGTGAATTAGGGAGGAAGTCATTCTGACATTAGACCTAAATACGCCAAACTTTGCCAGAAGCTATTTCAGTTTATGCGTTGAACGTGACGCATCCCTACTCCGCACGCTGGAGTCCCTACGGTATAAGTTTGGTCTAGTTCGTCGTCTATCGGTGGTAAGCCAGTGTCATCTGCTAATGATGTAGGAAGAGGACACAAACGGAAAGTGTTTCCTCACAGCACTGACTGAAAATGGCGGAGCCAGACGGAAATCATACGTGATGTGTTTAAAATTCTTCGTGAAGGATGAACTTTGGACTGACTCCGATGGTGTCTTTTGCATAGGAATTTACATTCACATCCGCACACGTAATACCGCTTGCACCTGAGTAATCCACGCGTCCAACATCGTCCTCATAAAGGATTGAAATAAAGCATAGCACACCTTGGCTTTCCATTCCGTGTATTCAGCTCCACCAGGCTCCACTCCTCGGCCCCTAACCCCATTTGACCTCCGGGCGCTTTGGATCGCCGCTGTCGTTCTTTTCGCTCACCCGTCGTCGGTGATGACGCCCCTCCCCTTTCCTCTCTCGCAACGTCACTCCACTCTTGCGCCTAAGGTAATCACTTTCCTCTCCTGCGTATTCGTTGGACGACTTTCGCGGGTGAGTCCGTAGATCAGCGAGAAAAGATTTTCCCAAACGAAGCGAGAAAACTTCAAAAGTACTCTTATCCACAGCGTCGTTATTGTAAATTGATTGAAAAACTCCAGCTACATCGTTCCAAATCGTTTTATGAAAACATTTAATTTTACCTAAGCCACACGTCGTTTGATTTTGGTATACACTTTTAATCTTGAATGTTTCATGAAAAATTTGTTTTTCGGTGAATACGCATAGCTTTCATTTGAATCTTTGTTTGCTTATCAATCGGATTTTTCTTTTCCAGTTTTGTGCATCAGCATATTCCCTTCATCTGTATTCTAGGTGTATTTGAGTAAATGAAACGGCAGTTTTCATCCGTCCATTTTAATTTCAACTAGGTAGTCTTTTAGCAATAGCGTAAATAACCCACTATATTCTGGGGAAATTTTATGATCGAACTCTTAACAACTATGCATATTTTGTAAACCCTTTTGTTTTAAATATACATCATGAGTAATTTCTGAAAAAGTATACAAAAATATTTTGTCATTTCTCCGGCTACAATTTTAGTTTTCCAGGGGAAAACACACACGAGAAATATGCGGTCGTGCTAATAAAAAATTGGGATTTGTGGAAAGAGTGCTAGGTAAATGCGACGAAAAGGTGAAAGAACGATGTTTTCTTGCCTTGGTCAGGCCCCACCTAGAGTATGCTGCCAGTATATGGGATCCTCATAACATAAATTTGGTTTCGGAATTAGATCGAGTTCAGCGGAGGGGGGCTAGATTTGTCAAACATTGTTATGACCAACTGAGCAGCGTATCCACATCGCCAGACAATTTAGGTTGGGATTCTCTTACACAGCGGCGTTTCCAATATAGATTAAACTTATTAAAAACATTTAAAGATGGGCCCTTTTCCGATTACATCAAGGATATAATACGAAACCCAACGTATTACGGTCGAAGGGATCACGAATATAAGACTAGAGAGGTGCTGCAAGACCTGTAGGTTTAAAATGTCATTTTTTCGAAGAACGATAAGGGACCAGAATGCTTGTAGCCGAAATTCCCCAGGACTTAGTTCATTACAATAAGTATTAACGTACAGGTTAGGGACTGCGCGAGGATATGTATACATGTGTGTATGTATGTATGTATATATATTTATACATATAAATATATATATATATTTATTTATATATGTGTGTATCTATTTGTATATGTATTTTTTTTCTTACAGGTTCCCCCCACCTTTCCTCACCTAACCCCTAACCCCCTCAACCCTTACCCTTCACTCATGGTGCTACATCCCCTGCCACACACCTTTTTGGTGGCTCGCAGGGTATTTATGTAGAAGAAGTACAAATTTTACTACTCCCTGTACATTTGTTTTAGACATGTTTTAAGTTCTCCAAGAATCAAGGGCTCGCCAGGAGGTCATTGTTTAAGCGAAAAATGGATGAATTTAGTGTAATAATAAATATTTATCAGCAAATTATTATTAACTACTCAAATGAGAAACTGCGATTGTATTATCTCCCTCATTCACAGTTCATTTGGCGAAAAGGGCATTAATAGACGCTCACTTAAGGCTTAGAATAATTACAGAAGAGGGCTGTGCTATGAGATTCACTTTTTTTTTGTCTCCAGAATGTCTGTTACAATATCCATTCGTACACAAGCACGACATCCTGTTCGTACTTCAAAGGGTAATGACTCCTTGTGCACGATTTTTAAGGTCCAAAACGGCGCAAGGTAGAAATATTTTCCGTTCGTTTCGTGTTATATTTTGCATTTCTTATGCTTTCCTCCGCTCCGACTCCCTTTCCCACCTCACCCTTGCCACCCCATTTCCCTTCACCGCTCGACCATCACCCTAACTCCCACCACCCTGCCTGCGCCCTCTTTACATGACAGAGGGAGACGG
Source organism: Hetaerina titia (assembly GCA_037158775.1). Lineage (NCBI taxonomy): Eukaryota > Metazoa > Arthropoda > Insecta > Odonata > Calopterygidae > Hetaerina > Hetaerina titia. The sequence continues at coordinate 74,836,810 of CM073778.1, read as the reverse complement.
TTCCACCACCGGCGGGAGATTTTTTTTGCTTCCGATGTGAGAATCGTCGTGACGGAAACAGATGAGCGTCCATAGATACGCCCGATAATCCTAGGCATACCAGGGTGGAAGGGGGTTGTAAGGGGGACGTTTACTTTTTCCACCATGCATTTTTTTGCATCTCTCCTTTTTTTCATCCCTTTGGCCTTATTTGCACATTCCTAACCTTTTCCCTGCGTAATTTTACAGCTGGTAGCTCGGAAAAAAATCCTCCGCAATTAGATGATTAATGAAACGATCCCATTCGTTGCTTTCGTTCGTGGAAAGTCCGAGTGGGTCCAGAGTTTGCCAACTTTAATGGCGGAAGAGACACTGAAAGGAAATAATGTAGCAAGCCGTTGCATTTGACATTTCGCAGACTGCAGGTGGAATTAATTTGGTTAGCGCTACTTTTTTTCTGTTGGATGGAAAAAAAGAAGTGGAGGCGTAATTATTAAGGGAATGAATTCGGAAAAGAGTATTTTTTTCACATCCGAAATGGAATTAGAAATTGGTAATTTTTTTTCATCCGTGAATTTCAACATCTCTCAGCTTCCTTTATTCAAGCGTTTGTGATATTTAAAAAAAATGTATTTCATAAAATAGGAAAAAAATATCTGATTCCCACAGGATGGTTTACCCATTAAATTTTGAGTTAATACCTCATTTAAAGGTCACTCTTAATTACGAATGCCCATGTATGGGCATAAACAATCAAATAAACTCAAAAAATTCTAGGGAAAGTTTACGACCGCAAGTAAAATAAACCTGTACGATAGTTTTTTTTCCTTGTTCTAGAATGGTAATTTTCCTGAACAGCAAAAGCCTGTTGTAATTATTACAATAACAATTGATGTTGCAAGAATTGACCAATATTAACAACTTGAGAATTTTATGATAAGTTTATTTTTATATATCCTGATAATTAATTGATAATAGGTTAAACGAGAAACCGAAAGTATTTATATTTATAGGATTCGCACATATCTAGAAGTAAAATCAACGAAAATTATTAATAGTCATGATAATTTTAATAATCCTCGAAATCATGTCCTCTTTTAAATTATAGTATTGATTTATAAGTGATAGCATTAAATCTACATTTTAAACCTCTCCTTGAATATCTACTTTATTAATATCCATACATTCGGAAAATCCCTTAGTAAAATCAATGCATTTAGAAAATTTCTTAATACACCTCCGGTATATTAATGAATTTTCTAACAAAATAAACGTTTTTTGACATTTTTCTCGCCAAATATTTTGTTGCACGAACACAATTCCGGACTTGCGAATAGAATAAAATATAAAATGAGTCCTTTAATTTGGAGAATTTATGTTGTAATCATGGCTGTACTTTTATTTTCATGCTCAATACCCGCCGAGTATTAGAATACATCACTTACAAAGTAATTTTTTTAAAGCAAGCCTGAAAATAATAAATATCACAAAAAAGTTATTCAAATACTTTGAATTTTTTTATAACAACATAAGAGGGAATTTTTATTATGCAGTTGACGTGAACTCCCATTGGTTATATGATTTTGTTGAATATATATAATGATTTTCAATTAATAATTGAAAGTCGCATTAGCTCTCCATCTTGTTTTTTAGGGCTGGTCTCAATTTACAAAGTATAATAATACTATTATAAATCATTTAGGAACTTTGATGAAATATTTTGCCGCTCAATTCCTTAAAACACTTAATATTATCGAGTATGATTCTCTGTTAAAAGTAGTTAACGGTGGCGGCCATGTCAATTCTAACATACATGTTAAAAACTGTGAACATCAAAGAATATGTGAATAAGTGAGTAAATGGTTTTTCATTGAAAATTTTCTCAATATTTCTCTTTTTAGGTGTGAGACTCCAAAAGGACTTTCATATCAACTCTTCTTTGGAAAGCGAACCTTCTCTCTGGATAAGGTAGGTTGAATTGATTTTATTAGTTGGCTTTTCAAAATACTCTGGATGAAAGTAACGACCTGAAACGTGCGCATGCGTGTTGAGGGGGAATGTAACTTCCACATGCCATCAGGTGGGCTTCTGAAGGTAATTTTGTTTGTGGTCTACAAGCACGTGTGCATTAGTTTTCAGCCTACCCTCGTAAATCCCAGGCAGTGATGTCCTAAGATTCCTGAGCACTTCCCAATATGGTCAAAAAAACCCTTCCTAACTCTATCCGATTAGTTGTCAATTTTGAGATAAATACTTGTAGGTATATAAAGAAACGCATGCTTTATAAAATGATAGTAAGTATCCGTGATCGAGACGCATTGGAATGTATTTAGAGGTGAGAGTAGAGCGATCAAGCAAGTCGATGCAGTAGGTGAGGATGCTTAGGTGGTTACTCCGCTGATGATTTATTCGTCACATCTCAAATCTCCTCGATACTACGATGCTATGGTATTCTATCACGTTCCGATATATTTCTGACCTTCGCTCTATTCCGTCTCCCGCCAATTGAGAAATTTTCTATCATTCACCATTCAAGTGTCTGCACTGGCGTACATTATTAAATTGGTTTCAATGAACACCGAGCCGACTGGAAAGTATTGACTATGGATACCAATCAGACTAGTCTGAAAAAAACCTCAGGGCTTCATTAGACGCTCTCTTTCCCCTCAAATGGACGGATATAGTCTTTTGTAAATATGAACTCCTCAGAATATGGCCTATTAGCCAATATGGCCAATACCCTTAATTTCTTTCGTCTTCCATTCGGATTTCCTTCTTCCACTTTGTAAAGGATGTCTCCATTAGTCAATTTATACATTCACTTAATTTTCATCGTTTTCCTGTAGCATCGGCTCACATTTATTTATTTTTATTGTTTTTTCATTTCTGCTCTCCATCACACGAGATGGAACTCTCGTATACCTAATGCTCTCAACAGTAGGAAGAAACTTCTTGTTGATTTTTATTTTCTTATGCATATTCAAGAACTATTTTCCTTTAGTACTTTCCTTTCCATATACCTATCGCTAAGCCTTTCCTCACTTGAATCAAAATTCTTCCTCGTTCTCACCCGATGCTCCCACATTTGGCTCTACTAATCATTGGTAATCGTATCGTGAACCCTAGGATACGCTGATATCTAATTTTGAGTCGAATAGTGGACTCAAGGATCTGGATTGAATTTCATCTTTTGCCATAACATCTCACCGTCACCTCGGGAGTAATGGATCAAATATCTAGGTTACTCTACGAACGTGTCCAAAATTTGAATTTATCTCACGTTTTACGTGGACCACGGAGACCATGTACGTGCATCGTGGGCGAGGTGTGAATTATCGTGTGCCACCATAATTATCGCGACGTGTTCGCAACACTGAGGAGCGTGAACTTCGGGAGTGCTGGGGGTTGAAAAGAGGAGTGGGAGAGGATAGACGGGGCGGCTCGGGGAGAGGGAAGAACGTCGTCACCCAGCAAACCACCCTCTCCCCCTCCCAAACCCTCCTTCTCCTGCCCCCTACCCATCCCCCAGCCCCACCCGGAGTAACTTTGGTGGAAATTTTGCGTTCTGGAGGGATCTGAGTGCGTTTCCTCGTCCAGCCAGCAATTCTGCCGTCGGGTGGTTCGGTGGTGGGGAGGGTTCGGTCCACGGAGCATATGGAAAGGGAGGGGGAGGGAGCGAATAGGGGATGAAACTAGGGGGGTGGATTTTAGGACGACAAGAAAATGTTCGTTTCCATTAAAGGAGAACCTCTCTCCCTTTTCGGCTGGAGTAACTATGTATGGGTCTGAAAGAGGGACTGCTCCACCCCGTTCCATCTCTCCAGTCTTAAATTCAAGAGCTAAATTTAAAAGTAGTTGCATGCAAAGAATGCTCGATACGTTTGTTTCATCTCAAACTCGTGCGTCTTCGGTGTGCCCACTCGATCACTCGGGAATATAATGCGCAAGTGGAAGAGATGTGTTATTTCGCTTTAGTTGGGCCACATTTGGAATGCGCCGCAAGTTTATGGGATACTTTGGAGATCTCCTTGACAAAAGAATTAGAAATATTTTTAGAGAAAGTACGCCACAAGATGCGTCAAAAATTGTTCCAATATGAAGACGTGTGAGAGGTCTTTTGGAGGTATCAGGCTGGGTGCCTCTTAGGATGTGAAGAGAACAACCGAGACTTAGACTTTTAATAAAGTTCAGAAAGCACTAGTTTAACTATGAAACGAAGGGAATTATTATGGCCACACACCACATTTGGGTAGGAGATAACACGGAGATAAGGGAGACATTCTCCAGTTTCGATAGATATAAATATTCATTCTTTTCTCGGACAATCAGGAATCATAATAATAAAACATAGGAGTCAATTTTATTAATTAAAATTGGCAATTTTCCACAAAATAAAATCTTTATACGACAGGTTTCGATGTAGCTACATCATCTTCAGGTGAAACTGGTCGTATTAAAATTTCATTTTTTTAAAAATTGGCAATTTAATTAATCATGATATTCCACCATATCACGCCTGAAACGTCTCTTTTTATAGGAGTCAATGTTTTACTGAAGAGAACATGATTAAACGCTGCGTAGACATCTAGTGCATTAGTAGGTTTACGTAATTGTGCATATTGGTTGCCAGTGTATGCATTTGCATGCATGCAAGTTACAATAAGTTTATAATGTAAGTTTACGTCCATGTGAGCATTTTTTGTTTGTTTTGCATGCAAGTGCGTTTTCCGGGTGGTATTCCATCATACTCGCCCCCATTACAATCCTTTACGACAGAGTATTGGCTAGAGGTTGATGTGTAGACGTAAGCGTGTAATGAGTGAGTAATAAATCGAATATTTTTAAACTCTCACCTACATGTCCATCTACATCAACATAATACACCGCAAGCCACCGCAAGGGCGTGGGACGGGGGCTGTTAGGTCACCACCTGTAAAATGGAACAAAACCACATTCAAAATCAACAAATATAATATATACAAATCTACACCTACCGTAGCGTATACATTCACGCAGAAACCCTTTCAACTTACACGCATGTAAATATATATGGTATCTACCAACGAAACAAATGCATCTCAGAATTTAGTAAAAATACTACCTTGATCAACAACTTCCCGGAATTTATTCATAAAATTAAAAATACAAGTTCATTCATCTAAATCTATATTGTCCCCTTCAAAGTAATCCCCATCGACTGCAACACACTTATGCCAGCGCTTGATCCAATCCTCGAAACATTTTTTATATTCGGTTTTCGGTATGTCCATCAGTGCTTCCTGCGATTTTTCCATTACTTCCTCTCGGCTGCTAAAACGCGTTCCCCGTAATGGTTTTTTAACTCGATTGAACAGAAAAAAGTCACAGGGAGCCAAATCAGGTGAATTCGGTGGCTGTTGGATGGTATTTGTTGCATTTTTCGTCAAAAAAATACGAATAATGATAGCACTGTGCGACGGTCTCGACGCACTGTGCGACGATTTCTGGTCTCTTTCGGCGAATTGCTTCACGCAAACGTCTCATAACGCCCAAATAATACTCTTTGTTTACTGTCTGGCCTTCTGGCAAAAATTCATGATGCACTACACCGTTGTAATCCATGAAAACCGTCAGCATTGCCTTCTTTTTTGACTGAAAACGACGTGGTTTTTTTGGTCTCGGCTCATTTGGTGAACGCCATTCACTTGCCTGATGTCTGGATTGCGTGTCGTACTCATAAACCCACGTCTCGTCTCCAGTAATGATCCTTTTGATGAATGTGGGATCGGATTCAGCCTCGCAAATCATGTCTTTTGCGACGTCAACACGGTCTCTTTTTTGCATAAAATTGAGGTCTTTTGGCACCAACTTTGCTGCTACACGACGGAAACCCAAATCATTAACCACAATGTCTTGGGCGGATCCATAGGCAATGTTCAAGTCCTCCGCTATTTCGCTGATGGTTAATTTGCGGTTATTGACCAACATTTCTTTTACTTTATTAATTTTTTCACCGACTTTCGATGTCGATGGTCTGCCACTGCGTTCATCATCTTCGATTGACTCACGACCACTTCTGAACCGCTCGTGCCACTGGTAAACGACCGTTTTTTTTAGAGAATCGTTGCCGAAACACTTTTCCAACATTTCCAACGTCCGTGCGCCACTAAATCCGTTTTTTACGCAAAATTTAATACAAGTTCGTTGTTGCAAATTTAAATCCATTTCTGCAATTGTAAAAAATCGCCAACACACACAGAGATAGATGTACTCTTGGCTACGTAACTTTTGCAAATGTCAAGTTATGACACTAATATTTAAAGGGAATATCAACAACAGATGTACCAATTTAACAAAAAAAACAGAACTCAAATCGGAACGATGGGAGCGCCACACGGTGGTTATTCCGGGAACTTTTTGATCAAGGTAGTATATCCATTAACGTGCAAGCTAGAATTTGAAAAGTAAGAAGGCGAAATTCCACTACCACGTGGACATGCAACATGCAATGGTCTCCTCCCCCAAGGACACATGTAGGGAATGTGACACAATGCTGCAGGCAATGGGAGAGTCCCCCCCTCCCCACAGAGAGAGACGAGAGATGGAAGAGGAAACTTAAAAAGAAACAGAACAGAGTAATCAATACTGTAACAAGCACTACATTTTTAATGGCATTCTAATGCGATCATGCGGAAAGGGTTTTGACTACAACACACACAAGGTTAACACACGTGCTAGTGTGTAGCTGATGAATATAGTATATGTAAGTAGCTCGGAATTCAATTTGTAGATCATGAAAAGTCGTTGTTTATTTTTGATTTTTGACATGGTAAAAGAGGAACACACTATCGCATCGTTTACGTAATTCACATCATTACTGCAAATATGAAGCATGATATTGCTAAAATTGAATATCTATATTTTTTTATTCCAGAATTTTTACGAGTTGGGCCTTTTTTACTTATCTCTTACTAGTCTATGTCGCAAGTAATGAATTTATGAAAAAATAAATTTTTCCTTTCTTAGGAATTACATAACCAGTGATTATACTGCGTTAAATTTTGGAATCAAATAAATTTTTGTAACACAAACACCTCTTTTTTTGGTTTCGTTTTTTTTCGAAAGGGCATTGTTCTTAGATTGTTGGTTTTTACCATCAAGAAATGTCATAAATTTTCTTACGGCTATCCTCTATGGATTCATAGAACGTAGGAGTAAGCATTGTTGCCGGAAACTTCGCTTCTACCTGTTGAAAACCTTAATAATAAAGAGTATCTTTATACCGGCCGGTTATCTTTGACAATGATTTGAAACTATAAATTCCAAGTTAAACTTTCGAAACTAGAAATTGGTAAATGTGTACTCAAGGACCGGTAGCGAACTCACTTCACTTCGGCAGCGAACTCGAACAATAGTTGATATCTCCGTACAGGCTCGAAGGTTTTGTTAGTTTTAATTCAAAGGAGTAGGAGAATTATCACTATTCGTGATATAATAGTACTGATGATTTGTGTACTAAGTACGAAGAAACCTCTCGGGGTTTGCTCAAGTCTCTAGTGTAGAAGTTTTGAAAGGCAATGTTTAAAACTTTCTCAATTTGAATGTTGCCCGAACTGGATCACTATTTGGGAGTTTGAGGAACCTCGAATTCTCTTAACGCAAGATCATAAGGCTTTCTGGTGAGCTGCTAGTAATTCCATCGGCATGATTCCCATTAATATTCCTAAAGGTTAATCACATGAATATTTATGTTAACCTTCGATCCAACATGTATCCTTCATCCTTTGATGTTATTTGGAAGTATTTTTGTTAAACTCGATTATATTTTTTTATATGATTTTTCTGTTGATAATAAGTTCATTCAACTTATGGCGAAGAATAATACTCCATTAATCGCTGATTCATTTCTTGAAATTCCCAAAATATTGCTGCAAAAAACGGTATGCACAGGTATCATGAAGAAAAATAAACTACATCTATATGGTACTCCGCAAGTCGCCACAAGGGCGTGTGGCAGGGTGTATTAGGTCACTACCCATTTTTAAGAATAAAACTGCATACAAAACCCACAAATTCATGCCAATCCTCGCACAAAAACTCGGATATACTATATTCATGCAAAAACTGCTCACATGCATACAGCTACACATAGTATCAACTAACGCACACATGAACCTACGAATGTACCTGTATATGTTTACGCAACGTTTAATCTTGTCCTGACTTGTAATTTAAATCGGTTTATTACTTTTACAGTGACTTTGGTGTCTTACTATTATAATTCCTTATCGCCACGGGAAATAATGAGTATTTGTATCTATTTGTACTGGAGTCTAACACCCTTATCTTTTCTTTGTGGTTTGATTTACCAAAGTAGTGTGGGGCCATAATAATTCCTTTAGTGTCATTGTTAAACTCGTTTGTTCTGAACCTTTCTAAAAGTCTCAGTCTGGCTTAATATCAACGCGAATGTATGCGATGTGATTGCTTGGAGATATAACTATAATACTCTGAATTTAGAGGAGGTTGTGCGAAGCACAGGAAGTAAATCTAATTTGGCGAAATTATAAATGAAAATGCTTCCATTGTGCACGAGAGCGGGAGATATTTCACGAGGAAGGTATGGGGAAGGGTCGAGAGGGAGGAGAAGGGTGGAGGGGTGGGGCGCGTGGGAAAGTCTGTCAAATGTCGGGAGCTTGTGTGGGGGCTTGAATGGGGCCTTTCTCTTCTCTTTCTTCACTCGGAAGTGCGTCCCGTCGCGGGACGCGTGGATCGCAAACAACGCGGGCAAACAAGTGAGCAACGCCGTATAGCACAGCGCTGAAGACGCCCACGGCAGAGGAGGGAACCTTGATGGGTGGGGGTCCACCGGTTGGCACTCTCCCGGCACCACTTAGCGCACCACTAGAGTCCAGCGACGCGCGGATTCGAGTTTCTTGCAATCCTCCTTAACCTCTATGATGCGAAATAAGGAATAAAATACAAATTAAAATCCACCAAAGAATCTATGCGAAAACGAATCATGCTTGTTTTTTGAACTGTCTTTACTTCGTGTCTGCTTAACTTTCAAAACTGTCTCATTTAATGTTATTCATTTGAAAACTGGAATTTAACAGCTTTTTTCGATAGCTTTCCAAAGCACTATCTAACGTCGTAATCTTCCTCGTGGTTTTACGTTGGATGTTTTCAATCATTGTATCAAAATAACTAATGCCCAGGATACTAACACGGTACGTTACTTATCCTTCGACAGATCAGGGGCACATTTTGTTCTTACATTTTTCTGTAAATACTGAATTTATCCGCGTAACAAGGAAAATTTGGAGCGAAGTTGGGCATATTCGATTGCTATTTCAATAAATAATCATGAATAACAAAATGTTACAGTTGGACGCGTTGACGTACTTTGAAGGAAAACTGGGGATCCGATTGCGCTATTTCTTTTACGCTTGAATTCCAATTTCCCAATTTGAAGGAACTGGTTCCAATCTCACCTGTTAAGTGCAATGTATTCTCGTACTTGTGCGACAGTAATTGCGGTGACATGTCAGAGGTCTTTCAGCACTCTTTCGGCCGATGAACCCATAGGGTTGATTCGTTAATCATGGCCAATTCCCGATAGTGGGTTTATCTACTCTTATTTCTTTTTCCTAAATCTCAATTTAATCGTTTATATTGGAAAAAGTATGAAGAGAACTCGAAGAGTGATGTAGTTACCACGTGAACGGGCCACCAATTAGTATTGAAATATAATTTGAGGTGTATTATCGAAATGTTACCTCAGTGGTGGTGGGGTAACGTTCTTGCCTGCTAATCCAGAGGTTGCGGAGGAGAGATTCCCGTCTAGGTGGGTTTTGCTCCGTCTAAGGTTTGGGTGTTTGTAATTGTCTTTAATGGAATGAGTAGGGATTAGGTGGAAGAAGGGACTATAAACTCTCAATCTTGCCCCAATAAAATCGATAAACAAATAAATAAAACTCGTCCAGAATGCCAAGTGGTTTCATAACATACCGAATTGTATGCTAAAGGCCTGCTTGAACGCGCTTGAAAAATATCTTATGCGGTATTTTCACTACCATTATTGGGATATAACGAGTCTTTTTTGAACTGATATTATTGCATGCGTACATCACCATAATATACAGCGTCAGCACTATTCTAAAACATTCATTTTAATAGTACAGTTGCGTGGCATTCTTTTGAATAGTAAAATTTTGTGCAAAAAGTAATGTTTATTTTGTTGCGCGGTTGCTTAATTCGCCTAGAAACGCCTTTCATTAATGAAAGGAAAAAGAATACTATTTTATTATGCACTACTAGTTTCAACACATAGGTATTCAAAAATGTATTTCCACGTAGTCAAGCCTCGTACCATGAAGTGTCTTTTAATAAATCTTAAAATCTTTAATATACTACTTATATTATATGTTTTTTAAGATTTTTAAAATTTTCATCACAGTTGTTGACATTTAGAGAACATTTGAAATCGTTTTTGACAAAGAAAAAATGTTTGAAATCTTCCAAATTGCTTCCCGAGCTGCTCTCGACATCAACTAAATCTACATAATACCCCACAAGCCACCGCATGGGGCATGTGGTGGGGGCTCTTAGGTCACCATCCGTAAAACAGAACGAAACCACATGCAAAATCAACACATCCATGCAAATATACACCCTCAGTGCTGAATACATTCATGCAAAAATCTTTTCAATCCACACGCATGCAAATTACATACACCATAAACGAACCTTCTTAGTGGTTAAACCGTGAAAAGGACAAAGACGCAATTGCAGCACAATAATGTACGTGTTAGTATGCAACTTCTGGCTTAAAATCGTGACACAGGTGAGCAGCATTTAAATTTTACGTCAGTTTTACAATTACGCACAAAAGCGGAATTTTGAAAAAGAAACGAACCTTTCTTGTGACTTGATACTTCATGCCTCTTATTAAATACATCGATAGTAACTGCTATACGCACTTCAGAATTACGATCGGGGTTTAATTTGTTGCGATACATGTACCAAAACTTTCGCTGATAGGATGCGCGGCTGTGTAAATTCGTGGCTACATCAAACTACTCAACTTTCCCTAGTGAAACTAATGACCTCAGCTGTCCGTACACTGCCCTAATAGTAATTAAACATAACCTATGCCTATAGTACACACCGAGTGTGGACGGGGTAAATGAGTTCGTCGCTGTTTTCTCTGCATTCCGTTGTTCACGGGAAATCCTCGTGCCCACCGCAATCGCCCTCGAGCGGTGATGCAATTAGTGGCGTGGCAATCGCCCTGCGAAGTGTTTCAGTGAGTTGTGAGGTGATTAGTCTCCCGCAGAAGGGGTCCAGCCGGTCGGACCGAGGGGAGCACATTTGTTAGGGATCGTCTAAGCGGGATGTTTCCATTCAAGAAAGTTCTACCTCTTTGTTTGTTTCTGAGGGGAAAGTCTTGGCCATACCGGTTGAAGGAAGTGGAGAGTGTTCCGTCTGTGTGTGTGCCTCGTGAATCCAATTCGTTGGTCACCGCCAGCTGTTGTGCGCTCGCTAATCGAAGGGATCCGCGTCCCTGTTCTTGGCCTTGCCGAGGTTTTTCCCTCAGCCACGGACGTTTCCGATTGGGTGCGCCCATTCTCTCGGGGGAAAAAAATCTGCCTACCCCTATTTGCTTTTAAGAAGCTGAAACTTGCGACCAGACTTTTGTCTGTGGAAAGTAAAATTTCCTCGGCCAGTGTCTCCTAAAAAGAATTCGGATGGAAGGAACTTTGAGAAAAGTTTGAGATGCTGTTGTGCAAAAGGGGGAAACTTAATGTCAGTTTCGCGCCCCACTTTGAAGTCCGCCGCATTTACTCAAGGGATAAGCTCTGCGAGCCTCGGACAAAAAACAAACAATTCGTGGGGGAGGACAACTTCTCGAATGTCTCTAGTTGACGGCTCAAGAGAACTTCATGAGCAGCACTAGGCCGTCATCCTCGTCTATCTTCAACGGAAATGCTTGTCAACCATTGTTCGTTGTCCCCTATTTAATTCACAGTTTTCGTTTAGGGATGTTGATTTTGACTACCATAGCGATGAGAGTGAATAGTGACTCTGCAGCTACGAATTTAGTGCTATTAACAAATTTTAATTGGATGCGTTCTCCCAAACGGTTGCTCGTGTTCCATGGCATGTGGTAATTAGTAGTCTACAGTACATTAGAGGAATTATCCGTGGATGCAGTAATACTTTTATGCATGGTCGTGGTTGTCTTTGAATGCTGCCGTAGGAAGTGTTACCTAATATGGTAAGATCTGCCCCTAATATTTGCATTAGATTCAACAGTCTTCGGTTATACGTACTTTCGAAATCCATTTTCCGTCATATATACGAGAACAATCTAGCAACTTACCCTTGAATAAGCCCTTCTTCATCTCTGTCCTTCTTTTCTACCTTCATATTGTCCAACTTCCTTATCTTGTTCCTGCCCTATCCTCGCTTGCCCAACATTCTCCCCTCTATTACAGTCTTCAACATCCCACTGCTGCTCAATACGCCTTTCATCCATTTTTCCTGCCTTCATTGGATTTCTCACAGAAAACCCCTCTCCTCACCCACCATCTCTAGTACTTCCTCATTTGTTTTCCTTTCGGTCCATTTCACCTTCTCCATTCTTCTCCACACCCACGTTTCAAAACCCTCCAATCTACTTTAATCAGTCTGCTTTAGTGACCATGTTTCCGCGCCGTACATAACTACGCTCCATTTTAGAGTTTTTACAAGTCTTTTCTTAACCTCCTTACTCAACTTCCCCGTCATCAACTCCCTCCTCCTTGAGAAAGCCTCCTTGCCTAGCGAAATTATTCTCCTTACGTCCCTACTATTTTGACCGTGTTGGTCCAAAACACTTCCGAGATACCTAAACTATTCTACCTGCTCTAGTTTTCGCCCTCTTATTTTGATTGTTAGCTTAGCCTTTTTCTTTCTGCAACCGTCGTTTTATTTATATTGATTCTCATCCCGTATCTATCGCACTGAATTTCCAATTCACTCAGCAAAGCTTGCAGTCAGTTAGGTTAGTTGATGACCAAAATTTAGTTTTTCAATCAGCCAAGGGATTGCGAGCATTGCTGAGTGGATTGGAAATACATTTATCTATCCTTCCAAATGATTTTCGCTAGAATATTTCCGTTAGAAAGGGAAGGGATAGTCCATTTTTTTTAAGAGTTGGCTAACTATGGATGTGTAGGATTGCGTTATTTCCACGGGAAGGAAGAAAAAAGGGAAAGCGTAGGATATGTTTATAGTTTTATATGCAGAGTAAACTTCTAACGCTGTATTTGTGATTGATTTAGCTAATAATAATATGGTTACACTTATAATATCAACAGTAATTATATATTTTCATGTGTAATCAATATGCAAGAGAATTAAATCCGTAGTTTCAGCCTCAACTTTGTGGAAGTTCATTTTAATAAATGCCCAAGAAAAACTTTGTTTCAATCCACCACTTTAAAAGTGGTGGATTGAAATAAAGTTTTTCTTTGGCATTTATTGCAAGAGAATTATTTGGTTGTTGTATCCAACCAAAATCAACCTTGACCGATAGATTATGTATTATATGAAAATAATCAGCGTACAAAGTTAATAATGTACGTAATCAAAATATCTTAAATTATCGTAATTTACAACTGTGGAAAAATGTACTGCTACCATGCAAATACAAAGGGATTCAACATTTTACCCCCCGGTCAGACAGGGCGATCCCGGAATAGTCGATAAAAAACTTTGACAGCAACAAACAATATGAGAATACATAAAAGGACTACTCACACGTTATTTCTTGATAATTTCAACGGAATTGAGCTCCATTTTCATGAGAAGATTCTTAACGTTCATTATTTTATCTAAATTGAGAATTACCTCTCTCCTTTTCACGTAGCTCCTCGTCCTGGTGCAGCTAGGCAAGGGGTAAATAGGGAAAATTATAGTGTTTGACAGTTTACCTGATTGTAGTTGTGACACATACTGCTATGTGAAAGCCCTGAGAGTTAGATGGAGAGAAGGACGGCTGCATTGGATGCATAAACCAGGATAATATGAGAATCAGCCTTAAATATACTCATTAAACGGGTGGTGGGGAAATCAAATTCGATGGTTAAAGAGAGGTGTTATTTCTTTTTTATTAAGCCACAATTGAAATATACAGCATGTGATCCTTGGAAGAAAGCGTTGATATAGGAATTAGAGAATGTTTAAAGAAAATTAGTTAGATTCGGAAGAATTGTTGGCTTAAGAAGACGACCGTGTCAGGCCTTTTTGAGGCATTAAGATGGGAACCACTCGAGAAGAAAACAAGCGAGGCTTGAGACTTTCAGCAAGTTCCAGAACATACGTGTTTAACTATGAGACAAAGGGAATTCGCCCTACATTATTTGGGCAGATTGTACCAAAATGATAAGGGAAAAAGACTCCAGTTCAGATATAAATTTTTGTTCTTTCCTCAGACGTTTAAGAGCGACTAGTAAAAAGTCGAAATAGGGGTAGAAGTAGTACAAACATCGAATTACAAACCAGGACAAAGTATACGCTACCAAGATATCTGGTGTATGCATACAGGGTTCATCCGGAAAATAAGTGTACTGAGCTCAGGAAAAAAAAATTATTACACTTTTACATACTATCTTAAGCTAATATTCCTCAAAATAGGACCCTTGTGAGTCGATACACTTGTTCCAGCGGCGTTCCCATTCCTGGAACGCTCCCGCGAAGGCATCATCGGGAACCTCTCGGAGACACGTCGTCACGGTCTCTTTGACGGCGTCCAAAGTCCTGTATCGCGTTCCTTTCAAACTCCTCTTTATCTTCGGGAACAGAAAGAAGTCCGGTGGTGCCAAGTCCGGGCTGTAGGGCGGATGCGGCAGCGTTGCCACGCCGTGCTTGGCCAAGAAGTCCGACACGACAAGCGCGGTGTGAGATGGCGCATTGCCGTGATGCAGCCGCCAGTTGTTTTTGATCGCTGGCCGGACGCGGGCGACTCGTTTTCGAAGCCTGTCGAGCACTTGGTCGTAAAATGCAGCATTTACAGTTTGTCGTTCAGGTACAAATTCGTAGTGGACGACTCCCCTTTTGTCAAAAAAGACAATGAGCATCATAAACTTATTTTCCGGACGAACCCTGTATAATGCATGTGCATATGCATTTGCATGTTTTTAAATAAAAATAAATTTTAAATGAATATGTACGTCTTTGTGGGCGG
This sequence comes from Hetaerina titia, assembly GCA_037158775.1. Taxonomy (NCBI): domain Eukaryota; kingdom Metazoa; phylum Arthropoda; class Insecta; order Odonata; family Calopterygidae; genus Hetaerina; species Hetaerina titia. The sequence goes on along the minus strand of CM073778.1, from coordinate 74,821,620 downwards.
GCATTAGTATGTTTTTCGTTTGTTTTGCATGTAGTCGCATTTTATGTTACGTGTTGGGGAACTAACACCCACCGCCAAACAACCTTGCGGAGGTTTACTGGGTATTGTGTGGATGTAGATGAAATGTTCTCATTGCGTAGCTGATAAAGAGAGTGTCCATTCTAATTAAAATATCCGCACGACCCTAATTGTTGTAAAGTAAATATCCAAAGGTCCCTTTTTTGATCCTCCTAAATGGGAAGTTCTCACATAAATACTCTTTCCTCGTAATTCAGAACGTGAAAAAGCTGACAGTCCATGCCGCGTGGATTGCAGTGTAAAAACTGACGAATGACTGAAGTTCGCATGATGATGGAGGGTATGGGGGAGAGATGAGAGAATACCGGATGCCATATGGCGGTGGAGGTTTATGGCGAAGGGGAATCGGCAATATCTCAGTGGCGTCCATAGATTAATGGATGTACCATTACGCGGATTACGTTAAATTTGTTGCCTGGGTCAACTTTGTGCCTCACCTGGCCTATACACACTATGGTGCCAGCGTGCGTGTGTTCATTTAGATGCATTCCCATGGACACTGGTCTTTTACCGACGGGCCAATGGCTGATGTTAGTTCACATAACAAAGTCACAACACTCGGGAAAAAGTTATTGCGACCCAGGAAAAGATCGATTCCAGGGACGAAATTTGATCCGTTCCCATTTTATTTCAACAAATGAGATAGACAAAGCGCACACTGGTTAGTTTCATTAACTAAGGAGGACGCAGTATTTATTTTCAAATTCAATTCGTGTGAAACAAATCATATGGAGATTGGAGATGATCATATGCTGAGTCATAATTTCATAGTAATAAAATGGTTGTAAATGACCGATAAAGACGTAAATACTGGCGTTTTTGCTGTCTCGAAGTTATTGAACCAACATCAACACTTCAGTCTTTCCAGAAAGAGTTGGCATAGAATAGTGGAGAATAGCAAATTTTCAGTATAGATGCTGATTTTTATTAATCCAGATTTTATAGTCGCCCTTATTTTATAGCTCCCCTGCCACACACTTTTTTTGGTTGCTCGCAGGGTATTTATGTAGATGTAGATGTATACTATTGATAATTTTTTGTTCAATTTCTTCTTTTTATATTGAATTCCTAACATTAAAAAAACCACATAGTATATTTCAAATGAAATAGTTAATTTTAACATGCATATAAAAATTTTACCGATCATTTTTTGCATAGTGATGTAATCTATCCTTCCATTTAATTAATTTCCATCCATTAATCCATTTAATAAATTTCTGCGCTGTTTTAACGATTTTATTGGTACCTAAAATAAAATTGTTAGCCTTCTAGTTTCTTTGAAGATGAGCGGCATCAGAAAATAACCAGCTTAGAAAAAAAAAACTTTACCGAGTGATGCCTCGAAGGTAGAAGTCAATGCAATTTTATTATGCGAATCAGAATGTAGAATGAATCGGATACGATTAAATCGTAAGAATAGCTTTACATTAATTTCTTTACTAATATTCATCAGCATTAACAAAACAGGCTTTTTGATACAGACTTGAAATTGTTTTTACATTTCATAATATCACGGCTCATTCTGACCGTCATGTTGATGGACGATTGGTTTGTCGAAAATCATATGGAAAACAAAAAGAAAATATAGTTTCTTAGTACTGTTTCGTATTTTGACTTCTCAGTTTCCCTCTTAGGACACGCGGCGGTTTACTTCTCACTTTGTACACATGTTACCTGGTAATTATTCGTTTAATACTCGAGTAATTAATTGTTGAAGCATTACTTATTCAAATTAATATTAGAAAAGACCTCGCATTATGAGCCTCCATTGAGCAGTTTCTTGGAATTAATTTTTATTAATATGATCAAAGCAATAGTTTTCGTACCTGATACAAAATTTTCCGCTGTATTTTAAACTGTCAAATTGAGATAACCTGGTACGTAACATCTTGCGACTGAGAAAGCAGTTCTTACCGCAGTAAATAAAATATAAACTCGTTAATCTGTAGCTTTCTCCGAAATTTTCTCCAACGTTTAGTGACCGTTCTACTAACACCCCTGCATTTGACTATTTTTAAAGCCTCGCTGGTTATTGCTGGAAGCTGAAAATTAATGATATATTCGTATCATGGAACACCCATTACCAAAAAAATATAAATTTGTTAATATCTTCATTTTTGTCGGGGGAGTAAGAAGGGGGATAAAAGTTGTAAAAATGTACCGACGCATGCATATTTATGTGCACATATATATTTATCGTATTTCCGGAGCGTTGCCGTATCGCTTTCCATCCGCTTTCGCCTCCCTGTCTACCCCCTTTCCCCCCCTTCCGAGAAACGATCCCCTTCGCTTTCCCCCCCTTCCGCCCATACTTCACGGCCTCCCAAAACCTTCCTCTATTCTTCTCGAAATAATTGACTCCTACACCTCGCAATATCGAATATTGATCCACAAACCCCACCCAACCCCGTATTTCCCCACGACCCCCACCTCACCCCTACCTCCCTGATTCCGATGGCTGCGCCGCCGATGCCGGATATGCCTCTAATGGTCCATGCGCTTAGACTACGGGCCGCCACCCACTCTCCAACCCATTCGCCCCCCCCCATGCCCGCCATCCCCACCCTTACCCTTTTCCAATTCGTAGGACTTAGGGTCCTCAACCCACTGGGATTTGCTCAAACCTCCCGCCCCCTCCGGATCAAATATCAGCTCAGTCTCGGGAATATCAGTTCTCATAAACGCGCTGACAAATCCTCGAGGGCAATGCTTCGATCACCCCCGACTGCCGCGGATCTAATGTGTCCCGGGATCGAATCTCGGGTGATTTACTCCGCATGACTTGGCATAGAAGATTATTCCGTTTCCAGAATTCAATATTTTCCAGGATAGGGTAGACGTGGGTGTCTCGAAATTTTGATTACACAGGCTCGCTGGCGTTTTACTCTAGGAGGGGAGCTTTTCATCATTTGCACCTACATAATACCCCGCAAGCCGTCGTGAGGGTGTGGGGCGATTATGCATACGGCCATCTGCCATTTGTGCATAAATATATACTTATAAATCGTAATCATTCCTACTTTTCAAATTCTAATTTGCACGTTAATGGATAAATATTTACGATAATGTAAGGTTTATGTGTTTGTTAGTTGATAATATATGTATTTGTATACGTGTAATTTAAAAAGGTTTTTCCATGAATGTATACGCCAATATGGGTGTAGGTTCGCATAAATATGTTGATTTTGCATGTGGTTTTGCTCTCTTATAACGGTGGTGACATAACACCTCCCGCCTTACGCCCTTGCGGCGGCTGGCGGGGTGTTATGTACACGTAGATGTAAACTCATTCAGTTCTGCATGATTTTTCTGTTTTTGGTGGAGGTCTGTCGTGTAGGCATTATTGGTTCATTTTTATTCCATTTTTTTCCGTAACAAATTACTAGTTGGTTAGGTGCATTAACCCTTGTTTTGCATTAGGTTTTCCTCCAGCATTTATTATAGTTTGCACGTTATGTATCAGTTTTTTGTAACATTTTTCCTTTCTCCCACATTTCCTCCTTAATCACTCACCCTTCCTACCTAGTCCTTGCGCCCCCTGCCACACAACTTTTTGGTGGATCGCGGGGGATTTATGTCGATGTCGAATCCTAATAATCTATTTTGAGAAAATTGATTTGTTTTTTTTAGTAAACCACGCCAAAACGTTGGGAGTATGCAATTATAACGTTTTGTATAAATAGAATAGCATAGCACAGTAGCATAAGCTAGGTCCAATTTCTAATTTCATTTAATGTTTAGGAAGCCTTTCAGTATGGAAAAAAATGATTTCTCGAAAAACCTTTCTTCACTCATAAGGTTGAAATTAATTGACTGCAATAATGAGCGAAAATTAAGCTGCCCCATTCTTTTTTTTTAGGTGTTAAATCATTTGCAAACGTATATTATTAAATATGCTGACAGCCGAATACAGGGTTCGTCCGGAAAAAAAAGTGTCATTGTCTCATTGTCTTTTTTGACAAAAGGGGAGTCGTCCACTACGAATTTGTACCTGAACGACAAACTGTAAATGCTGCATTTTACGACCAAGTGCTCAACAGGCTTCGAAAACGAGTTGCCCGCGTCCGGCCAGCGATCAAAAACATCTGGCGGCTGCATCACGACAATGCACCGTCTCATACCGCGCTTGTCGTGTTGGACTTCTTGGCCAATCACGGCGTGGCAACGCTGCCGCACTCGCCCTACAGCCCGGACTTGGCACCACCGGACTTCTTTCTGTTCCCGAAGCTAAAGAGGAGTTTGAAAGGAACGCGATACGGGACTTTGGACGCCGTCAAAGAGGCCGTGACGACGTGTCTTCGAGAGGTTTCCGATGATGCCTTCGCGGAAGCGTTCCAGGAATGGGAACGCCGCTGGAACAAGTGTATCGACTCACAAGGGTCCTATTTTGAGGAATATTAGCTTAAGATATGTGAAAGTGTAATGAATTTTATTTCCTCAGCTCAGTACACTTATTTTCCGGACGAACCCTGTAGAAGTTTCTTGCATTGCGAACAGTTGTTGCGAAAGCCGATAGTCTCAGATTTTTCCTTATAAAGTGCATAATTCTTTTGGTAAACTGCGACTGCCAAATCGCAGTCTTTGCATTATGTCTTTAAGAGTGTACTTTTTATGCAGTTTTGCAATACTACAAATATTGGGTGTAAAAATGCACTGAAAAATTGATCAAATTATATTGTACATACAACTATATTGCAATTGTAATGATAAAATTACATTCATTAATACTTTTTTACCATCAAAGTTTTTAAAAATTACGTCGTATAGTAATAAAAGAAATAGTTTCATTAAGATTTGTTTCTATTTTACGCACACTAGACGACCGGTTGACATCGTCTTGGGTCGGTGGTCGCGACCACCTGGCACTCGTGCATAAAAAGGCATATAATATACATACAAAACTGTTACTGCTGTACGAATAAATTAGTCCATCGAAGCCCCGCATAGCCACTTATATTATGTATATTTGACATCCATACCCATATTTACACCTTTATACTATATTATTATTAGGTAATTTACCGGTTAAGGTAGGTTTTTGGATGGACACAACTATCAAATAAATATTTTGTGACTACTCCTAGCAAAACCCAATCCGGCAACCTAATCTACATCAGGTCCCTCTTCATCCCTGTGTACTTCTTTCTTTCCTTCATCCCATCCAACATCGCTATCCTGTTCCTGCCCTTTACTCGTTTGCCTAACATTCTCCCCTCTATTACCCTCTTCAACATTCCACTACCGCTCAATACGCCTTTCATCCATCTTTCCTGCCTCCATAGGATTTCTCTCAACAAACCCCTCTCCTCATCCACCATCCTTAGTACTTCCTCATTTGTTTTCCTTTCTGTCCATGTCAACTTCTCCATTATTCTCCAAACCCACATTTGAAAGACCCCAATCTACGTCTATCCTCCTGCTTCAACGACAACGTTTCCGCGCCGTACGTAGCTACGCTCCATATTAAAGTTTTAACGAGTCTTGTCTTAACATTCCTACTCAACGTCCTTGCCTAGCGCAATTCTTCTCCTTACGTCCCTACCACTTCGACCGTGTTGGTCCAAAACACTTCCGAGATACGTAAGCTATTCTACCTGCTCTACTTTTTCCCCTCCTATTCTAATGTTTAGCTTAGGCTTTTTCTTTCTGGAAAATCGCATAACCTTTGTTTTATTTATATTGATTCTCATCCCATATCTATCGCACTGAACCTCCAATTCACTCAGAAATCGATCTTAAATATGCTACTAAATTTTTCATCGACTGATATAAATGTTTCGTTGTTTCTTTGGCAAGGTTTTTTAGCTCCGTCGTGTGGTAATATTTATTGGTTAAATCCAAATTCATTTTTAAAAGCTTTCAATTATAGCGATACTTTGTCCTCGGGAAAGATGTATCTCCCTCGCCTTTCAACATTCACCCTTCTGATCCATTTGGCTTCGTTCTGTTATGATTTTTTTTTCAAACTCCGTACCGATTACTGTGCCAACAATTCATTTATGGCACTATGACTGTGGAAAATAGGGCTATAAAATAGTTTCACGATGCGCAATCCGTTTGTCAGCCAATACATATTCCTTCATCAAATTCCTTTTTTTGGGTGTGTACTATATGTGGGCGGGAGTGTTTCCCGGGTGCTGATTTTTACTTACCTCGGGAAACCTGGATTTCCGCCTGAGGAGACGGCCCCATAACGAAACGCCTGCCGAACTTCAAGCCCACACCCCTTTCCCCATTTCCCCCTCCGCCGCCCGAAAACTCGCAGACCTCGCCATTTGCCGGCGAATGACTCCCCAAGTTTGAGCTCCCTACATGCCATTCCCCTCATCCTCCTACACCTCCGCGCTCGCTCCCTTCATCCCTTTGTTGCGACACCTCCTCCACAAAACTCCACGGGGCGATCCCCGCCCCCCACCCCTCCTGCGAGAGATAAATCCTATAAATTCAATATCGCGGCCGCAAAAACCCAACGGTTTTCACCGGGAAGCCATTCCCGACCCGCGAAGGGAGGAATGGCGTACACATAAGGAGGAAACGATTTTCGCGCGCGTGGAGGCGTAAAGTCAGGGGCGCGGAGGGATTGAGAGGGAAATACGTGTACATTCATATACACACACACTTATACGATTACATACAGTCGCACCAGCAGAGGATTTTTTTTCACGAATACATGGACGCGAGAATCCCAGAAATGGGGCCATGTGTGACACGGGAAGAATTTATATCGTAGGTCCCGTCATTGTTTCTTTTTAGAAACCGATCAAAATTTATCAGCGTAAAAATTGATGGTATTTTGTACAGAACCCGATCTTGATCCAATGAATCACTGTTTTTTTTACGGTTTCCCTACCTCTTCTCTCTTCTTGCTTCCCCCCCCCCCCCCCCCGAGCAATCTCCCAACGAACCCTTCCGAAATCTTTTGCAGGCGAACGATCCTCACAATAAATTCGCGTTTTATTATTTAGCGTCGGAGGCGATATCTCTCCCTAAAGAATGAGTCATTCCTAAAAGTCGGCGGTATTTTATACAAAAGTGAGGTAATTAGGGATCATTTGGTCTCCTCATTGTTTATCAGTCACCCCTCTTTTCACCGTTGTGGTCTAAGATTTAACAATTCGCACATTGCAATGTTTTGACCTTTTTTGGGAATAACATTTCATTAGTTCAGATGAATCGCCGTCATCGCCGACCGGTATTTTTCTTTCCCCAGGCATACTATATATGTTTCATAACCTGTTACTTAAAAATATCTAATTATTGTGCCTGGTAAACTATCAAAGTACCATTGCATAAGCAATTAATGAGTATCGCTTTTGACCAAAAATGTGCTTGGGTGAAAACTCCGTTCGGGAAGGGTGAGTGATAAGGGAGGAAGGGAAAAGAGAAAAATATTCAGTAAAAACTACCAAACACGTGAAAATTTGTATACATGCTGGAGGAAGATATCTTTCTAAAGAAGGGTTAATTCGCCAAACTAATTAATTTTTTGTTATATGAAACAAGTTAATACAAATGTCTTTCTATTAACTTGTTTTTTATGCCTTCTTCGTTATGCATGATACTTAATTCGATCTGATTGTTAATTCAAGGTTGACACGAGTGAAAATATCAATTTCAATATAACTGATTAAATATTCAAGAAAGAATCATCACAGATAGGTGCATCACAATCAGTTGAATTGATTTGACGATTTATTGATCGTACTTGTACAAATTCTTAAAATTCTTCAAAATACTTTCCCACTGCTTCAATACACTTGCGGAGACGTGTCTGCCACGCCTATCAGCCATCCTGATTACTCCTCGACGAGAATATCTCTCAGGAACGTTTCAACATGCTTTTGGATGTTTTTCACGGTCTCCCAATGCTTTTCTTTCAGCCCGCTCTTCAATCGGGGAAACAAAAAAAAGTCACACAGAGCCAAGTCGGGACTGTAAGGGGGATGGGGGACCAACGGGGTTGGTGCTCCGGGCCAGGAAGTTGGTAGCGATGAAGGCTGGGCGGCTGGGTGGCTGGGGGCGTTGTCATGTTGAAACTTGACCGTGTCTTTGATGTCAGGCCTCACGCGCGCGCAAATGTGGACATGTATAAAGTGTCAGCGAGTTGCCGGATGCACAATCGACGGTCGGAACGTAAAACTTCGCGCCGTTATAGGGCGTCCAGAACGGGGTTCGTCGGTGACCTCCTCCCGGACTGTGACCTTGAAGTGCAGTCGACCTTGAAGGCATCTTGAAGCATCTGGAATGATTCGGTTACAGTCTCTCCAAACTGCACGCAAACCTTGATGCCGTATCCCTTTTCAAGCGAACGTTCCATCGCGCCGTGTTACAAAGTCGAAAAACACACATCACGTGGAGGCATGTCTTTCCGCTTTAACTGCTCGGAGCAAACTGGTAATCGGCTGTGTTGGAAGGAAAGACCCTCCACCACGTTTCCCGATCAGTATAACCGCGCAGCCATGGTTAGTCGCGTCACAATAATATCATACACATTTCTTATATAATGAACAATGTACATTTATATGTTGGATCCTTTTTGCATGCTCCCTTTAAAAGTATATTGACAGATTACTACCCCCAAGTATGATGCCATTTGAAAGATTTATTCTACCGCTTATTTTTGCATATATTTTTTTGTTATAACACTTGTTTGTGAACAAGATTTTCATCTTTGGAGAGATTTCCAGTGAATGTGTTTTCCATTTTCCCAAACCTTTACACACCCTGCGTGTCCCTTACCCCTTACCCATCCCCTCTGGTACTTGCGCCCCCACCATACACCTTTTTGATGGATTTCGGGGTATCTATGTAGTTTTAGTTGCTTATTTCAAATTTGCAAGAAAACCGAAATTAAATTTTAACGATTACCATAAAAATGAAATGTGTTGGAGAACGTCTACAAAGTTATGTGGTTGTGACAGGACCAGAACTAATATTTAAGGTGATGTGACAACGTTTAAACAGCGCATATTTCTTTTTCATGTTATAAGGATTACACCTATAAATATATATATTTATATGAGTAACAGTAATTTTAAATATGGATAGTTGAATGTGCAGTTCACTTTATTGCTCTGAGATCTGGCAAAGCCATGTGTATCATGGAGAACTTCAGTTAATGTTTTCTTTGCTATTGATAGTAATAACGGCGTTGTTCATGTTTAATGGAAATGCCTTAAAACTGTGAATTTTTTTTTAATGAGAAGATAATGGATGCAACAACAATTTCAAACCTAAATTTGTATGGGTAGACATGCACTTCGTACTCTTGCAATGTATACTAATTTACTCTAGTATATGTTATATTCTATTGCTAATATACTTTATTATACTAATGTCTTTACACTTTCATGAATATACATTCAGAATAACACCAGAGAGACAATTTAAAATACATAGTGATTAGTATTACACTGGTCTGCTAGTATAAATTAAACGTTTTAAACGACCAACTTACAGCACAGAAATTGGAGCAAATGTTATAATCAACACGTCTTTAATAATAATTTTTTTCTTATGTATCTTAAATTTTACATCCATCCAAATAACCCGCATTCCCCTAAAAAGGTGTGTGGCAGAAGGTTTAAGCATTTTAATGGGTTATAAGTAGTACGAGGAATACATTTTGGACCCATACATTGCCGTGTTATCCTTGCGTCCATGAGCGCGTTCTAAATGCCACTTAAAATTCTTCCTTACTTTACGACAAGTCATAACCCATGATATACTTTGGGAACTTACTGGGAACAAGTTACGAAGAGTATTAAACGAAGAATGTAAGCGGCCCCCAATGTCCCGTTCCTTCAAAGGATTTAATGTTCGCCGTAACTTTATGACAATACGTATCTAAGATGAACCCTCTAAGCATATTGGTGAACGACTGTTAATGTTGAAAAAAGCAATCCTGGATCATGCGAGTCAGTGGGACTGTGACTCCGTTTTGATCTCTAGGGAGAAAAAGGAGTCGAAAAACGTCGTCATCGGAGGCGACGAAGTATGAGGAAAAAGTAGAAAATCTAAATTCGATAACTTTTTTCTTTTCTGCATAACTCCTTGTTCTTACGAAACCGTTAGATTGATCAGAACAGACTTTTTTGTTTGACTATTTTTCAATATGCAAATTTATCACTTGTGATATTACTTACCCGCATGTATTAAGCCTACTAACTCGAAAAGGTGAATCTCTCTCTCAGAGTTATGTGAATTTTTATGTCCTGCCGTTTTCATAATGTAGTTATTTAATCTCTAAAAACAGTACTTTAGGATGGCTTATGAAATTTTTTTATTGCTTAGATGGCGCCAATCAAAAAAGAGTTTGGGAAACCTGAACCGAAGGAGTAAGAACCCAAAGTTATGACATAAATTCGCGGAGCATTCCCTGTTAGTTTCATAACGATATTGATTGTTCCACTGAATTTTAGGTGCATTAATATTTGTAGGGGATACTCAGAGGCAATGGTATGATAAGGGATGAAATAGCTGGTAGAATGTTAAGCCAGATAGAAAGAGTGAAGGGAAGAGTATGCATTTTGAAAGTTATGAAGGAAGGTATAAAAAATGTGAAGTAGTAGTATTACTTTTATACATTATGCCTAAGGTGCTACGATATCAAATGCAATGTTAATATTGCTATGGAGAGCAAAATTTATAATAAAATAACGACATTGTCTAAATTTAATTGAGCTACAAATGTCAGCGCGAAACATTGTCATACACAAATCGCCCAACAATAATGTGCAAATTAGTATATTTTGATCTCCTGTCAATGTTTTGCACAAAAAAAATATTATCAATCGTACCTCCTTTGAGAGGATCGAGTTCATTGTGTTATGCTTTTGTAGCTAAAGTCACCTGGGCTGATTTTAGCCATAACGACTTTCTCTGTGCATACGCGTAGGCTTCTTAAAGCCGAGTTAAATTTAGGTCCGTTAGCCTTTGTGTAAAATTTCTTCGTTCGTCGCGACATTAACGCGCCCGGGGGCACTTTCTGCAGTCACGAAGAAGAATGAAGGGGCAGCACGGTCAATTCCGATAAAAGTACTGAGCCACTCCCACCGCCGCGGGTGGAACAGTTCAATCAATCTCCTGATATCTATTGCATCTAATGTCAGAACCGCCCATTTACATAAAAACCTCTCGGAGTTTTTTTTTCTTTCTCTCACACCCTCTCTCTCTCGCCATTGAATTAATTTTCGGGCCACTCTCCCTCGGCTTCCACCGTAGTGGAGGCTCGGTTTAAATGGTGAAGAAGGCTCCGGTATATAGCCACCCCGTGAGGAGACCCCTTCGAAAGATAATTTCCTTTATTTTCCACCCTACCCGTCCCTCTTCCTCCCGCACCTCCCTCCACACTCCCCCGTCGGGAATAAATCTCCCCCTGCCTCCCTCTCTTCCCCCCCCCATCTTGGTCGGTTAACCTCCCTTCTTCCCTCCCCCTTATCTCGCCGACCATAACTCTCGGGGGATGGGCACCACCCACTCCCATCTCACCACTCCGCCGCCGCACTTTCCCACCTATCCCTTCCCTTTCCCCCTCATCCTTCTACCTTTCCTTCCCGCACCATCCCGACCCCCTGGCCCGGGAGCACACCACTTCCTCCCTCCCTTTCCCACCCCCGGCGAATTCCTAACGAGGCGAGGGGTAGTGTGCACCCCAGCCGGCTCCGGAGGCGAGCTTACTTATCCCCCTCGCCTCATCTCTCGCCGCATCACCGAAAAACCATCGGGGTCGCTACCAACCCTTCGCTCTTTCGTCTTTATCCAGTCCATCGACCCCCACTCTCACTCTTCTCCGCCCCCCTCCACCCTCTCCCTCCCGCCCCGTCTAATCCACGACGGGCCGTGGAGGCACGTCTTGATTACGTGTTGCTCTGGGGAGGAGTCCGAGGAAGAAAGTTCTCTCTTATCGGCCGAATCGAGGGCATGCCAAGAGTTCCTCCACCGAAAACCATCTCTTTCCCCCCTATCTATCCTCCTTTTTCACCCCCGCACCCGCTTGGAGGGTAAAAGATTTCGCGATGGCGGCCCCCGAGGGAAGCGAGAGTCCCCCAACCGAAAAGGAATCTCGACCAGCGTTTCGTTCGAACCAGAGCTCATTTGGAGTGGGTATAGTTAGTGTCGGGGTGGGGATTGCAATGGAGTTCGATGGTCCCCCCTTTCCCTATATGGGTTGCTCTCTATGGGCGAAGGGCGCGGGGGAACTGTCGTGGAGTTGGTCTACGTTCGAGTAGAAGCATGAGCCAGGTCACTTGAGTGACATTTTACTGCGCGTGTTAATATGGTTTATCGTATATTTGGGATCCTTTCTGAAGCTCTACCAGATGTGCTGATCTAATCTGAATGTAGACATAATCCCGAATCGAAACTCGGAGTGGTCGATTTGAACTATTTTACCCATATTCCTTAATGCTTGTCATGACAACGAAGTTTTTCCATAAACACGTTCCTATAGGTATTTCTTCTTTATAAACATTTTACACTTAAATTACGGCTAAAAATTATCACATGGGCTTAAATATTTCATAATTATATTTTCATACATCCTTTTAAAAGTAATTCGTCCACAAAAAGCAATGCAGGTTTTTGGGGGTAGTAATAGAACAAAATAGCTCAACGGGAAGACCAAGTTTCCCTTCATAGATCAAAAAAAGAGGGATAGCTTAAAGAGGGAAGATCGGAGAGATGAGAGGGGATTAGCATTGGATGGGGGATATGGGAGGTGGCAGTAAACCAATTATCAGATTAAAAGACTAATGATGATGGTTATAGATTTAATCTGGACCCATTTGAGGAATTTACAAAGTTTTCTCAAGAAAATGTCAGGCGTCAAGGCATGAAATTGGATTTGGTTGTTTTTTTTGGCTAAAAAAATACTTGCCGATAGTACTCATACTGCCTCAAAATGTAACAAGCTCGTATAGTTATCTTGGAGACTATTCGTGAAGAACTACTGTGGCAAAAATGTGGATTCGCTGAGGTTCTATCTATTTATTCATAGAAATTACGTAAACATAAACATCATTATGGCCTTATAAATGTTATTATAGAATAGTCTTTAAACATAAGCAATTTTGGAGACTTATTAAGGCATTTTAAAAAATCAATCATTACCATATGTGTGACACAAATAATTTGATTTGCTATTAATGGGAATTATAATGCGATAATGGGTTATATTCCGTTCTCGTTGAAGATTTTATCATATTAATTGTTACGGTAAGTTCTAGGTAGTCCTTTAGAACGATTAAAAAGAATTGTTTAAAAATGTAGTGAGTAGCATATGTGTGATGAAAATAATTTCATTATTAGTTATCATTTATTAAATCATTTCTAAAATAGTACTATTAATTTGAAAAAGATCACGGTAGTTAATTTTATTCCGACCTTGTTCATATTTGTTATATTATAAAACCGAATTTGTTCAACGTATTCATTTAAAACAATAAATTAGCATTACCATGCAACAATTTCAGAGTGTAAAAGTCATTCGTCTTGACCGGAATGATTTTTGCGCTCTGAAATTGTTGCACGGTAATGCATATTAGCGGATGACTCCGTCAGAACGTTACTGTCGCGGCATGTCCCGCAGTTTCTTGAAATTTAATAAATTTTCAATTGTAATATGCTAATTATTTGCATATTCACTAAATACATCCAGTGATCAAGCTTATTCTTGGAAATTTGTGCACGGAACTTAAGAAAACGATCTTTGAATGGGATTTTGAAATTATTCTCTAACTCTGAGCTTTTTAATTTCCTTCTTCCTCTTCATACCCGTTTTAGCAATTAATGAAACCCCATCCAAATCACTCCATCACTTAACAAATAAATAGATAACGACAGGCACAAGATCAAATTTTGGTTATTGAGGGCAGGTGGAGAAGAATATACGGCACACGCCTGTCAAAACCTTGTTAATTGCTGGTTCAAGAAACGATTAATCACCTAGTTTCAGATATCCACTGCTTTCTCTCTATTATCTTGAAGCCTCCTTCCTCTTTTCTCGTCCTTGAAAGTGTTATTATTCCTCCTGATAGCCTTGTTCATGTGAGAATTGTCCGCTTTCATTTTTAGGCTTCCAAGTTACACGATATTGTTTCGTTAATGCGCTCCAAGGACTCCATACGCATTTATGACTATTCCAAAATGGATTTCTTCAAGGTAGAAGTCAAGGGCTACATGCCTAAAAATGATCAAACCAGTTGAGCAATCTAGAGGAAAACTATTTTTCTAGTAGTTCAATAACCTCCATATCTCTAATGCGAGTGGACTACCACTAGGTCGTTGGCTCAACCTTTAGGTTGATCAATGTGACCAATGAAATTGTTGGTCTGAAGGTCCGTGTTAAAGTTTATTTCGTCTCCGGAAATGAGACAGTAGTAGTTACCGTCCATGAGACGGTAGTAGCCCTTGCGACATCTTAAATTAGAAATCAGGATAATGAAATCTAAACGTGACTTTAGGGAAACACTATGTTAATACAGGGTCTGTTAGCGTTAAAAATAAGCAACGTTAGACTTATTTTCATTTCCAATGATAAAAACTAGCTTGAAAGGTCTAATATTAAGATTCTGGATAAAGTCAAAGAAGTCGGGGCGAGGTGCCTGAACGTGGTTCCCGTCGACCCCTTCCAGGAAACGTACCGCGAATGACAAGAGGCTGGCATTTGCGTATCGAAGCAATAGGGTGCCGCTTTTAATAATTTTAGTTATATGTACTATGAATAGTATGACATCTTTTTCCTTATTTCCTCGTCATACGCATGGTAGTGACCATTTACAGGAATTAAAATCTCACTCTCCCGTTATCCAATTAAAACACAAGTTAATAAACACTGCGGTTCGGGTTACTTGTCAACAGGTTTCAAAATCTATTACCAATAATATAGTAGTTGAATGGAGAAATACTTTATTAACAGCATTGTTTTCATGATGAAGGGCTAAGCCAAATTTGCCGCATAATAAATTGATAAATTAAAGAATTACGAATGTGTTTTTCATTCAATTTTTGGGCATGTACTACTACATCACAAGGTGGGCAATGAAAATTATTTTTGCGAATATTGTTTTAAACCTCATAAACGCCGTAGATTTGGAGATAGTAACTGATAAGGACTGGAAGACTAACGACCAGTTATTAAAAATGTGAGGGATGAAGAGAAGGAGTTTGGTCAAATTTTGCGAAGTTAGGTGGATGAGAGATGTTGAGGGGAGAACGCTGGGAAACCCAGGAAGATTGAGGAAGAGTACACAGGAGTATACATGTATATTTGAATTTGGACAGCATTAAGGCAAGGAGAAGTAATTACGAACTCAGAGCGAAAATTATATAGGGCAACCTAAGCAAACAAAACCTGGGAAAGTTCTCATGATGGTATTTTAGGACTGACCGAAACGTACCTGTTATTACTAGGCTACCTATGATTACCCATAGAGCTTAAGGTACTTTGTTAAACTGAACCATTTCCATTATACGAGTACATTGCCATCCCGAGCGAGGAATACCGCTGTGGATTCATGGAAAATTTTAATAAAAGCACGAAAAGAAATATACGGCCATTGCCACTTTTAGTCAAAGAAGTACCATCAAAGCCAATTTAATAACAAATGCTCTTCCATGAAATCACAAGCGAAAGTATGACGTTTTTAACCCTTTAATATTTTACAGTTTGTCTCGCTGTACTTCTGGATCTACGAGTATGATCCATTTTACTTCATTGCCATGATATTTATAAAAAAATGATCTCTATCTATAAATAGGAAGGAGAAATATTTCAAATTTACCCAAAAGATTTACTCTATTTTATTGCCTTCGTTATGCGAGTGATTTCCACCCTAGCCCCCGTCGCAAATATAATCAGAGCACTAAGTTTGTCATAAATCCGTACCTTATGCCCACGCAGCTAGTGCTCGACAGCCTGGAGATGGAGTTTTCAGGGGAATGTTTTCTTCCCTTCATCAGTCTTCGCTCCCTCTCAAATGGCCATTCTCCACGGCAGGTGAAATCCGTCGATGGCCTCTCCCCAAACCCACTTACCCCTCCCACCGCTTCTTGGCTTAAATGTCTTCCTCCCTCCTCCGCCTCCGCATCTCCTCCCCGTCTCATTTCCTCCCTTCCCGCCACCCGATCCCTTTATACCGTCGTCACCCCTCGTGCGCACACAAATCCACCCCACATATATCCCTTCCCACCACCCTTTCCTGGAGGTAAGGGTGAAAGAAATATCGAAGGGGGAGAGGAGGGGTGGGGGAGGAGGTTTAGAGAGAAAAGGACCCCTCGGCCGCTCCCAGATCAGCTCTTTTCTTGCAGGGACCCGCACGAAATTTTGAGGGTAGGGAAAAAAGGGGGAGATACGATGTTTTAGACCCCCGCGAGCGCACTTTTCGTCCCACCCCTCTCCTTTTGGCCCTCCTGAGCGCGCGGACACTCATTAGTAGAGTCACACCGGCTCGAGGATTTACGGAGTGTGACGTCCCATTTTGAGGACTCTAGGAAAATTGGAGTTGCTTAATGAAGCGGCGCAAAGGGGTTTTGTTCTCTTTCCACCCACCCAACCTCCCTCCCCTTCGGCGGGCCACTCCGCCCCACCTCCTCCCCTTCGCGACTCACCCCTTCCCGCCCGACACTCCCTTGGAATGCGAATCAAGTCACTGACCCGATAGAATGCCCGGGATAGTGCCTCTCTCTCCGGTGAATAATAGATTTAAGTACCTCAATTATCGAAAATAATAGTGAGACGTTCAAAACTAACTCCATTCTCGCGTCGTTTCGAAACGCAAACGGTGAATTAAATTCTATCCTTCAGAGGGATCGTGCTGAGAAAGTGAATTCGTTTTCTTGTGCTACCCCGAAACCCTTCTTTAGCGAATTTCTTCGCTCACTTGGATCCATGCGTTCTCAGCTGTGGTAATTATCAGGGGGTGAAGTTATAAATGAATTAAATCGTGCGAGTCCTCTCGAAATACCAAAACTGATGGCACTTAGTGATTAATCCGATGAAATCATTGAAGGAATATTTCAGAATCGTTGTGAAATTCTAATTTATCGCATTGAAGGACGCACCCATGGAATCGTTACTCTTTGTTCATTCACAATTTTTAGTTCAGTTGGATTTTTTATTATTTTCATAGAATATTCCCCAGTACTTCAGCTAAAAATTTAAACTAAAGATATTGCTTATTATGAATAACATTTTTCTTAGCATTCGGTAAACGTACATACCTGTATATTTTAGTCACACCACGGTGAGCGTTTTGAGCTCTCTTCTAAATTCTTTTTGCAAACCTTTAGTACATCTCTATTCCCTCTCAAAAGCTTGCGCTTGCGTTATCTGCATAAATACCTCGCCGTCCACCAAATTAGGTGTGTGGCAGAGGGTGCAAACACCAGGTGGGATGGGTAAGGGTAAAGGGAAAGGAAGGATGTTTAAAGGGTTAGGAAATGGAAAAAAATATCTGCTAAAATCCCTGAAAAAACGTGTATACTCATATTAATGCTAGCAACGTGAAAGGCGTGTGGCAGGGGGTGTAATCGCACCAGATACAGAACACGAGCAGACAAAGTCACGCACCATATATGAATATATCATTAGTGGCTATTGTGTAGTTTTAAGAGGAGAGAAAAAATGTTCATGTTTTAAGTATTTCTAAACTTTCATTCCACAGGAAACTTTATAAATTTTTATTTATGTTCTGCAATTGTTGATATTCACATCAGAATTTACGGAAATTATCGCTTTGTTTTGCTGTTTTAGTCCCGGAAACTCCGGAGGGAGGATGTGTTAGTGTAGTGAAGTCCGCAGTCGCCGGTTGGGTGGCTTACTCCATGTAGGGTCATGCGCTGGAGTAGGTATGTGAAGGGACCTCAGGCGGACGGCCTTCTGTGTATCCCCGGCAACTGTATGCGTCTTTGCCAAGCAGGCAGGAGTGATTTTATGCATCAGTAATCTTTTCACTCAGCCAACTATGCCCTAAACGAGAACAATTAACGCCACTTTGAAACCTCTTCTGTCTCAGTTCTCACCTGAGATCTTGATATTTCGTCCGTTTCTCCGTTTCCGTATTAGTTTGAGCTTGAGCTGAAAACTCGATCATGGGATAAGAATGATGTTCGAGTTGAATTTGGGAGCTGACAGTTGCCTCATGGTCGAGAAATAATAACTTTACTAAGTGGTACGAGGATCGTTGTTAACGACGATCTTGAAATCTTTACTGGAGCAGGAGGGTTCGGGTCGATGCCGGAATGGTATCAAGTATGTGAAATTGTATGAAATACAAAGATCGGCGTTGTACCAATAGACGCCGAATAACGGGTAAATATTCAAGAGAAATAATTAAGGAAAGGTGGGTGAGACAGGTGGAATACGCGTCGAGTTTTGGGGGCCCTTTATTGCTGAACGGGGTACGTAGAAAATCTGCCGCTCGTTGAAACAGTTGTTACGAGCGAAAAAAAAAGCTTCAGTCTATTATATAAAATTGTGTACGTATTGGGAAGCGCTTAGAGTACGGATATTTTTTTGTTTTGTTGTTTAAATGTTTATAAAAATGCAAATAATTCGATTTTTAGGATGGCACATAAAGAATAATTCTAGCGTTGCATTTAACCGGGCAGACGAGATGAAAGTGAAAATTCAGAGAGAATTTCTGCAGAACCATGGGAAATATAGAATCGATATTTATTCGGGAAATATGGAATCTATATTCGGAATAATTTCACCTCGTACAGTTGGAGAACTCTGCTAGCGATACAGGAGCGGATTTCCCGTCATATTTCACCTTAAGACATTAAATCGGTTTGTATCAATCCTGAAAATGTTTTAGAATGTAAAGTAAGCGCGAATACCTGAAATAATATTTCCATGCAATTCATGTATTCCATATATCAATACAGAATTAAAAACAGGTAAATCAATATAGGTAATCCAATGAATAGTGGAAAAAGGAACTCTACAATTCCGCAATTCACTGTTTAAAGTCCAATGTCCAGAGTGAGCCAATCGGATTGAGGTTTATTTTACCATTCCCTGGAAAAATATTTGTGCTGAGAAATTCCACATAGTTAAACCGGATAGTGTCGTATATAGATACGTTAGGTTTCATCAATGAATGATCTACATGACATATATACATGTATATATAATATATATATATGTATCCAAATGATCCAGGAATGTACTATATGCAGCATATTAAATAAGGGTATGGAAAACGCACTCACGCACGTACATGGCGACAGCTCTTCTTTGATTATGTTCTTATTAAGAAGGTATTATCCTAAAAAGTAAATTAGGATAATTATAATAGCCAAAAGTTTTTATTCCCCTTGATATCTCATGGGATATGTATGCAAAAGTTGTGTTCAAATTCAAGAACATGTGGTTTTGTAAACCCAAAAATATAAAATTATTTTATCTGTTTGCAAAGTTCTGTTTGATTGATGCGTCATAACCCATCAATCAAACGGATAACACTCCTAAAAGCATAAAGTCTAATATATTCTTACAGTTTTATGATTCTTATCATTTGAGGGTCATGGTTACCGTCATAGTAAAGCCATATGGGCGCAAATAAGTTTCGACGCAAAGGGTATGTTGTAAATCAGCAAGTATAAAAAAAGGAAAGAGAGCCTGGTGAGTTGCTAATACTCGGAAATTGCACAAGTGTACATGGTTCAGGTGTGATAATATGTCTCCCTCGACAGTGGTGGAACTACACTTGCAAGAGCTCCTAGAAGTCTTTTCGACCGGGTATAATATTATATTTTCTTGCTTTCACGTGACGTTAATCGACGAAAATTCACAGAGCATTCATTTGATAATTATTTAGTGAGTATTACCGGGCAAGGAAGGTTTCTAATGAACAAAAAGCCAAGTGTTGCTGCTATTCCAAGCCAAATACGCCAATATCGCGTAACCACAAAATAAAAACATTTTCTTTTCACCAATCAAAATAATTAAATGCCAACTCTTTGGCTATGTGGTGTATACTTTCGTTTTATATGATGCTCAAACCAGTTGAAATCAAGGTTTATATATATTTGACTCTATAAATTAATTACTTCACTTTGTAAATGAAAAATACTGGCCCATTTTCGTAGAATAATGTCGGAGAAACGAGTATTCCGTTTCCACCGCTCACGCTGTAAATTCTATCAAAGTAAGGGAAGCACACAAGTCTTGATGATTTAGGACGAAGGAGGAATAATCTTCACCCTACTTCAGCGTGGGAACTGGCGCAGTTCGTCTCCACTTGGCGCCAGCTGGGATTAAGGGCTATCACATGACGGAATCGTAAATCGCTTTCGCCAGAAGTGAAAGATGCCCAATGGGGAGGTTCGCTTCCCACATCCGCGCCCACGCAAACTGTCGCCGGCAATCGGAAGGCGAAGGGAGCTCGCAGGGTGAATGCCCAATTTTTAGCGGGCGGAAATAATTGCGCAAAACTCTCCGAAACGCTAACTTCCACGCCCGCGTAGAGAGACAGCCTTCCCCGCCCCCTCCCTGAGCCGAATTCGTCGCCCCCACGAATCCGCCGCGAGGGGTTTTATAATCATCGCGCGGGTCCGAGGCCTCCGCGCGACAAAACTCCGCACGATAAAGAGACAGACGACGGCTCCGAATGGTTGCTGCGAGAGGTGGAGTAAAAAAAAAGGATGCTTTGAATATTCGCCTCCCCACCCCTTTAACTCCCTCACATTCTAATTCGGAGATTACTGAGCGTGTTATCATTCCGACGGTGAAGAAGAAAAAGGTTAAACTCTTTTTTTATTATCACATAATTTCCCCCCCGAGGCGCTCTCAATTAAAGTCTCAATCGGAGCCATTCCTTCCTAGAACGAGGCAACCCGCGAATTAATGGATCCCGCCGACGATCAAAAAATCCTGCCGTACCGTGAGGGAGGAAGGAAGACGGAGGGCATCCATTTCAGGCATGGCCCACTTAGGGATTTTGGGAATTGGAAAAAAATAGGTTTTTTAAACGTGTGAATATGCGAGCATTAACGTTTTAAATTGAAACAGTTTGCGGTGGAAAATTTTGAGAAAAATACGCTACCTTCAGCATTTGATTTGCTAGTGCGTCTCGTACATCTTTCTCTGCCCGAAGCAATTGACGAATGGCAATTTTATCCCAGGAAGGTATCAAAATTCCTCGTTCATTTTACCTACCTTAAAGTCTCAATGTCTTTCATTCCTTGTGCACCACGTCTAAAAAATCGGGAGGTATTTGAGGAATAATTTCATGCAAATATGGAGCATTGAGCTTCAATTCCGTCGGATGAAACATTGTGTGTCATTCTTAGCATCTCATTCATTCATAGCATAGTTTGTTGGGCCAAAATATGTCGAAAATATCGATACGTTGTGATGTCAGTAAAATTAACTCCAGTTAATCCAAGCTCAGATTCTCCATTTATCTATTAATAATAATACTAAAATTAAAGAAATCCGAAGTTTTTGTGACGTTTTCATTGGAGAATATTGTGAATTAACTATTTAATTAGATATTCAATGACAATTATCTTCATTAAACTGCAAAACGCAATTAATATCAGTAAAGCTTCAGTAAAGAAGTAAAGAAAATATTTGGGCACTTTAATTTTGAGCGTGGTATGCTTTATGGATGTAGTTATACTCGGCTCTTAAACTGGGTCGTTGAGGATGACGGAAAAGGGTATATTGTGGGCTTAAGTGTTGAGGAGGATGGAAGAAGTGAAACGGACAGGAAGAAAAACGAATGAATTAAGAGGTACGCTATAGAAAGAGGTTGTTGGGAGAAGTCAAAAAGGCAGAAAATGTGAATCAGAGAGGTAATGGAGTGACAATAAAATGTTGTAAAGTTTAGATGAGGGTAATGTTGGGTGCTAAAGTATTTATTTGCTGGTGTCTTAGGAATGAAAATGCCCATTTTTTTAGCAGACATTGAACGTGTAATATTGTTTAAGGCGAATTAATAATAATACTTAACTGAATTCTTGAAATTTAAGTTATATGAACTTTTCTAAAAAATGATTGAAGAGTTAGAAGTATTCGGGTTCAAAATTGGATTATTAAGGGAAAAAAGAATTTTGCCAGGTTCTTCACAATTTACAACTTGGGTGGTATTGCAAGTAGTTTCCATGCCTCATTCTTTGTGGGCGATCCAACAAATGTGGATAAGGCTCAATATCACTGATTATAACATTTTTCTATGAGCTGAGACGCAACAATCACCATAATGACTGATCTAACATCGTCATTGGATCGATATTGTAATTGGGATAATCCATTAGTCCGTATGTGACGCCAGTATCTAGTAAATTACATGTATATGCGGTATCCTAACTCCAACAATAACCGCTGACAACGGAACATGAAGTTTTAAACAATGCAGGTTTTTCCCATTTAAATCAATGCTTGGGAAGTCCTAATGATCAAAGGAAAATTGAAATTTCGGGGGTGTTTTGACATCGTTAAAAGCCATAAAAAAATAGAGCAACCGAGAATTTCGCGAAGACCTTTTTTCTGTCCAACTTTGGAATTTCTTTTAATTGAATTCGGGTTCTGCTAACTTACGAAGTAAATATCTCATTACGTTCACGGAGTAGGGCGAAATGACTAACGAAATTTTTATATTTTTTTATTTGGTTCAAATTCATTAGAACATCGTTCTAGTACTAGGTCTCATTTTCTGCGTGGGAATCTTCCGAGTACCATTAAGAAATCACGAGGAATCATCTGTGAATCCGTATTCTTAGGTCTTTTCATTCTTTTTATGCAATTATCTAATCTAGAAATGGTACCGCTTCTATTTTCACGCAGATGTACGGTTAAATTGAGTTACAACTTTAGGCAATTTTAATTCATTTTCTCCTGCAACTGGACTCCAACATCGCGTAATACATGAATTATTCATATAATCTTGTAAAATTGATGAACCATCTAATTATCATAATAATAGTTTAATTTACACAAAAAATCGTCTATTCATACGCAAAACGAAATATGCAACCCTATGAGTCGGGTTTCTTTGAAGTATAAATGTTCGTTTTTACATTTTATCCGTCATCCCGATGAAAAATTTCTAATATTACCATTTTCCCAATCTTTTGTTGCATAAACATGGTATTAAGAATAAATATAAAACTAAAAGAATATATTTCTAACATATATTTCTAACTCCTTATCCAGGTTACTATGTTCAAAATGTGTTAATGTGTTACGGAATTGAAGGCAGAATTTGTGCTGGGGCTATGATCACCTTTCGCTGAATTGAAAACCCTCGAGCTTCTAATGGCAACTTATATTCATTCCTACACTATTGCTATCCTAACGAGAAATGTAAAAAAGAAAGTATTGTGTTGTTTATATCAAATTCTGATGAAATATTTACAGGAGAAATGAGAGTTGGATAATAACTAAATGAAGATCAAATTAGATGATAAAAATTCGATATTTTGATACCACCTTTTATTTTTTATCAGATCATAAAAATACTACTATATTTTAGGGACTACTTAAGCTAACAATTACGAGGTAGTTTCCTCATAATGGACGTAATTTTCTTTCTTTCGTAAGTTTGGGCTGCTTTTTAAAGGAAAAATTGGTCTCTCCTATCAAATTACAGATCATCAACTCAATTTTTTCATATACGTAAAATATCTCCGAAGTTAGGCAAATAAACACCACGTAAAGATTTAAATGCATTTATGGTCAATATTTGGTTTCTAACATTCATACTTTCCCAAAAATATGTTTTATAGTAGCTTAAACTTTTCATTGCAACGTGTGCGCGCATTCACAAGAAAAAGTAACTCATTCTCGATTTTTTTTTTATTTTTCACCAATTCTCCGAGCCTGGAACTCTTGTTCACCTATTAGAGTGCATTGCCAGTGGTGCGTTTCTGAATGCACTGAATCAGAGATACATGCTAAATTTGTGCATTCAGTTAAATATAAACATTTTGACGAGAATTGACTGCTGAACTTTCCCACGCTATTATCTTGTTGATATATCGTAGAGCTCGTAACAGAAGAAAACATATTTTCATTTTCATTATTTTTATTTGAGATTTTAAAGTATTTAGACTCAACGAGAAATTTACTCTAAATGCTAAAAGGAAAAATACGAAAGCTTTGAGAAAGCCAGAATATGACAAAAGTGTTTTCAAATCTTTAGAAGAAGTAAGTAGATAAATGACCGTTTTGAAAAGATATTGTGGACAGATTCGTGGAAGTGTTAAATATACGCATATTCGTCTAATCGGACTTAATCACTCTTTGCTGCCGTATGATGCATAATGGGAAAACATCTCATTTTCATGATTATCACTGATACTCTTGGATAACTGGCACTTTTTAACAACACTCCTGAAGTGGCGTCCCTGTCCCAGTAATTATAAATGTAATTACTTGTATGTTGCGAATGAGAGAAAAATATATCTTATTGCTCAGGTGGTAAAATGGTAGGATAATTCATCCTCAATGCAATAAAATTCTGTATTATTGCTCAGAAAAAGTGTGTCCAACACTAAAATATTCTGTTAAAAAATGCACTTATTATTTAAAAGTGCATCTCTAGGTGTATGCTCTCGACTGCACCGTTTAATCTTGGCGTACCTCAAAATTGTATAACACCGAAAGAAATAGGGCAAACGATGTGAATTATAAATCTGTGAGGTAATGAACTATGGTCCATATTGTATGCAATATTTTATTAGCTCTTATGGAAAAATATATATATGCGTTGTACTTTCGATGACTGAATGGTGGATAGCATAAAATGCTTAAAACTATAAAATATAATAATGCGTCACAACTCTTTTCTATCGTTTCTTTATTCAATTTCTAGGTTGTTGCCAAATTTCTTTGATGATTTTCTATGAATTTCTATGTCCGAAAATATTAGAAACTCATAGCGCTCGTATAAGATATGTGTTTTCTTTATGCAAGCAACAGAAGAATAGAAAAAGTATCACATTCAAAAAAGTATGTCCTTTCGCATCCCCTGAGAAAATTTTACGTTTTATATTGTAAGTATTGTCAGAGTTTACACGTCGCTGCACAATTACTTTGGGTTTACACGTCAGAATATCGATTATTATCACTGTCGAGTGATTCATTAATGTCTTAGAAAGTTTATCCTGAGCAGCTTTCTCGTTAAGTCCAGTTATTGAGTAGAACGGTCCAACGTTCAGGTTAAAAGTAGCGATAAGAAGTTGAGCATCCTTGTTTATATGCAGGGTACTTATATTATAATCTTCTCCAAAGACGATCAATCCATTTGATTGGTCAACATAATTCTTCAAGTTAGTTTATAGATTTTCAAATGTTTATTGGAACGTTTGGGCGGCGTATTTGCAACATAAGGAAATTAAATGCAATTTTAAAATATTGTAATATTTAATGGGTTGAAAATTCCTTACACCATTCTAATCGAATTCAGAAAAAACTTTCTACGCTTATTTGATGTCTTCAGCGGCCAAACGTCTGACCCCCACAATCGATCCATTTTGAAGTCTTCACTTCAGTGTTTCCGTCATGTATGTACTTAGAGGAAATGGGTGTGAATCAACTGTTTTCTCTTCTTGTAAGTACATTTTATGGCAACGTCTAACTTTATTCTGTTTCCATAATAGTCTGCTAACTGTCGATTGGGTTGGAGCCCAATTATTTACTTAGAAATTCGTTGGTCGTATTGTTGCTACGAATTGGGAAATTTCTTGCAATAGGCTTGACGTGCGAGCTCAAAAAAAATATTTTCCCCAAATATGGAAGAGGACACGTTCATAGGTCCACCCTTCTCTTTCATTCTAAATCGCTCCCATTCTATCGCTCCCAAGTTTTTCTGCGGCGCGTTTGTACTCTTAATTAATTGCTTTCGTACTTCATCATTCCCTCGTTAAGTTACTCTTTTTTGGTCAATTAATTTCTCTCCCTGGCCTTAGCTTCACTTGAATAATTCTGAAGCCGCCGTCGTTAGTGCTCCAGAAAATTTGATGAAACGCGATTCATGTTTTCCATACTTTCTGCTGATTTTCTCCTGGTTTTGTTTTGCTAGTTTTCATGAAGAAAACTTTTGAAAATTGACCCTGTTCATTACTATTATTAAAGTCCCGCCAGGGAAACCAGAGTATTCAGCCTTAAGGTTGGTTTGATGAGAGTGAGTAAACGTCTCACCTATTAACTAAGTCCTGTGGCGTGTGAAATACACGGCTTCAGGATTGGATGGGGCCTTTACTTCCTCGCCGCCTGCGGTTTCCCAGGAGGATTCTGGGCCAGGAAAATCTCTTGGGTTCTCTCTCTCTCTCAGCTTAGCTAATGCGTCCAAAGACCCAGGATTTGAAGCTGGGACCCTTCCGTCCATAACTGAGTACTCTTTTCTTTAGGATAGCATTTTTATTAACCTAAATAGTTTTTACTTTTATCCATCAAAGTCATTTTTTCTCATGTAAATCCATGTAGGCGTGGCACCCCCTTTGTAGATAGGTAAGAGCACAGTTAATATGCGAAAATATAAATATCTATCTTTCCCTTATTTTCTTCTCTCACATTTAATCTGCATTTGAAATTGACACACCCACGTGTCTTTAAAACCTTCTTCCGACTTCCAACCCTCAGGCCAGTGCTCCTGCCTTTATATTCCAGCATCCAATTTTTGTCATTTCATCACCAGATTTTCACCTAATTTTCTTTAAAGGCTACAGCTAGAGCCTTAGTTTACTAAGATGTTTCTCAGCTTTCCAGCCATTAGAATTGCATTACGTATTCAAAGTTAGACTCCATACAAGATATTTCCCCAAATCTAACTCTGAATGAAATATTTTCTGGTAACACGCCTATCATATGATCCTTGTACAAAGAGTTTTTAGACAATTAGAGACGGAGGTTTTTTAATTATAACGAAGTTTGTGTCACCAAAATTTTCTTAACATCCGTGTTTCTTTGAGGTTGTGATTGATTTCAAATCTGCCAATCGTATTCGAAAGGGTAGTAAATTGAGCAGCGGATTATACATGGAGTCTCATTTTCACTGGTCGATAAATACGGCGTACTACACAAACCTCTGTGACTGAGTAAATTTTGTTTAATATTCGTGAAATACGAATATACATGAACACTAGACCCTAAAATATAGACAGATCTCTTGTTTAGTTTTCTTTCTTCATTAAACTTTATGAGCATTTCCATCATGTGGCATCAGCAGGAATTTATATAATTCTATATATAAAAGGTATGGTATGTCAAAACAAATGCTGTCAGGTATTAATTCAACTGGCAGGCTGAATTATAATAAGTTAATTGCCATGTGCAACACTAGCTAATATGGTGCTAAAATTCTTCATTGGAGAAAAGGCAAACCAACTTTTATTTCGAAGTCATGCTAAGAAGATGTATTTATATAATAGTTTATGTAAAAAAGGTACTATAATTAGAAAAAGGTTACAGAGGAACCCACCAAGCATTTTTTCTAATTATTCTAGTACACTTGTACTTCGCCAGCAGGGGAAATTTATAGGGAAAGGTATTTCACAGGAAAATCTCAATAGAAGAGTGATCTTTTCGTTAAAGTTTTCTTTGGGTAGCCGAAAAAGTGTCGTTTTCATTGCCAGTTTAAGTTTAAATTACAAAAGTAAAGCGTTTTGGGAGCTCATGATATCCGCAGCAATACGAAATGATGATGTGAAGTGGAACACCTAACTTTTAGAAACGTCATGTCGTAAATTCGCGCCTCGTTGAACGACGAATTCGGAAATGGGATTTGCGGGGATCCTAGCAAATGTTAACGTCACCTGAGTGCCTACATGGCTAGGTGTTACCTCTCCATGCGTCCCGAAGAGTGTTTCCGCAGGGCTCCGGCATTGTGTTGCTTTTGTGTTAGCCCAAATAGAGGTGGTTATGTGTGAGTGGGCTGGAGGTCAAGAGGGGAAAGGGAATGGCAATGGCGGGCGGCAGTAATCGTCTCAGCGGATGCTGACTTCCTTCAATGCAAGTGTGTGGTTGTGTCTCCGAAAAGGAGACCCTTACAAATTTCCTTCAGCCAGGAGAGGGAGACGCGGGGAATAAAAGAGGAGTGAGACGGGCTCGGGTTAGAGTCGCCACAGTCGGCGCAATATCAAGGAGGGAGTGGGGGAGGTCCAAATTCTTTGCATTCCGCTATGAAGCACTAGCCTCAGCGCCAAAAGGAAACGTTTAGTACCCCACCAAAGAGCTCGCGAGGGCGTAATAACACATTCCCTGAGGGAATTCGTTTCAGACTGTAACTTGTGGAAATTCATTATTTTTTGTTAGTCGTTTTCCGACTTCAAGGGGTGGGAAAGCCAGTTTGTAACTCTTGGTATATCTGACTCTCAGAATAATTAATTTTAATAATAATACGAGATAGATACAATTTATATGTTCTCCTATTTTGTTTTATTCTGTTATTTATGATGGTCAGCCGGCAACCGATGCAATTCTTGGAAACACCTTTATTTTTATTAGTATCGAAGTGTTCAACAGGCGGTAAAACATCCGTTGAACAAATTTATGTAGAACAAGATGTTCTTCATACCGGCTGTAATATCAATTTTTTGTATATATATATTTCTGTAAAAATTTTACATAAGTATCCATATACGTGGGTGGTCCGACCTCAAAAATTTCCGAGAAGTTCAGAAAAAATATCATGTATCTTTGTTAGGTCGGAAACTTTTTCAGATCACCCTTGCATATATAAACACACAGATATAGAATTTTAAAACAGAAGCTCTAAGAAAGGACATTCACATGCGTCCCTTCCGTTATGTGAGTGTCCTTTCTTTGTGTTTCTATGTTTTAAAAATTATATATCCATGTGTTTGTGCGTCGCCGCCGGAGAACGTTAAAATTGAAAGATATATATATATATATATATATATATATATATATATATATATAAATAGACTGGCAGGAAGATTTTGTGAGATCGGTGTTAGTTCCTATTCCCAAAAAAGACAAAGTCAACATCATGTGAGGATTACAGAACAATAAGTTTGATATCCCACGCAGCTAAAGTTATTCTCAGGATCATCAACAAAAGGATAGAGAGTAAGGCAAATGATTACTTAGGGGATGATCAGTTTGGGTTTAGAAAGGGGAGAGGTACGCGCGATGCCATTGCAGTAATGAGATCACTAATCGAGAGGAATATAGAATACAATCAGGACATATAGTATTTGCCTGTTTTGTAGATTTCGAAAAAGCGTTTGATAGAGTGAATTGGGAAAAATTAATGCGTGTATTGCAGAAAATAGGAATGGATAGGAGGGACAGGAGAC
This sequence comes from Hetaerina titia, assembly GCA_037158775.1. Classification (NCBI taxonomy): domain Eukaryota; kingdom Metazoa; phylum Arthropoda; class Insecta; order Odonata; family Calopterygidae; genus Hetaerina; species Hetaerina titia. The sequence goes on along the minus strand of CM073778.1, from coordinate 74,792,271 downwards.
TGATCCGCAACCTGTACATGTCTCAGACTGCTCAGGTGCGAGTGGGGAACAGAGAGTCCGGATGGGCAGTGTTAGGAAGAGGTGTAAGGCAGGGTTGCCCATTGTCACCGGTACTGTTCAACGTATATGTAGAGGAAATGATTAAAGAGGCATGGGAAGAACTGGAGGTAGGAATGAAAGTCGGAGGGGAATTCGTAAAATCGGTTAGGTTTGCTGATGATCAAGCATTAGTTGCTCAGTCAGCCAAGGGGTTGCAAGCTCTGCTGAGTGAATTGGAGGTTCAGTGCGATAAATATGGGATGATAATCAATATTAATAAAACAAAGGTTATGTGATTTTCCAGAAAGAAAAAGGCTAAGCTAAATATTAATATAGGCGGGGAAAAAATAGTGCAGGTAGAACAGTTTACATGTCTCGGAAGTGTTTTGGACCAAAACAGTCAAAGTGGTAGGGACGTAAGGAGAAGAATTGCGCTAGGCAAGGAGGCTTTCTCAAGGAGGAGGGAGTTGATGACGGGGACGTTGAGTAGGAATGCTAAGACAAGACTCATAAAAACTCTGATATGGAGCGGAGCTATGTACGGCGCGGAAACGTGGTCACTGAAGCAGGAGGATAGACGTAGATTGGAGGTTTTTGAAATGTAGGTTTGGAGAAGAATGGAGAAGGTGAAATGGACCGAAAGTAAAACAAATGTGGAAGTACTAGAGATGGTGGGTAAGGAGAGGGGTTTGTTGAGAGAAATCCTATGGAGGCAGGAAAAATGGATGAAAGGCGTATTGAGCGGTAGTGGAATGTTGAAGAAGGTAATAGAGGGGAGGGTGTTGGGCAAGCGAGGAAAGGGCAAGAACAGGATAGGGATGTTGGACGGTATGAAGGGAGGAAAGAATTACACAGAGATGAAGAGGGACCTGATGCAGAGTAGGTTGCTGGATTGGGTTTTGTTTGTAGTTACCAAATGTTTATTTGATAGTTGTGTCCATCCACCTAATAATATATGTATACATATACAAACATATTATGTACACACACATGAACATGTAAGCCAAGAGCGAAAAACCTTTCTAAACGCGGTAATTCCACCGAAAATTGAAATGACTCAGCCGTGAAACTCACTAGTTACTAAAAAATAATGAGCGCTCAATAAAGAAACTAAATCTGAGAGAATTCATTAAAATGTTTGGTGGAATTACTGCGTTAAGAAAATTTTTTGCCATATGCTTGCATGTACTTGTGTGTGTGTGTGTGTGTATATATATATATATATATATATATATATGTGTGTGTGTGTGTGTGTATGTATATGTGCGTAAACACATAAACACATAACATTTAAAAAAAGAAAGGATATTCACCTAACATCGGAAAGGACGCATGTGAGTGTTGTTTCTTTGTGTTTCTATGTTTCAAAAATTCTGTATCTTTGTGTTTATATACACAAGGGTGTTGAGCGCTCATTATTTTTTATTTACTTGTGTGTCACGGCTGAGCCATATAAGCATTCATTATCTCTTCGTGGCCTTCTATTCATGTGCAGCATCAGTATTTCAATCCTAAGATTAGTTTACTCCAGCCCTCCACAATTCTCTATTCACTGATAATTCCCTCAACTAGCTATTAGCTTTTGTGCTTAGTGTCCTTCCTAATTTATCCTCTATACTCTTACCGTGGTCTTCCTTACGGGTCTCGTTGTGGCCGAGATGGTATTTCAATTGTATTTTTGTGTTAGTGGTGCGTTTTAGATCTTTGATGCGTTTCTATTTTTCTGTTTTTATTTTTTTTGCCATTTGCACCACAATGTGGTAACTGTTCAGCCAAATAGTAGTTGAAAGGTATTAGTAAAAGCACTTCTGTTTTCATTTTCAAGTAGTAATCTGGTAAACTATGATTTATATTCAAATTCATCTTGAGAATTCATTGGTTCAATCTGACTCTTATGTTTTCATATCCATTGTTATCGCGTATCAATTCATTTACTTGTACGACACTTAGGTTTCCCAGAATGCACACTCGCTCAGAAGGCAATCCTTTGTCTATTCAGTTCATGACATTATCTCAGGCTTAATAAAATAATTTCATAATTACCAGCCATTACCTGCTTCGTCGAGAGTTATGTAAACTCCCTTTGTATCACAATATCTTCTTAAATATATTTCATACAATCTGCCCCTGTCCTTTCGTAGTCATTCATCCCACTTCATTACTCTTAATTGTTTTCCCCCTTTTAACCCTGTAAGTGTTTCTTGACCTCCGGCATTTGTCAAAGGAATATGGAGGATATTCCTCAAAGGGAAAAGTGTTTAAAGAGATTTTTATTTTCGATATAATTTTAACCTCTTTTTATCAGTGCTTTCGTTGAAACAAATTAAATTCAATGTCGAGTTTCAGTGAATATAATATTTTTATGTAATCAACGAATATTAATTTGAATTCCAAAAACAATGTTTTTATAACGTTTCCAAGACCTAACAAATATTATCTTTGTAAATTTTTCATCCCTTGTTGGACAAATTCCACAATTTTACGCTAGCCACTTAATAATATTTGTTTTGGGTTGTTAATTTATTGTTAAATTTGTAAATATTTATTTTTTTCTGTTTGAAAAGTTAATATGCAAATTTGTTACAGTTCTTAGGTACCGACGATCTCGTTGTCACCTTTATACAATTTTTGTAAAACAGTTGTCACCTTTAACAAATCAATTTAGACATCCGTCTAAATTGATTTGTTAATTAATACATACTTTCTCGCCTACTGATATGACAAATGAACAATTCACAGGCTAGAGCGATGACATAAATTACTCCCCTGTCCATCTAGCTTACATTTGGACATGATATTTCAGGCCGAGAAAAACAATGCTGATTCTTTAATTTGTAGCTATTTATACGTTTTTTTTTTAACTTTTTACGACGCTATCTCATTAAGAGCTTCAATGAATTTGATAAATTTTTCGAAAAATTATTTTGTGTTTTTTTGGCTTACGTTCGAATAAAAATATATGTTCTTCAGAAATTATCACAGAGGATGTAGATATGATCATTCATCTAATTATGTCTGCTAGTGTTTATATTTTATTTCAATATGTTCGTCGGGAACGTAAAAGGGTTTAAAAAGAGGTGAATACGTTCCGTCACTAACCGCTAGGTACCTGGTTCAATTCCGTGTTACGTCCCTGCCCACTTTCAGTTTCGCACGGACTGAATTTAGTACCAGGTCTTCCTGGTAAATTACAAGCAGCAGATAGAAAGGAACTGGTAACCGTACGCTAGTGTGTGAATTTCACTCTCAATGCAGGGCTTGTTAAGTATTAAGTGAACTCTATCCTCACCAATTAGACCATCTTTTAAACTGATTACTGCGTTTTTTTCATGCCTACGAGTATATTTAACTCTGTGGATAAAGGTCAGGCTATTTGAATCAGTCTGAAACTAATTATGCTATCGACTAGTACAGGTAGGTTTTCATCGTTTTTAAAACTTTAATTTTCCCTGATTATCTTCATTAATACCAAAAGATTCTGCAACTGTTTTTCTACATTTACATAAATACCCCACAATGTCCAAAAAGATATTCGGCAGGGAGTGCAAGCAATAGGTGGGATGATTAAGGGGTAAGGAATTATATTGGTAGGAAGGGAAAAGCGGAAAAATATTCACTAAAGAGCTCAAAAAAACGTGCAAATTTGTACATATGCTGGAGGAAGACTTGATTAAAAACAAATATTAATTCCACACAAGTTCTTTGTTATACGGAAGAGATAGGAATAAAAATGAACCATTGTTGCGACAAGCCTCCTCCATACTAAGACACGTCATTAGGAACTGGAAAGTATGAAAGGGATATTATTTAAAGTCATGGACGTGCAACTAATGGTCTGCACCCTGTTTTAAAGATTTACGCCTCAATATCTATTGTTCCTAAAAAATATTACTGCAATAATAATTGTAACTACGTCTAAATTCAAGTTACATAGTACAACATTGGAATAATATGTTAATGTCACTTATTTTTGTAGATATTCATATTTAGATGCTCTCTGTAACTGTGGTGAATTATCCGTGAAAATATTAGAGATTCTGTGATTAATTGCAGTGTGAGCACGTCTTTGCAGGGGTTTACTCAGACCCCTGCAAAGGGGACCATGTTTGTAACACAAGAGATTAAAACCAAATGATTAATTCATGAATGTATATTTTGATCGACTTGACATCGCTCCCGCCCTAATACCACGGGGAGATTTAAAACAGAATCATCGGTATTACAAAGATTACCACTCATTTCACCTATCGGGAAAATTATTATATTTAGCCATTTTAATTCTCCACGCACGAGATATTTCCAAAGGCTTACGTGGCCGTGTCCCGTACTTCCATGGATATACACCATGCCCATGGGATCTCCCGAATGCATTAGTTTAATTTAAAATAAAAACAGACTCCGTCTTTTTCAATTTACGTCCTTTCTAACTTTTAGGCAATCAATAAGGAAAATACGGGTCCCACCATTCCGTTCCCAACTACCCACTACCCCGAATCCATCCCGTTTATTTTCAAACTCTCCCCCACACTCTGCATCACTTCTTCTAAAACCCCCGGGCCATCAATCACGACCATCGCTTCCCCATTCCACAACCGAAAGAGGAAAAAAACTCCCCTACCCACACCACCTATATCAGATGACCCCTCGCGAACCCTCAACCCCCGCCCTTTTTAAACCTATGACCCCCGCCCCAAAAACCCTCGACTTGCAAGCCCTCTCCTCCCACCCCACCATGGGCACCCCTAGTCCTCTCAACCCCCAAGTCAACAGCCCCTCAGCAATATTTTTGATTCCCTCAACCCTCTGCCGCCACGGGGTTGGCTACAAAGCACTCTCACTTGTTACTCGAATGGGCTACTCGGTTGGTCCCCGACACCCCTTTGACCCCCGCTGCCCTCCTCCCCTTGCATCCTTTCGCCATTCCCCTCCCAGCCGAAACAGTCTCCAACCCCCAACGACCACATTCACTCCCCCTCTCATATTTTGTACTTAATTTCATTTTGCAATCGCGAGCGCTTGGGTGCCGGCCGCCCCCTTCCCTCGGCACAAAGGCTTGTGCTCTCCCGTCCCCACTGGACTCTCGTCCTCTCACCCCTCTGTACCCATCCCCAACATTCGCCTTGCAGTTCTTCCGTGAGAGATACTCGAGTCGTATCCTCGTCCACATCTCAATTAGGACGGGAAATATTAGGGAGGGGGGAGAGAGACGGAGTCCTGGATAAGAATTTGGAGAATAGTTGTGTCCCGGACTCCATGATGGGTGCATTAGTATTCAGATATAACTGAGCGCGAAAGAAAGTTAAGGTGTACAAGGGGTATATTGGATCGTAGATTTTCCCGGTGTTTGGATGAATGACTCTCCATTCTCGGGATATCACCGCGTAGGTTGTTTTTCGGACAACAGTTTCGCCCGTGTTCCAACGAGCGTCTTCAGGTCGAAACTATTTTCCAAAAAACAACCTATGCGGTGATATCCCGAGAATGGAGATTCATATACAAGGCCTATCTCAAAAATAGGTAGAATAAGTCTGGGGAGAAAATGTATGGCAGATCAAAGTACAAATTGCTAAACTTCTTCAAAAGAGCACCCTTATGTTTTGACACACCAATGCTATTGCAAGCAAGCAACCTTTCATGGTCATGATCTCCGAACTCAATTTTTAATGCTTAATACCCAATTTTATCCCATATCATCCCTCAATGGAGAGTGTTATCGTGAATTCGTGACACGACCGTTGAGGCGACCGTCTAGCAGCAATCCGCACTCTACACTCGTCAATTCCCACAGTTAACTGACGTGGGTCGCGTTGCTTTGATAAGATCTCCCATCACCTTTCCCATCAGAAATCACCCCACTACAGCCATCTGCATTGGTAAAAAAAATCATTCTACTTATTTTTGGGAGAGACACTGTAATAGTTATAGCCTCATGTGATTCCGCCAAGCCCGTTATGAAGGGAAAATAGAGGCAGAAGGAAAGAAAAAATTGCTATCGGGAACGTGTGCCTTATAATTATCGAAATACCATAGTCTTCTTCGTCCAATAATCCCATGGCACCTGGGGTCTTGCAGTCATACTAAGATATGTTCGGTCTCATATGTTATAGGTTAAGAAGTCATGTCAACTCGTATCATTAAATAACCAACTGCCATTAGTTAATCTGGTTCATATATAGTATGAGCTACATAAAAATAAAACTAGAGACAGTTCTCTACACCGACTCTAAGAGGCTTTTAGACAAACCGTGTGAATGAACAGGAGTGATAATAGTGAAATCATTATGAGTGTTATATTTCAGTTTAGCAATATTCGGGATATTTTTTTTTTAAGAGGATCCTTTTTTTTCTAAATTCTTCATTTTATACCTGATTTTCATGACATACATTAAGTTCCTACCATTTAAGCAAGTGCTGCGTGCAATTGGGCATCACTTGCCATTTGTCAGAGTGATTGAGGCATCCGTATCTAATTCATGAATTTACGAAGTGAATATTTATTGAAGTTATGTTACTTCCCGAGTCTGTTTCATTTCTACAGTTGTGCCTATTACGAATCTGATAAACAAATAATTCACAAATTTTAACGAATTGAACAGCAATTCCCAATTATCAAAATCCAAGTAGAGTCGGTTACAATGCTCCTTGAAATTGAATGTGGAAACCAACAGGACTCTACAGTTTTATGTAAACTGAACAAGTATTTGAATTAATGTGAATTTCCTACAGTGCTAATCTACTTATTTTTCAATTTCTTGTACTTTCTCCTTTGACCAAGGGATTAGGAGTAACATTTCAACCTTCAGATTACTAACATTTGTTCCTATAATTTTTTTTACAAATAGATTTTCAAATGATGTACGAGTATGTAAGAGTGCCTGTAAGAGGTAATATGGCTAATTAAAGTGGAGATTTCCACTATTCCTGCACTTTTGACTGAAGGAAGTACACTAGTGAACTTGAATTCCAATACCTGTTACATACGACTGATTGGGTCTCTGTTTTTGTGAGGCTCAAAGCGAAAAAACCACAGTAAATAACGTGAAGATCGGTTTGACAAGTGATTAAAGAGCTCATCTAGTCCTAAGCCCAACAGCGTGTGAAATTCACAAACCATGGTATTATGGAGGGGCAGTTCCTTTTCCGGTACCGCCTGTGGTTTCCCAGGAGGATCTGGTACCGAAAAAATCACACAGCTAGTGCGGATCTTTTGATACCCTGAGGTGTCTCAAGGAATCGATCCCGGGACCTCCAGTCATTAGTGCCATGCTCTGGGCACTGGTTTAATGCGTATATCCCCTGCTCCCAATAGTATTTATATTTGTTTGAAAGCATACGATATTTCAGAGTTTCTGCAATATTAACTGTGTAATGAATTCTGTCTTGAATTAATTATTGGATTTTCGTGTGTAAGAGGCATTAAGTACTTTTTATTTTAATGTGTTGAAACTAGATTTGCATTCATTGGTGAGGAGTAGGGATAACATACATGTTTCAGCCTACGAATGTCTAGTAGAAATGATATATAGTTTCCCATATCATTATACCCCTCTTTCTACAGGAAACGGTAGTTATAATTATAAATATATTATTAAAGAAGGATATTTTGAAATAGAAGTAATTAAAAAAATATTAGAGTCAGAAAGCCACCTTGCGTTATTTGGATACACTCGTTTTACCACCACAGTAACCGCCAGATGCATTTCGCATTAGAAGGGCGGTAGATTTCTTCCGGTTTCCTTCCTTGCTATTTAGTGATGAGTTACTAATATTTTGGGGAAAGGATAATTTAAATGCTGTTTATTTTATTTCCATGGGAAAAGGTAGGGATATTCATCTCATGTGTTTCCACTCCTCAAGCAGCCTCGACATGTCCCCTTGAGAGTGAAGAAATTTCATTCGTTAACAAAAAAACCTCAAGTTCTTATAAGCGGACACTTCAACACTGCACATATGCATATTCATGCACACGCATACACATGAAATTTTGCATTTTGGCACCTGTTGAACAGCCGACCTCCTACTACCATGTTTAAAACGTTTTCCGATTTTAATTCTTTCCCTTCTCATATCTGAGAGTTTTTAAATGAACTCGATTTTTCTAAAGTAGTAAGGCGTTTAGCACTAGTTGGTTGATTTTTTTATTGGTGAATTTTTCCCTTTTTCTTATGTTTGTTGATTTTTATTAAATTAAGCTGATTTTCAGTAAATTGGAATGCAAGAACAACCATTTTAGCAGGATGCGGACTACTTAAATTATATTTTTGTTCGTGCAATCCATTTTAGGAAACGATATACGTATTTCATTTGCCCTCATGTCTTATACGTGATTGTTAGATCATACAAGGTTTGTATAAAAAGTATCGGAAACGGTTTCCTGACGGATGCGTGAAGTGCTGAATTCAGACCGTCGGTTAAGTGTGCCTGTGGTCGCAGATCGTAGTGGAATTGATAAGATGACAGTGCCCACCAACATCACTGAAACCATTGTGATGCGAAATATCTGCGCTCAATTCGTCCCTGAGACCTTGAAGGACGACTAAGAGTAGAGTTGGATGTCTGCTTGCGAAGACCTCGTGTTACGGCACCACGACGAATCTCCAACCCACTTACAGTCACGACTTGGCACCAGTAGACTATTTCCTATTCCCAAGAGTGCAATCTTCCTTCAAAGGACACCACCATGGGTCACTAAGTGCCGTCAAAGAAGCTTGCACGCGTGCCCTTAGGAGCCTTGCGGAATTCGCATACTAGGGAGAGCTCGAGTCGTGAGAAAGCCGCTGGCAAAAGTTAGTGGACGCTCATGGGATGCATTTGGAAGAATTTTGAGACAGTGTAGTAATATCTGAAATGAATCTATTTTTCCGGATCATTTCCCGATACTTTTTGGAAAAACCATGAATAAAAACTACCATGTTTGTCTTTCCAGCGTAAAAAAATTGCCTACATTTCCTATAAAATTTTCTAGGACATTAAAATTGTTGATTTTACTTTATGCAGTAGATGCTATTGACCTTTTGAGGTGATAGTAAAAAATTTCCTTCCTTTGTTGGTCCTTACGTAACAATATAAAAAATGTTTTTTAATATGATGTTATGATATTGATCATTATCAGCGACGCGACGGCATTCTAGCAAGCAATCATTTTAAAAACTCATTATTGTTGATATTAGGATTGGAAATTGAAAGAAGAATTTATTATTGGTCTGAATTTTTTTGCGTCGATTCGTTAGCTTCCCCTTTGGGAGTTTGGTGTCCTTAAGACTAAAGCGGAAGAAGTGAACGAATACTAGAATCATGGGCTAGGCATCTCCCTTAATTGTAACTAGCCAAGGGGACCGGATTGGTGCGATGGCTAACGCACTCAATTTCCACCAAGAGGACCTGGGTTCGAGTCCGGGTGTGGCAGATATTTCTCTGTAATATCCTGATCCTTACTTTATGTGCTTTGTGGAGGGTACTTTGAGTGAGAGCACCGTCCGTTGGAAGGACTTTAAACGGTGGTTAGTTAGGAGTAGGCTAATTGCGACACCGGGTTTACCTTCATCCTTTCCTGTCCATCCCTTATGACGCAAATGACCTCAGCTGTCGGGCTCCTTCCCTAAAAATTCAAACTACTTCCTATCACCGACCAAATTTTACATCTTTCTAGTCCCATATTTTATGCGTGTCTAAGAATATAGTAGATACCCGATTCATTTGTCAGATGTTAGCGTAAATTCTCTAAATCTTTCTGGATATTACTTTCTGTGAACCAATCAATTCATTTGCGTATTGAAAGTGATCTCCTCTCTGAAGTTTTGATACGAACAACAGGTAATTATAGCCAATCAATTCTTACTCATACTCTTTCTACAGGGAATAGAGCTGGTTTCGTATCGGTATTGCGTAGGCAGTGCTTAGTGAGAGGAGTCCATGGTAGTTCTGCATATGAAAACCATAGTACTCCATCGCGAGTCGCTAACTTCCTGAACTATCCCGATACTTTTCAACGACGTGCGGATATAGCGCTTCTACCTTCATTGTTTCCTTTTGCTTTAAATTATCTTCCTTCAGTGAAGAACTTGCCCCTCACACTCGTGAAGATCCCTTTACTTTCGTTCGGTAACTTCTTTTTGCACAGTTTATCTCTTTATGCGGGGAGAGCCAGGGGCACAAAAGACTTCCGGGATTGTAGAATATCGATGCCCTACCTATCTACGCCCCTGCTTCTGTATGTAGTACTTTTTCATATGCATATCTCAAGTTCAGAGCCAATTACTTTTTTAGTCGCTATTAAAATTCCAACGTAATCCTTTTTATACCCTTCAGTTTTAAGTGGTACTTTAAGTCCGGGAGGGATCCCGTCACGTGATCGACCATCGTCTGGTATTGCAGATGCGTTTTTATACACAGAGAATGCTTTGTGTGCTCTTTTATTGCGAATGCCGTAATCGCGAATACCGGAAACCTAACTGGCCTCTTTAACCCCAGACGTGACCCTAAACATCCCGTACACCCTTGGACCCGTAAGGACTGGAGACCGATCTGCAATTAATGCATGAGGTTTAATTAAAGAGACTTGAGTGCATGAATGGAACTAGTTTCGGTCATAACCCTCTGTTATGAAAATTCACATAAAAGATGGTCAGTGTGCACTACTTAAGTCATTGCCTAGTTGCTATGGAGAGTAAAGTCTCCAGTCGTTCAAGTTCAATAGCAGATGGGACCCATTATTATCAAAAGTGGCCTACAAGGTTGTACAAACTAGACAGGTAATTTAAAATCTTTTTTATACACGTATATTCAGCCCATATTCCATTTCTCGAATATTTTTAAGAAGAATTTTCGACAGCGTTAATAAATTTGAATTCAATGTGTATTTTTGTCATTTTTTCCTCCGAGTTTGTTCTTTAACCCCCAAATGAATACTTCGAATTTTTTGGTAACACAAGGAGTTTATCTTTACCACGTGAATGAATGGAAATTCAAATGAAAGGGAATTCCCATTGCACCACAAGTTTACAATTCAACAAGTCTATCAGACCATTAATGCATTCCTATTCACAACCTTCAAACTATATTAGTTCAGTTTGAACTTAGAACAAACGGTATATTGAAAAATGTTTACGGGTTCCATTTCCTGATTCCATATATTTGTTTTTTCACGATTTTTTCTTCTGCCGTAATTACGCACAGTTCTTATATTATTCACCCCAAGCAGAAACGTTTTGCAGATATATAATTTATTTATCGACTTGTTTGAAACATAAACTAAAAATTTTATTTTATACTCCAACAAAGTTTATTGAAGTAAAGGACTAAGTAATTGACACCCAAACTCTTTCGTACAATTAATTTCAGTGATTCGGTATCAGTATCTTACCTCTGACTTCGCATTTATGCATTAAAATTCACTATGGTTCAAATCCTCTTTATACCTCTGAGGTACTTCGAAAAATCGAATGATGACTGTGTTTAGTAAGGTACAAATAGTTATAGAATGAATATAAGTTATACTTTCATGCATTGAAGTAGAATTTTTAATCTTTGTTATTATTTAATCCATGGAACGAGATGGATTCCTTTTTTTTTGAGATACGAACATTAAATGCAGACTTGATAGGCTGGGACTACACATTTCAATAAAACATTTTTAAGATTACCCTTCATGATGTATCATGAATCCCTTCATGTAATATGATGTATCCCTTGATATAGTTTTATTTGCGTAGCAATTCCTTCCCTCTGTCTAGCTTACCCAAAATCATACCCAAGTCTTTCACTTCATATACGATATATATGCGTTACGAATATCATTATATATTAATCTCATTTCAAGCAAAGTAGGTGAAGTATTCTGCTTCATCAAGTGGATGTAAATAGGGGTTTACTAATGGTTAGAGTTAGCAGTCACACAGAAGGTTGAAAGATACAAGATTTTTGGCATGACTATTTTGTCTACCGCAGCCGACGAAGCGACGGTAGGGTGCGACCGCGTCACCTCATGGTCCGGATACATCGCCTGCGCTCAAATCAATTGTATGATCATCGTCGAGCTGGCATGGCCTCGGGGATGGAAGTCTCTTCGGGAAATCGATCAGGGCCGCTCATTAAACCTCGATGAGGCAACTGTAGGGGAGGATGATGGTGAGAGGAAGCGGGCGAAGGAGAGGAGGTCGGCCCCCCCGAGATTCTTTGCGTTGCCGGGATACAAATCGGATGCTGGAGCACGAGACGGACAATTATTATTTATGCCTCGGTCGCGAACTTTTCGCAGCCAGTGGAAATATTCCGATCGGAGGACGGTTATGGAGAAGAGTGAGGACAGCAGAGTCGGACCCGAAGCGAGTCTCCGGAATGAGGAATTGTGCAGGAAATGGAAGCTTTCCATTGAAATTTGAGGAATATTGAATGGCGGCAGCGTACCGATCGACGGTATTAAGTCAAATTTGATGAAATAAAAATTCAAAAAAGGCTAACGCGTTCCATTAGAGTGTGTTTTCGGTATCGTTTCCATCAATTAAAATTTGAATATATTCAGGAAGCGTTCGATAACAGTGGAATCCTCTCATGACAGACACGTTAGACGAGGCTTTCCGTCCCCGACTCCGAAGCCCCCTCTCTCTCCTGAGCCTTTTTGCTGCTTAAATTCAATGGGCTTTTAAAACCCTGGACAAAGCATTGAATATGACTTGTGATTTTTGTGAAAAATTAGCGGAAGTCATTAAAGTTGAAAAAATTCATATAAAAATTTTTTTGATGTTTTCTCGCTGATATTTGATAACTACCGGCCGGCTGTTTTGATCACATCCATTGAATTATTGTAGATTTTTTTCGAGATTTTTAGCATCTTCACAGATTCAATTTCCAACTTAAGTGTCCAACTCATTTGTGGATTGATTGATGGTTTCTGAGATAAATGTACATAATACCCTGCGATCCACGAAAAAGGTGTTTGGAAGGGGGTGCAGGCAGTTGGGATGGTTAAGTGATAAGGGAGAACGGGTGAAAGGAAAGGAAAAGGAAAAATATCGCCAAAAAGCTTCTAAAAACGTGCATAATTTGCATAAAAGGACTGTAGGACTGATAAAAGTCGAGAAGTAGGACTCTTAAAATAGGCTAAAAGTTATTGATAAATTGATAATCATAACTTCATAGGACGTGATCTTTTCAGTTTTTCATGAATTATCATGCGTCATATTCTTCAGGCACTTCAAAATTTGATAGGAAAGTATTTTGCTAATGATGACTTCCTGGGTAACACCTCTGGGCTCCTTCAGCGTCACCCAAACTGTACTTTTTCGGGAATCAGGATCCTTCTGGGACAACACATACGGTATAAGAAAAGGAGTTGGCCCCATTTTTTACCATGATGTGCGAATTTCACATGCCGTCGGGCTTAATATTGAGTGACCTCCACCCTCATCTGCCAAACCGATCTTCGGGTTGATAACTGGTGCTTATGGATGGTTAATTAAGTAGCAAAAAGATGAACAAGCCTCAAGAACCTATTGACAGTGGCATGTCATAGATCTGGATCAATAACTGAATGGTTTTGATACGTGGTCTCATGTTTTCAGTGCCTGTGACCCTGGGGATCAATTTTAAAGGATAAGAGAGCTTTTAAAAAGATGTTAAATGCATTATTAGGTGTACGATATTATGACTAAGTAACTTGGCATACTTATAGGGAGAAACGAAGTGAGCATGTATGAAGTAGAAGTTGGCAATTTTTTTTTCATTAAGCTTCCTCTTAGGAGGAAAGCAAGCAAGAGCTGAAAAATGGATCAAATAGTATATTTTAAACATAAGGAAGAAAATACAGAAATCAACGGCTCTCTTATCCCTCCATAGATATATTTATTGCCAATATTTCTCAAGACGGCAAAAAGCACAACGAAATGAATTGATCTTCTTGTATAGAATTTAAGGAAATACACGCAGCATTTTCTTACTGGAGGGATGAAGCATAAATGAATATACCCCATTGACTGACAGGCAGTCGGAACTTCTTGATTTTCTTACGGATCCCCTTCGGTTTCAAATCAGCTGAGTGAGTCATTCAGCAAAGAGAGCACCCTTCCCTTCCTCTCCATTTACTACTCAATAGCATGAGACTGCTGATTTTATTTTCCGAGGTTCGGCGGGCGCAGTCGGTCGCGTCGCCTACCCTTCTCCTTCCCTCCCCCCTCCTCTGCCAGCGGAACGCTCCCTCCCAAAGCGCTCGCAAAGGAAGGGAAAGAAATCTCATCCTCCCCGCTCGCACGCACGCACAAGAGTAGTGCAACGGAATTCATTCATTCGGCATCCGTTCAAGAATTTGGCCGCCATGGCAACGGGGTCTCTGAGATGTGACGACATACGTATCAACGCCATGTTCATATGATTTTCTTATTTCATTGGATTACCCACAGGAGTAAAAATGATGGAACCGTCGATTTTTACACAGCCGCCTACTCTGGTCAGTTCTGTCTTGGAAGTATAATGATCCACGTATCCTGAAATATACGTGTGTGCGTTAAGTTAGTAATACCAAATCGCTAACGTAAAGTTTTATTAATTGGCTTTAAACAAGAGAAAACCATGTACACTTGCTGAAAATCAACGGAGTAAAGCCACGTTTTATAAACTTTTGGTTAACATTCTTGCAGATGAAAACATGTTGTGTTATATGGCACGAAATTAGTATCGTAAGAAATGAAGTTATGAAAATACTCGAATACTTGGTAGCGAAAATAGAGCTTGAATTTTGAATAAACAATCATTCCATAAAGATATAGCGATCGGTTCAAAAATTCTGTATCGCAGCCTTCAGATGATTTAATTTTGTCTTAAGGATATGCATATTTGTACGAAGACTTAAAAACAATAATACGGAAGCTAAAATTTAACGTAGGTGTTCCAAGTGTCAGCTCATTTCGGATTTGTTATGGACCTTCTGCAGCAAGCCAAAAGTGGCACCCTTACAAAAAGGTGCCCAAGGATTGGTGCAATTTGTCTGCGAATGACAGAGCGCTGACTCATGAAAACAGTCCTCGAACTTTCTGTCAGCCGAAGCCACTGCGTCGGCGGATGTTTTGAATCCGACAGTAATGCGGGAATCCACTTGGATTATTGATTTTTATTTGCATCATAACCACTCGTGTGCGAGGTCCATCTCGATCACGACCGGGTTCGATACTTTCATGAAATTACCACCGTGACCCTGCCATTTGAATAAACACAGTTATTTTGTACTAAATCTTCCGTATTGAAATTGCAACCTGCCAACTTATGGACGTGTTTTATCCATTGTGACTCTCGAGCATTGAATGGTCTCGTCAAATATAACGTTTTTACTTTTTCCAATGTGTAAACGCGACTTATTTTCCAAGTGGAGTAGATTTGGTGAAAGATTCGATAAATGTCGTTCTTTAAACGGATCGAGATAAATTCAAAGGGTATATTCTTTCAAGGGACCAAAATATGTCTTTCATAGATGACTGTATATTTACAAATCCGGCGATACACGATTATAATGGATTTCTTTTATGATGCAGTGGGCAGTAGATTCGTATTTCTCAATCCATCTTGCCAACATTCGATCTGTTATGAAGAAATAATCACTAATTGTGGATAAAAATCACCGTAGAGCAATTTAATCACTTTAAGGATGATACTTAGGGTTCACTCGCAAAAAATGAGGAAAATCCGTCAATTGCTGTTTGATTTGTAAGGTTTCACTAATTGGTTCTCGAGCCAAAAGATTTGGAGTTAGGAATGCGGCGACTGCATCGTTTCCCCGAATACTTAGAGATCAGAGAGTATTTGAAACCCTTAGATACACATAGAAGTTTGCCTGATCTTTTATCTTGGGTAAGCATCACGAATAAAATATCATATCGATACAATTTGAAAGGCAAATTGTGTTTTCGCGTTCATGATTATAAACGTGTATAGAGGAAGCATTCAGCGGATGCAGGAGATACTTAAGACTTGGGATCCCGAAGACATATGGGATAACATTGGGAAAATGATACGGAGTGAGGAAACGATTAACTATGTCAATGGAGTTATCCGTGGTCAAAAGTTCAGAAGTTCAAGAGTTCGACTTTAATATAAGAAGTGCTTGGAGGAGGATGGCTGTGGAAGAGGCATTAAAGGAATTCCATTATGCACGGAAGACTTTAAGAAGGATAATCGGGATGGTGCGGAGACTAACGTACTGGCTTCCCACCTAGAGGGTTCAAATCTTGAGCTTTTTCAGTCCCGATCCCTACTTGAGGTGCTTGTGGAGAACGTTTTGAGTGAGTACGTCGTCCGTCAGATGAGACGTTAAGCTGCGGACCACTTGGTGCCTTTCATTAAGGGTAGGCTAATGCTGACGCCGGGTTTCTTTCCACCCTTCATCATTTTTTGTCCATCCCTGTTGGCGCAAATGATCTCAGCTGTTGGTTGCCTCCCCTAAAACTATTACTACTAGAATTTACGAATATGTGGGGGTTGAAGGGAAGCACCTGAAGTAATCACGTAAATTAAACGCCAGTAAAACTAATATCGAGCGTTGTGTTGTATGGCGCGGAAACTTGGCCATTGAGGCAAGGCAATACGAGCGCAAACTATGGAATTTTCAGATATAGGTGAGAAGAAGACTGGATAAAATAAAATTGACGGAAAGGAAAACAAACAATGAAGTTCTAGCTGGTGTAAAGCAAGGTAGGTGTAGGAAAAATTATAGGTTTGGAATGTAATGCATGCTAAGCTATAAAATGAATAATTGTAACATTTAGCATTGGGGTTAAGAATATTTTTGTCACATTAGTTAGAGCTGACGAGCACTTACGCGGCTCACCAAAAACCTACCCTAAATGGGTAGCATAATCAAGCAGTCATGAAGTCAGGATTATAGTAGTATCTTATAAGTAATAGTGCTTGAGTCCATTGAAAACTTACCCTAAGTGGTAGTTTACCGCAAATTTCTTCATGCTGCCACCATGTCACCGAAACTAAGAGTCAAACAATTTCCGAGCATTAAATAAATTATTTTCGACGAAATACTATAGGTTACTAAGTTATTTGGTATTGAAGTAAGTTGGAGCGAGAAGGAGTGCTGTGGACTGTGTTTAATAGTCCGACCCTAAGGATTGGCTCGATATAGTAAAACTCATTCTGGTAGCTGGTAGGATGCAGCCACTCCAACCACGATTTGAACATGCCCTGGTCAATAGCGAGAACTTAATGGGGTGGGGTATGATGCCCGTGAAAGTCGGCCCTCCAAGTGCTCCCCAATACGAATCAACCCCTGTGTTTAATCACCGTTTGGCAGACACCTTCATCTCCACGTGCTCACCAGTCTACATCGGTAATATCGCCGTGTGCTGTTTGACGATTCCATGTCGTCATGACGGAATAGAGTTAATAAAGTTACATCTACATAGTAATCTGTCTGAAGAGTGCAAGAACCTTAATCTTGTAAACTTCACTCTACTTATAATGAGTTTCGGCGAGTAAAATTGTTACTTATCTCAATGAAGGTACTGTTTCTGAATTGCGTAAAAGAAAAACTCGTAAGTTCCACTGAATTTCATTTAAAATTATCAGTTTCGTCCAAAAGTCGACATCCCGTTCGACTAACTCCATCGTTTTAAATAAAATTCTGGTATTTACAAAGTTTTTATTTTTCATAATTCATCATAAAGTTACATAAAGATGAGCCAAGTACCATAGGATTCCTACTGTTTGTGGTTAAATTACCTGATGGTCACGTGGTAAAAATATTACTCAAGATTCGTCATTGACTCCCTTATCACGTAATCATTTTAAGAATAATTGGTAAATAATCACTTCCCGACACAAATGTGCACGGGTCATACCTATGGAGCAATAACCGCTCTACATACGAATACAAGCAAGTGTTACTTTACGTTATTGCAACAATATCGATTTTTAAATGGGCCCAGTTTGTGTCGCACGGACTATGTATCTTCATCAGCTCGATGTATTTTTCTCGATGTCGTAAACTGAACATCGCCCTTCCGTGGGAGCAACCACTCCACTCCCCACCCCTTCTTTCAACAACTCATCTCCCCGCCAACCCTTTCCCGCATCTCAGGTGCCTTCCTCGCAACCCCTTCCTCCCTCCACCCACGCCGTCCTTCAACCCCTTCCTCCAACCCCTTCCCTGTTCACTCTACCCCCTCTCGGGGAGCTAGCGAATTCCTGGAGCAAGCAGTGCCTCACTTTGCCATTTCTCACGGACCTCCTCCTTATTTCTGAGATACGCTGCTCTGCCTCCTCTCTACCCTCCCCTTCGCCCCTGCTGAAGGAAAGGGGTGAGGGATCGAGGCTTGGGGGCGGGATGGTAGAGTGAGTAGGGATGTGTGTGTGGGGTGGTACACCCTCCCCTTTGCCGCCAGAAACCGTTCATCTTCCCTAACCCCCACCCCCGCGTACATTTCGGGGAGAACTTCTCTCTTTCCTTTCCATCTCGTCCTCTCTTCCATCCCCCCCATTCTTCTACCCCCACCTAATACTCCCCGAACATTTCTCCCGATGCCCGGCCATTTCCCGCTCTTACTTAACCCGCCATCATTCTGCCAGCCGAAGAGTGCGGCGGGGACTGGTTTGGTGGTGGAATTCGTAGGCAATGGGGAAGGGGGGAATTGGGGTAAGGGGACGAGGGGTGTTACGGAGACCGAGTCAGAGTCCCCCCCCCATGGCAGGGGCCCCCGAGCCCGTGGTCGTGTTCGAATTGATTTTCCGGCCGCAAGGATGAAGTTGCATCGCCCGGACAACTTGCCCTAAACGTGTCTTTTAAGCGCTGGGATGGTTCACGGGACGTTGATACGTGATCGCTCACGTATGGCAGTCGTGGACAAACTCCTGGCGCCGCCGATGCGTTGGCGCAACCTCATTGAGTTGGTATTTTATGGGAGATCTCTCGAAGGGATCAAATGTGACAAGGTTAAGGAGTAACATATATTATTTTCCAGTGCATTGTATCGCAGACCATTGTTCATTTATTTTTTGTGCATAGGCAATATGCTACATTACCACAAAGATATGGAAGTATCCCTATTAGACTGACCAAATATTCTCAAAATAAATATTAGGTTAGGGAAAAAGAAATCTATTATTTTCTCAGTAGATGGCTGTTGTGATCGATATCTCGTAAAGTATCGATCAAACAATTTCAAGTTTATGTTCGTTGTCAAGGTGACATTTCATACCAAAAAAATGCTTTTGCTATTTTTTGTTTGTTCCATTCGGTTGTGAGTTACAGGGTGTTAGCAATGGATGTCAACTAAGAGAAAATTCGGCACATTTTACAGTTTTTCTTTGATAAAGGCGAAAATGCAAGTCAGGTCGCTTAAATTGTGAATGGTCTCTATGGTGCCGATACTGCACACCTTAACAGCTAGTTACGTGCAATTTTGGTTTCGTCGATTCCGTTCACGCATTTTTGATGTTAAAGATGCATCTCGCACAGCCAGGCCCTTCGTCGAAAATATCGATAAAATCAAAGAAATAATCGAAATCCACCGGCATATTAGAAGTCATAGCATCACTCAGGAGCTAAAGATTGACCATAAAACAGCTTTAAACCATTTGCACAAAGCTGGATTTGAAAACAAGCTCGATGTTTGGGTGCCACACCAATTAACACCAAGAAACATGATGAATCGAATTTCCATCTGCAAAGCGTTGGCCAAACAGGATGAACTCGACCCATTTCTTAAACGGATTATGACTGGGGATGAGAAATGGGTCACATGCGACAATATTGTGCGAAAACGATCGTGATCAAAGCGTGGCGAAGCAGCTCAAATGGTGGCCAAACCAGGACTAACGGCCAGAAAGGTTCTACAGTGTATTTGGTGGGACTTCAAAGGAATCATTTGTTATGAGTTGCTTCCGTAAGGCTAAATACTAAATTCAGACCTCTACTGTCAATAACTGGACTGTTTGCAGCTAGCGATTGACCATAAACGGCCAGCGTTGACCAACAGAAGAGTTGTGTTTCATCGGTACAACTCAATGCCACACACGTCTGTAGTGACCCGCCAGAATCTCTGGGAGCTTGGCTGGGAGGTTTTAATGCATCCACCATATAGTCCGGACCTGGTACCAAGCGATGACCACCTTTTCTCGCATTGCAAAACTTACTGAGTGATAAGAAATTGCGATAAAGAGAAGATTGTGAAAATAGGTTACTAGATTTTTTCGCCAATAAGGACCAAGATCTATGGGAGAAGCATTATGAAGCTACCTTTAAAATGGCAACAAATATGCAACAAAACCGAAACATCTTCAATAAAGTTTTGAATTTCACGCAAAAATAATGGATTTCTTTTCCCCCAACCTAATATTATTTTGTAAGAACAGTTAACAGTGCTGAGGTCCGAATGCTTATGACCAAATGGCTCGCAAATTTATTTCAACATAAATAATTTAGAAATGGTTTGGTCCTTAGGAGGGTTAAATGTATCCTGGTTAGTTAGTTAAACAAGTCATTGCTTTAGGGAGTGTAGGGTAAACAGTTCTGATCAAGAAAATATATTCCATTGGGATTTTCGAAGCATTTTTTCTCAACGTTGATATAATACGCCATTTTCTTTGATAATACAACATTTCCTTATTCAGTTTCTCATATTTTCCGCCGACCTTCACGGACTCTACGACACTTTTTCTTTCCCTTCCCGCATTCCCAAATTTTCCTCCTTTATAACAGCCTTCAGCATCCCACGATATCTAAATATTTTTTCTATTCACTTTTTCACCTTCTTCGAACAACTTCATATTTTCCTACGTTATATCTCCGTTTCTCTTCTTCTTTTGCCCTGAATCTACCACACTTTTTTCCCTCCTTATCCCACAGTGGTATCGCATAAGCCTCCCACTCAGTCTAAGTTGTCTGATATGCCAGCCATCCGAAGTTCACATTCTGGGGCTCAACTAAAACACAAAAATGTATATGTATTCGTTAACGCACATTTACCTGTGGAATTTTCTAATGATATCATCCTCGATTCCATCTTTTGATACTGCCGTTCAGACGAAGGATATGAATCACTAGGCTAAAAAAGTCACTTTGTAATGTTTCACACTAATCTATAACAACTGACCACAGTATGAACAGGCGACTGCCATTATCAAGCCTTGAAATTGGCAGTTACCAGTTACAACCACGATCGGTTGTTCATTAACTGGTGTGAATCACTATTGATTCATTAATTATATGATGGAAAGATTACTCGGCGTAAGCGTCAATATATTTTTTCAATGAATTATGAACATATGAATTATTTTATTAAATGAGTTAATAATATATGAATTATTAAAATTTATCTAAATTAAGTTGTTTATTTATGTTCACTGTTCTCTGTAAGCTATCGCTATGGTGTGTGGCAGGGGGTTATTTAACACCAGACTTTTAGTCTCTCTAATTTCATTCATATGATCTTTCCTACCGTAGTACGAAGGGGCTATAATGTATTTTCAACTATATATCGCTATATCCTTCCAATTAACGCAAGAGATTTAGTCTGTTACTTAACCTTTGCTAATGTCGCCTAATAATACATCTTGTAGTTTCCTACATGATTTTTTATGTATGTTTTTCTTTTGCCCCTGTTTACGTTTTAGCTCAGTTCTTTACCCTTAGTGCGCATAAATATTTTTAATTTCAGCTGACATTCCAAATACGCATATCGTCCGCAAATTTTTCCTGTAAAAATTATTTGCAGGTATGAATAACGATGCCGTTTACGTCTATCTTTCTTATTATGTACTCCAACACAATAATGAATGGGTAATTTTGAAGTCATCACATCGGCATGTTTTAGCCCACTTAATTTTAAAAGGTTCAGTTATTTGGTTCTCTATCTGTATGGGTACTTCTGCATCTGACATCTTAGCTCTAATCAGTTCAATTATCTTCGTGGGCGTCCAAATCTCCTCTATCTGCATTTCCAATAGCTTTTTTTGTCTTTGTATAAGCATAGGCTTGGTGGAATTCTGCAAAGATGCACCAATGTTAATTTATCTGGTCTAATCCTGTTTTAAATTCATCTGTTTTTATGCTCTCTAAAATCTAGTTGTACTTTGTATGATATGTAGGTCAATATTTTGTATGCTCTGCATTGATTTGAAATAATAAGATAGTATTATAATTTTAATGTCTCCCCTTTTGTTAATATAGGACATAAGTGATTTTCTGACAATCTTCTAGTAATTTTTCTTCCTTTCAAACTTGAAATTCTCGTACTATTTTTATTTCTCACACTTTGTACACGTCCGTAGAAATTCCGTCATTTCTAGATGATTTTTCTCATGATTAGAGTGAGCTGCTTAACGGGTTTTTAGAATCAAATCCTGCCAGGATTTTTAAAAATATTTGTTCCACGGCATTTGTTAAATTTCGCATCACTAATAATTAGCCCATCGTAGTTTCCACGCAAGTGGAATCGAGTTTTAAAACCTGCTCTTGAGTTAATTTGTATTAATTTTTTGTGCTGTTGAAGTTGAGTTCAACTTCCATTTTTATCATCAATTCTCAAGATCGCAACATATTTTCTCCCTTCTGTATATTCCAATTGCTAACCACATAGTTTCTTAAAATTCTTCCTATTTTCTCAGAGATCTCCCCCATTAGTTTCCTTTGTAAATTTTTAATCATCAGTGGCTTCCTTAAATATCTCATCAAAATAAAGGAACGTAATTATATTGCGAAAATATAAATGTATCATAAAAATATGGTGTATTTTCATAAAAAATCAAAATATGCGTACATTTGAATTATTGTCTGAGAAATTTGGGTTGAATAAAATTAACTTTAATGATTTGCAATTCACGAGAATTTCACTTTTTCTGGAACTTATTTCAATTATTTTGGGGGAAGCCGGCTTTGAAAATATACAAAGCAGTAATAGGGGTGTGTGTGATTTTTTAATGGTGCCAAGAGTTTGGCGTGAATGGTAAAAGAATTTCAGGAGGGAAAACTTTAAAAATAATTAATATTTTTACCTTGGTATTCGCGAAAAGAACATGAATAGTTTTAAATTTAGGGTAAAATTCCTCTTTAAAAGATTTAAAAATCTTGAAAGAATCTGTAATCGTTGTCTCGGGAGCGCCAGTTACATTCCGTTCATATTTTAGCTGACTTTTATTCTTCCCGTGCTTTACATGCCTTGTCTTACACCCTGCTGACGGCGTGTATAGCGAATAGACATTTTTCTCTTCCCTTCAGCTCTCCGCTTTGGAGGGCGATGATGTTTGACCACTTGCCGAACATTCATGCAAGAACTCGTGCCCCTACCCCGACCTCTCCCCACCGAAAGCTCTACCCCTTCCACGCCAACCATGTTTTTTCGTCTTCCAAGTGACCCTTTTCCCCAATCCTTTTCCATCGTTGCATTTTTTTTCAGAGATTCGCCCCCTCTTCACCCTCTCTCCCCACCCTCCCAACTTCCCCCACTATACTCCATTATCGCCCACCCGTCCGCTCTCCATCTACGCTCCATCAGTGACGGTCCTTTTTTGTCCGGCTAAAAAGCCCCCTTTTTTAAGTAGTTTTATCTTAGCTATGATCATCTACATCAACCCCGCAGGCTGCCGCGGGGGTGTATGGCGGGGGCTGTTAGGCCACCACTTGTAAACTAGAATAAAACCACACACAAACCCAATCATATTACCTCAACACAATTATTATTTTGTTCAGGCACTCGACAAACCTAATCACACGAAAGAAATTACTTTCATAAAACAATATTTAAAGAACGATACGTCCCTTCAAATCATGCTTTTAGGAAAAAAGAATAAATGCAAGAAGAAATATGCAAGATACCAACAAATACATACACGACAAATTTTTATTATCTCCAACGCGATTGCCGTCATGTTTAATATGATCTCTAATGCATAAAAGGAACAATAGTGGACCAATAACACTTCCCTGCGGGACACCCAATGTTACGCTTACTTTGTCCGATGATACCCCGTCTATTACGACCCTTTCCTCGTGGTCTATTAAAAAGTTATTAATCCAATCTATTACACATCTATCAATCCCAGATCTTCCCAACATTTGGAGCAACTTTTTATGAGGGACTTTGTGGAATCTAGAAATATAGCATTGACCTGAACTTTGTTTTCTCCTGAGACCGAAATATATTACTAAATTGCAATGCTAATAACTTTTTGAATAGTATTGCAATTTTCCAAACTTGTAGCGTTCTTTCTGTTCCACCAATGCGATAAGAGACTTTTCCGTTTTGAAAAGGTTTTAATTTTGTTTTCTGCGAAAGATAGTATTTTTGTTTCTCACAATTACTTTAAAGTGCAGGAAGATGACGAGATGCAAAAAAGTCAAACCTCAAGTGCTAATTCGTGTTTTTTGTGCAAATAAATGAACTTTCCACAGAGGAGATACCACGAAGTTTCGTAAACGAACGACCAATATTTCATAGGGCCACGGTTTCTGTCTGTTCTTCGTTCCATGCCCCTCTGTTAGAAATTCAATCTCTCTTTCTCACCCTTCATAAAAAAGGGTATCAAATTATCTTTTCTTTGTGTATCTGAACATGCCGGAAATGCTCTTAATGAGATAGCTGACTCAGCTGCGATGGATGCCCTAATCAAATCTGATCATAATTTTACGCTGGTCCCTTCGGCTGATGTAAAGTTAGTGGTGAGACAGGCATCATTAGTTGAGTGACGTGGTACATGGTCGGAGGTTGTTATTTCTAAGCTGCGTGATTCCCGCTACATCCTTATTTTATCCTTCAAACTGAAATAGTAAGTTAAAGGAAGTTGCCATCACTCGTTTTTAGATGGGGTATTCTTTATTGAGAAATTCGTTCCAGATTTACAGAGCTAGAAGTCCGCCTTCGTTTTGGTAAAAATCGTTTTAACCAACATATACATCCTAACAGTGTGACAAATATAGATAAATGTTTCAGGGTGTAGGTATTAAGTCAGCTTTACATTAGAATCAAGGAGATAACAATGATTACAAAATGTCGATTTATTCAATCTATGACCAGTTCTTTAACTTTAGTTGGGTTACTTTATTTTAAGGACCAATATACTTTATCAGTTAATTTTTAGCCACTTGCGTTTAAAAAAATGTTTTTAATTATAAGTATTTACCGTAAATAGGTAATTATAGAGGTTTGAATTTGGTGAATTATGATCTTAATTTCGACGCGCCCTTGATTGTCAAATTGGATCGCGTGTAGGGTAGAGGAGCTAGATTTTTGAAACAATCTTATGATAAATTTAGTAGCTTATCCAGAATAGCTAGAGGAGCTAGAATGGAAATCAATCACATTGCGAAGGTTAAATTAGAGATGAAATCTCTTGCGTAAATTGGGAGGATGGTTCTTAAACGATGATGTTGAAAATGCATTATTAGTCCCATCTTACTACGGTATGAAATACCTTATGAATGAAATTAGGGAGGTTAAGAGTATTTCTAATAGATTTAAGAAGTCATTTATTCCACGAATGATAAGTCATGATAATAACATTTTACGACCGAGTTAGGGGTCAAATTGAGGTGAAAATCAGCCTGGTGTGTATTCACCACCTACCATACACACTATCGGTTGCTTCCAGTGTGCTAAAATATCACCTATGATTAAATAAATACTACAAGTATGTGCATCATGTGACTTGGAAATGTGAATTGTAAAAATACAAATTACTTATGTACGTCTGGTTTTATGTTACTCAATGTTTTTTCTGATATATTCAAATTCTTCTTTTTTGTAACGGAAGTCAAAAGTAGTCAAAGATAACAGCTGGATAGTGCTTTTCATTCCTATTTGCCAGATTTCATATTTTTCACAATTCATGCCATCGAGGTACAAAATCAAGCTTATGTATATACTTAAACCTAATAATTTTTCTAAATGAGGAAGGTAGTTTAAAAATTAATATTTATCATTATAATCTTAACGCATTATTCGTAAATTATTTTATATTAGGATATGTAGGTTATAGGTGAAACTTAATGGACGAGTACTTTATTCATTGCATTATGAAGCAATGCGAATACGAGTGTTTCGAAATCTAAGCGTGATCAAAAATTTAAATTCGCAATACGAGAACATAGGTGACCGTCGGATTAAGAAACGACAGTGCAATCAAGTTTACCTACATGTTAGCTTCAGCTTAGTTTCTATACGAATACAATAGCTGAGGATGTGAAAGACCAATCAGACAATTTGGTGTAAAAATCACCTCCCAACATATACAGAGTAAACACACCGCAATATTTTCGAATCAGTTTTGAAGAAACTAGGTCAAAAATGTTACAGCTTTCTATCAAGAAAGCGTATTATTTGTAAATTAAGGCAATAATGCCTATGTAATAAATGGATCACATTTAATGGAACGCATATCAGAAACCATTGACTAAAGAACAGAATAGGGTAAAATAAGCACCTCTCCGTATAGTGAAATATTGCTATGGAAGTTCACAAATCATTACCTAAATAATTCAAGATGGATTATAATTAACGGAAAAAGAATTATAATGACCTCACACTATTCAATTAGGTTTGACCACAAAGATTAGATAAGAGAGATAGACTCTAGTACTGACAGACACAAGTATTCCTTCTTTCCCTGGACAATCAGTAATCATTATAGTGAGAAATCAAAGTCATGACAGAAATAGTAAATGCATTCGATTTACAAGTGAGGACAAGATTAAACGCAAAAATTAAAAAATGTAGACATAGGGTATATTCGTCAGCGCATATATGTTTGTTACTAGCACATATATAATATATGCATGTGTGTAAGTTAAACTTGGTCTTGAATGAAACGTCTCCGTTAAGGTGAAATGGCATGAATTGTTAGTTTTGCATGTAGTTTTATTCTGTTTTACGTATGGTGACCTAATACCCTCCACTACACACCCTTGCGATAGCCTTCGGGTTAATATGCAGATGTAAACCTCTGAAGATGAAAAATTTAATGCTTTGCCAATATAATAAAACGGTAACTCTCGAGTTACTCAATTGCATCGAGATGTACGAGTTCACTCGTACATATAATAATCGTACTACATACTAATGTATATACTATAAGCTATAAATATAAAATATAAATACATATAATATAAATTTTACTACAAATAGTATATATACTATTTTATATACTATATACTAATCGTACTATATTTGCTTGCGGGATGCAGCGGCATTTTATTAGATATATCCTGTTATCAAATATGGTTGCATGTAAGTATTTTCATTCATGTAATTAAGATTTGTCTAGTGCGTGAACAAACTAATATTCGTGTGGATCTAACATAATTTGGTTTTGCATGCATGATTTTATTCTAGTTTAAAGGTAGTGACCTAACAGCTACCCGCCCTTCCGGCGGCTTGCGGGTGTATTGTGTAGATATTGAGAGGTACTTATGGTCTCTCTTAGTTTTTCGTGGGGCAGTAGTGAGAAATAGTATTTTACACGAACACATTCAAATATTATGCGGACTCCATCCCAATGATACATAATAATTCGGTACTGTACACCTACCCTCACACGCTATAGCGACTATGCCTGGGTTATTGTGAAGATGTAGGCATAAAGAAGTCGATCAGATCCACAAACGCTTGTTTTCACTCGCATTTAAAGGAAGTAACTCATAGTTGACACATTTTCAGTCGTTTTGTACTGTATTGCTTTCTGGAGCTTTTCAATGAGTGTACAATGGCTGGTAAAAAGAAGCAGCTCGGGCAGCTTTTTCGTCCTTGAGAGCGCTCGTAGCTTACGACGGAAACGTAAGAAGGACAGAATGGGAAGGAATGGAGGCCGTGGTTCTTGGAGCGGTATTGCTGAAGGCACTTCGAGTATTTCCTTCGACTCTCATGAGCCGGGCGCTGAATCCTGATTTTCTGGCTTTCGATGCAACGATGCGAAACGGTCGAGCGTGCGGCCATTTCAGGGATACGTCCAGCTTGAAAGGCGAACCGACTCAACTGCTCGTTTCCATCCTGCTTCCTGCCTACATCAAAGCGAATCCGCTCCCTCGACGTACACGTGGAGTGGCGGGATTGACGCCTGAATGACCTTACTCATAAGGGAGCCATAATTCTATGGTGCTGATGGATTGAGTAAATGTTCTGCCAAAGATCTCGGTGTAATCAAAATATGAATGCCGCCGGTAACCCTTCCGGAAGAATGGTACTTTGATGTTGGTTTTCAGTTTGCTATAGATGGTAATGCAGATGTTTGCCATGGGCAAAATGTTACTTAGGACTGCTGATTTCTTATCAGGTTAGATTAGATTAAAAAAATAAGATTCAGGGGATCTGTCTTCACCCTTACATTTATTAACATAACTCATTAAATCAACAAAAACAAAATAAAAAACGAAAAAACTACGATCGGTGAAATAACTGCGAGTCATTAACATGGAGCACATCCATTAAATAAATGAAAAATGGTGACCTAACACCCCTTGCCACACGCCACCGGCGCGGCGGCTTGAAGGGTACGGCTTAGATATAGATGAGCATGTATCCATCCGCAATCAATGGTACATTACCTTGTAGACGATGTACTACGCCTCGTGCATTAATTTATCTTAAACACCGATGGTTTTCGTGAAAACAATTGGAAACAGTAACCACCCAGCGGACATAGTTAGCCGGCATAAACCAGTTCAAAGTTTCAAAGCATTTTATGGGAATGATATCTTGTTCATCATTTAAACTAGAATGCCAAATAGAGGGTTAGCATATTTATTGAAATATTTTCTTTATATGATCAATACCTCGGTGCAATTGGATGTGACTAGACACTTAGGAGTCAAACATGCCTATTCATAGATCCAGGATCAACGAGTATAGGTACTTGTAGTTCCAGTGTCAACGAGTGTAAGTACATGTGCTGGGTCTCCTATTTGACTTTGATTTTACTTCCCCTAATCCTCTTGGCAATTATACCGCGTGCAATATTCAAACTAGAATTACAAAAACATTTCCTACAGAAAACTACCAACAAATCATTTGAGTTTGACGCCTACACTGAAGGCATAGCCCCGTAATATTACGGCGAGATAACAGTGAGAAGTTGACCAGTGAGGGTATCGACAGAGAACTGATCGATAATAAGATTAATTGTTCTTACACACAATTCGATGGCAGAGGAGTAGATATAATTTTGGGGACATTATGTTTCCCGATTGGCATTTCTGTAGCACTGATGTGCAATTCCTCTAAAGATCAAAGATGTAACATCCCCTGCCACATACACGTGGAAGTTGTCGGGTAAAATACAGATGCATATACCCCAGGCTCACTATCACCATTACAAACACGCTCGTTTCTCATCTGAAGGGACCACCTTGATAACCAGCTCGCCATTGCGCGTGTAACACCAATATGTACGAGTACTTACATGAGATGTACTGACACAAAAGGACTTATTTCCCCGTGCTAGTCTCTCTCATTCTAATTACTATTGAGGAATTTACAACCCTTCCCCTTGTACCCCGACGCCACTCCCCGCTGAGTGATGTCGTTTCTCCCCGCCACTCCAAGGGAAGGTCCCGACCCTCCTTCTGCACACACCGTTCCTCCCACTCCCCTCGCACTGAGTCGCGGTTCTGTGGTTGAGTGACATCCCCACCACTCGGGGTGTCTCATCCCCTTAGGTGCGTGTGGAGGCTAAAAGGGGGATGAAGAGTGCGGCGTTGAACCGGTGGAGGAAGGGGAGTGCAAGAAGAATTAAATATTAGGGGATGCATGGGCGTTGGATGATGTAGATGAAATGTTCCTTGTTCCAGGCGTCACTCTGTGGATTCTATTCATGCTGAATTTTAAAAAACCGCTCACTCATGCCGCACACAGTCAACTCGGTCACGACCCTAGTTTCTTGTTTAGAACACTAACCGCTCCATTCTCGATCGGATGTATACATTGGATATATTTTATGCGACACACCCGATATATTTTGTGTACGTCTACACCTGAAACTTGATCGAATAAAACTCGCTTTAATTGCCTAATATTTGTTTCCCATTCCAGTCCGACCATAGAATTTGGTACCACTTTGTTTTTTATTTATCTAGTTGTCAGAAAAAAGAGAAGTTGAAATAGGAGGGAAAAGTCTTGAGCAGGTGGAACAGTTAACCTATCACGGAAATGATTCGGACCAATATGGTCAAAGTAGTAGGGACATTAGGCAAAGAATTTCATTAGGTAAGGAAGTTTTTGTAAGGGGGAAGGGCTTGATGACGGGGGCGTTCAGTGGAGCTGTTAATAAGAGGCTTTTCAAAACTTTGATACGGAACGTGGTTTTGTTCGTCGCTGAAACATGGTCATTGAAGCAGGATGATAGGCGTAGAATGGAGGCTATTTAAATGTAGGTATGGAGAAGGATGAAGAAGGTGAAGTGGACAGGAAGGAAAACAAACGAGGAGGTGATAGGTATGGTGGGAAGATGTACAGGATTACAATGCAGCAACATCAGAGCGTAAAAACTCTTCGCCTTGACCTGTATCCTATTCTCTTTTCTTCGCCAGGATCCCGTAGAAGATCAATGGTTTGGACGTTCCTAAATTGTTGCATTGTAATGCACATGAAACATTCCGTTTAAAATTACTGTCGAAGTATCTTCGCAGTTCCTTGGAATGTATAGGACAGTTGGGAGAAATCAAAAAGAGGCACCAAAGATGAATTCAGAGCGTTTTGAATGGGAATAACTAAATGTTAAATGAACAATAAAATGTTGAAGACTGTGATAAAGTGACGAGCGTTGGGCAAAAGAAAAAGGGGAAAGAGTATGGTAGGTATGTTTGACGGCATGAAGGGAGGAAATAAGTATACGGAATCGAAGAGGAACTTACTGTAGTGTCCGATTTCAGGTTATGTGTTTTGGTGAGGAGAGGTGAGCAAATACACTGTGCACAATTATTAAGTCCATCCAAAATCTACCTTAACCAGTAGACTACCAGTCAGTGAATTAGAGACTGATTTTAATTAATCCTTGTAAATTTTAACATGCCTGCTTTTCTTGAGTTTACAAATTTATTCGCGACATTAATTTATTTTGCACTAAATACACATTTCCCTATAGAGTTGCTCACATTTTCTGTCCCCCTTCATTTCACACCCCACGCCACAGGCCCTTGCGGCGGCTTGCGGAGTATTGTATAGCATTAGAATTTCTTCAAAACGCATTTCCTTTCCATTTTTCATTTTCAACCCAAAATTATCACTTATGCCGCAGCCTCTAACACCCAAAAAACTCAGTATACCCTCCCTCCACTCTTATATCCTTATTTAAATTCCATTAACAGTGTCCTTATCTCTCTCCCACGATTTTCTTAGGTATTTTGTTTTCCTCCTCAGCCAGCATTTTTTTCATCCTTATCCATTCCCATGTCCAGAGAACCTATATCATACCTCGTACGTCATCCTCTCTCCAAATGGACCAAGTAGCACAAAAATGCGACGCAGTTCTCTGTATCAAAATCCAATATTAGTTTTAATTTTTAGTTGCACGCGCGGAATCCAATTTTCGTTTCCAGCAATAAGATTTCTTTAATGTATTCATATTACCTACCTACACTTCATTCCTTTCACATTATTCTTTTCATGAGTGACGCAATGATTTTAGTCCTTTTGGAGAACTCCACAGTCCTACTTTACTTCTTTCTTTAGTTCAGTCCTAATTTAATTTTTACCACAACAATATCCTAATACAAAATTACAATATTTCCTATCAGTAAGGCAAGTATCACAAATATATGAAACACCTTTTTGTCATTTTTTCCTTAACTTCCCGTATGCTATGGTTGGCTTGCGTCTAGACCTAAATGAAGATGCATTTCCCTGGGTTTTTTGACTTATAATTATACCATGTGCTTAATCAATTCAACTCCGTCGAACTCCTTCTCCAAAGTAAGTTAACATTTATAATATTTGGTGTTCTAAAAATAAATGTTGTGAGAGGCTAGATAGTGATACCAACCTCTTCAAAGGCTATTAACTGGTTTTTATCTCCATCCCACGAAATCTCATTTTTGAGGATTGCATAAAAATTTGTACTGTTCATCTATGATGAATACTTCGTGGAACTTACAAAAAGACAATTGACTCAAGACTCATATGTCATTTATGGAAAATAAATTGAAATAATGTTATATAACATATATTTTGCCTAATTTCCAAATTATTTTTTTCCAAAATAATGTAAGTTTTATTTAGAGTAATCTTCGTGTGTTTCGTTAGGGAATATATTTCTTACACAAAAACAAATTGCTCATCAACTCAAAGAACCCACCGTTCATTTCATATTTTATCCGTATTAGGCATTATGAGAGAGCATTAAATTTTCTGAGTAATTCTCAAAAGGTTTATTACTGAATGTTACTAAAATGAACGGCTAATTAAACCAGCACTTTGATCACCTGATTCTTTAACCGACTAATTCGGTGCATTGGTTATGCAGTGTATGGGAGAAATTGATTAACCAAAATCATTTCAGCTGGTTAATCACATGTCCTGAATAGCTAACCGCTGGTATCATAGTATTGGTGGGTGTACTATCCTTAAGCACCTTCAAGAGTCAAAACTAAAGACGTATGACTGGCTCCTCTCCCATGCACAGGAGATTAAAATTATAATCAGGAATCTTGGATATTCAATATGTTTTAAATCATTTCATCCTATAGGAAAATCATATCATTGTAGGAAGAAAACCAAAGTACGGAGAAAAGTTAAATTTTCGGGAAAATACCAGATGATTAACAATAGGAAGGAATTATGGCGAGTGACACCTCATCTACATGTACATATACATCTATTGGCACAATTTCCCACCAGTCGCCACAAGGGCGTGTGGTGGGGGATGTTAGGTCATCAGCCATGCATACACAATCCCAATCATGTCACCTACACACGAATATTAGTTATATCATGGGCTCGAAAAATGTCAATCACACGAAAGAAAGTACTTACATGCAACAATATTAAACATGGACAAATATATTCAAATCATGCTGTACAACTATGAAATAGCTGGGTCTATTCAATAAAAGCATAACATGCAGTGCATGGACATAATAGATAAACTGCCAATTCTAAGGATATCCTACGCGATTGCTCTAATGGTACAAAGAAAAAACGACATTTTATATTTATCTGTTCTACCATAAGTCTCCCTGATTTCAACTTGTGATCTGATCTACTGTAGTAATTTGGGCCATGTAGTTAGTCTTCAACATCCTCAGATAAGTAACCTGCCTCAAATTTGCGCAGGAAATTTAACCTGTGTATTTCAGCCTATGGTCAACAGAGGCTTCTGTCCTAACTCTTGAAATAGTGTCGAAACACTGCTACCTCGTTCATAAGAACGTTTCGCATACCTAGCTGATCTATGTTGAACTCGATCTAGTTACAAAATTAAACCTACCTCATGAAAATCTCATACACCTTCAGAAAAGTTGAGGGAGGGCCTAACAAACACTAAATAACAAAGCTCCTTGACCCTTCCGTTACAATTCCCAAGTATGCTTTTTATGAATCATAACTTTTTATTACCCATTCTGTAAATTTCACGAATGTATTGTACCCATAAC
The DNA here is from genome assembly GCA_037158775.1 of Hetaerina titia. Classification (NCBI taxonomy): domain Eukaryota; kingdom Metazoa; phylum Arthropoda; class Insecta; order Odonata; family Calopterygidae; genus Hetaerina; species Hetaerina titia. The sequence continues at coordinate 74,758,670 of CM073778.1, read as the reverse complement.
GAATCCTCAGTTAACGCTACACCCAAGTATTTTACCGGTTTTACGTGTGTTATGTTGGTTCCATCTATAGTGTAAACATTTACGTGTGAAATACTCTTCCTCCAAAAATTTATCGGAACACACTAATTCAAATTTATTCTAGCTCCCATGTCTCGTAACACTTTTTGTATTGCACTCATCTGGATTGAGATTCAACGACGAAAATGTAAGTCGCAGTATTTCGCTCACTAATTCTCCATTTTTACATGTCCTGGGTAATCCTCCATTAAAATAATATTATATTACAAACCTTTGATTACCATTGGAGTGTAGACACATCAAAGGGATATGCTCTTGCTCAACTGTGAAAATATCCTCGTGAATCTAAATAATACGATGAATGTATTTAAAAGAGCTAAATGTGTTTTCCACCGAAATTTCGTTGTAGAGCAGAGAACGGGAGATGTGCTCAGCCTAAAAAAATGAAGGTGCTGACGGTGCTGCGCTGTTTTATGGGTCAGAGAAGTGGGTTTTCTCTTTTAATCGTAGGGGTGTGTGTGTGTATATATATATATATATATATATATATATATATATATATATATATATATATATGTATATTTTTATGATTTTGCGTGCCTTCCATGGACGTGAACGGGAAGAGGAAAAGATAGTTCGGTTCGGAAGGCAATATCGCCCAGCGTGCAGGTTACATTGGAGACCTCGGGAGATAGAAGAAGACAGAAAAGCGTTTTTCCGAGAAAGGTTTCCAATTATATGTTTTTGAGGCATCAGTGCCTCTTGTGTTAGTTGATAACAGCGTGGGAGTTTCGCCCCAGAATTTTTTCCCTCTCTTAAAAAATTCGGGAGAGATATTTCTTTAAATTATATATTGCTCCTCGTGTCACTCACATTCACGCCTCAACTCTCCCACGCTCTCTTACCAGTTTGTTTTTGGAAGGAAAAAGGATGTGCGAAGCGAAAACCGGTGGTCACAATTTCGTTTGCGAGGTGGAAACCAATTGCGAAGGATATGACTGTAGTAAATTATGGTTTTCTTTGGAAAATAAAACAGGTTTACGTAGGAAAACAAAACTGGAATATAGAAGCCTTTCCCATTGCCAAGCCTTTCTTATTGTTAGGATCTGAAACTATGGCCATTAGTTCAAAGTTGTTATAATCTCTGGACATGTTGATACTCTTTCATTTAATCTAAGGAAAAACTTAAAAATAGTCTTTGACAAAATGTCCATAATGCAACGTAATCATTTTTATTTTATTTTCTTAATTTCATTTTTGCCATGCCTCACACTCAAATTGAATATCTTATCTCACTCTAATAATATCATATGATATTAAACAATACCCTCGCCCAAATTATGCGATTATTCCTAAGGAGTTAAGTTGCATTGAATATGAACAGTACTTATTTGAAACATACCGAAGAATAAGTTCGTAATGGTTGATGGATGGATGGTTCTTTAAACTTTTGACATTTTATAAGAGTTTGGGGTCAGAGTCCTGGAAGTCACCTTGGGAAAATAGAAAGCAAATTAAAATAATGCCCATTTTGTATCTTATAGGACTTTCGAGTTTACTTGTCGCAAAAACTAGATTCTGAAAGAATATAGGCAAGCATAAAAAATCAAAAATATTGGAGAAATTTGCTTTAGTACTCATATTTTTACGCGTAAATATTTGCTTTTCTTCGAGCAATTGGCGATCAAGAGAAAGTCGAGGTTAAGCCACTGAAGAACTTTCATCTGAAAATTTTCGTTCGAAAATTCGAAAAGTTTCATAAAAATAATGGGAAAAAACCTTTCCCATTACTTTTACGCAAACCGCTTTCTGAAAAAATTACAAAATAAACTCAAAGACATTAGAAGTACAATCTGTATATAAACGCTCACTTTCCAAGGATAACATTTAATGTTAAGAAATTGTATCTCTACACTGTATCATTTCAAGTTTTAAATTATATATTGCAAATAATTACTTACGATAATATAATGCAGTTTTTCGTAACTTTACTCTCAAAATGGTTCTATAAATTCGAGCCAATGGCTTTCATTTCAAGGCCGGTGTCATGACATCAACTGCACCACCCGTCTTCCCAATGTGGGAACTCACAGGGCGTATAGTAGATACGGATGGGTCCAATATGCGAGTAATTACGGTAGTAGAGTGCGTAGTATATACCCGTCGTAAATATTCCCCGTGAGATTCCGGCCCCCCTGCGCGCCTTGCCTCTCCAATATTTGCGCTTCCTTCCCTCCCTTCATCCCACCCCTTCATTCACCCCCAACCCCTCAAAGCCACCCCACCCCCTCCCTTTACCCCCTCGACTCCTCCTCCCTCGGGTTTCCCCTCGCTGCCTTCATCCGCGTCCGCCACACCTCAACTTTAGAACATGTGTGAGCGAAGCGTGCGCCTTTGTGTGTTTGCGGAGGGGGCGAGAGGGTTGTTCCCTCACCACATTCCCTCTTCCTCCCCATACCCTCGCCCCAGTCTCGCGTGGCGTCCTCCTCACTCGCCGCCACCATCACCACCACCACCCTGCCCCCCACTCCCCTGCCGTCGCTTCGGGGGAGGATGATGCGAGGGGTCGGCGTCGAATGGCGAAAGGGTGGTTGGGGGGCGGGGGGTCGTCAGAGTGCTTCCCAACCCCCTCGCGGAAGGGTGTGGACGTGTGGGACGCGGAGGGAGCGGGGATATGGAGGGTCGCGGAGCGCGTCTTGTGTGTTTGTGTGGGACGCAGGAGGCTAAGGGGAGTGGAAATAGGAGGAGGGAACTAAGTTTTTGAGAGGAAGAAGGCGAGAGAGAGAGAGAAAGGGATGGAAGGAGGGGGGGGGGCTTTTTCTCAACTCTGGGTAAGTGGGAAGAATGGCCCAAGCCGTAGGGGGAGGAGGGAGAAGGAAGGCGGCTGATGGGAAGGGTTGCTCCCAGAAGAAGGAAAGTAGGAAGGGGAACGAGGAAGGGGAGGATCTCTCTAAAGAGGAGGGGACAGGCAGGTGCGAGGCTGAGCGGCATGACGACAACCGGATGCCGTGTCGGTGTTCTTTTCGATTTGTTTAATTACAAGCAACCATTGCAATGCGTACAGAAGCCCAACTGGAAGGTCGGCGTTTGCATGCATTACTAAAATTACTCCTGTACGAGGTAGTTGGAATAATGGAGGGGGAGAAAATAGGTGGAGTTAAAGAATCGTGTGCTACAGTGCAGAGTTTAAGAGTACTTAGTATCGTGTTAGAAAGGAATCAGAAGTATAAACTGTGCCTATTTATCTGTTACCATCAGAAATACCATAACCGGTACATTACTGGTAAAAATAACAGAACGAGACACATATCGTTCAAAGATGAGTTATCAACATGTTTGTCTCGGTGTAACTGTACGTGTGTTAATTTATATTCACTTTCGTATGTATGTGAATATATATGCATAAACTGATGGTGCCATTAACACCTACCATGTCTGTTGCCATTGTGGGGTATCGTATCGATGCTCGATAGTAGGCAACCGTCATCCTAATCGCATTCCAGTTGGAATCAATTTGTTTTACCAAATCGTTTAGGTTCCATCGTAAATAATTTGAGTAGCTGTTTATATCTTTGGGGTAGGATATTATTCACGAATTTATTTAATGGTTAATAATTTGTGACTAACTACTTATTTCTTCGGCGCTACAGACTGGAATGAGGTTCACTCTACCACAAGATGCCGGGGTATTTTTTTCCCATCTGCGCCTTCCCCCATCACCTTACAGCCTGCATGATCTTCAGGTATTTTTGGCAAACCTGTATCCCTTTCTCCTTCTTATTCCCCTTTCCGTCGTTCCCTCAATACTATCACACAACCACCACCTTGGCGGCCTTTCCATTTACTGTAAAACCACTCCACTCGACCTGACCAAGCCAGTCATCGAGTCTTCACAAGTGTCACCTGTCATTTCCTAGGAGAACCCAGTATATTTTTCTATCTGTTCTTATTCTTTACATTTAACCATTTTACACATCAGGGTCATAAATTCTTAGGTGAGCTTTCCGTTCAAATGCGCGCTAAATGTTCTCATTGACGGATGAAAAACATAGTCTACTCTTCTAAGCCATATGTGACGACCGGGCTAATAACTTTTTTTTATTTTTATGTTTGTTTTGAAGTCACTTGATAAGAGGATCTATTTCAGGAAAACAATGATATTAATTTAATTACTTAATACAAAAATAGTGTTTCAACTGATTTTAGTGATGTAGCTATGTGGATAACGATTTAAGATATCGACGCACATTTTCTTCAAAGCTTAAATAATTGGACATTCTGTTGAATAAAGACGACCATTTAGAAGGTAATTGCTGTGCATGACCTTGAGGGAGGCAGTATATCAAAATTCGACTCTTTCCTTGATCTAATCGCTCTTTAAATATGATTTGAATGACACAGGCTCGAGATGATACAGGTTTACGATGCAAAATGAGAATGACACTGATCTACATCTACATAGTACCCCGAAAGCCGCCGCAAAGGTGTGTGTTGGGGGGTGTCAGGTCACCAGCCGTAATTAAAAATGAAACTTCGTTTAAAACCCACAAATACAATACATATGCTATCAACTAACACACACATGCATCTACAAATGCATGTACCTAATGTCTACGCAAACGTTTAATCTTACCCTGACTTGTAAATTGAATGTCTTTAATATTTCTATAGTGACTTTGGTGTCTTACTATTATGATTCCTGATTGTACGGTGAAAGAATGAGTATATCTAAGATGATATGCTATTGGAAGTATAATGGTGCCGTCGAGGATATTTTTCAAGATTATCGATTACATATATGTTTTTATATATTTCCGTCATTATTGACACGAATAGATAAACCGGATGACTATCGTTAGATCTATTTATACCTAAGATCAGTATTCATGCTTGACCATAGTCGGAAGTCGATTTAGGATACCGCACAGCTTTATAAATGTGCTCCTACTGCGCTCAAACCCCGCTCCAAACTTCCTTTCTCCTCCGGAATCCGTTGGCAAGCGCTGTTCATTTGTGGCGGCTTTCTCTTCATCTTATCCGCGCCCCTCGAAAGGGTCAAGGGGAGGGGATGGAGGAGGTGGCAAGAATGACCCCTGAGAACCCTCAAAAACTAACTGGCCCTGCCGTAATCCCTCTTTAATCTCCTCTGAAAGAGATCAATCGATTGCACGGTTAATCAACGGAGCTTCGGGTTTCCCAAGCGCGAAATTTCTCGCTTCCCTTCTAACTTAAATTTATAAAAAAGAATAAATGGGTACGGAAAATATGACCATAACAGATGAAATAATCCGTTAAACTGCGTGCGTTTTACAGGCTGAAGTGTTACTGAATGAGTTCGCCATTTATAGGTACGAAAATATAACTTCGGATGGATGAATATATTTTGATTTTTAAATGTTTACATATCTCCTTTAAGTCGCTTAATTCTTTTTAGTACATTCTCTTTCCTAAAAACTACAGCATGTACTCATCATGTTGCGCTTATTGGTTACTAGAATATCCATCAGTTTGCAGTTGTCCAAGACTTTTCAATTGTCGGAACAGAACTTAAAAACTCTTATGAAAATAATTAAATCATGGCTACCCTTCTGTTTAGGATGACCGTAGAGTAATTTCTTTGTCATATAACGTAAAAACAGAACAGAAAACCCGAAACTTGATCATTACCACGTACTTAGGCTGAAGGAATTTTAAGTAGTTATATATGCAATAGAATTCAGGATGAATTATACTGTAGTTTGTCTAATCATTAAGTCACTGCTTTTCATAATTGCAAATTAATTTACATATGTATTTAGTATTTTGTAACTACTTTTGTGTTAGTTTTCCAATTATTGTTTTCTCGTATTATATATATATATATATATATATATATATATATATATATATATATATATATATATATATATTTCATTATTATACAGTTCATTGAGGCTACGGTATTAAAGTGAGTAGAGTGCATGGCTCTGATCACATTGTCCAGGGTTCCATTCCTGGAGACACGCGTAAGGTTTGTGTTGTGTTCTGGGTGCCAGTGTCCCATTACTCAAAGCCACCAGCGGATTTACAAGTTCTTGTAATTTTCGCTTACTGAGCTTGTGAATGGTAATAAATGTTGGTGCACGTGTTACCTATCTGAATTATATGCGAGAGTGAAAGGTCAATGTTACGCTCAAGAATTCTTTCAGAGTCAACTTATGAATTAACTTGTAGTTTTGTGAAACCGGCGCCAGATGTTCCTTTAGAACCGTAGCAAGTGCATTTAAAAAAAATTAGCTCCTACACTATGTAGTTAACCCGTTTTATCTATCTATGTAACTGCATAATACCCCGCAAACCGCCGCTAAGGTGTGTGGTGGGGGGTGTTGTTGGTTCACCAGCCATGGTTGAACAATCCCAATCATATCTCCCATACACAAATATTAGTTTGATCATCTGCTGGAGCAAACTTAATCACAAGAGGGAAGGTACCTACATCAAACAATATTAAATAACAGAATACGAATATTCGAATCATGTGGGAGAACTGTTAAAAAGATAGGTCTATTGAGTAAAAAGAATAAGAGGCAGTACATGGAAAAAAGAAATAAAACTGCCAATCCTAATGATCTCCTACTCAATTGCTCCAATGGTACAAAGGAAAAACGACATTTTAAATCTATGGTTCTCTTATAAGTCTCCCTGATTTTACGTTGGTCATCTAATCTACCGTAGTAATTCTGAGCCTATAATATGTCTTTAACATCCTCAGATAAGTAACAAGCCTCAAATTTACGCAGGAAATTTAACCTGTATTTCAACCTACGGTCGACAGTAGGTCCCATTCTAATTTTTGCAATAGTGCCGTGACCTTTCTACCTTGTTCATAACAACTTTTCACACAACTAGCTGCTCTATGTTGTACTCGATCTAGTTCCAAAATTAAACCCAGAGCTAGACGCCGTGGCATCTCTCCAATCATCTTTCTGAGTGATTACTATTTGGCATGTTCGGAATTCTATCTACGTTGTTGCAAAAAAATATATTATTAGAGGCCAGTTACAGTAATTCGATTTAAGATGTACTTATTAAGTCATACTGGGGCATTCTCTTTGAAGTAGTGAAAATGACAAGATTGAAATCACAGCATATAATATCATAATTTGGTGGATTACACTTCTAGCGTCCGCAATCACGGGAAGATCGCCCATCGTCAATGTGTCCCGTCCATTCGGACATTATCCTCCGTCAGCAATGACGTAATGATGGATAATTGCGGTACCTCTTCGCCGCCTTGTTCGCTCGCAATCTCTGAAAGCGAAGTGAGCCGTCACGCATCGAACACAAGGTGTCAACCTTTTCTTGGCATCGCCATGGCTTTGCGGTCGATGGGAAGATTTCTCCTCGCGGTCCTTTGTCACCGTCGCACGTGCTTCGGTTTCGTAGTCCGCCTTCGGAAGACGAGAAACGACCCCATTCCCGTTTATGTACTTTTCACTCATGCAAGCCCTTCGCAGGCCGCTCGTAGGAATCGGCAACGCAGAGCAAGCAGAGATCGCACCAGTGAATAAATATATGGTACATGTGTATATATGCACACACAGACACACATATATATACATACATATACATATATTCATAAAACTAAAGCCAACCCAAGGAAAAATTCTGGATATGGCTTGCGTGCTCTTGTTAAGCATAAGAAAGAAACCCCTTACGAATTGATATATTAAAGGATTTGACTGTAAAAATACATTAGCGTTGCAATAGTTTTTACCTATTAAAAGAACTCTAAAGAATTGTGTAATTAAAATGTTTCTCTAGCTTTTATCCATAATGATCGCGCATCCAGTTAATTCCATTTAGGCGGATAATCGTTAATAAAAATGTTTTATGTGAGTTTTACCATAAAGCTACGTTTAATTTTAGTTAATGATCACAGCATTCGATTATTTATTTATGGGAATAATGGTTTTAAAAACAGAAAGAAAATACCATAGATTAGTCCAACAAATATAAAAAACATTTACATTTAGGTATAAATTGCATTAAGATACGAGACATAAACATTCGTAATTGAGATTTCAAATATAATTTAAATTTTAAGAAGAATCTGGATTTGCAATGCATGAAAGATATTTTAAGATGGTATACAGGTACGCATACATACCTAGATAGATTAAATAATGAAGACGAAACGTCAATATTTAATAATATTCCAATTTTTTAAATGGAAACAATATAAGAATTATAGTAATAGTTACTGGGCAGATAATGGGACAAAATTATAAATGTTATTAGTATTCATTAAACAGACCTTGAGGTAACGGCTAGGGAACACAACCCAATGGGCATTAGGAACTACTTATTACCATGTACATATATTCACACAGCAATAATTAGCATTCTGAAATCGTCAGGTAATTTTATAACATTTTATTGAGAGATCCTGGTGAGATAAAAATAGGTCAATATAATCACAACAAGGAACATGACGTGGAAAAAGATAGGTTAGGTCCAGGCACACTCGACGATGGAATAGAAAGGGGATTAAAGGAGATGAAAGCAAATAAGGCCGTGGGGGTAGACAACATTCCTGTGGAACTGTTGAAATGTTTAGGGAAATGTGGGTAGAAGAATCTATACGGACTGATTAGTAGTATCTATGAAGAAGGAATCTGGCCGGAATATTTTGTGAGATCAGTGTTAGTTCCTATTCCAAAAAAGGCAAAGGCTACATCATGTGAGGATTACAGAACAATAAGTTTGATATCCCACGTAGCTAAAGCTATTCTCAGGATCATGAAAAAAAGGATAAAGAGTAAAGCAAATGATTACTTTTGAGATGATCGGTTTGGATTTAGGAAAGGAAGAGGTACGCGTGATGCCATTGCAATAATGAGATCACTAATCGAGAGGAATATAGAATACAATCAGGACGTTTTTGCCTCTTTCGTAGATTTCGAAAAAGTGTTTGGTAGAGTGAACTGGGAAAAATTAATGCGTGTATTGAAGAGGATAGGAATGGATTGGAGGGACAGGAGACTGATCCGCAACCTGTACATGTCTCAGACTGCTCAGGTGCGAGTGGGGAACGGAGAGTCCGAATGGGCAGTGTTAGGAAGAGGTGTAAGGCAGGGTTGCCCATTGTCACCGGTGCTGTTCAACGTATATGTAGAGGAAATGATTAAAGAGGCATGGGAAGAACTGGAGGTAGGAATGAAAGTCGGAGGGGAATTCGTAAAATCGGTTAGGTTTGCTGATGACCAAGCATTAGTTGCTCAGTCAGCCAAGGGGTTGCAAGCATTGCTGAGTGAATTGGAGGTTCAGTGCGATAAATATGGGATGATAATCAATATTAATAAAACAAAGGTTATGCGATTTTCCATAAAGAAAAAGGCTAAGCTAAATATTAAAATAGGCGGGGAAAAAATGGAGCAGGTAGAACAGTTTACATATCTCGGAAGTGTTTTGGACCAATACGGTCAAAGTGGTAGGGACGTAAGGAGAAGAATTGCGCTAGGCAAGGAGGCTTTCTCAAGGAGGAGGGAGTTGATGACGGGGATGTTGAGTAGGGATGTTAAGACAAGACTCGTAAAAACTCTTATATGGAGCGTAGCTATGTACGGCGCGGAAACGTGGTCACTGAAGCAGGAGGATAGACGTAGATTGGAGGCTTTTGAAATGTGGGTGTGGAGAAGAATGGAGAAGGTGAAATGGACCGAAAGGAAAAAGGAGGCAGGAAAAATCGATGAAAGGCGTATTGAGCGGTAGTGGAATGTTGAAGAAGGTAATATAGGGGAGAATGTTGGGCAAACGAGGAAAGGGCAGGAACAGGATAGGGATGTTTGACGGGATGAAGGGAGGAAGGAAGTACACAGAGATGAAGACGGACCTGATGTAGATTAGGTTGCTAGATTGGGTGTTGTTTGGAGTTACAAAATGTTTATTTGATAGTTGTGTCCATCCAAAAACCTACCTTAACCGGTAGATTGCCTAATTATACTATATGTGGATTTAAGAATCCCAAGAAAAATTCCAGCAATGATGGATCTATTAAACAGTATATACAAAACAATTAACCTCGTTTATCATTAACATCAAAACAAGTTATGCGGAATACGGGTAGATGTTTACCTTCTAACGCGAACATTTTTTAGTGAACGGTTTTTTTGGTATCGGTATCGAACTCTACTTTTAACGAAATGTACCAAGGAATCAAAAAATTTAAGTAGCGTATGACGGCCGGATTACACATTAATATTGGAATTATTGGTTCAACGTAGGAATCGGATAAAAGTACAAAATGCACACATTGTCGGGTTTAGAACCGGGACTTTAATGCATATAATAGTCGCATGTTTTCATCAAGGAGGATGAAATTATGTCCACCTGGTTTTTGGGATCAATTAAAATAATTTTCGTATCTGCGTATCTTTCGTTTGGCTTTAGTTCAAAGCGTAACTTAGGCGAAAAAGCTGACAGCAATTTTCCACAAATGTTTTAGAAATAGGAATGGGAGATTATTTTGTTTAAAAGTAACGAGAAAGGTAATAGAGTTAGAAAATTCAGCAGTACTCAAAAATTAAAGGGTCAAATGGAATGCTTTACGCAGAGTTCCGTGAGATTCAAAACCGCTTTCTACTTTCGTCGGACGAGACGATAAATTACAAATCTTTTTTTTCGGTGCTGTAAATTTTAACGTCTTCGACAAAAAAACATTGGAATTCCTCCAAAGCCGGGCTCCTTCCGAAGAAAGACTCGTTTACTCCGCTAATTTAATTTTATGCCCGCGCACAAAAAAAAGGAAGAGCTGCGTTGAAACTGTGGTTATCAATATTCAATATCAGGCCGCAAAAAAATCACGAAACAGCATGGCGGCCGAGCTAAATTACCTCCCGCACATGAAGGAAAAAAAAAAGGATGGGTTGCTCGGAAAACGTTTCCCCATATCTTGAGTTTACTTAAGAAGCCGTTCCTCCTTGGCATTCATTGGGGGGGAAGGACTTTCACTTTCTTCCTCAACCGCTATCAGGATTTCCCACCCACCCAACCCTTATTCTCCCTCCCCGCTCCGCCTTCCACCTCTATCCACTTCCCTACCCGACCGCCCCCGGCAAAGGCTTTTACTGAGAGTTCTTTTTATTCTTTGTTCGTATCTCGGGGCCGCATCAATCGAGTGACGGCGCGGAGGAGGGACGAGGGAAAGGTCTCTCGCTCTTGTTCACTTCCTCCTCTTGTCCTTCCAGTCCCGGAATCGCCGCGAGTTGGGCGGGCGAAATTGAATGCTGGAGTGTTTGAGCGGTCTTGGGATGGAACGAAAAAAATCGAAGGCGTTTTTGTTTAATATGAAGTCGCCAAATGATGTAGCAGTTCAAGTCCAACCATTAGGAAAGAAAGAGATGGGCAAAATGCAATCCCAACAAATCTGTTCAATACATATTCGCGAGAGACGACAAACAAATCGCATGCGCCAAAAGGAAGAGGGTCGAAGCAATTAGGTTGAGTGAGCAATTGTGTGATTCGTTTCGGAGATAATATCGCAATTATATCCAAGGGTCGTTAAGATTCGTCACCTTTCTCAGAAGTGAAAATTGGATTTATTTAAGGGTGCTGCATCAAAGTGGATGAAGGCTAAAATCTGAATATTTGGAAGCGGAAAACGTCAGAGATTAGAGGATGGAAATTATAGCGTGCATATTTAAAATAAAATTACCTGTGTAATAAAAGAATTTCAAAGTGTAAAAATCATTCGGATCGGGAGCGGGACCGAGATCCTGGTCAAGGCAAATGATTTTTACACAAATGAATTCGTTGCGTTTGAGAGCACTATGGATGATTTCGTAAACAGTTACTTTCGCGACCTCTCCCACTGTTTCTTTGAATAAGACTTAAAAATTCGTTAGTTATAAGTTCAAAACAACTCTAAGTAGCCAACAATAGAAAACTGTGGGAAAAATAATTGGGCTGGCTATAGTACTTTATGAATCACAGGCATTGGCTATTGGACAATGGAACCAGAAAGAATAGTAACCTTCAGAGCTTGATGATGGTTGAGGATGTGGAGACTGAATGTACCCCATTTAAAAAAAACAAAATACTTTGGACTGGAAGTACCATGAGAGACGATGAGTTTAATTACTGGAATCAGTCTTGATAATATAATATCTTATGAACGATATGTTAGAAGGGAAATGAGAATGGGATATCTCCCAAGGAGGTAGATGATTTGCCCATGTCAATATGGTTTTGAGAAACAGTTATCAGATGTTAAGGGAATTAGCAATGGTTAAGTAAAGATTAAGCTCCACGGTTCGCCATTCTTCCCTTTGAAGGATTGGTGAGTGAATAAATGCGTGAACAAACGTTTTGATACCCAGGTGTGATCATTGGGCGCGAGGGAGAATGTCATTTACGGAACTATCTCCCATGAGGCCAGAAGGCCCAAAGATATAAAGAGACTAAATTCCTTCATATTATTTTGTTAATGCTGATGGACATCTACAGAGTTTGTTTCCCAATTGCAATGGTAATTTATGAGCTCAGTTCGTGTAACATCGGAGCCTACGGGAATGCCTCTAATTGCGATGCTTAAATTCCCAATGCATGTCAATTTAACAAATTAATTCTCTTGAGATAATGCTAAACATTGAGATGCTTTGGTATATTCTGGTACGTATGAGGCTCGTTAACTTCTTTTGCTGCAACGTTTTGGCGCGTAAAGGTTGTAATAACAACAAAGATTTGAAGTTTTCATTTCTTCACTAGATCATCCCTAACCACAGACCGATAGGGAGCTTCTAAAATTGTATCATTTTCCTGTAAGGAGCGGAAAAGCTTATTGCGTCAGAAACCTTCTTCAGCGTCACGGTGCTACGTTTGCTATACCAAACCTTTTCCGAAAGACCAGCTGTGTTCTCCATCGCTAATGCTACCCACGACATTCAGAAAAATATCTGATAAGGGAAAAGAAATCTCCAATGGGACGATATATTGCGCGTTTTTACTCTCATTTTATGAACCTCAGGCTGAATTAAGGCTTACAATATTTCATACAAAAAGCAAAATTGGCTACTATTGACTGAATTGGTAAACGAATTTGACGTTTCGTTTTGGAGCTAATGGCCGAAGTGGCACGGACGTAAGTCTGATTGTTGTAGGATTGAGTGTAGAAGAGAAAACCTTTTTAATGACCACTGATAAATTATTTTCACCCATCATGATCGTCATCATCCTCCATCTACAATAATATGATACATTACAGTCACTCATCGGACCCAAGATTTTTTGATTGGTAAACGATTTCCCGTTTAATTTTTTGTTTAGAATTATGAATAACTGATATATAATTGCGATATTTAATGAAATATACCATATAGTCTTCATCGGTACAGTTCTGCGCATGTTATCCATGTTTTAATGATGGTGAACGACTATATTTTCTCTCCCTTGTGGTTATCTTATGAATAGATGCATAGGAGACCGACTCGTAGATTTGTTTATTTTTCTCCGGATCCCTTGTTTTTATAGCTTTCCTTTTTGCCTGCTCTTTCTTTTTCCGTATTTAAGGGCAAAGGTGAATGTACACCCTACATTAAGGTTTGAAACATTTTTAAATTTCTTTTTACGGAGAATTTCATTTACTTAATCACTATCACGCAAACGTTTAACAGCATTGAAGTTTTATCGTTACACGCCTCTGTCAGTTTTGTATAATACCCCTCAGAGGTGCGCGAGGGATTGGCCGGGTGGGAGGGAAGGGGGCGGTGGGGGCGGGAGGATAAAATGGCGGAATGACACATTCAACTTTCAGGGATGCGGGGGTGGGAGTTAGGGGTGGGATGGGGAAGGGCGGGTCGTGCTCTTTTGGGAGGAAAGGTCCGCAAAGGGATCAACACATATCTTTCATTTAAGTGCGGAGGGATATGGTTCAGTCCCACGTCGGCAAGTTCCCGGAATACCAAATTTCATTACAAACAACGTGATAATGAGGAAAAACTTAAAACATTAATGAAATCGTTTTTCTATTTTATTCCTCGTATTGCACGGAGAATTTCCCCGCAACACGATTAGGAGCGCTTATGCGGTTAATAATTGATAATTGCTCCGACTCACCTCTCACTGTTCATCGGTTTTTTTTTCAGAATTGGATCGACCCTCCTGGGCGTTACCCACTCCCAAGACTTTCAAGCTCAAAGCAAAACGATAATGCTTCCAATCGTTGATGATGATTCATAAAAATGCTGTGAAAGAGTGAAAAATAATGTGGGAAGCGGGAAGAAAGTTCTCAAAAAAGGAAAGCGTGAGCGTACCGACAGGCTGACATTTTATTTTACCATTCCTTTTTTCCTCGGCTTCGTATCTGGGACGTAGTTCGTCGAATTAAAGCTTACCTAAAAACCATAAGCAATAACCATTTTTAAAAAAGTGTCGGTAAATTTCACTTTCAAAAATAATTGTACACCTCAATGGATGTTTAAAAATGTTCGACCAATACATGTTTCATTGATATTGTTAGCCAAATAAGAAGGAAAGTGTCTTCATCTGCGGTGTATAGATGTTGTAAATTCCACGCGACGGCCATTTAGAGGCGGCACAGAGTTATTCCTAAGTCTAACTGAAAGCAATTAAACGTATTCACATTATATATTGCTACGGTTTGGATTAATAAAAGAGAATCCTAGTCCACATTTCCTGTTTTGAAGGCCATTGTATGTTATGCAAAAAGCTGGAACGTATTCCAAGTAGCACATATCAGATTAAAATCATTGACATTAACTCTAAATAAGGTAGACATACCATGTTTTCTTACCCGGATAGAAATGACAGATATTTTCACAATGTATGTAATGCTCCCTAATTTGTCACCACGTTCCGTTAAGAATTTACTGGGGTCACCATCCCGGTTATTTCTAAGCTCAATTTTTATGAGAAATGACTCATTGTAAGGGGTTTTTATTGCAGTATATGTTATGAAAGGTAAATCATATGTCTTTATCTTCGTCGATAAGGCAGCGCAGAAATGAAGTAGGAGAAGCGGGATGAGCTAGATGGAAATTCCCGGATACGTGAGCCCCATACATCTCACCAAAAATGTTTTCACCTCCTCTCTTGATTCACCTGGCTCATTAAGCTTCCTGGAAGTGGGAATGACCTCATGAGGCTCCGCGGGAGGCAGTCGAGTGTACTCTGGAGTGGAAAATTTTCCTTCGGACGTGAAATGAAAAGTGAGAGAGTGTGAAAAGGAGAGATTTTCGTTTGGAATTCCTGAGTGAAGGAATGTTGCTAGGGTTATTCTACGTAGCCGGAGGGAAATATTTCTGCCACTTCTCGACTTCGACACCAAACGTGCATGCGTCGAAGTGATCCTTGAAATCGTGAATTCATTTTAAGGCGATCGTCTGCGAAAGGGTACCTGGAATTTATTTCGTCTTAAATGTGAAGTTTCGATTTAACGTATTCATAAGGATCCATGTAATAATGACGATGTGATGTAAAGTAACAGGAATTAATACATACGAATACAGGATATGTGGGGAAGGTAGAATGGAGCAGACCACTAGTGGAAAAATATTTCCTTGACCGGGACTTTAACCACGGATCTTTCGACTTGTTAAGCCGATGCTCTAACCACTTGAGCTTTGATTCAATTTAATTTTATCCGATCCAGAATGTTGCACAGCTAGTGTTTACATCATACATAAAGTCGGTTTACCGATTATTGTAACAGAACATTTTTTCCTTATATACATGTATGTAGAATGCTAAAGATTAAATGGATAGACAAAGTAAGGAACGAGGAAATATATAGAAGAGCAGAAGAGGATAGATCCTTATGGAGAACTACGGCAAAGAAGAAATATATGGATTGGACACACATTGAGGCACAATGGATTGATTAGGAATATAATAGAAGGAAAAATAGAAGGGAAGATTCCACGAGGAAGACCAAGTGACATGTACATGGGACAAATTAAGAAAGATTTAAAACAGAAAAGTTATCAGGGATTGAGGGAACTGACATTAAATAGAGACGAATGGAGGCCTGCAATAAACCAATCCTAGGATTGAAATACTGTTGATGATGACATATATATGTATATATACATTTGCGTACACAAACATATACATTGACATAAACATGCATATACACGCATACCTAGATGAACAAAAATATTCAAAAATATTTTTGTATTTGTGATCTGCTCAATTCTACCTGCTCCACCTCTCCTCTGTTCGTCTTTTATATGGGTTACCATCCCTTTTCCTTAATCTATTTCCAATTATATATATATATATATATATATATATATATATATATATATATATATATATATATATATATATATATATATATATATATATATATAATGTATGTAGGTATGAATGTACACATATACACACATCTGCATACATATATATAAGAATACTCGTACATGTACACTCACAAATAGTAGTGTAAGAATATGCACTTAAGCATTTACGCGTATAATCCTATGTTAAGCATATATAACTATCTTTCATGAACACCTTCCGTCCTAAATAGGTAACATCCGTGCATAAATAATTTATAATGTACGTAAACGAAAAGAAACTATTTCTCTGAACAAAATACTATAACATTAGATTGATTAGTTTGTTTAAAAAGAAATGTATCTGGAAAGCTTGGCTAGATCAGTATTGATACCCATCTCTACATAGGGATAAATAGCAGTGTGAGACGACAATAGGACCATTCGTCTGATTTCACTTGAAGAAAATGTAATACTTAGGGGCAGCAACAAAATATTGAAGAAGACAGCAAATGAGTACTTGGATAAGGATTTTTAGAAGTGGGATGGGCACGGGCGATGCTATAGCAAAAATGGTGTCACTAGTATAGAGGGATGCAGAGTATAAAGAAGTTGAATTTGCATGGTTGGTTTTTTTAGGCGTTCGACATGCTAAACGGAGATAACTCAGAAAAAATTCTGCTGAAGAATGTAATAGACTGGAAGGACGGATTACTATCTACTACGGATTACTATTACTACTACGACGGATACTACTATTTGAAACCTACATGTATGTCTGCATGTAAAGTAGTCGAGGCTATATTTAACAAAAAATATATCACTCTTGTTGAATGATTTTACTAGAAATGGTGGTATCACCGTGTGTATTTCTCTTGAGTTCCATAAGCGGTTACAAGTTCCTATGTCGGAATTGTTTTCTGTAATTGTATCTTGCATGGTGCCTGACTTGGTCTGATGGTGTGCTTTGTATTCTTGGTGCAGATGTACTCCCTGCCACGCACCTTCCTGGTGGCTTTTAGGGTATTATGTAGATATATAGTAGATGTTTTCGTGAATGGAGGTATCCCGGAATAGCGCACATTTCGTGAAAGCTCTTGTGTGTATTTTGCTAACGACCTCTCATCTTTGAAGACTTCTAATGAATCCATTGATCTATAATAGTAAATATAATTTTTGATGACTCGAAGAAGAATAGCAGCACATTCTATCTTTGATGAATACCTTTCGTCCTCAAAACAGTTTATTTTCCTTTGCTGACGTTTTTCTCTTTCTTTTCAGGTGAGCGGCGTTTCTTTGTGCTAATTGATGTCTTCATACGTTCTGCTGAAGAAGCTTTGAGATATACATGTATGAGTGAGTGATTTCCATATAATTAATCAGTTTTCTCATTTATATTAATAGGCAGTCGAGATATAAATCGGCGTTTCTTTTAGTTCCGGTGCAAATTAAGAAAATGATCGCATCGTTACCAAAGTACTTAGTGGAAAAATATTTATAATTATTCTTGTATAAAAATATTTATCCGAACGAATGATATTAATTTAACCTTAATGAATAATTTATTAATTATGCCTCCTTTTTGTTTCTTATAATTATGAGTTCACTAATTACCTTCGGTATAATAAGTTCACGATTAAAACATTTATTTTCAAGTGGCACATGCCTGCTAAACTTGCTTTTGTTCGGTGTACATGAAATCATACTCCTATCATTTTTGTTCGTTTCATTGTGCATATTTAGCCATTCTATATGAATTCGAAGGGATAAATATCTCCATTACATTTTGCGACAATTAGGAAAATTCATATCTGCTTTTATTTTCAGTTATACCCAAATAAATTTGTGTTTAACTTTGAATCGGCGCAAGAGCTCAATTGATTGGCTCTTAATTTAATTTAATCATCTGCTAGATAATGTACCCATTGAAATTAAATGGTAAATATTATAGAGAGTAGTATTAAAAATCAATAATTTTTAAGCAACTGCAATCCCCATATTTTACATCCGTAATGAAAGATGCAGCACTTTTACATGTTAACATAGAAAAGACCTTTACTGGAAGTAGACGTGTTATTATTTAACAATAAATATAAATGTAAATTTAGTTTTTTGTTCCGTCTTCATTATAATTTTTAACAATTTATGAGTACATAAAGTTACTAAGCATGTAAGTAAATTATCTCACGAGATTGGTCACGCAAATATACCTTAAAACTTAATCCTTAATATTAATTTTTATTTCCCTTTCTTTCCCCTTGTCTGGGTACTTCAATGAAATTTCAAATGCCAACTGAGCAAAAATTGTTAATTTTTTCAATGTGCATGAAAATTAAAAATCTATTTTCATTATTTTGAAACTCAGTACTTCTGCGTTTTACTGTCAGACTTTTTCTCCATTACTATGATATAGCAGAGTCAAAGTAATCATTTGTAAATTAATCAGTCTTACTAATACGATCTCCTTTATTTGAATGTGTATGGTAACTCAAAGTTTAACAAAATTTGGAGAAAATACAGAAAGGGAAGACAGGCGGAAAAGAGAAAAGGGATTTCAAGAATTTATGTAGACGGATATAATTGAGTAATCAGAGATCATAGAACAGTATAGAGAGATGCAGAAAGTCAAAACAATTATATTAAGAAGGAATTAAAACTTTGCTTTCCCAAATTATAACATGTTTTTTTCGAAGCAGAGAAGGCTCCTACAAGCTGGTAGCAATATAAATAGGAACTATATGGTTATGAGTTTGGATCTAGAGAGGTAATATAATGCGGACGAGATGGGGAGCAAGTTATAGCTTTGGTCCAGGAGATAAGGCTTTGAAGGAAATGAAATTGGAAAAAGATATGAAAATAAATAGGTAACATCCGTGCATAAATAATTTATAATGTATGTAAACGAAAAGAAACTATTTCCTGAACAAAATACTATAACATTAGATTAATTAGTATGTTTAAAAAGAAATGTATCGGGAAAGCTTGGCTAGGCCAGTATTGATACCCGTCTCTACATAGGGATAAATAGCAGTGTGAGACGACAATAGGACCATTCGTCTGATTTCCCTTGAAGAAAATGTAATACTTAGGGTAAGCAACAAAATATTGAAGAAGAGAGCAAATGAATGCTTGGATAAGGATTGGTTTGGATTTTTAAAAGTGGGATGGGCACGGGCGATGCTATAGCAAAAATGGGGTCACTAGTATAGAGGGATGCAGAGTATAAAGAAGTTGAATTTAATGGTTGTTTTTTTAGGCGTTCGACATGCTAAACGGAGAAAACTCAGAAAAAATTCTGCTGAAGAATGTAATAGACTTGAAGGATGGATTACTTATTTGAAACCTATTCGGCTCAGCCTGTACAGGTATGGTTAGCGAATGGAGAATCAAGATGGAATGTGCCAGGTAGGGGAGTAAGTCAGGGATGTTCATTTTTACCTTTGCCTTTCAAAATGACTGTAACGTTATCATGGGAAGGGATGGATGGAGAAGTGAAAGTAGGTGGAAGACGAATCAAATTAGACTTTCGGATGATCAAGGATTACTAAGAAAGACTTTTTTTAACTTTTGCTTGTTAAAATTTGTAAGCGTTGAGAATCAATCATAGAAATGTTATACAAACGTAATGAGATTTTTAAAAATGTGGAGGCATCTGTTGATAGAAATGTTAAGTAGGAAAAAATATATCGTTTTAAGAAGTGTTTTAGAATAAGTTGGGCAACGTAATAAGGAAATTAAAAGAACAGTTTCGCCAGATGAGGAAACTTTAACAAAGAGAGGGAAATTATTGACAGACCTTAATTAAATACGTGTATACTCGTATAAAGAAAATAGTAGTGACATTGCTTATATGGAGTATAGTTTTATGAAATAGCTCGGAAACTCGGTTGTCGAGGAAAATAATGCGCGTAGGTTTTTGTAATGTGTCTATGTAGAAGAATAAGAGAAGAAGAAACGCACGTAAAAGAAAACGAACGATGAAACCCTAGGCCTGGTTGGAAAAATGCTCGATAAGTGGGGGCATGAGATACTGAGAAGCAGTTGGATGTTGAAAGCGGCAATAGAGGGAATAACACTGGAAGAATATTGGAGTGAGAAAAAATTGCTATTTTGGGTGGAACTAATGCAGGCAGAAATTATGTAAATTAAAACAATGAGTAATAATATTTATCATGGGTTTTAACGATATTTTGTAATATATCTGCCATGGATTAGAAGTACAATTCTAGGGCAATCGGCCAACAAAAATCATCCTATCCTAGTACATTAATGCAATAATAATATATTTTTAAAACCATGGTTAAATAACAGTGTCACTTCCATGATGGTTGCGAATGAAATATTTTTATATCCAGACAGTATTTTGCAAATTTCGTTCATTATGAAGGAGTTTTAAGGAATCAGATCAGTAACAGTTGCATATGAACAAAGGTCTATGAGAACTCTACAGTGCTGTCATTTTATACTGAAAATTATAAATTCTTCTTTATCAGGCTTAATAAATGTTTGGCATGACATTAACTTTTTATCGACATTTATTCTTCCCTGTTGACTATTAGTATAGAACGTATTTTTGGAAGAATCCAAGTGTAATGCTTAACATCAGTTACGTAAATATTTTGTACAGAAATTAATAACGAAATATCGTAACTAGTTAGTAGAAATACGTGGAAAGCGTTTATTAATATTTGTAAAAATTAATGGAACGTGAGTAATTTACGAAATATTATAATATGGTGCATATAACATAAACATTTTTGTTAGCAAAGTTAAAATGTTGTTAGAAGTTGGAGTTAATTTTTTTAATGTCTTAGGATTTTATAATTATCTGCAAAACTGAATTATCAGACCCCTTTGGATGTTTTGGTCGCCAGAGTTATTCCATCGTTCATAAAAACCAAAGAAACGAACTTGTCACACATAAATACCACGTATAAAACCATGTTTTGGAATTTCTAGTGAACCGCCATTTTTAAAGTGAAAAATTATGTTTTTCTAGTGAATTTCAGTTTGACCTTGATGTTAGGGATATAGTATTTCCAGGTGAAAAAACACAAATAATCGCTAATAGCACTATTCATGACCGCAAAACAGCTCTGCATTAAATTCTATTTAATTCGAGCATACCTATGCACGTAATGATGCATTCTTTCTCTTTCTTTAACGAATTATGTCTAGGGCAACCCTACCACGCAGCCCAGTGGCGGTCTGCGGTGCATTCGGCATGCGTAGTTACACAAGCACATTTAGAAGCGAGATGAGTAATCAGCACACAGCAAATATTTGGACAGATAAAGTTTGCTCTCAAAATTACTATGCAACAATTAAATGTAGTCCTAATTACACGTTACTTGCACTCTAATGCTATTTGTATTTACGGTCGGATGAAATAAATTTCATAGGTAATGAATGAACTCACAATAATAAATTTCACCCGCGGTTTAGCTTGGCTTTAATTTGATATATTCTTTTACGTGTACATTTTAATGTAATTGGAAACGATTTCATTTATTTCGATAAAGTTCTGTTTCCGGTCATGGCATATACGAGCACAGGAAGCCATCCGTCCATTAGCATTGTCAATTATTTAGATCATGGTCTATTAAGATATTGCGCTACTGAATGATTCAGCATTGGAGTAAATAACCATGGCAGCTGCCGTGTTAAAAATAAACTGAGACACATTACTGTTAATCAAAATTTATAATTTCGCTTGAGTCGTAACACGAAATATTGAAGTCACCCATCGAACTGTTGCATTAAATGTTATTCCTCGTCGCTAGTTATTACTCACGTCCGGTCACTCCCTCCGGTGATTATTATTTAGTCGTCCCATGAAATTAAATTACAAGGGGAAAAGGTTACATACGTATGGCTTACTCATTAATATTCCCAATTCACACTCTAAACGGAACAAAGGCCTCGCGCCATCCGCTCGATTGTTATTGAGAGTCTCTTTTGCGAGTGCCAGCGATATTGCTCGAATTATTGACTCGAAGAGCGGCCGTGTGAATTCGATTAAATTCCAATTGGATATCCATTTCCATTCAGGAAAACTGTAAAGGCAATCCTCTTTTGCACTCTCGATATCGCTAAAATGCAAATTATTCCCTTCGGTCCGTATCACCCCAAGCGAGTGTGATCTAATGTCGTGGAGGAGAGGGCATGGAAAGGGTTTATTAGGTGTTCCTTCGGAGGTCGACGCTTGGATTCAAAAGCTCATGCATGGGCCTTTTGCGTCTACTATGCAGGCCCATCAGCACGCACGTAATGCGTGTGTGACGCCGTCTATGGCCTGTCAGGAGAAATGCTCTCGGACTCCGTCCACTGCTAATGCTTCCTTCCTCCTTTTGGAGAGATCTTTCACCTCTTTGATGAATTTTGCCAATTTTTTACTGTTGTTTTCATGAATTGACCATCGCAGATAAAAACTCCAATGTAGGTCGTATTCGACTGTAATACTCTGGAATTTGATACCATGAATTCCAATCAAAATACGTTTTATGAGGGATAAAAAAACTGTCTTTTGGAGACTGACCTACGCAAGTCCTTTACACCCTGTAAAACGTGGACGTATGCAATCCCAACTAATCATAGGGTTTCAATATGTCATACGAAATATACCCTGACTACTGTATTAGGTATAGAATTCCACTAGTACTGGGTGCCTTTCACACAGTTCTCTTTTTAAAGCGAGCTTTGACAGTCGTATATGTGTTGCCTTCAAGAGTTGAGTCAGTAGCCAGTTCCAAACTCATTCATTCGACTGAAGCATTGTTTTATAACAGAGTTTTGCTTGTTTAGTTAATAGTACCCCATCAATATTTTATGGCTCCCATGCACTCACATATATGCTGTATTATTTCCTTCCTTTTAACTTCTTCTTCATTGATTACCTGGATTTCTTTCGCTGCCCTAAGGAAGTATACATTCTCTCTCAATTTCTGAGGTGTATTTTCATTTCTACTGTGATTACTCTGGCAGGAGGTATTAGCGATTAGATTAGGTTCAGTGGTAGACTTGTGCAACACTATTCTCATTGAATTTCTCTCTAAACGTTGGTAGATCTGGGAAGATTGCTTTTCTTTCTCCAATTAGCCTTTGTATCGCACTGATACAAGTTTGCAATTTCTACTTAGGCTTTATTTCAGTGGCGGGATTATTCAGGTTTATCTCTATGACAAAGACTTATATCTATATCTTTCGTCCTGGTCATTTCAAGTAGAACACATATTTCTACTATGGATTTCGTAGGGTCAGGTCCATTAGTTTCTTTTCCGGTAATTACTTTGCAAACATCTTATCTCTAGGATTTCACATAAAACTCCTCATAAGCACAAGGTGGCAACGCTGCCCCAAGGGTCCTGAAGCCCTTATGTAGCACCTTCGGGCTTCTTTATAATTATTATTATTAAAACTTACATGTGCAGATAGATAATTTCAGGTGGCACACGAGTCCCAAGTATTAGAATCAAACTTGCCTTGGAAAAAATAACATGACATATGATGGCGTGAATCATTATCACAAAAGATAATAAATGAAATCAGTCAGTAAAAAAATACACTATAAGGAAACTTCCAAACACAAATCTCTAACACAAAAAAAAGAAAATCCTCATCTCATTAAGATCAGCTTCCCAATCAACAAGAAAAAAAATAAAAAAATTAAGTTGTTACATTCAATTTTACACAACACATCAATCAAATTATTACATAAATTGTTTACAACTTTTCTTTAAATTATTCACCCTTCTTTTTCCCCAAAAATAAAATGGAGATCGAAAGGTAACCATTTTGAAGCGCTAGATAACTTAAAAGAGATCGTGACGAAATGACTGATCGAAGAATCCATCGTCACCTTCCAGGAGGCTTACCTTACTTGGCAGACGTGCTGGCATCGTTTTTTCGATGCAAAAAGGTACTACTTTGAAGGATTGTAGTAATTTGTATTTTGATCCGCAGTAAATTTTTTCCGGGTTAATTTTACTATCTTCGGGACAGATCATGCATGATTGAACATTACTCCATGGCAGCCATTCAATTCGTAAGAAATCTAGTGCATACATTAGTGAAAGAGGAAACACCGCTGCTTATTCAATAACCTACCTCCTGATAGCCGAAGAAGGGTTCATAATCGACTGAAAAGTTTTGAGATGAGATAGAAGTAGG
Source organism: Hetaerina titia (assembly GCA_037158775.1). Taxonomy (NCBI): domain Eukaryota; kingdom Metazoa; phylum Arthropoda; class Insecta; order Odonata; family Calopterygidae; genus Hetaerina; species Hetaerina titia. The sequence goes on along the minus strand of CM073778.1, from coordinate 74,734,212 downwards.
GTCTTAGTTAGCCCATTTCCAACGTGGAACGGGTAAAACTGGTTTTATGGTCACCTAGGAGCTCCGTTCGAAGCTAGTAAGGTAGTTTATTTCTGAGATATAACCTGAAGAAGGCAATCTCACAGAAAAATATATAACATGTTCACAGTAAATCGTATCAGCCTAGGTAAAAGGAGGGAGTGAATTAATATTTATATCAAGAGTTTAGCTATATATGAATTTGAGATATGAGAAATAGAGTTAAATGAAGAAAGAGGGTTAAAAGAACAGGAAATGTTGTGCTACAGAATGATAAAGCCGATGAAATGAGTGGAATGAGTAACAAATGAGTATACTTTTCCAACGAATGTCCGATGAGTGAAGTCCGTTGGTACTTAGTGTATTAATTAAAAACACTCTGCGCATGATAATTGATCAAAGGATAAATTGGGAGGACGATGAAAAACAGAGGCAGGACAATGATAACTTTCGAGACGCAAGTCATAGACCCGTCACTGGGAACTATGGTGAAATAGAGAGATTGACAGATTACAGGTAGTTAGGAGATCATCCGCTAACTAATCTCAGGTTGATGAAATACGTTGATGCCAGAATGGAACTGCCAAATTGCAGGATAATACTTTAGAATCCTCTTGCAAGAGAACAAGAGACTATAGTAAATTCTGGGTAGCCCCACACTCTTAATCCAATCCCTCAAAGTCTTTCCCATTTCTCGTACGTTTCCCATTTTGGCAGACACCTTTTTTCGAACGTACGTATACCGTTGGGTGATTTGCAGAACAGAAATCAAATGTTGATTAAAAACATTCAAATGGATTATCAAAGGCGGATTGGTTTATTGTAGCTCTCTAAACTATTCATACAAGTGCGTAGAAGTTTCATGCAAAATAAAGAAATCCGACAAAAGAGCAGGAAGGATGCACCCATTTTTGCTCTTAAGTCTTTGTATATGGCGTAAATAAATATCATTCCCGAAGCTATACATGAATGTAAATGTAATTTTAAGAATGAAAGGTCTGTAATAAGCGTACCCGAATTCTTCATTAAACTGTATCCAATTAAACGCTTCTGGGCTTTGGTGACGCAGGCAACCACCCGTTGATTTGAGAGACCAAAATCCGTTCCCGGGGGTGAGAAATGCCATTTAGCAAAAATAACTTAAATGAGGGCAATTTTTTCTTTTGTTTCATTAATTATATATAATTTAATTCCAAAAAATCGAACTAGCAATGTGCTACCGTTAATTTACAATTTTGTTCAACGTTGTTTAATTTTTTTTACGAGCTTTCTTTTGAAACATGCCTAATCGTAGGTATGGAGTCACAATGGTGTCTCATAAATCTTACAGAAGTTGCTTCTTGTGATATTTATCTGTATTTTTTTTTGGCCCATTAATTTTAAAACATTATCTCAGAAATATAAGCGGTTATTTGAAAAAAATTCATGAAGTTATCGCTGAAGAAGTTATATAAATATAGACCAAACGGGAATTCTTCGAATAGCTATAACTTTTTGCCCGAATGTTTTTACTTATCCGGATTGAAATGAAAAATAATGAGATAAACAACGCCTCCAAGGAAATCGTTTTTTTGTCACTGACAGCCGTACCAATATCTATTTTTTCTTTGTCGAAATTGACTCACTAGACATGATGGATAAAATAGAATAGATGAGGTAGAAAATTTTGAACTGAGCCATGCGAGCAATTAAAGTACCGAAGGGCATGAGTCTTAACTAATAATACTGCACCGTAGGTTTAGATTTCTCCCATAATATTAGTGGGAAGGTACTGCTGACTTGCTCAGGGCAGTTGAACTCACCCACGCAACAAAAACATCTCTCTATTACCCTTTTGGTGGCAGAGAGAAGAGAGGGTTGGCTGGAGAGTTGCTCTTTCAATCCCTTTGTAAGCCACTAATCGAGTTTAGTCCAGTAGCTGTAACGTTAATCGACATTGAATTCGTTCCCTAATCCTCCCTGCAAAGTTTTGGCTAATCTATTTCGGCCGCGACTGCTCTGCAGCTCTCACCCACTGCCGGCCAATGGGAAGCCTCCCTCAGAGTTTTTGCTTACAGCTTTAATAATTACTAGCCCAGCTTCCTGTAATCGATATTTAAAAACGAGTTTCAATTGAAATTCTGTGTAAACTTCCACTAGTCAAAGTACTTGGAATTGGTTCTTTTCAGAGATTCCAGAGGAGTCACGAAATATTTCGTATTTATATGTCTACCGAATCAGATAAAGAATCTGAAAGTGACCAGTGATCAAAATTGCTTATTATAAGGAGTTTCGAAGGTATATACACTAAGGTAACACTTTTCCAAGGTGACAACTTCCATTTTCCAAAGAGATCTGCCTTCGATGAAATCACATTAATCGGCTTTATATCAGACTGTTTAGAGACATCCCTGGAATAAACCGTCTCTCTCCATAATAATCTTTATCACCAGCAAAGTTTGCCCTCTTGGCTATTATATGTCTCGATAAAATTGGACATAATGTGATTCTAATTTTCAGACACAGCATTAACGGTGAAGGATACTCAACTCTTCTAAATGCGGTCTGCCGCGCAATACTAGATTATTTGTTTATTTTCGATGCTTGAAAAATTCATGCTGCAGTGGAAAAACAAAAAAATAAGCGATTATTATATTTGTGAAAATTAATTTGATAAAATTTGAATTTGTATGCGAAAGGTAAAGTTATTAACTAAAATCAAATCGTTTTAATTACTTGGGTATAACTATTCTGAGGGGGAGAAATCCTATGGAGGCAGAAATGAATTGAGGCAAAAATGAATGGATGAAAGGCGTATTGAGCGGCAATTGGATGTTGAAGAAGGTAACAGAGGGGAGAATGTTAGGCAAACGAGTAAGGGCAAGAACAGGATAGGGATGTTGGACGGGATGAAGGGAGGAGAGAAGTATACAGATATGTAGAGTAGAGTAGGTTGCTGGATTGGGTTTTGTTTGGAGTTACAAAATATTTATTTGATAGTTGTGTCCACCCAAAAACTTACCTTAACCGGTAGATTACCTAATAATAATAAATAATTACTATTCTGATATTAAAGACAATAGATTGAGAGAAATTATTTGAATAATAAAACATTAATATACATAAATCTATTAATTTGATCATTCGTTTAAGTTTCCAGAACTTTTTACGACCATTCACGCATTCCAAGGCATAATTAATTATATATGCCGGATCTTTTCTTGAATTAAATATATTAATCAGAAAGCTAATATTACTATTTGGGTTCTATCGGTTAAGGTACATTTAGAATGGACGCAGACTATACAAAGGCAAAACGATTATTCTCTTTACCTATCCTACAAAATGCAAAACGACATTCCAAACCTTAACAAACCAAGCTTCAATGCTGTATACTTTCTCCCTTCTTTCCGTCCATAATTCCTATCATATTCTTGCCCCTTCCTCGTTTCCATAACTTTCTCCCCTCTACAGTACTCAACATCCCTTTTCCAACAATAATCGCTCCAATCATCTTTCCAATATTTTTGAATTTCTCCCAATAATGCTCAATCTTCCCCCACCACTTCCTTGTTAATTTTCCTTTCTGCCTATTTCACACTTTCCATCCTTTTCCAAACCCACATTTTAAAAGCTTCCAATCCACGCCTATTGTCTTGCTTAAATGACCATGCTTCCACGCCTTACATAACTACGCTCCACATTAAAGATTCAACGATCCTCCCTTAAGCATTTTTACCTAACGTCACTGTCATCAATTCCCTCCTCCTTGAGACATTTTCTTTGCTTAGCGTAATCCTTTGCCTCACGTTTCTACTAAATTGGTCATTTGGTCCAAAACATTCCCGAGATAGGTAAACTATTCTACATAGGTGATAGTGGACACCCCCAACTTTGAACTATATTATTTGTATACATTGTATTTGCATTTATACACCTCTTCAACACTGCCCATCCCGACTCTTCATCCAACCCTCACACCTGAACAGTCTGAGACGTTTACATCTACATAAATACCAGACGATTCACCAATGAGGGACCTGACAGGGTGTGTTAGCACCAGATGAAATTTTTAAGGGATAAGGGTGAGTAAGGGTGTTAGAATGGTTAGGGAAATGGAAAGAACGTTCACTCAAAACCCCGAAAAACATGCCGATTCATATATGTATGACATACTGATAAGCCTCCTATCCATCCAATCTACCCCAATGTTCTACAACATATGAAGTCCACATGATTTGCTCTTTCGAACGCTTTCTCGAAATCTCCTGAACAAACAAATACCTCCTGGTTGTATTGTATATTCCCCTCTTTTAGTAACCTCTCTCCTTTCAGAACCCAAATTGATCAACCCCTAAGTAATCATTTGCCTAAGAAATCTTCTAATTGATGATCCTGAGTACTACTTTGACTATATACGAAATCAAGTATTATTCTGTCGTTCTGAAATATGGCTGCCTTTCCTTTTTTGGGGTTGAAAACCATGCTGTTCAGTCGAAATCTTCTGATCAAATTCCTCCTCCTTAAATGCTATTTAATTAAATTATAGTTAACATTATTATGACATATTAATGAACGAATAGTCTACCCATTGAAACACTTCTTTTCTCAGAAATCTTTATGGATAAACTTTTCCGGGACTTGTATCTCAGAAATGTGCTCACTCAACCAATAAATGACTGGGAATATGGTATTAATGGAAATTTAAAAATTAAGGGGGATGATGGAGGTGAAATAAGGAATCAGATCGAACCAGTAACGAAATACATTTAATTGGAGCGAATAAAGAAAGCGTGCTTTGGAAAAGATTGAAACTTAAAAGAAATAGACTTATGGGGCGAATGATCGATTACTGAATGATAGAAAATTAACTGCGGACGAGGGTGATTAAAATTTTAAATTGAAAATCATATGAAAGAACTTCATGAAAGCACCCTCCAATGAAATACGTGATCCAGATATGATGACGGACACCAAAACGAGGAAATATGAAGACTTGACGAAAGCAGGTGATAGTAGAGTCTAGGGGTGAGTTGCGCAAAAGAAATCCCAAGGGTTGATGAGCGTTTGCGATAAAATATAACAACACGCAAATTTAGATCAATGCGAGATTGTGTTTCTCCTCCCCTTCCTGGAGGTTTTTCCATCGAAAGATAACATGGACCCAGGAAGTTATGCCCCCGGTCGGATTTTCTATGAAATATGGGACCACCAAGAGGGAAGGGACATCCTTCCATTTCACTCCCGCAAGGCAGAGACCACATCTCCCATCTCTTGGACGCACCCATCAACCCTTTCTCATCCCTCCTCCAACACACCCTCGACCACGCTGTCCCATGCTCCTCTCTGCCCATCTTGAATACAAAAACGCCATAGAAGAATATAACGTGAACGGAAGGGTTCCATATCGGCAGGACGAATTCACCTTTCCTTTATTTTCCTATGGAGCGGAATATCAATTTTTTCGCAATACTCCTTTGAGTGCACGACTATTTAATTTTAAGAACTATCTTTCATGGATACGTTATCTGTTGACGTTTACTATAGCAGCAAGTTTTTTCGGAAAAATGAAAGGATACTGCCACATCGCGGGTGTCAATTATCTGATCTGAAATTTTGAGGAGTGCCTTTGCGAGAAAAAAATCAGCTGTTCTTGCAAAAGATAGACGCAGCACCAATGGCGATACGTTGAAAGATCCTGATGACGTTATAAGCTTCGCTTCCGTTCTTTCACCAAAATGGTCCAGTGTCTCCATGCATTCATCTTAGAAACTTCATTACCATTAAAAACAATGTGGATGCCCTAAGTTTTCAAACTCAATCAAATAATACAAAAAATGCGTGCCAAGTAAGCTCATTCAGTGCCAAAACGTGTGACTATATTATGTCTTATCGCGTCACTAGCTGTGTACATATTATTAGACGTCGTTGCTTCTAAAAAAAAGGCGTCTTAACATTGTAGCTAGTTTTCAACTGTAGTGGAAATGGCTACTAGTTGCTAAATTTTTATGCTCCTTTCGATTTGTATCTGCCACTTGCCTCTTCGGTTTAACTTTCGTCTGGTTCATGTTTTCGTTCAAAACATGGGTGTTGCGAGACTAGTAATCAAAAATAACACAAGGCGCTATATACATCGGAAAAATGGAGGCCTACTGTCTTTTTGTGTATTGTTACCTAATTTATAGTTGTAAAAATAACTCGTGAGGATTAAATTTGGCCAACATTGATGACATTTCATGCAGCGCGTTGTATTTTGTTCACAGATTAATTTAATCTTTACGAAAGTCAAATTATAATTCTAATGAAAGCATGCAGCCTTTGCCTTTGGATGAAATTCCCGGATCGCTGAAAAAATCAATTTTCTACTTAATGGAGAGCTATAACCTTCTTGCGCGTGTGATCTTCCATCTTCATGATATTTTGTAATACGTACGATATTATTTCCCTCCCAGTGATTTAAGCCGTCAGTCGAACCTTCAAATTTTCGCCTGACATTACTTCCTTTTCCCTTCACTGTGTACATTGGTTTTTCTTCCAAAACATTAGCATGGAAATTCATTATTGCAACTGATAAAGTAGTACCTTTGTTTTGAACTATTTTTTGTGGTATTTTCTGCACAAAATCATTTGCTAAAAGTTCTATGGTACTGACATTTTGAAAATCCTAAAATTATGTAGCAGAAAAAAGTTATTTCCCCGAAGATCTTGAGTGAAGTCCTCGTATTCTCATCACATGGAAAATATGGTGACCCAGCCTCGAGAGAAAACAATTTAATACTAATGAATTTGATTACAATTTTATGCAAAATCTCGCATCCGTCAAAAGTATCTCATTGTTTATTAATTATCCTAATTAATTAGGCCTGGAGGGGGGGGAGAAGAGATGGTTGTAGGGATGCAAATTAGGTGCAAAAGATAGATTCAGAGTGTTTGAATTGGCGATGGAATGTTGAAGAATACTGCAATAGAAGGGGAGAATGTCAGACACGCAAGGCAGGGGGAGGAAAAGAATGGGCCCTTTGGACGGAAGATACAGAAGAAGGAAGAATGTGGAATTGGAGAAGGGTTTATAGTAGTGTGAGGCCTCAGGTCGTGCCTCGTTAGGCGACGATAAGAATCGTAGGCGTGTTCAAAACTTGTCCGATCAAAAGCTACACTGCCAAATAATATAATTAAATAGGCATATGTTTCCGTTTCAATTCATTGGCAATGCTTTAATGACACCCCCACATGTTATCATACACACATTTTATATTCATGTATACCTTCGTTCACTTTGTTACTTGACACAAATCATTTAGTCAGCGTTGGTTTAATAATAAATAGTCCCCGTATGCCACACGAATCATTTTATTAGTCTCTTCAAGAGAGTTTTCAGTTTAGCACAAAACTTAGTAATCGCGTATCGTTGCTCGATCGTAGATTCCATTTTTTTCGTGACACGGTTACCGCGGAGGTTTGCAATAACTAACTTCCTGTCGCTTCCACGGCTTATAAAATGCTGAAATTGGTTTAATAGCAAAGCTTAACGTATTTTCACCTACTCCACGTAACTTGATTCCATTCCAACTGATAGGAGCGGCGCAAAAAATTAAATTGCATTACTTTAGGAACGCATCCAGTAAGTTAACATTTTCACTAAAAAACTGCAGTATAAGAAATATGTATAACTTTTATCATGATCAAAGCAACCGAATATGCGCCGGTGTTTTTTATTACAATTACAGCATCATATGGTGTAGAGCAGGACTTTTAAATAATTCATCCCGGGTAAACGTTTATCGAGTCCAAGGTATTCGTCAAAATTAGCTCTGGACTAGTTTCGCAAAGTCAGTGCCGCTCTTTGAGTTTAAGTTTTGATCCGATTTCATCCATTTGCAATGGTCTGGTGGAACGAGATCGCAGAGAGGGACAGTCCGAAATAATATCCAGCTTGCCGATGTTTGTGAATTCGTGGGGGCACAGAGGTCGCCTAAAACCGTTGACCGCGTCGGAGTTTGGATGCCATGGCTCGGACTTTGTGTGCGCTCGTCTTCTCTGTGCTCGTCTTCAATGCGCGTGTTTGTGAGTTGGTTGGATGGAACGGGTGGCCCGAGGAAACGAGGGACTCCGAACACAGACTGCGTCGTGTTTGCGGACCAAACTACATGACGGGGCACTGGCAGATTCCGATGTGGGCGTAGCCTTATGTATTCTTCGGCCCTCTTTATTTGGTTTATAAATGTTTTTCTTCACAACTTACTCAATATTTCTATTTGTTAAAACGACCCTTCGAGACCGCAATTACATATCAAGACTTTCCACTCTGTCGCCATGTGTCTTGTGCGTCAATATTTTGACTCCAAAGTCGTATTGAGGGGAGAGATGAGCGACATAATCTCTTCGTCCATGTGTCCAAGACTAAGCGGCGGTTAAGGTTGAGGCAATGGTTGCTTTCCCTTTCACTCGGTAGTAATTTTCGTCGCTCGGATGCCACTGGGTTGCAAACCCTAAAGTCTTTGCATCTGGCCGCTCCCTTAATTTCCGCTTCCCTGTCCCCCCGCCTCCACGAATTCTTTCCTCCCCATTTATGGCATTTTTTCCCAACTTCTTTTAATTTTTGCCACCATTTTCCCCACTTAAAATTATTCTGGACGTTTAATACATGTGACATATTTTCTCTGCACACCATAACTTAGGTGTTCTTGGATTATTTTGCAATCCTACATCTACATTCATATAAATACCTCGAGAGCCACCAAAAAGGTGTGCGGCAAGGGATGCAATCACCAGGGGGGAAAGTTAGGTGATAAGGGAGGATATGGGAGAGGAAAGGAAAAGGGAAAAAAATTTCCGTCGAAAACCTCAAATAATACGCGAATTTGTATACATTTTGAAGGAATGAATAATTCAAAATAAATGCTAATTTTATCTAATAAATTAGTTATTTGTTGTACAAGAAAAAAAGAGAATTAAAATTAACCTCAACACGAAAGACCTCCAGCATTACAAGACGGGTCATGTAGAACTGGAAAGTAAGAAGGGGAAATTCCCTAATTTCATAGACATGCAACTCATGGTCTCCGCCCGACTCTGAAGAATTGGACGTTTTACAAATCTAGCTTCTCTAAGCTGCACGCGATCTGATTCGCCAATCAATTCAACTTAATGAGGGTCCCGTGCACAAGATGCATGTTCCGAATGAGGCATGACAAGCGAAAGATAATGTTACCCTTTAAACTTGTTGACACCTTTCCCCAATATTCTTCCAATAAATCCTCATTTTTGGAAGATTGTGATACAAACAGCGATAGAAGAATGAATAGGAATGCAGTAAGCAAAATAGGATTGGTGAATGCGAATTGTTTTCAGTCTTTATTTCTATATTTTGAACTGCAATCGAAAGGGGAAGCTTTTTCTATTGGAAGAAATAGCTGGTAAATAAAAACTAGTATGAACATAGGCAGGACTTGACTAATAGCTACATATGGAATCTACTATTCTGTGTTGAGGCTCACGCAAGAAGACCAACAGAGAAAAGAAGGAGGAAGGGGTGATGATAGTATAATGATGAAATTGAAATGGATAGAGTAAAAAAATATATTACTTTGTAGAGTGGGTGAGGAAAGAAAGAAGCCTATGGAGAACACCTACAGTAAAAAGAGATTTGCTAATTGGAAAGATCCTGAGGCACTTGCTGAAGATTATAATGGAAGGAAACATGAAGGAAAAGCATTACAGAGGATGAACTATGATGGGTAATTAATAGTAGATTGAGAGGCAGGGAATTTTAATCAAATGAACAATTGGCAAGGAATGGGAGAAGCCAATGTGCCAATAGTTAGTTGCCAGTCCGTCAAATGATAATCCTTGAAGTTCCTAACATGATCAATGCACGTATTTCGCACCCCTATTCGTAGAAAATTCTCCTCTTGGGACGATTTTTCTAGAATTTCCCTCCATTCCGTGACTGGAATTGGTCACCAATGTGTTTTTTCCATCTTATGGACATCAGTCCGTCTGCCAAAGGGAAATTCGTCGGCAGACATAATTTTTTTACGGCAGTGGTGTACCAAAAACGTCTGCATCTACTAGAACGCGCCCGTCGGAAATAAAACAATAAAAAATTCCAGGGGACATTTATCCTCATTACACGGCAGACGCCACATCGCACAGGGTGCTCCGGTACTTAATCCTCCTTACATTTTCCCCGTCATTGGCTTTTGGTATTACGTAAAATATGCATCAGGGATAAGTGATCGTGTGTTTTTGTGCAGCAGGAAGTACTTTGCGGTGACTTCGTACTATTAACGTGATATTTCAGTTTGCGGAGGAACAATGGGCAAGTTGAAGGTTTCAGAGAGAAACATATGTTCAATTTAGGGCAGGAGAAAAAATTTAATCGAAAAATTAGATTAATATGTATCAAAAATAAAGCGGATTTTCTTAGACATATTTTAGGGAAATTTTTAATCTTTCTATTAAATCAGGTCCCGTTTTACAATTAAAATTAATGCTACACTTGGTTTATTTTTTTAACAGAAAACTCCTCTTCTTTATTTTCTTTTGCCTTTTTTCTTAGTGATATTCTTATTACCTTATCCTGAGCAAATTTCAAATGAAACTTTGACTACATTACATTACATGTTTATTTATTTATTTTCAGTACTATGTAAAATATAATGAAGCGATGCGAATTTCTCTAGCCTAAACTAAGTTACGAGTTGTGTGATTTTCCCAACTCTTGAGGGTTTATGTCTTCAAAAATGTATATATTTCAGTGAAACCATCACCAAAAACTATCTAAGTACTTTAATAGAGATACATTAAAGAGTTATTGCAACCATTGTTAGTGTTTAAGGTTTCCCAAGGGCTTTACGACCCTTGGTAGTTTATTTTAGCATTGGTGAATATCTTAAAGATTGATAAATGTTCCACACGCAGCAAACCTAATACTATTCTCCATTTAATTTACCTGATGAATGTTTACATAACTACGCGTCTCTTTGGCTTTCTATTGAAATATGATTTGACTTTAGTTGCATCGTCAGCATATTTCATTACTAATCTTGTTGTTTACAATAGGCTCAAACTGTAGGGAACAATAGGTCCTCTATGATGCTTAGCACTGCTATACTAAGTTTTCCCCTCTCATGCGCACTTTATTTGTCCAAGACGTGGATCTCGAAGTAGCATTTTCAATGTTTTTTTTTCAATCGTGCCGTGGGCTAGACGCAAAATAAGGTTAATAATGCTTTCTAATGTTTTAATCTCAACGGTGTGGAAGTTCATGTTCAATATTTACGATGTACGATAATAAAGAATAGTGGATGTATACATTGTGTTCTTAATAAAATTAAGGTTAATAACGTTTGCGTGTTCACATTCTATGAAGCATCAAACACAAACCAAGTGCATAACACATGGTAGAGTCATTTATCTCTGCCATACCTTTTTTTCTTGGTTTTGCTCTAGTAATGAAATAAATTTCGACTCAAGGAAATGCCAACAACAAAAATATGCATTTCTCATACTAGCTAATTCGAGACAACCTTTAGTTATATACTTTTAAGTGAAAGGTGTCTTTATATGTAATTTGTTCACTCCGTTGACTTGAAATTGTAAAATTTAGTACCACTAAAATTTGTTCGATTCCAACTGGACTCGAAGAAGACCTATATATATATATATATAACTGAATAGTTGTCCTCATCGTTTGCACCACCAAACCATCTTCACTGGACAAAATGTTTCAGGATGTTAACTCTGTCTGTTCCCGTCTACAATATAAATGTTATATCAATGAGGAATTCGTGACTGGGAGTCATAAAAGATATACCTATAATAAACTTATATATTTTTCAGATGGTAGCTAAGAATTATTGAACTTCATCGTTGAGAATCAGCCTTCACAATGTTTTGCTCCTGATATTTTTCCTTCAACTCTTCCATGCTGTCCACTACCCCTCGCTCCATTCCGAAACGCCTACCATGAGTATTCCTCGTCCTCGCTTAATTAATATACTTCTTTTTTTCCTTTAATGCCCTTCATCGTCTCGTACCTTTCACTATCTCCTCCATCTAAGTTTTTCTACTATTTCAAATTTCACGGATCGATTTTATCTCTTTCCACATTGCATTTAAACTGCCATCGTTTTTCTTATAATCTAGATATCAATTTATTTCATTCTCCTCTCTGCTTAAATCTCAAATGACTCTGGCACTTCTCATTTCCCAGCTTCATAGGTATAGTTTCCCAACTATAAACTCGGCAGTTCATGAAAAACCCTTTACATGCCACAATAATAGATTTTCTAAGGTCCCTTTTAATACGCGTGTATTTCTTCAGTGTATCTGCCAATGGTTGAACCCTTCCTCTCGCTCTGGTTTAATCATTCGTGCTGTTATAATATCGTAGCCATTCTAGTTCTTGAGAATCTCGTCATGTTCATTTTATCAGGGCTTACCATCATGCCATAACTCACGCATAGGTTTTAGTAATTTACACATAAACTGTTACGTATTTGAGTTATCAATTTTCTTTCTTTTAAGAGGTAGCATTTATTGACCAATAATTCTAAAATAAACACCACCGAGCTTTGAGTAGTCATACACTCTTTTTTATGCCGCAATTACTTGGAGTTGTTTCTTAATGATTTTTCAACGTTCAAGTACTAAAAAATGTTGCCAATACGAATGGTGCTTGTCTAGCGCGATTATTCAGCGTACCATCTTGTCTACTGTAATCTGGGGAATCTCTTCCAATTTACTCCAGACGAAAACTCACATTGAATGTGGATCTTCTCCTACCAATGATCTTATTTTGGGAGATCCGGGATCCAACCTCGGACCAGTGAAGTGACATTTTTCATCGTGAATTAAACGCAGTTTTGTGACAGCCCCGTTAGATTAGTTTCCCATTACTTTTAATTACTTGTAAAATACCAATGCTGTGAGTTTTCTTGAAATGTAGTTCTCCTCTGCCTTTCCTCGTGAGAGGAATTTCGGGGGAAAGTTGGCAAACTGCATAAACTTAAAGAATGTTAGGGGAAAGCCCCGAGTTGCTCGTAAGAATTTTTGACTTTCGATACTTAAAGAATTAAGTTATGCAATTTTAAAAACAAGTGCACTTCGTTCATTGCTTAGGTATTCTTTTTCTTTAAGGTAAATGTTATTTCTACCGTAATCACATTCCTCCCTGACCCGTGTAATGATATGCAAAGAATTTCTAGCCCAGAAGTTCAAGGCATTCAGAGTTTGACTTGACCTTTTAGTTACTCTACTGACACATTGCAATCTTCATGACTAAGAAAAATTTTTACAGGTTCGTATCTGATACCAAGTGCAGAAAAACATCTCCCGTATCCTGGAAATTTTTCTTCACCCTGGATGGAGAACTCATGGTATCGTTAATTCTAGGGGTTGGCTAGCGACCACATTTTTGAATTGCAAGAGATGTGTACTCAAATATGATATCAATTAAATCAATCGAGTTACCATTTCGGGGAATGGGTTTACGCGTATTCTTCAGAATGTTAATTTCCAGTAATGCAGCAATTGAGTTGGAAAAAAATTAGATAAAATATTTTTTACAGCGTCATAATAATGGCGGGGGTAGTGACCTAACTCCCCCCGCCACACGCCCTTGCGGGGTATTGTGTAAACGAATAGAGTGTAAGATGTCAGTCGGGGGTTTTATTTGTCGTAACTCCACAAGCTATTTTGTTTACGCACAATGTTTCCTCTAAATAAATGCGCAGACCTCAGACTCCATCCTTCTTCCTGCAATTCGATTTTGGATTTCCTCCGCAGTTCTGCCGCTCAACTGTAGCTCAAAATGATGAGTAAATATTTGTGCCTAAAGATGTGTTCATTTAGTTTCCTCGTATTCTTGCGACTTCCATAACTTCTCCTGCCTTTCAGTTTTCAACGTACTTCTCCGCTATTTATCCAGTTTATTTACATCTTTCTTCTATCTCACTACATTTTCTTAACTTCTGATATTCTTTTCATATAGCTGCCACTTGTGCATCATGATGAAGTTTTGGTGCTTGTTTGTTTTTTCTATATCTATCTTATCTGTAATACCTATTAAAAACAAGCAAAGTGTTTTAAAACGGGGAACTTTAGTTTCTAGCCAATGAAAATGTGTTTCATACGGAGATTCATTGCCATGTAAGAGGTGACCATAAGAGGGATAGAAATATTTCACAAGCAAGAAATATTTTCAGTATTACCATTTATCAGGTAAAAAAAAATTATTCTACTGACGCCGTCCTAGAGACGAGCGATCTCTTTTTTTAACGAAAAAATATTTCCTTTTTACGAAAAAAAATTGAATTAAGGAACGATCTCTTGGGATGAACGTGTAAAGGGGTTTTTGAGCGGTTTTGGAAACTTGGAACGTGACGGAAATGGGACCTCATTATTTAAACCATCGTAATGAAAAATGTTATGTGATAAAGTTGGAAGCCGTCCTGTGAAAAGGTAAAGCTACTTTATACTCAATAAATTATCCACATAAAATCTGGAGAGAAGAACGTGGAAGACTTTACGGTGTCGCCCCTTAATAGTACATATTTGCCACCAATGAAGTCGAGAGACAATGAAATCCATACTTACCTATTCACCAGAAGGAGGCTGTAAGGATCGTACGCGACGTTTTTCCGCCAGTGGCATAAAGTGATTGAAGAAATACCAGCGGCAAGGATTTTTTGGAATAAAAATTAAGTTTACAAAGAGGTCTTAAACTAAAATGTAGCGGCGATGAATCATTTCGGAAATTTGACAATGAAGACACGAGGAAAATACAAGCAAGCGTAACTTAGAAGAGTTTTAATCAATCGCTTTACAGCCATCATAAATAAGCGAGAGGCGTCCTGTAGAAATACATTTCACCCATCCCTTTACCAATATATAGACATCACCGGTCCATACATAATTTTCATCAGTTCTGCATTTTGCCCCGAAAACGGCGGCGGCGGGGGCCAGTTCAGTAAGGCCATGGGAGTGAGTTTTCTCCTTCTCATCGGGAAAAGAGGGGGCGGCGTTCGATTTACGCTTCCCTTTTGGCCAACGCTTGCCTATTGAGGAGAGGAGCACGGCGTAAATCAAAAGGCTCATCATCGCCCTGTTCAATGTTTCCGAGGTTGATTTATTCGACGCCGCGCATTACTTTCGTGGGATCATGTGAAAGGTCACTGGTGTGCGCCTTGCTGGGGAAATTTGTTGAGGGATAAATAAAAGGGAGGTTAGTAAATTGAGAACGACGCCGCGCGGAAAAATGGTAATTCGACACAGCGGGGAGGACGCAGAGCCGATGAACTCTTTATTGGTTGTGAAAAATATGGCGGCCCACAAAGTGATGGGTGTTTACCTGGGTGAAATAAGATGCAGTTACAGGTTTAGTCGTATCCGTTTAGAGCGGCGGCGTACACCCGACTTCAGAAAAAGAACAACTTCTAGAAAATATGATGGGCCTCTCTCGGTCACGTTGTACCAACAGTGTTTCAAATGGAATTCTTTCTTTTTTTATTAGGGAAATTACTTCACCGTAGAGGTAACTAACTAACTCCGGGTCATCGGGAACTTCCCAGACACCATTCGTTTGAAGAGGGGACACAGGTGTCGTACGACCGTAAAAGCGATGCGCCCTTTCTCCATGGAGGTTGGTGGGATAAACTATTTCCCTCATTTATCTCTCTAACGATTCCAAAGCCTTAATTTCGTTTCTCAAAGCAATTCCCTCTCGACGCGGGACCTACTTATTGATCGGAGGCACAAAAGTTTCCGTGTGAATATTGCTCAGTGAGAAATTTTCACCATTTCCCTTATGGCTCAGGTTAGATTTCTTAACTTAGTGAAATTTTAACTTAAGATATTTTAGCTCTGATACGAAGCGAGAAATGTATCGTTCTCGTATCCCCTTTTCCTACTTTGAATGTATTCCTTCATGACTAATCGTAGAAAGTGGTGATATTTTTCTTTTGAGACCCATTCCGAAATTAAAATATAAATCACTAACAGTTTAGACTTTGTAAAAAAAATCCAATTAAAATTAAGTTTCCATCTCTCCACTGCATTTTAAGTAACTTTCCTCGTGTCATCATTTCAAGTACTCCTAACTTGTAGGGGCTATTTTATAACCTTTGAGCCTCTTTACTGAATTAATTGTGATGAGGCTGTAGGTAAATAAGAAACGAACGTTATTTTGTATTGGTTCTTCAGGATCATGTCTCTCTTGGCGAATACTTTCAACCACAGTGAAAAGTGACTTTTGTAATCTATAGTTATATTTAAATACGATATGACATTATAATTTT
This sequence comes from Hetaerina titia, assembly GCA_037158775.1. Taxonomy (NCBI): domain Eukaryota; kingdom Metazoa; phylum Arthropoda; class Insecta; order Odonata; family Calopterygidae; genus Hetaerina; species Hetaerina titia. The sequence goes on along the minus strand of CM073778.1, from coordinate 74,717,914 downwards.
TATTGATTTTCCTTCGCGCAAAGTAATAGTATTTTTCTTCTTAATTGTGGAATTTTTCACAGTTATGTGACACTACGTCAGTTGCTGTTTATGATATCGAAATCAATGTAACATTTCCATAGGAGTCTCATTCAAAGCAATTATCTATTTCTAAATCATTTTCAGGGTCCTTACCAAAAACATAGTTAAATAAAGTTAACGCAGGTATCTAATACACTTCAGTCACCTAATAATTAAATATTTTTCCTCTTACTCTTATTTAAAATTGATCATTCATCAGAATAGGTACATATTAATAACTAGAATATGCGATGGAAGGACTCCCAGTGAAATAGTATATTATATTTTCTCACATTCCACGTCAAAACTAATATCCCCATCAAACCAATGGTTATAAATTTTGAAAATTAAGAATAATGGGTGCCGTTGCCCTAGAATATAATACATGCAGAAGTTTCGCCGCCTACAGCCAGGAATCAGTTTTTCAGTTTTAACCTGAACTCTGAAGTTTCCAAGTATTGACAGGCTTGATAGCATAACACACGGGCGCAAAATGAGCGTCATATCTGCTGTAAATAATGAGTAAATAGTGCCAATTTCGAGGGATTGGACGCGTTTCGCGGGAGGTTGTTTGTCGAACCCTGCTGTCAGGTTACCAAGTACCCATGCGGTGAAGGCCAACGGGTCAAAAGTATTTATGTTTCCTTGGGTTCAGCTCTTCTTGTATTCACGTTTCACTCTTTCTTTAATTGATTACTCAAAAGGCGGTTTGGGAAAATGGTGGAACCAAAGCGGTTAAGTGAGGTTTGATATGCGTGGCGGACACGCCCTTTTCGCCTCATGACTACGCTGCGTTTTGGAAGATGCGTGAACATCTGCCAGTCTCTGCGAGAAAATATTTGCCAGTTATGATGCGTGTCCGAAATTTGACGGCAGCCAAACACGTATGGCGGAGAATCATCGCTGTTGTTTCCTCATTATCACCGTGATCCTCTCTGTCGGATATCTCCAACAGTAGGTACACATAATCAGCCGTATACTAAATTAAACACTCTCCGTGTTTATTACATTCTGACCTAATATTTATCTCCTAATGTTAAATTATTTACTCAACCTTTAATCAAGTAAAGTATTAAACATTAAATAAACAGCAATGCTATATCAGCAAGCGTTAATGGATTGGTAATTTTTATCTCTTCGGGTCGTTTTCTGGCCAAACAAAGTCACGCACTGGTTTTGCCCAGTCTTATCACACATACAACTTAGCTAAATTCAGAGTGACAACCAAGTGAACATTTTCCAAAAGAATAAATAAACCAATCAAATATTGGAAATGACTTGCGGGTAAATGAAATGAATTTTCTTCGTGATTTCTCTTATTTCGAATAATTAAATTTGAACTCTAGTACTGGTATCATCGCGGCGCATCCTGTAGTATAGTTTACCAGTTTTGCACAATCTTTTTCATGCTGAAGTTTGTACCATAAAATAATATACAACATGAAAACACAATTTCCTATGTTTCAAAAGCCATACTATTACGGGTGATATTATATTGTGCCTGTATATATTTTCATATTTCAGGTGATTTTTTTTAAGAACTTAAGTGTAATATTATCATTGGAACAAATTGGCACAATTAAATCTTTTAGGAAAGTGAATGAATGACATTCTTCCTTATTTCGAAATTAATTCGAAAGAGGTGATTTGATGATGTCAATTATTATAGTCACAATTTTTTAATGTCTCCTGGCTCAGGTAATTTAACAATTTTAGGTGGCATGGAACTCGGTTTCACTCTTTCACCAATACACTAGTTGTGATTATTCGGAAGAGGTAAGTCAGTCCCTAGAAATCGGTGCATTAACAGTAAGAAACAGTACACTGTTAAAAATAGTAATGGTTAGGCAATAATATGCTAGTGAGAAGGAGGCACTTCGATAAATTTACAAGAATTACATCCACAACAACAGGGTACTCGCTGTCGAAAATAGGGGTACGAGGGTAATCCCAGAATTACCCGACCCTACAATGAAAACCCAAGAAATTTGGAAAAAAAGTATTTATTTTTCAACAAAATCTCCTTTCAGGTCCATACATTTTTCCCAGCGATGTTCAATAAGTTCGATATCCTTATTATAATAAGAACACTCTTGCTCCTCAAAATAGCCATTAACTGCCGACATCACCTCTTTACGGTTGGAAAAGTCTATGACCACCGAGCCATATTTTCAAGTTTGCGGACAAAAAATAATCCGGGGTGCCAAATCTGGCAAATAGGGTGCCTGAGGTAGCAATTCAAACTTTAATTCATGAATCGTGGTGGCCATTGCAATAACTGATTTGTGGGCTGGTGCATTGTCTTGTTGAAACAACACTTTCTTCTTTGCCAAATGCGGTCACTTTTGCTTGATTTCTTCGCTCGAACGTTGCAACAAGTTCTCATGATACTCGCAATTGATAGGTTTTCTTTTTTCAAGGTAGCCAATGAAAATTTTCTCTCCCACAAAAAATTAAAATCCCACAAAATTCCCTTCAAAGCCTGACATCCTGACGCCCCCCGTCCTGCGTCCTTTTGCCGGGTGGGCCGTTGGTGAATGGATATGAAGTCTATTGTATTTGTAAATCGCCCACCCGGAATTTGTAGAACCGGTAATAAGTGTCTCAATTTCATGTGTGTCTGCCCTCTGTTAATGTTTTTTATTGTCCTCGTTGTGTAAGCATAGGAACAGCTGGGTTAACTATGCTATATTCATAATATGTGTACGCATGTGCACCGATTGGTGTTCGTTCGCCCCTTTCCACGTGGTTTTTGGTGGATCACGGGGTGACAGGTGCATGAGGAAATATGTAGAATGGCTGGTGACCTACCGCCCCTTGCCACACGTCCTTACGACGGCTTGCAGGGTACTGTGTAGATTCAGATACAACTATATCTACACAATACCTCGTAAGTCGCTGTTTGGTCACCACCCGTAAACTAGAAAAAAACTCATGCAAAACCAAATCATGTTACCTGTACACAAATATTAGTTTGTTCATGCACTCGACAACCTTAATCACACGAAAGAAAGTACTTACATGTAACAATATTTAATAACAGCATACGCATATTAAAATCATGCTGTATAATTGTTAAATAATGGATCCATTAAATAAAAAGAATAAGACGCAGGAAGAAACAATGCAGGATATCGACAAATATTTATATACACTACCAATTCTAACTATCTCCTACGCGATTGCTGTCATGTCTATTATGATCTCTAATAGTTCGAGGAAAAAACGACATTTTAAATCTATCCGTTCTAGAATAAACCTCCCTAATTTTACGCTGTTACTGGTAGATACCGGCAAAGCCAATGGGAGGGCGTGTGGCAGGGGGTGGTAGGAAACCAGCCATGCAAGCAAAATTATTAGTTCATCCATACATGTGGATATACATTAACACTCGTCACTCGAACACACACTCATTAAATTAGTAGATAATGATGTGTGCCTTTAATCATTCACGCATGCACGGTGCGTTCCGAATTTTCGCGTGTCACACTTCAGTTCACCGATTCAGAAAGTGTGTCTTCCTTTGATCCCATTAGTATCAACTGGGGTATGCAGAGGTTTCTGAAGTGGTTGAAGAGGCTGGTTTCTCGTGTTTGACAGCAGTGTAGGAAGGATATGGCGTGGCTCGAAGGTATGTAAACGCGGTGCTCGGGGAAGTAGCGGTGAAAGAGATACCCCACTCCAATGGAATCCGAATTTGACATGTTCTCACAATTTCGCCGTTAATATTGGTCTTTCCGAGTGTTTGCAATGGATGACGAAGGGAAAATGTGGACATACTGGCCAATTTATGCACGTCAATGTCCTTCAATTGTTTGTGAGCTTTGGTCCTTCGCCAAATCTCGGGCTTTTAAGAGTATCTTTTCGCCCCAGAATGTGTGTTGCATGCATAGCATCAATTAATATTTCACCACATCAGTCGTGTTCATATTTTGATTATGGAAACGGTGATTATTCTGCCTTGTTAAAATATCGCCCGTCTTCTGAGGGGACAGGTGACATCAAAAGATTGATTAAGTGTCCGGTTTTCTTTATTGGACGATAGAAAGACACTCTTTCACTTTCGACGCATTTTTGGCATTGTCGTTCCTAAATCTTTAGTTATCCGAGCTCACCTCTTAGATCTCGTTTATAATTTAGAAGTGACAAGTAATAGTCTGAAAAAGGGATCTGAAAGCCTACACTTTGCTGCGTTTTACCTGCACAAACAGTTTGTTCTTCCACGACGGGTTTATTAAATGCGGATTTGTCAACTGTTTTGCGCAGGGACACGACCTTCAGTAAAACACCAACATAGACAGACTAAGCAAGTATTTCGGATGACGAAAAAACTTATTACTAGGTGTCTTCTTACATGAAGTAATACGGGGAATGAGATCGCAAAAAACGCTCCAGTATGGTGCGTGGAGACAAAATCAGAAGTTTTTCATTTGTCCTTCTCAAAGCACCCAGCAGCTTAATATCGTTATTCCTTTGGGTTTACGAGTGTCGTATATATTTATTATACCATTAAAAGTGAGAATTTTCGTATTCATAATAAATTAATACCTGTATGCGATACGATAAATTACTCTAGCTGATTGATGCTTTAAAATAAATAAGATATAACTAGGAGGAAAGGAATATTGTATGTGCCGAAATTCTAAAGAGAAGTAGAATTATATCGTTTAGTAAAAATTTTTATATAGATACGAGGATTGCTATTTATATTTTCAGCCTAATAAGGTAAATATAGTAATTTATTGTTGAAAACGGCGAAATTGTTTTTCAAAGTATTCTTCATGATAATCAATACACTTTTTCATGCGCTCGAGCAAATTTTCTCAACACTTTTTCCACTCCGATTGAGGTGCCTCCAAAACATGGTTTTTGAATGCATCAACAGCTTCTTCAGGCGTCGAAAAACGTTGGCCACGCAATTTTTTCTTCATAAAAGGGAATAAAAATGAAGTCATTTGGTGCTAAATCAGGGCTGTACGGAGGATGACCCGTCAATTCGACGTTTTGGCTAGTCAAATGGGTAATAGTTGTTACGGCCGATCTGTGAGAGTTCTTCTACATTGTCATGATGAAGAATGATCCTTCATTGCTGCATCTTTTCCGTATTTCACCAAGCACTTCTGGCAAACAAATACTCGTGTATCATTCAGAATTCACGGTTCTACGTTGATCTAATGGTACGGTTGCTACACGTCCAGTAATTCCGAAGAAACAGGCGATCATTTACTTTGATTTGCTTCGTGCACGAATCACTTTTTTCGAATTAGGCTCGTCTTGGAAGACCCATTCAATGGATTGCTATTTTGTTTCGGACTCATACGCATAGATCCAAGATGCATCACCTCTGTAGATGTTATACACAGCTCTTGATCAACCGCGATTGTATTTGTTGAGCATTTCTTTGCACCAATTTACATAAGCAGCTTTCTGAGCTTTTGTCAAATGATGCGGGATCCAGCGCGAACAAATTTTTGTCACAGCTAAATGTTCATACAATATCTTATTGATGCTCGTAAGACTAATCCCCAAGGATGCCTCAATCTCACGATAAGTGACATGACAATTTTACTTTGCTAGTTATTGCACGATGTTTTCTAGCACAACGACTGATTTCGGACGATTTTCACCACTTTCGTCGCTGAGCGAACAGCGGTCATGATGGAAAAGTCATAAAAAATCATCGCACGAAAGTGTTCACGAGTTGAATTCATTTTTTAGCTGAGGAAAAATTGTCGAGTCACTGTAAGCAACACAACTTATCATCAAACGACAAAATGGCGAGGAGAAAGTTTGCGTTAAAAGAGTCAAACTTCCAGATGGAAACGTCAGATGGCGCCAAAAGCACTTAGTGTTGTCAAAGCCCAAGATATAAATACCAACCGTCGTATAAGGATAAAATTTGTAGAAGCCAAAAAAATCAGATTTTATCAATGGTATTCTACCGGTCAAAGGTAGGTTGGAAACAGCCTAAATAATACCTCCTGAAAATTAAACATTGCTACGATATATTAACTAACGGTAGTTATCCGTTTAAGGAAGATTTTTTATGGTAACAGACTGAACATTGATGTGCTTCTTAACTTCGTCCAATAAGAAACAGTTGAATCCACACACTAGAATAAACTATTGTTCATTTTCGCTTATATTCTACCACCCATTGTGCCATCCAACATGGCTATCCTTTTCCTCCTTCTACCTCCTTTGCCCAACGCCCTCCACTCTATCACATACTGCAGCATTGCTAATCGAAATGCACTGCATTTTCCTTTCCCGTCTTATTATGATTTCTCCCAAAAATCTCTCTCCTCCCCCACCTTACAAAGCACTTCCTCGTTTGTTTTCCCTTCCCTCCATTTCACATTGTTCTTCCTTCACCACACTCATATTTTAAAAGCCTTCTATCTATCCCCATCATCTTGCTTCAATGATCATGTTTCCAGGTCGTGGAAAACCACGCTCCATATCACAGTTTTGACGAGCCTCTTCTTAACATCCTTATTCAACGTCCCAGTGGTCAACCCTCTCCTCCTTGTGAAAGATCCTTTCTGCTTCGCGCAATTGTCCTTCTTATATCCCGGCTACTTTGACCGTCATGGACCATAGCTCTTCCAAGTAAACGGTTCCACCTACTCTAGTATTTGTTCTGAAGTTTGATACAAGAAAAGAAGGAATCGGGAAAGATGTTTTCATAAGGAGTTAATTGATGACAGGGAGGATACGTAAAGAGGCTACGAAAATAAATGTGAAATCATTTAATCTTTGTTTTGCTTACTTTGATTCTCATATAATACCTACGACGCTAACTTTACAGTGCGCTCACCATTGATGGTAAACGTGGTTGAATGACTTAATAAAACTTGATATTGTAACTTACCTCGTATAAAGATTCCCCTACCTAGTTTCATTCAGTGTTTTCCCATGCCTCTTTAGCAATTCTATCCACGCATATATTGAAAAACTCAGTTGATGATGGTGGTTATACATTTCAATCATTGAAAAACACAGTCAATAGAGAATTGTTACGTATATGAATTCAACGTATTTGTAGGCTTGATGAAATAAACTAAAAGTTTTTGTTCAATGAAGGTTATTATAACCTTTAAATTCTATTTAATGTCAGGACGAGAATGATTTAATTTTGGTGAAATATTGGAAGAATCTTTGATGCACAGTAATTAGGTTTTTAATGAGTTTACGATTTTAAAAGGCTGCCGATTTCAGATTGAAAAACAAGATGTGGATCAAATCTGTTTTTGTGCTCAGAATGCATATTCACGTTTCAAGAAGAATCACACGCATAAGTTTACAAAATAAGCGTTCGTGAAGTGTGCTCGAATGATAGCGAGGATACACCCCCGCACAACTCTCCTCTAGTAGTCATCGAGATTTGATAAAAACAATGCGTAATACTCGTTCTTTGGGAAATAATTAATCATGTCGATGCTAAAAAAAGCGATCGCTGGAAGAAGGGCGCTGCTGCGTGGAAGTGAGCCTGGAAAAGTGTGGTGTACGTCCCCGGCGCACGCAAGTTGACCCAGGTGTAGACGGAGAAAGAGGGAGAGTTCGTAAATCAGCGCTCGAGGGAAGGGACTCATTTTAAGGAGGAAGGAATTTTTCTGGGGACGGGAATTACAAGGAGGTGCGGTCTTGTTTGGAGGATGGGCGAGGCGGCCGAGGGTTAGGTATGATTTTAAGGAAAAGCAGCTGCCCCGAGGAAGAAGACAAACGAGCCAGCGATGGAAACCTGAAGAAAAGGACCATTATAATGGATTGTGTACTGGGGCGAGGGGACAAGGAGAGTGCTCGTAAAGTCTTTCGGTTGTATTCCCGTGGAAGAGAAGGAAAATCATTTAAGTTAATTATCGTATAGCGTCATAAATTTATGATGGGTCACCTTGACAAAAATCATTATTGGAATTTCACGAAAGAATTCATTTTTCGGTGATTTGTTTCCAACTAACCATTTTTTCACTTCGTAGTTGTGTTAAAATTAGGATTTTAGATCCCCCAGGGAGTTTATATAGTATCTTTTAACGAAAGTAACTAATACTTGAAAAAAAACGCAGATCAATTTCAATCTCACGATGTATCTGCGAGCACCCTAATTAGTCTAATTTTCGTGCAGTATTCTTCCTTTACTACCTTAAACGGTGTTAAAATTTGCGGTCATGAATTAATATGTCGTTGGTTTTTCATTCAGTGTACAATGTACATTATATCTACAGCTTTTGTGTTTGAAACGACTTGCTGTAGAGCTGTTCCAAGTGACAGAGGCGTAAATAAAAGATGTGTATAGAAACGTGTGTTTGCGATAGAGTTATCTATCATCGGAAATGGACCTATAACAGACATCTAACACGGGAATAGAGGCAGAGAAGTCTATTGGTAAAGGTATTGGGGGCATAGTGGTTTGAACGCAATGCATTGTTGGTACAATTTCGTAGCTTCTGGGTGCATGTTTACGGTGATATCGGATGCAGTGAACAACTTCCCGACATGCCTCATACTGGACCACCGTTCGGACGGAAATAAAAGCCCGAGTATGTCCTGCATGAAACATACTGACATTTGCCCTAATCCCTTGGGATTAATGCCTTAGTGCCATTTTTCGGCTCTACCTCCATATATATGAGTATTGCATGAACTAATGTTTGCTCCTGAAGACTTATGGACATTAAAGAAATCCATATATTCCCTCTGAACTTGGAAAGTATTTCGGTTTACGAGTTGTTTCGGAATAGGGTGACTATGTGAACTATCATAAGCGGTTCAGTGCAAGTGACGGGAGGGTTTAAGAAAAGGAATTTTCCACTCCTTCGGGTATTAATATAGTCAAATTAGCTTCTCTCCCTACATATAATTAAATAGTATGCATTTTTTTGGCTATGGCTTCTGCAAAATATTAAATATAAACTTCTATTATTTTCCAATCCATACGAGTCCTGCTCGAGCTCACCAACTTATCAGCTAAAAAAAATTGAGAATCGTTTCTAATGACACAGTTTTATTAGGAAAATAAGATGATGGGTGCTGGAAAAACCATGAACAAAAATGGTTACTTCTTTTAGTTAAATTTATATCCTTAAAATATAGTGTCTCGTTAAATGTATTTGTTGAAAATGATCCAATTCAATGAGATGATCTAGGGCTTGGAAATGTACGATTAAAATTTTATTTTAATTCGAAGTGTTTTGAGAGCTTCTTGCATGGATGTCTATGTAGACAGTAACGAACATATTAAAATTTAATTTCTAGAACAAAGACATTTTAAGGCATTGGATTATGCAAGGATCATATTCTGTTGGATTCAAAGACTCAAAGAATAACGACGAGACGAAATTCCTGCCGCCCAGGTCACAGAGATTCGTAGGTCTCCATAGACCAATCCGTGGGGTCCATTACTTATCGCATTTATAATCCAAGCTTTGTATTTTTCTCACGTCCACTCACAGCGACGGAATTTGGGGACTGGTGGTCGTATTTTGAAGACCCTTTGGGTCATTAAGTGTCCCGCGCGGCAGTAATCAAGGGCGGCGTCGGCCCTTGGGGAACACGAGCGACTTTCACCTCGTGCAGACGGATTCGCTCGCGGAGGATTCTGGGAAGGAAGCCCACAGAGAGAGGATTAGTGAATGTAGCGGCGGAGCGTTCGACAGTTGAAAGGGTCCGAGAGGATATAGTTTCGACGGTACGGGCGGAGGCCATATTATGCGTGTTCCTTTAATCGGCCAGATTGACGAAAACATCATCGAATCCCTTACACCTCCCGAAAAGGGGATTCATAGTAGGGACGGTGCACAATGGGGCCACAAAGTGTGCCTTTGGCGGACGTGAAAGGGATCTCATCTGAGAGAGGGAACTTAATTATTTTGTGCGATGGACGCGGAACAAACGCCTGCAGACGCACACACTACCCGGCAACCCTTTGACTTTCCTCTTGGTTTGGGATTTCTGCGTATGGAAAAGCATTTTCGGGACAAAAGATTTGGGTGGGGATGGGAGAAATTGGAACCAAGGTTGGGATAGCTGGTGGGGTTTTAACGGCCTATGAGAGAAGGACAGGGATCCCGATGGGGTGAACCACAACAGTGGTAACAGTCGCAGAGATAAATTTCTGGCCTGGTCATTCTGCTATGCGATCGATGAGCTGGCAAAAATGGATGACCTCCATTGCAAAAGTCCAAATAAGATATTTTTGCAAAATTGATCTTTTCAGTAATGTTTTGTTTGAGTTAACTCTGAAGTTACGATGTTCTCATAAAATAATTGGGTAAGTAGCGATAAGAGAATTGGTGACACAATTCAAACATTCATATCATTGACGTCTTTCGTCAATACTAGGAATGGCAAATAGCAGCTCTACATTTCATCCTGTTACATGTCATTTCCTAAATTTATTCTTGAGTACTTACATTGTAATCTGCCATCACCTGTTTCTCGAAATTTATTTGTGAACTACATCATTGAATCTTCCCTTCTTTGAATTATTGTCTTCGTAAACAATTGGCGTTCTCGTTGTGTCCAGTAACTTTCTCTTCTTTTTTCACACCCTGTACTTCTTATTTTACTCTTTTTTTGAAAGTTCATATTTATTATTCAGTTTTTATATTTTGTTTCTTCATTTTTCTGTACGTTTATCCTACCGTATCTGCCAATTATCATCCAAAATCAACTGAGTAACTTGCTATGAGTGTCCTAACTACTCCACTAAAGTTCCATGTCATATGTCCTTCCCCATAACAATTCCGCTTCACAACATCCAGAAACTTAAGTCCCCTCCTTTATCTCCTCACAGTTCCCTCGAACGTTTCTTCCAAAATATCCCTCATCAAGTAGTCTCATCTTGGTACATGCCCAAGTCAATTCTCCTTCCCTTTTATGACGGTATCAATCAAGCTTCTCTCTTTTCCAATTCTACTCAGCGCCGCCTCATCCCTTACCTTGTTTGACCACGTGATCAGCATCTTTCTCCAAATTCACATTTCAAAGACAGCTATTCATTTTCTATCACTTTTCCTCAGATACCTTGCCTCAAATAGTGTATAGAATTACGCTGCACACACAATATTTCATTAATCTATTCCTCAGTTCCAAATACATTCTGCGCATGAATCTATGCGTACGAATTAATTTTTCGTACACATTCCGGTTGAACAAAATACTACCAATTGTTACTTTCTCCCTATAAATTTTTATTTTTCACTGTTTTTAACCTTGATAAAACAGCTTTAGGAATTATTTGTCATTTCTGCTATCTTTAATTATACACTCAGTAAATTTGGTTGAAATTTCGATTTTGATTCTTTAAAATGTACTGAATCGCAGTAATTAGTTTAAATAAATTCGAAATTTAGTGGAGTGACAAATTTTTCTTCGCAAACATGTAGCATGAGATTAACTTCAGATCATATACTAGCCAGAAGGAATGAGTCGTGGATATAGAAGCTTGGCTATTGCTTAAAGACACTACATTCAGTGATTGCTGATGACAAATTGAAGCGTTTAGGATGAATTACAGCGTTCTCGTTCAAATGAACAAAACTTAAAATGTATTCCCCATAACGTTCTTCATTTTAAACTCTATAATCCATCCAATCTTTTACCTAATCAATTCCGTTTAGTATCTCAGGAATTAAAATATCTATTTCCTTGGAATAGTTTAATTATTTAATACTTGGAGAAGAATTTTGAAAATGTCAATTGCAACAAGACACTCGAATCATTGGAAACTCTTCATTTGTACTATCACGATTGAATAATTATCAATAAAATAAAAAAACTCAGACTACTTAATGGGAATCAGTCGAAGAAAAAATATGCGTCATAAGAAATAGAGGTATCAGAAATAAGGCAAAATCCAGCAAACTTTATTCAAAATATATTTTCAACAAGAAAAATATGAGGGTAGACTGAAAACCAATGAACACATGCTTGTAGGCCACAAGCTAAATGACCTTCAGAAGGACTCTTTGTGACATGTGGAAGTAACATGCCCCCATTCAATACGCATGCGCAGGTTTCAGGTCGTTACATTCATCTAGTCTATTTTGAAAATCGGAAGTATGGAGACGTGTTCTAGTGCTATGTCAACACGAGTTGAACAGCGTGCTGTTATCGAATTTTTGCCTTCGCCTCATCGTCCAAGGCAAGATTAACCTTGAGGTGTCTCTTGAGTTGATGAAAAAAATAAAAATTGCAAGGCGCAAGATGGAGGGAATAAGGAGGGTTTAGTTCGTTCTCGTCTGTGAGACGGCGTGGTACCCATCGAGCATAAATTGTACTGTAACCTACTGCTCAGTATTGAAGCCGACACGTTCCTTGAATAGTTCAATATGCTTTTCGATACGCTTTTGAGTGATTCGTCGGTCATTTTGAATCAAAACTTCGACGAGTTTGCGATATTTTTCGTCCGTGGCAGTGATCGGACGTCCGCTGCGTGTTTCATCAACAATTATGGCTTTTCCAGGCTCGAAACCACGAAATATTACTACCCATCGATTTACAGTAGCCTATCAACATCATTTTAACCATACACAACCTTTAAACGACGATGTATCTCAGTAGAAGTCACTTATTCAACAGTTAAAAATTTGATAACAGCACACTGTTTAACTCGCATTGACGTAACACTAGAACACGCCTCCAAACGTCCACTTCTCAAAATGCACTGGTTGAATGTAACGACGTCAAACCTGCGCATGCGTGTTAGGGGGTAATGGTAATTCCAAATGTCACCAATAGTGCTTCCATAGGTCATTTTGTTTGTGGTCTAAAAGTATAGGTGGATTAGTTTTCAGCCTAACCTCGTAGAAAGAAAAGAGCATTAAACAATGAAAGGCTAATACGGATGAAAACGGCAAGGTATAATTTTCGCAAATAACCTCCTAGTAATAGCAGTGTTTCGAGAAGATATGTATCATTGTATAAAATGGACTGTATTGATATAACATGATAATAAATTATTATCCCAGAATGTGGAAGAGAGTAGATTGATGAAGATGTGGCATTAAAAAGAGGGAAATTAGGACGTTTAGAATCGTTTACCTAACTCGGCTGTAGAATAACGTGGGACCTAAGCAGTTCAACCTACTCATATATCATGCGGAGATAACCTGAAGCTACGAAGGGAAGCCAAGAAGGGGTTGTTACCACTCTCAAAGAAGATAAATTTACCGAAGAGGAGGAAATCCAACGTGAAACCCTTCTTATGTCACATGAAGGACCGGAGACAGAGATAATTGGAAAAGCAGATCAGGGATGAAGGCAACCTGGTGTTGCGGACGATTGGTGAAGATCAAATGATCAAGTGAAATGAAAATTCATGCAGAGGATTATATTATGATGAAACAGCCTGAAGTACGACAAGAAAAAGAAGAAACAGAAAAATTGGGCTTATTTTGATACACAATGGATTTTTAGGTAGATAGATATTTGAAGGAAAAGCATTACGACGAAGGGCATGGAACAAATACGTTAACCTCGAACAAAGTGGTAGAAAGAGAATCTCTCAGGGCATCCTTAAATCCACTTAAAACCCCGCAAGGGCACGTGATGGGGGCTGTTAGGTCACCAGCCATAAAGCAAAATCCCAATTATTCCTCCTCTACACAAATATAAGTTCGACCGAGATCACTCGACAAAGTAGTCTCACGAGACTATAGTAGTTCCTTAAATTAACGCACATTCAATAACAGAATATACTCAAATAATGCAAGAACAATTTTATTAAGAGGTTTCTAATAAAAATTCATCTGAATATTTGGATATTTTAGTACCCTACAAGCCATTGCTAGTGTGTAGCAAGGGGTGAATTCACACCAAGCTAATTTTGATTTTGATCCGAATATGACCCTACCGCGGTCGAATAGTGTTATTCTGATCCCTTATCGTTCGTGGAAAAAATGACAGCTTAAATCTATCTGTCCTACGCTTAATCTCTCTAATGTTATTGACATGATCTCCCTTACCATAGTGCGATTGGGGTAAAGATACATTTTCAACATCACTGCTCCTTTCCAATTTATGCAGGAGTTTAAATCAGTGATCAAACCTTCATTCCGTGAGTGATTCCCAACCGAGCTCCTCTAATATTTTGGATACGCTTCTAAGTTTATCATAACAAGTTTTACAAATCTAGCTCCCCTACGCTGCATGCGATCCAATTTGGCATTTAATTCAATATCGTGAGGATCCCATATACTTGCAGCATATTCTAAATGAGGCCTAACCAGCGAAAGATAACACTTTCTATTCCTCGTGTGTGTTTCACCCGGGAGAGGTCGTGTGTGGGGGTAATGCCTAAGTATTCAATCGAGTCTACACATTCCATTTCGGTTTTTCCGATGTAGTAGGCGTTCGGGAGGGAATTGATCTTATTCCAAAAATTAATCATTACCCTTTTTAAGTTTAATTCTAATTGCCAAATGTCGCACCAGCGTTGTATAGAATTAAGGTCAGATAACAAAGCTGCTGTGTCCTCAGTATCACGGATATATCACGGTAAACCAATGCATCGTCGGCAAATAAACGTACTAGTGACTACGAAGCCAATGTCGTTAACGTAAAGTAGAAATAAAAGAGGTCCGATGACACTTCCCTGGGGAACACCTGAAGTAACTTCTAATGCATTTGAGCTAACTCCATCTATGACTACTCTTTGTGCCCGACCATTCAAAAAGTCTTTAATCCAACCCCGGATATATTTTTATCAATGGCATATGCTTCTAGATTTGGGAGTAGTTTACTATGACGTACTTTGTCGAAGGTATTCTTAAAATCTGGATAAATTGCGTCCATTAGAACATGTGTTGAAGCATTAGAGCAAGTTGTTTTTCGCAGGATCTACTTTTTTGGAAACCGTGCTGATTTTTCATTAATAACTCCTGATTATCGCGGTGGCTCACGATCGAACTAGCAACCATTACCTTGCACAAAATGAATGCGAAGGAAATATGTTTGTTATCTATCAGTTGCCCCTTGTCTCTGTTTTAAATATTTAAATAAAGGCTTTTACATTGGATGACAGACAATACATATAATATACGCTATGAGAAAGAACGGGTAAAAGCAATAAACAATAATGAACAGTTAACCAAACACGTCAAGAACAGCTATAAGATGACAGGAGAGTACAAATGCAACCAGAGAGAGCTAAGTTAATATCTGGCTTTTAAGGAGGGAGGTGAAATCGTTGAGTGAGGTAGAGAGGTCCAGGGAATGATACTGGTTGCTTAGGGAATCAAAGTAGCGGGAATTTGATGGAATAGGGAATGTTGAGAGACCGAGAGACGGAAATTTGAATACTGCAACAGACTCAAGTTACGTGTTGGCCGAGGGTGAACACGAATTGAGAACAAAGGAAAAAGGTCGTTGGCATGGAAAGTTCGGTTGAATATGCTATGTAAGATTTTCAGATCACATCGCAATCGACGGCGGGGAAAAGGGGAAGTACCAAGGGGTGACAGAGTAAAGTCCCGGGTTGCATTTTTGAGGGAAGGGATGCGATAACGGGAAATGGCAATAAATGGATTAAAGAGGCCTGCTGAGTAACTCTAAAGTAGTTGGGGAGGCGGTGGACCAGATTGATGAACAGTATTCTAAAATTGGGAGGACACAACCAAAAAACACCGTCCTAAAGGCAAGAGGATCACGAACATCAGTGTAGGGGTAAAGTAGGCCGACTACTTCCATCGCTCTCCCGACAACGGGAGAGCGATGAAACGTAACTTACGTTCACCCTTCTCACGTGGTTCCGCATTGAGAGACGCTTATCGAGGACTACGCCCAGGTGCAATAACCGAGTCCGTCCAAGGAACTTCCGTCGCACCGACGAGGATTTCACCGGGCTCCTTTGGCACCTTGGAGAAGACGATCGCCTGGGTTTTGTCCCAGTTCACGCTGAATCTCCAGCGGGAATACCACGCGATGAGGTCGTCGCCGCCCGTTGAAGGTACCGCGCCGCCATGTACTGCTGCGATGAAGGATCTCAGGTTTTCCCGGCGTATGGTATTCAAGAATTTTTCTCGGGTTTCTCACCGGGTCAGGTTGATGAAGTGCACCGACGAAGGCTGACTCTCCCATCGTCTTCAGGGTGGAGACGATGGCAGGCACTGTGGAGACGTCTCCACCCTGAAGACGATGGCAGAGTCAGCCTTCGAAACGTCGGTGCACTTCATCAACCTGACCCGGTGGGAAACCCGAGAAAAATTCTTGAATGCTGCGATGATCTCGCCAGAATCGCCGCGTCGTCCGTGTGTGTCGCGACGAGGACGTTCCCTCCGAAGTCTGCTGGAATATCCGCCGAGTAGATGTTGAAGAGAAGCGGCGAGAGCAAACTCCCTGTTATTGTCCTACTTACAAATCCTTTAGCTATTTAAAAAGCATTGCATTGAATGCAACAATTTCAAAGTAAAAAATCATTTACCTTGATTTAGATCTCAAACAAGGCGAATGATTTCTACACTTTGAAATTATTGAATTGGTATAATTAGTAATGATAGCGTACGAGAATTAGTATCGTCAATTTCCTTTTAATTTTTCTTGTGTGTCATTTTAAATCGCTTAGAGATTTGTAAGTTTTTACAAATATATTAGCTATTAAAATAATGCTCAAGAAAAAATAAAAGGAAATTACAACACTAATCCTCGTACGCGGTCAGTACTAATTATACCAATTCAATAATTTCAGAGTGTAAAAATCATTCGCCTTGTTTGAGATCTAAGTCAAGGTGAATGATTTTTTCACTTTAACATTTTTGCATTTCAGTGCTTATTTAGCTGATAACTTCGTTAAAAGTTACTGTCGCGGCATCTCCCGCAGTTTCTTTGAACTACTTTGCCCTTCGCACCTGCGATCATATTTCCCCTAAGCTATAATGGTACGATGGAAACACGACATTTTAAATCTCTCCGTTCTACAATCAATCTCCCTGAAGTTGGTGATCAGATCGACCACAGTAAGTTGGGTCCTGTAACATCCTCAGATAATTAATCTGCCTCAAATCAACGTAGTAGATTTATCCTGTATTTCAACGCACGGTCTAACAGTGACTCCCACCCTCAAATTTCCAATAGTGACGTAGCCCCTTGTTCATAAAAACTTTTCACAAACCTATCTGCTCTCTTTGGAGCTTGATTTAGTTCTAAGACGTGTCCTACATTGTGAGGATACCACACACCTTCACCTGGTGGTACTCTAGGTGGGGCCTAAAAAAAGTAAAATAACAAAACACTTTTACCCCTATCATTAAATTTCCCAAGTATCATTTTAATGGATCGTAAATTTTTAGGTGCTCTTCACCAATGTTTTCCCCTGGGTATGTCATTAGTTTTTCTAATTCCCAAATATTTTATCTACTCTGTTTGTTTTGTTGTTTTTTTGCGTGATTTAAGCGTTTTCAGGAGAAATATTCTTCTTCTAAATAATCATTGAAACGCATTTATTCAAATTCAACTCTATCTCCCATGTCTCGCATCACTTTTGTGTCGCATTCTGTCATTAGGTATTGAAGTACTGTCTTCATCACTGGATACGTCCCTATACATGCATATCACTGCATCGTCAGTAAATATATGAGGGCTACTAGAAATGTGAGTAGTGATGCCATTAATGTATAAAAAGAACATTAGCGGACTAATAATACTTCCTTGTGTGTCACCCGATGAAACGCTTGCTGTGTCAGATGTTTCCCCATTTTTACGACCATTTTCTAGGGGCTTGTTTAAAATTGATGAATCCAGTCTATCACAAACTTTTTTTTAGTCTTTGTCAATTAGTCTTAACCCACAGCTTTCCAAATTTGGCATTAGGCAGAGATTAATGTTATAAGGGAAGAGAAGATGGATGCCATGTACCTGTATTTGAACTCAAGTAACGAAAAGGCGTTACTGTTAACAGAATAACCAATTTTATTTATTCCTTAAATAATCGGAGAATGTTAAGTTCGAAGAAGAGTTCGTACTTGAAGGATAAATTAGATTCTTAGGAATTTCTGCTGTTGAAGGGCGACCGTGTCACCTTGAAAGGCTCGTGGCGTCTTAGTTTTAGGGTTGGGGGAGGGATGGAGGGTTTCGCGAAGGGGTTCGAGCGAGGGGGGAGGAAGGAGGTGCGATTGGAATAATAGGGGAGGAGTCAGGGCGGAACAATTGGATTCCGCGTGAGACGGGCAATGGCCCACTAAGTCATTAATTATGGCCGTAATCCCTAAATCACGGGCGATATTATTCCCGTTTGACCCCTTTTGTGTTCCCACCGCTCGCCGTACCCTTTCTTCTCGGCTTTTGGTGCCTCCAACACCTATCGGCGCCCCTAGCTCGACCTCTTCCAACAGAGAAGTCGAGTGTCCCCACCACTCCACCTTCCTCGTTGCCCGATCCCGTGCCACTAAACCCCTAGGAGCTTGTTGCTACCTTGAAAAAAATTCAGAGAAAAGACTCAGCCTTCGGAATAAAACTTCAGCAGAATATTTCTTGCACCACTGATATTAATTGAAGAAAGTGTGGGGGGGAAACATCCTCTTGCTACTCACTCTGCATCCAAAGCTCTCTCGTCACAGTAATAAAGGTCAAATAATCCTCCCAGAGAATACGGACAATGTTTTCCGAGCTCACCTCTATTTTTGCTCTCCTCGGCGTCCCAAAATAATTTCCAATTTTGTCGATGAATCATTCGTATTTGTAAGCATCAGTGTTCTCAACTCTTAGATAATGTTGTTATTCAAGTAAGAGTTTCCGATACGGATGGAGATAGCGCAGTCATTCTAAACAGTTCTAATCCAAAAGAACAGGATAAATATGTCAGCATATTGAGGCTGTGTTAACTTGGATGCATGTTATCAAGTAGACGTAAATAATAACCTAAAAGTCGTGGCTAAAAGTTAGACCAAGAGTTTAGCACCATTTCTTTGAGTTTGTAATGTCGGACGTTTGTACGATGCTCGTTTCCATAAAATCACTTCCTAGTTTTACTGGTCACTTTGAAAGCAAATTTTCAAGGAAAAGTATGCATCAATGATAAAGAATGCTGATTTGTTGAATGGGTTTCATGTTTTGAAATTTTCTCGTTCAGGAACACTTTTCATTTTGATCGATGAGCAGGCATCCATTTTATACTCGATGTTTCATTATCGGGTTAATTATTTTGCAGCAAATATCTCGTCATACGCATATCTACTAGTGTAATTTTGTCGAATTTTATTATTACGCTAACGTTTTTATGGTAAATTGCTAAAATTTTGAAGATTATTTTCTTCTTCAGGCACCTGTTTTCAGTTATCATATAAATGATTTGTAATGCATGCTTTTAAGAACTTTTGTTGCTGGTAAAGAGATGAGATTATTGACTTCCACTTGAAGAAACATTTTACACTCACTGAAAATAAAAAAAAAATATTTTCCATAATTCTTAAGTAGTGTATTTAAAATGGATTATAAATGGTTCATGAGTTATCCCTCCGAAATGCGGAGGTCAGCTTACAGAAAATTAAATCAGCAGCAATTACTTCCGTGAATAATTAAAGATCAATAACAGAATCAATAATTTCCTCATAGACAACATCAAGTTGCCAAATTAAATTTCATATTGTTATTGGTACGTTAAAATTACTTTAATTCATTAAAAAAAACTCCTTCCTCAATCGTGGAATAAAAGAATGGAATGAGTTACCTGAGGATATCTTTAAGTCCTTACCTTATTCATTAAATAAATTTAAAACGAGGTGTATGCTCTCCTTAAAATAATTATCCGTAACGTGTGAGTGAGAAATATACGTGATAAAACCGTATGTACTTGTGCTATGAATAATGTGTTAACGGGACGCGATTTTGAACGGTATATGAAATTGAAGAGTACGTGAGTACGGACGAAGTGTAGAGATGGACGGTGCGTAGTATGTACTCGTGTGGTGTACACCTAATCCTTGTGTGATGGTAAAGGAGAGGTCGGTAATCTTAAAAGTGTCATTGAATATACGAGCATTTTGTCTCATATCTGTTCTTCTTGTGTGTGTATGTATGTGCATTGTAAGAGTGACCAGTGATCACACTGGACCGTTTCCACCAGGAAAATTGCCTAATTGCAACGAAGTATGTAAATAAATGTAAATAAAATTACTGTAAATTTTCAATCAGATGAACGAGTGAAACAAAGATTTCCATGGATTGAGGAAAGTTTTTGGATCCATTATATTTAATCGCTACAAACCTGGGACGACGTAAAACAGTACTTTTTTCAGTATTCCTAACTTTTAATTAAGATATTGGAAGACCTTGGACACCAAAAACGTCCTGACTTTCCATAAAAGACTATATTTTTCATACAAAAGTGTACCATATATTTAGGGAGGTGAGTATTTGTTTTTATCGAAAATTCAGGGAGCTATGAATTTAGGAACAGATAAAAAAGGTGGTAGAGGAATGCAAATACGAGTATAATTGATCATATTAATTTTATTTCAAGCAAAGCAAACAAAAGCATAAATTTAACGTATAAGATATCAGTCGCGTCAATCATTCAAATGATGTCAGCTTCTCGAATGCCGTAATATCACGGATACATACCGTAACTAGTTCCATGAAATATATTTGCTTGGGAGAGAGTATTGGGCATATAAATCTTGTTTTTATTGAAATATTTCATTTCTTTACCATTTTATAGCTCCACACTCTTCCAGTAATATGTTCAAATTTATTTTTTGCCATATTTTTTTACATTTGTGCTGGCAAATTCCATTCAGTTGCCTACCATTAACTGCGCATTTGCTTAATTTTACGTTATCGCTACGACTTTAGACTTAATTATAAAAATTCATCATTTGGGACTTCCCGAGTAAAACAATTAAAAAATAAAAATAAACTTACTTGTATCATGCTTCCAGAACTCTGCGATAAAAAATATGCAAGTATTTATCTTTCAGTGAGGATCTCTTAACAAAGTTTTTACCTCTTACTAGCAGAATTGCGAGTCAGAAGTACCGTCTTACTTGGTAATTCGTGTACCTCTGGGTACAGTTTAAAGGAATACTATTTGGGATAGAAAGGGGCATTTCCAACTTTAATAATTAATGCGATCTTAATGGCAGAAGGGGGTCGGTATTGAGGGTCTACTGGTCCCTGTGATGTCCTGTCGAATTCGTTCCCTCTTCCTAGGGCCGGCGATAAAGATATCGTCCTTGTGGTGAGCAGAGAAGTGCCCTTTCCAAGGTATAATCACACGAGGAGAGCGAAGGTTAATAATTACCTAGGTGGACGTCGGGAGGATGTTGGAACGACGTCCGTGGGACTAATGCATCGTTAAGTTGGCGGGAGCGGAGAAAGAGGCGTGTGTTGGGGAGGAAGGTTTGCTTGGAGAGGTGTTAGCAGCCCTCTGTGGAGCACTCAATGGACGGGAGGAGCAGAAACCATATCTTTTTTGCGGAGCAAAAATGGATTATGTTGTTGCTCACGATGGGTTAGCCAACTACCCTTAGCAGATAGCGCATACTCCATGTGTCTACCTGGCTAAACTTTGCATTAAAGTCAGAGTTCTGCGAGAGATGCCGCGACAGCGACTTTCGGAGTCATCCGCTAAATTGCATCGAAAATTCATCAACTTTGATGCGTCAAGCATTCGCTTTGACCGAGATTCGATCCTGGATCCCGCGATATTCGAACGAGTGCGTCTTCTATTATGTATTTACACCGTGTCGTCCTCTTACCGTGCGAATTTCTGAAGGTTTTAAATAAGTCTATTTGCTCTACGTAAGAAATTCTTTATTAATCGTTAAATATCCGTTAAGATAAACTATAGCGGCGCCTCAATTCTTTAGAGCGGCTAATGATATGACAAAAGTCTATTCAATCGGAATCAGTTAGCCAGTTAATCGCGCATCGTCTCAATTTCTGTACTTCATTGGATGATGAATGTGATATCAATTGAATAAGTGTACGGTTCCACATTATATCGACTGAAGATCGTAAGATTACAGTAATTATGGAAAGACTTTTCACTCGTCTCATTAACAGTAACAAATTTTTTCTCTTCGATTGAAAATAAGCCGGAGATTGCCCCTCTTCTCATGGCATTCGCCGAGAATGGATACTGTCGGAAGCGTTCGTGTATCTTGGTGAGTGTTTAGACGGCACTCAATGTGGACATTTCCTTCGCACCTCTTCCCTCCACCGTGGCGTCCCAAAATAAGAGATGGCGGACAGAATGTTTATGGGAGGGAGGAGCGAGTTAGGGGTAAAAGGGGTTCGGGACATGCTAGGGCCATAAAAGCGGTCCGGGCGACAATGGTACCCCTCGGACTTCACACGTGGAGTAGTGGTTGGGTGTGGTGGGAGAGTTCGGAAGGGGCTTAGAGAACCAAGCGGAGGAAGAAGACACTTAAAACCCTTATCTCGTCGTACGATGAAAGAATGGAAGAAAGGGCTGGCTGTCACATGCAAGTTCGATTGACTCCATGATTGATTACGGAGGAAACTGGATAGTATATATTGACTGAAAACGAAAAAAATAGCTTTCCTTAAGATATGGAATCCTGATTTATGCAATTTTCTGGTCATTACCCCGACAAAAAAATTATTAATGGATGTATAATCTTTTTGCGGGGGAAAGACCTACCATTCCTCAGGAAATACCATGTAACGGTTTTGGGGGGATGGCATGCGAAATCTTCAATTAAGAAACAAAGGCCAAATTTTGATCCGTAATTACATTTGCTATTAGCACATTAAATAATCGTATGATACGATATCATCTGTGGTATATTCAGTTCGCATTACTTTAATTTATTGTATATCAATTATCAAACTATCTCAATCCAATGCCCGAGTCATTTCTTTGTTTTCTTTTAAACGGCCTCAAAGAGATGGCCAAAAGTTATATGATAAACATTATTTTTTCTTAATCACTAGGCTTTTTTTACTCTGGTGACCTAAAGTGTTAAAAATAGATTGACGCGAATAGCCACAGCATTTACGGGAAAGAGTGTTGAAATGGATATTTCATTTTTATTAAGGCTGCTGATTTAAACTTCTGAAAGTAAGTGAACTAGATTTCGACTAAAATGTTCCGTAATGCAATTGTTACTAAGTTTTGGGGTTTGAATCATCAGCATTCCTTAAGGTCCCACCGCACAGGTGTCCCTTTCCCACATGAAAGCAAACCCTTTTACGTATATTGCGCTCTGAGTCGGCGAAGTACTCACAGGAAGACTGTGTTTGTCGAGTGACCCCCGATAAGAGAGCATATTGAATCTTGTCTAGCTAATGTCCTCAATTTTTTCGCAATGACAACATCATATATTATTGCTTAAAATGAACAATATATCACTCCTACATTCTAAGCTTTGATACGGAGCGTAGTGCTTTATGATTCCAAAAAACCACCGTTTCTAAGAAAGGATGAGCATAGATTTGAGATTTTTGAGCAAAATATTTAGAGATAAATCTAAAAATAATCCAAATGAAAAGGTAAACGAACAAAAAGGTTATACGAGTACAGTTATGAAGAAGTAAAACTTAGAAAATTTTGAAGAGGGCATGAACAGTAGATATCAAAGGTATTGAAGGCATGTGGAGCGCTTAAGGCTGTTATTTCAGGGAAAATTAAGGTGAACGAGGTATGAGGAGGTAAAGAATGAGAGAGTATGAAGAGGTAGCATTAATGCAATTCAATGCAATAGATATTAGCGTGCTCAGTATTCATGCTATGCAGAGCTTCGAACTCAAGATCGGAAAGTTTCGCTAGATCGATCAAAAACCTACTTTTTAGATATTTTAACCTACTTACAAAAACTTACTATGTAAAAAAGGCTATCCAATGATCAGTTGAGAGATTCCGCAGAATAAATATCTATCGATTACTGCTCATACTGGCAATGAAAGATAAACTTCGGAGCTAAACTCCACAATCGTAGTTTTTAATTAACTGCTCAACCCGAGAGCTCTGGGAAATGGTGATTTGCAAGACTTAGGGAGTTTTCCTGGTCCTTGTTGGGCGGCGTGTGTACTTGTCTGCCTCTGTGTGTGCGACCGAGCACTTTTTGGAGAATTGAAGGAAGAGTGAAATAATGGGAGAGAGAGAGAGAGGGAGGGAGAGAGATAAAGGGAAACGAGAGTTTAAGAGAGAGAGAGAGAGTTTGAAAGATTAATGGCGAGAATGAGAGGGTGGCAAGGTGGAGAGAAGAAAGGAGGAGGGTTTGGGGAAAAGGAATTTTTGGAAGTTGGTCGGAGGATGACGCGAGTGGGAGGAGAGGGAACCAAAAAAAGGTGCATTGTGGGTGGGGGTGGTCGGTGAAAGGGTCGTGGTAGGGGAGGCCGGCGGGAGTGGGGAGTGCGGAATTATTGGTGATCTATGGCAACGGCGGTGGTGGTGATGACAGTGGAAGAGTGTTCCAAAGAACAACTAAAACTCCAAATTGCGAGCTTTGTGAACAGGAATAGAATAAATCTGCATTATAATTTTCATCAATGGGCCAAATTTTAAGCGCTCTCGAGGGATTTCGGAGGATTCATTGCGAGCGAAGCGGAAAGACAGTAATCTGCGCTAATTACTTTCACGTTTTATGTCCCAACTATTATGGCAGAAGAGTGATCCACAGCCTGTACGAAGACCAGGTGGCTATAATTAGATCCGGACTCGGATGAGAGAATGGAGAATGGAACATAGCGAGGACGTGCGCATGAATTATTTATGTTCGGCGTATGCAAAGAAGAAATAGTGATCGAAATCAAGAAATTGTGTTTCCTTGAAGAAAGAATCGATATGCAGGATTTTTCCGACTAAAGAGTAGTAAAACATAAGTAGTAAATAATAGGAGTACGCTTATCGGGCAAATTTTTAAATGCGAATGTTTGGCGATCACAGTTCTTCAACTGCAGAAAAAGACCCCAAATGATATGCATAATGGCAAACGTTAATCCAAAGAGCTCTCTATTTCATTCCACGTTACCGTCATACAATCGTTTGGGATTCCCCTTTGAGGTATTTCCTATTAAATTCTTCTCAGAAGATTGTTTTCAGTTTGATTGCAATTCATTGTATCTCAAAGTGTTGCAGCACGAAGATAATGAAAGGGGAATGTGTAGAAATGTTTGCCCATATGAGATGACTGAAGAGCTCCGTCAAAGCACACGAAGAACATGTCCAAAGATGTGTTATTTTTGTGGCTTGTAGACTAACCGCTAAGATAGCTTCTCGGTGAACGAAACACCAAGTATGAGGTTTATTGTTGTTTAACTTCGTAATCACGGGAGATAAAGGAAAAGTAAAAAATATGGCAATGATAATTGGACAACAATTGAACTTAATAAAGTCGCTAAAGTTGTTCGTGTTGGAATTAAATCTCTCAGACAATCTGTCATGGCCAAATGCATTCATTAGAATATCGGTGCTAAATAATGATTGCCTTATCAATTCTAGTACAGAAAAAAAAACTTTCTGCATTTGTATGCTTATACAATTACGTATAAAATAAAACATGTCCGTCGCTATTGAGTTTCTGCAACTTGTCGCATCCAAACGTAGTCTGTGGGAAAAATTCTATCGCGAGCCGTGAGTTTCATTCTACAATCATTCTGCTACGGTTGTTTCGCCCAATTCTCGACAGCTCCTCTCTTTGTCCGTCGCCGACCCCGGGTCTGCTTGTGATTCAGTGGAACCGATACGGGGAATTAACTTCCCTCCCCTCGTTCTGGGATATATATGCTACAGAGACCTCAATCACTGTGGGACAAGTCAATCGAATTGGCATCACTTGCCAAATGAGGTGCTGGCGCTCTGTCGTTATGGGTGTTAGATCTGCGTGGCTCGTTCAGAATTGTCTTCAGCCGGGCCGTGCAAGGACGGAGACCTTAATTATCACGTGCATTAGTTTCCTGAATTACAGAATTTGCATAAACCAAACTTGCCACTCAGTATAAATGTAGTTGACGTGCCGAATGACTTATTTCTAAGACGAACATGTTAAGAGTTATAAGACGACCGGTTTTTTCAGTGCTAAACCGTCATTTTAAGAGGACATGGAGTCATCCACGTGGAATTTCAATGTTCGAATTTTGTGTCGTCAGATCAAACGCTGACTTGTATGAACCATTGGCGCCATTTTAGGTTAGTTAATGCCTAAATCAGGTTTGCCTTCCTCCTTTAAGAGTTTGATGAAGACGTCAGACCTGATGGTCGTCGATGAGCATTCCTTTGCTCTTTTAAGACCATCAGATCCTTTCTATGAGGATTGGTGAACGTAGAACTTCTCTTTCACTCCACATTATTACACACCATTTTCTTGAGGAAGCCATACCCATTCCCAGTTTATTTCCTATCGCAATACATTCCCATTGCAATTACCTGCCACTCATCCACTGATACTTTCTTTCCAGTAGTAGAAGTAGATTTGAGGAAGGTGACCGACAGTTGAGGTCATTTGAGCCATAGGGGATGGATAGGAAAGGAGGGAGGGTGGAAGGAAACCCGGCGTAGCCTACTCTTAACGTATGGCGCCAAAGCGTTCTCAATTTAACGTTCCATCCAACGCAAGGTGTATCAAAGTTCTCTCCTCAAAGTACCTCAAGTAGGGATTGGCAAACCATTGAAATATAGTATATCTACCTTCTCCAGGAACCAAACCCTCAGGATGAGAAGCCAGTACGCTAGCCACCGCACCAATTCGATCCCTTGCTCTCTTTTCATTACAGAATTCTGCTCCGAAACCGCCGCAAGCATCGACGTAAGGACTCTTTGAGTCAGTGCACAAATTTGGCGCTTAAGTCTTGCAAACATCCCGGTTTGCACTTACTCGTACATTGAATTCCGCCACAAATCCAGCCACCCCGCCTCAATTCTTCCTCTCCTGCACCTTCAAAAATCTTTGTCTTCCTCATCTCTTCAGTTTTCTGAAGACGAAGGTGAAAGGTCAAAAACGTAATTGTTTTAAACATTGTCTTCAGCTTACCGGTTTTGCTTAGCATCTTCAGCTTTCGGGATTTGATATACATATAAATATAGTATATGTGTGTGCGCGTGCACTGAAAACACGATAGACTAGGTCACGCGGAACCTGGACTGTTATGGATATATTATATAAATACATGTATATAGAAAATATATATGTATATATATATATATATATATATATATATATATAACCATAACTGTCTAGGTACAGCGTGATCTAATGTCTATCGTGTTTTCAGTTCACGCGCAAAAAATATAAAAATAGAAAAAACACATATATATATACACACACGCACACACACATATATATGTATATTTGTGTGTGTGTGGGTGTGGGCCGCGGTAGTCAGGTAGTAGTAGGGGGTAGAGCGTTGGACTACTGACCGGGAGATCCCGGGTTCGATTCCCGGGCAAGTCATTCTGGGCACCTGCAGCCCCACCCAAGCTCTGTGATTTTTTGGGTACCAGATCTTCCTGGGAAACCATAACCGGCACAGGGAAAGGAACTGGCCCCCTACCCTGATATTTCACACGCCGTTGGGCTTAGTACTGGATGAACACTTGAACACTACCATCACCTAGCAAACCGATCTTCAGGTTGAATACAGTGTTTATGGTTATATACATATATATATATATACATAGATGCATTCCAAAGGAACAAAAGTCTTTGTCTGTTGTTTTAAAGGCCACTCTGCACAATGTGGCTCCACATTGAGGTCAAAGGTGGAATAGATTTTCAATATTAACTTCGTATGCTTATATGTTGCAGAATAAATGGGAACAAGGAGCTGTGAAGTGTTAATTAACCCTTTCGCTTTGAAAAGTTGCCGCAGTGCAGGCAAAGTTGGGAGCTCCTTAGTTAAACTCGTTAAGGGGACGCCGCCGCGGGCTTGGAGGCAGCGGTGAATTTGTGGCGAGCCGGGGCTCGCTTGTAAGAGGCACAGGAGAGGAATGCGTGGATCGGTGTGTGGAGGGGCATTAATTAGCATCGATAGATGAAGCAGAATCAAAGGAGGCCTCCCGAGTATCCCCGGAGGATATCTGGAGAAATTATGAGGAGAGCGTGGCAGAAGGATGTCGGAGTGGTCGCCATCCACGAGTGCCACCTCGTCCTCAAGGTGGCTGGTGAAGAAATAGTCGGGCTCAGGGTTCGTGAAATGATTTTGCGGAAAATCGATGTAGAAATCATTATCATGAATATTTTCTCCTGGAAATGATCTTGATAAACTTTGGACAAATCCCTGCCACCTAGTTGGGTGAACAGTTGCAATAATGATCTGGGGTAACTCAATCGAGAGAGATTAAAAATCAAATAGTTCAGTCCGCTCGGAATATTTGATTTTACACCTACCAAACAATTAACCTCATACCTCATATGTGAGCAATAAACCAAGTAAAAAAGTCAGTCAAAGAAAATAGTTAAATACCTCATGTAATAAATGAAATAACTGTATTCATTAATTGTACAGTAGGTTGAGAATATTGACAATTTAGGACCTCAGGCACAATTATAGGACATGTTTTTATTAATAAGATGAGACGGGTTACTTAGATACACCTATGAATGTAAAATATCCAAAGATACCTGGAAGCTGTTACATCTTTGCCAAGTGCTAACGTAGATATTTTACTTTTCTGCGTTTTTTTCGCACAAATAATTTGTGATTGTTCTATACCAGACATGTAATTCTAATTAAAATGTCAATGCATTGCATGTCAGCTAGCACTTGCGCGTTATGTTAGATATAGTAATCGGTATTTGAAATGCCAACTATATATAACCCGAAGGTAAGTTTATGCTTGCGAATGAAACTAAATATATATATATATATATATATATATATATATATATATATATATATATATATATATATATATATATATATATATATATATATCGATGATGCGGAAGTACTCACGAGAGCAATATAACTTTTGGACGGCACAATAGAACACAGAATAAAACAGATAACACGTAAAAGGATACTCACACTGTAGATGATTTAAGCTTTCGGCCTACTCCGAGGCCTTCTTCAGGTCAGACTCAACGTCTGACAACTTCAACAGACTCAGAGTCTGACCTGAAGAAGGCCTCGGAGTAGGCCGAAAGCTTAAATCATCTACAGTGTGAGTATCCTTTTACGTGTTATCTGTTTTATTCTGTGTTCTATTGTGCCGTCCAAAAGGTATATATATATATATATATATATATATATATATAAATAAATGATGTCTTCGAAGTAACATGGAAGGGTTGAATAAAAAATTTAAACAGCAACACACAGTACGAGAACACATAAAAAGAACACTCACAATAATGTCTTGATTATTTCGATGGACTCGAACTCCGTCTTCTTCGGAAGATAAGATATGACTGATATATGCTGATATGATATATTATATATACATTGGGATTCAGGTTGTCTTTCTTAATGAGAGGTAAAAAAATGGATCGATATTCATTCTGTGTCGATCCAAAAAACCTACCCTAAGCGGTAGGCGATCAAAATAATAAATTATGGACACAAAGATCACCACAGTAGCTACTATGAAATAGTTACAATTAGTTTACATTTAAATTTTGCCACCAATCTGTTGAAAGATGGTTAAGAGATGTTGAGAAACTGCATGAATGTTAAAAATAAGCCCACGAATGTAACAGAGAGACCCTTCAGTTCAAGAAATATATCTTGGAACATACGGCTAAGAAGGGAGA
Organism: Hetaerina titia; assembly: GCA_037158775.1. Classification (NCBI taxonomy): domain Eukaryota; kingdom Metazoa; phylum Arthropoda; class Insecta; order Odonata; family Calopterygidae; genus Hetaerina; species Hetaerina titia. The sequence goes on along the minus strand of CM073778.1, from coordinate 74,688,203 downwards.
AAATTTCAGGAGAACGTGGAGAAATCAATTACGACTGCCAGGGATTCATCTTCGGACAATGGAAATATGATTGATTGAGATGAAGGTGGCTTTAGTCGCTCTGCGGTATTTCTCTATAAATCACGGGTATATTATTCACGGTTTCCGACATGTAACGTGCTGTGTAGTCCCAAGTGAATTTTTCTCTGACACTTTTACGGATGTGTTTGACCTCAATTGTCGGAGGACTACAATGAAGGTCGGTTGTTTAGAATACGCAGTGGAGTGCGCCATGTTCTACACGTTGATAACCCTTTTGGGTGCATTCTCTCTAGATGGGGCCCATGAGAAAAGTCACATAAGTAGAAGGGACTGGGTCGACAGAATGTAACAACAGACGATGGTGAGCGAAGTTATTTGCCTCTCGCTAAATCACTCAGCGCTCTGTATTGCTGATTTCACCGACCGCTTCATACCTCGGAGTGACTTTCTGCTTCCTCCAAGTCGCCTCGCATAATTTGTGACCAAGTACTCCAAACGTTCCCCGGAGGATTTTGAATTCATTTGCCACAACTTAATCTGTGCTATGAATCATTATGCAAGCAACTTGAGTGGTCCTATTTAAGGGTGTACTCAGGAAACACTGACGCGTAGTGGGGACGTTCAGGCTCGTTTGGGAAAGAGAAACTTGGTTTTAGAAGCAATGAGGAAAGAAAATAACAGGCATTAGACAGAACTGGAATATAATCAGAGCTGAGACAATATATTTCGAGGCATAGTATGTCAACGCTGTGCATAGAATGGCTTTAGGTGTCTTTAACGACATGAATCACATTTATGAACCATCAACTAAATGTTATCTTAAATTTTAGGTATACCAAATCATATTTATAATATTTAGTCTACGATATGTTTGAATTAATTCAATCATGATGTAGTACGTTCCATGCGGTGTTGCATTTTTGTGAATGAGAGTTTATTTTTCGAAAGGAGATCGGTTTGTTTCTGATACAGGGAATGACATTAAATTTGCACAGTAGGTAAAAAATTGCGAATTAAATGAACAAATGATTGGTGTCACACCATTTTATTTCATATCATCTCGGGCAAAGCATTATGGGAAATGGCGGGCTCAAATAAGAGATAAATAAAGATAAATATAACAATAAAAAAAAGATAGGGGCGGTTTGTATAAAAGGTAATACATATAAATTAAATGAACGTCTTTATAGGAAAGTAAATGGTCGTGCATACTTGTGCAAATATATTATTTAAGTGAAATATGTCTAAAATAAAAAGGCAATTTAAGTGTGCTCGCGTAGTCTCGAGTGTAGTCGCTTTAGGTTATCTCCATTTATTCATCATACTAGTTCTCTCCATTAATATACATAAAGTGATAGGAATGGGGTCATCTACGTTTTACTATCTACACAAAAGGATACAGTCCAGAATGAGTAGGTTAAGAAACAAACGTGAATTGAGTATATCAAAATTAGGAAAAATCATTCATTCTATCCTCTGGTTTGGTGATGTAGAGAAAACAGGTTAGAACCGCTCCAGCAATGAAATGAGTAATTGGTTTGAGAGGAATTGGATGGCCGAGGAAGTCACGGCTGAATGTCATCGAACTATAAAACAAAAAGACTCAAATCATAGGATTAGAATTTTTTTGAGCAGAAAACCATGAATAGAAACAATGTTTGAGTTTGGAAGTTGACATAACTAAGGAATGAGTGGTGAATATGGAATAAATTAGAAAAATGGAATTACCTGAAATAACGCCAAATCAACCTTCATCAAATTTGCTTACGTATTTTCTTTCTCTATGCCAAAAGTTGAATTCAAATGACCACCAGCATTTCAAACAGACCAATGACCACAATTCACGATTATTGAGTTTTTCAGATGAACTACGATCCGTATTCAGAACATATTCGTGAGATCACATGAGGGAAGTAGTCTGTTCATTCGTACATAGAATGAGATGCGAAGCTACATCGCCTTTATGCCTCTTGCGTTAATATATAGGATTATATCGACTTTGCGTTCCCTCTCAATTTCTCAACCTCATGCATAAACACTTAATTCCAATTACAAAGAACTATTAATATTGTTCTACATTTATACTGAGGCATCTGCACTGTGAATGACGTCTGCTGAGAATTAACTTGCAAATAGGGACTACCATTACTTCCACGATGAATTAAGAGATACTTGCCCTTAAGTCTAGCGATTCATGCCGTAACACTCACGAATGAAAGACAATCGCAAATGAGAGACTCCGTGGGTTCATTTTGTCATGTTTATTCATGAGTAATAGATATGTTGATTCACCAATCCTACTTACCTCGAGAATATTACTGGATCATAAGAGTAGTGTGGGGCTTTCATTTCAAATAGGATGGAACATACTAATTTTTGCCATTCATCTAGCGTGAAAATTATTTTCTCCGACGAATTACAAGTTGTGAAATTTAAATAAATGTTTATTCAGCCTTAGTAATTATTGACAACTTTTGAATCACTAATAATTAATTGAATTATTATGACTTATTTTGCATTCTAGCTACCATTGGGATATATTTGAATGCATTTTGCTATTCTAATATTGGACGCATTCAAATTGAAAATGTTCAGCTGCGAAATGACGAAACCATTTGTATTGGGAAAAATATGGAAAATCATCCCTTACATTTAAATGAATTTTAAAGTCCTAAAATTAAAGTCTATGGACACATAAAAGATTTGAAAATACCTGTTAAGGTTAATGTTTAACCTCAACTCTCTGTCTTTTGTGAAATCTACCCCGTTTTAATAACTGGAGGAGCAGTTCAGTACTGTATCAGTTTTACGATGACCGGTTTTGACAATTATGTCATCTTCCATATTTGATTTAAAATTTAAATTAGCACTCCATGTTAAATACATATTGCTCCGTAAGCCGTAGAAAGGATGTTTGGCATGGGGAGGTAGGTCACCAGTCATTCCACATATATTCCCTCTATTTCCCCTTGCATTTGTCACCCCCCGATCCACCAAAAACCGCGTGGAAAAGGGGGCCGACCGCCAATCATCCCATATGCCTACATATATTACAAATATTACATGGTTAGCAGCTAATCCTATACCTACACAAAAAGGACAAAAAGTACGTTAAAATAGGGCAGGCACAAATGCAATTCAGATACTTATTACCGGTTAGTATTCTACGCATTCCGGACGGACAATTCACAAATTCAATAGATTTGTTATACATGTATATTTACCTACACCCTACCCAGCACAAGGGCGCACGGCGGGGGATGCAAGAGATGGAGAGTGCTTTGTGGGAAATCAATCTTGTATACTCCTATTTTAGACGGCATGTGCCTATTATTTTCTTAGGTGTTCCCCTTTTTATTGTTGCCGCGAATAGTGGGCGGATAAAACGAATACTTGAATCCATCAGTTCGACAATCCAACTCTATAATTTTGTAGCAATTGTCGGCCTTGCCAATATAATTACGGGGACTGATTACATCTCAAATTTTGGATGCAAAACCACACGCTTTATAATTTTGTAACAGAAGTTTAATGTAACCCTGAGTCTTCGCATATCTATAGGTTCCCACCCCAGATTCCATATTAAACGTGTGACGATTTGTGTCCTTTGGTACCAGTTTTTCAAAAATCTTGCGGCCTTTCTCTGGACCCTATTCAATTCTTGTAATTAATGTGTTTTTTAATGGATCCCAAACGCTTGCCATATACTCAATGTGAGGTATTGCTAAAGAAAAATAGCATTTTTCCTTCACTTTTTTCGTCGCTACACCTTCCGATTATACGTTTGACGAATGCAAGCTTTTTTAGCGCTCCTCCATAAATCGTTCGTATATGTTTTCCTCAAGAAAGATCCAATGCAAAAATCTCCATTCATTCATCTAACTAGACGGCAATGGGCCTTTTAAAAATATTAGGGAGACATCATATTCACCCTGCATGTTGGACGATATGAAGGGAGGCGGAAAGTATACAGAATTGAAGAAGGGTTTATTGCTGTGCAAGGGATCACGATGTGTCGTGCTAGATGAGGCATAGAAATGTAGAGGATGAAGGCGCGTGTGCACCTAAAACCTAAATTAATCAATCGTTAGTGTACTATTTATACTACTGAATGGGGCTCAATTTGATTTTTGCTTGCAATTCTCCTTATCCTCTTCTTTACTTCAAAATGAATGACATCAAACTCTCAGGGATATTTCCGTTAATCTCTGGCATTTCTGTTTGGCGTACAGCTCAGTATGCCTAATGGTTGACAAACCAGTGCAGAGACTTCAAAAAAACCATAGTGAAAATGGTGGATTTTAGCATTTCTCTGTAGTCTTGCCATGTCCTAAACACCTTTCGTTACCCGAGTAAAACCATAACCTAATTTAAACCGCCTTAAAGGTTTTTTGTTATGTTACACCTCTACACTAGTTTACGTACTGAATAGTATTATTCTATGAGGACAAACGCATGGTTAAATATTAGTTCGAATTTCCTTTATGATTTCAATCCCAAACCATTTCAATTTTTTTTAATTCTGATGAAATAATAACGAAAAGTCATAACTCATTCATGAAAGTCTTTTTCTGCCATCAACTCGGCGTAAGGTCACAAAATAGTCTAATCTGGCAAGCGTCGTGTGAAATTCGAGAAACACAAAGCTCAGGAAGAGAAATAGGAGGCTTTCTGCGGTAAATTCTGTTTAAAAATTTCTCTCCACCTTTCTCTGTTTCATATGCGAGTTATTCGTTCAAGAATTGTCATGCATATGTAATGTCATCCGTCCTAGGTCACGGGTTCAGCTATACAGAGGATGTTCCGCGTATTTCGCTGATCCCATATTTGTCGTTCCACTCACTCGTTAGGTACTATGTTACGTTGCAGTTTTAACACCTCGTGCTCTTGATCTGCTTGTTTATAAGATTTTAATTTCTGGTTCTATTATTCCCATGCCTTATCGTACGAAAATTACATACATGTTTTATGCTAAGAATTCAGCAATTTATAAGTGTGAAATGTGGGCATTTCTAGATCTGTTGAAGGAGCTACGAGTATTACCCGGCTATTTCCCCTTCAGAATGCGAATGCGCAGATCGGATTTTAAATGTTTTGTCAATGGAGAGAATTCTTATTTTTGCTAACGCGATTACTGGCTGTTCGTAGATTTTGGCTTCGTTGCTTGCGTTTTCGTCGTGACTTTTCATAGACGTAGTCTGACTTGTAGTGGAAACGTTTGACACTTAAGGCCAACATTAGTGGTCTATGGTGAGATGTTAATATTTCCAGCTCTCATATTTTTAGCCATTGCAGGGAAATTCATTAAGTTTAAACTGTATTCAATTTTGCAAGTGAATGATTGGATCATTTCAAATTCTGTTGTATTTTTAATGCATCAAAATTTATATTTTTGGACTGTCTACTCTGTAGAATATCATCAAAATAGGGTCAGAAGAATGGGAGAAAATTTGTTACTCACTAGGTTGTAATAGTTCTGTATTGGAAAGGGAATAGAAAATATTTGTAATTTCCGCTGACATTTTATTTTTTACGACCCGAGTGTCGACTCCTTGAGTCATCTTTGGATAAAAATGGTCCAGCGGAAGATAAAAGTGGATTGAGGAAGATTCAACGTGCACCTGAGGATGATTTAATTAGTCTAAATCCAGGTCGTGATATTGAAATTAAGTGTAAATAACAAGTTTTTTTCAATTACTTTTCCAATACGTAAGGTCTTTGCAAAGTGAAGTCTGCGACTGTACGATTTATGAAGTGTGCTATGGCTCCTCTTAATGGCTCCCAATCTGGGAAACTTCCATGGGCATTCTGTATGAATAGTCTCATGGAAATGTGGATCCTTATCGAACTAATGGTATTCTATAGCGACTGCAATATCTTATCACGGGTTTATAGAAATTTTCCGATTCTAATTCAGTTTTCTTTACTAAGTCCACTCGGTGAAAGCGAAAACTGAACCAAAAATCGACCCGGAGTTTTTCCTGTTTTCTAAGTACTATATGTTCGAATGAAATAGTTGCTGTGAACTTACAAATTCTTCTGGGTGGAAAAATTGTGCCATGTTAAATTTCTGCATCATTAAACACTTCATCACAATCAAAGTATGCTCTTTATTGTTCGGAATGCGATTTAATGCTAAGGCTTATCACGAAAAGCTGGACAAACCTGTGAGGTCCCTCCGGTTATCTTGTTACGTAAAAATATTCCATTTTATTGGAAACGGAGATATTACTAGATTATTTATCCGCATTGAGAGTATTAATTATTTGCAATAGTATTCAAATGCAACGGACGCGTGAACTCCAGTCAGTGCTTTGCAGAATTTGATTAATAAATTGCGATTTTTACTTTCATAAGATGTCTTGGGGTTGATTACTGTGGTTTCTTCATCCTTGAGACTTCTGATATTCCTCGACTTGATACTCTCTTCGCTCTCCAACCACTTTCTTCTTTTAATCCCCTCAGTCATCCGCAAAGAACTCATGCATGTATTTGATTTTTCTAATCTCATCCATTCTGATGACGTGACCAAACCAGCAAATCACACTTCTCTCATATTTGTCTATGGCTGTACGTACGTACATCCGAACAACATGTTCTAATGGACCACTTATTCCACCCTCATGCGCCCGTATTTTCTCAGGGAGTGAGAGTGAAATGGAGGAATTAATTGGAAAAAAACCATATAATTCTTGATTTGGGTTTATAGGTTATGCATGGCCATAGTTGATTCATCAGTTATCGCAACGCTGCGGACAGTAAAGAGATTACTGAGCTGTAGGAAAGTAATTTTAAAATCCCCCGGTCCCCGAGTCCTTGGCACGACGTGTGTATACTCCATTTTATGTAGCATCAAAGATCCCCTTGCGGCATGAAAACGTTATTTTTCTACGGAAATGTTTAATTTAGCATCACAATAAGTGCACACGGAACGGAGCGTATTACTGCCGGTAGCCGGTAGCGGGATTGGACGAGCATTCGAATCGACAAAGCGTGGGTGGGACGGGGGCGTGTGATCCCGGGAGGAAAAATCAGGCGGGAGACCGCTCGGACTCGAGTGGGAAAGAGGGGTGTATGGGGGGTGGGACGGTCGGGAGAGTGTCCTTTTTTTCCTCGGCTCATCCGAACGCGCGTGAAGGAGTGGAGGGGCAGGTGAGGGGGGAGGGGGACGCGCGGAATGTTTGCCGCGAGGGGGAGGGGGGAGGCTCTCCACTCTGCCCGCGTATTAAGTGACGGTATTCCATTAGGGGTTTGATTCGAGGACCCGAAGCGAGTGCCGCCGCCTCCGCTCTCAAACACAACACTACGCGAAGGCCTTCCCCCCCCCTTCCCGCCTACGGTCGCCTTCATTTTATTTCCCTTCCCACATTGAAAGCGGTCATTTCGCGAGTTTCGTATTCATGGAATATGATTTCACGGGCCACGATTCAATGTTTTCGGCGACCGGGTGTGTTGTCGGGTGGATGTGTGGACTGGGAGGGTGGGGATGGATTTTTTTTGGCGTTGAGGTGGATGGGTTTGTGAGTTGATGGGTTGGGAGATAGGATTTTGTTGGGCGTTCGGGGTGGCTCTCGAGTTCTTGTTTTTGATGGGGACTCCGCTCGAAGGGAGGGGTGGGAGTGATGGTTCTTGGGGGGTTGGGAAAGTGTGTGGCGGGGTGGAGGCCGTGTGGGATGCAAGCGGTCGCCGTGGAAACCAACCCTCCCCCCCCCCGGCTTCGTTCTTTCTGTGATTCTGTTTTTTTTTCTCTCCGCCGTGGTGAATGAAATTAAAAATGGAGAGCGAGATGGAGGTGGAGGAAGATCTGTGGGTGGGGAGGATGGGGAAAGGTGGGTGGGGGAATAGAGTGGGATGTGGATGATGGCGAGGCAGTTGATTGTGGGAATCAGAGAGTGTTGTTTATCTATGGTGGTCTAGACCTGCCGTCCTCTCACCAACTCTCTCCATTTGGGGTCGCATTCATAATGAAAGTAGTGAAATGCGCTTTCATTTGGTCGCAAAATATCCTGAATAACAGGGAAAGCAACATTAATTTGAAGTCTAGAGACGGATGAGACGTGTATTCCTGACGTTTGAAGAGCTTTGGAATCCTTTTCGGCGTGGCCAAGGAAAAAATCTAAAACCCCATGTATAATTTACGTATATTGTACGATTTCCTTTTAAGGGTAACTTCAACTCTTCATTTTTTCCATTTCGTTCAGACGGTATTGATTTACTGCAATCATATTACCGCAACAATCTTTACGATACCTATGTATGCCTTTTTTTAAATATGACGGTGGCTTTAATTAGAAATTAGTGGCACCATGCAAAATTTGAATTATTTGCAATTAAATTTGTGCTATCATTTTCCCCAGTTGGAAAAGGAAGGACGCGATAAGACAAATCAGTGGAGAAAAACGATGGATGGAAATTCGGAATCTTCTAGGTTGGAGTTTTTTCATGGATTATTTTAATCCTTGGAGAGATTTGCACTATTTTTTACCATTTTCATAATCTTGTTCGAAATTATTTGTAATCGGATTGGTAATATGTTATTTAGAATATCAACTACCTTTCGACGACAGAAAGGAATATTTTATGCGAGAAAATGCCATTAGTTTTTGTTTCTTTGCCTGAAATCCGGGTTATACGAGTGCGTCAAACACCCTTACGTAAGCCACGTATCTCGCCATCTATTAAAACCCATGAAAGTATGATTGCATTCATATGGCATTTTGACCCAATGGCACAATTTTTGTTAAATGCCTCACAGTGTTTTTGTGAGGCGCAAGAAGGCATTTACGTGGTGGAACTCGGAAGTTGATTTTATCGCTGGAAGTTTCTCGATTCGTTGATATCTACCAAAATCCTCACCTCGCCCTTTTGGCACTTTTGGGCCGGGATGCTGTATCCTTTTTGAATAGTTCCATGTGTAAACTACCGACGCTGAAGATTCACGATATCAAAGACGAGATCTGAGAGCGGAATCGCAACAGTCACATAAAATGCGAGTGTAATCAGAAGTTGTTGGAGAGATAGCCCGAGTTTATTTCGATATTCCATACCCTCCACCCGATGCCCATTACTATATTCATTAACATATTTAGAGATCCCTGAAATATTGATAACACAATAGAACATTTGATGCCACATCCTTGAATGCGAACGTCGCTGAAATAGATTTTGCCATTGAAACTTACTCTTTTAATATAATTATTTGTAAATTGACTCCAAATATTCATCGATTAAACATATCCTCGTGTTTTTTTACCCCTGCTTCTGTGCCTAAAAGTTTTTAAAGCATTACAATATTATAAGTAAAAATTAATTGTTATCCATACAAAATTGATAGCACTTCTACAGCAAGGGCGCAGAAACGTGTCCAAAATATCTGGGGCAGTGTATATACCCATGTATTTAATTATATACTAAGATTCCCATGTAATGTTTGCCATATTATTTATACAAGAGTATTAATTGGAGCATTAAAATCTAGTCCCTTTCAAGAATAATTTTAATTAAATTTAATGCACAGACTTTTAATTCATTAAACTCTCATTCCAAAAGGCATGGCTCCAGTCTATTCTCATACACATATATAAGTGCATAAATCCTAAAATCCTGATTGATGTGTCCTAATTTTTTCTTTCACTTTATATATATCTATATACAATGGATACTTAATTGCAATGCATATTTTATCCAATATACACTAATAATAATTATAACTAGACACCTTCCTCAAGCAATCTTGCTATTTTAATTCCTAATCATTTAGTATTTATAGGTATCAGTTGGGATAATAAACGTCTCTCCCACAATTTTTGTCTTCTTTTCAATGTTTCTTGCTATCCCATGCATTGCTTATTCGTGTTGTACTTAACAGAACGTGGATTTAAATATTTTAATGCCAAAATAGAGGTAAAAAATTATGCTCACTTTATTGGCTCAAATAGTGAACCAAGAAAGATATGCCTAGAAACTTAATAACTGCTTAGATAAGACTTTTGTAGGACACAATCCTCAAAGAAACTTAGTTTTTAACTATTTAAAAATGATTGCAAGTCCTCGTACTTCCATTAAATGTATTAACCTGAAATATTTAAAGCTATCTTTTAACTCTTTTGGATTCCTTTCATCTATTGCAAAAATTTCGCATTCCATCCATAGCTACGTGTATCTATCGAAATATTCATTGGTCCACTGTTCTGATTGCCTCTCCAAGTCCCATATCTCATTTGAATCCATTTCGCGAATTAACCACAGTGGTGAAACGTTTCTTTTCGTATTTTTTTGCCCGACCCAATGCGAATTTACAAACCAATTTCTCCTCCTCAACACAATAATCCGTGTTTTCCTAATTTATCTCTTCACACTGTGGACATCGAATTCGAAAGTAGTTCCCTGTCCCTAAATTTACATTATTCTGATTTTTGTTAGGTTTTACGAATTTTGAAAAAAGGCCTTTGGTTGATGAGAAAATAATAGTTGTTTTTTATGGCTCTTCTATTAATTTCAATTTGGGCAACTTAAGTAAATGCTCCCTTGATAATTTTAAAGCTGATTTCAGCTTGTTATAATCCTTTTTTCCCCCGGAGTATACAGAATAAAATACAAAATTGAGGATGAGCAGACTGGAAATGTCCTAATTGCGCCGAAAAAATAAAACTAAATAGTTTGCTTCGAGAGCGTACATAATGGTGTGATAAGACATCCTTCCTCTCGAATAGTATTTAAATATACATATTTTTATTATTTATATTCCTATTCATAACATACGAATTATAAAAAAATATAATACATATGTGTATGTTGAAGGTTATGTTGCTGTTTTGACGGCTATGGCGGACCTTCTTATCTTTATAAGCCACCATTGGCAATTCATCAGGTTTCCCGGTGTCTGAAACGCTGGAGTTGACAAAAAAATCCACCCCGAGGCGGGATTCGAACGGGTGAACCTTGGATAAGTTAGCGGTTTGGTGTGTTATCTGACTATCACGTTTGAAAATATTTTATTGGCTTACATTGGCTTGTAGTCACGTTTAAGAGCTGAAATAGAAGTACTGCCCTTGGTTTTAGTGAAAACTTACCATAACCTGTTGGCTAGCGCAATTAAATATGCCCCATAAAAACTAATGTTCAGTAGTTCACAGTCATGCATGTGTGAGAACGTTTAAAAATACTTATTTAAGAATTTCCGCTGGGAAAAAATTCTCGCGAGTTAGCTGAAGTTTGTTTCAACTTTGAAATTGAATTAATTAGTGTAAGTACTATATTTATCAATTGGTCATTAATTAATACTTAATGATGATTTTATCTCGTTTTATTTCATGATTAAATTTCCCAGCTATTTTTATTCTTAGCGAGTTGGCGCAACTTATGAACTGAATTTTGAAAAATTTTATTTCAACCCCCAGTTTTTTTTTCAAGAGAAAAGGTACATGTCCCCTTTCATTTCTATTCTTTCACTGTAACCGGTTCTTTCAAAGTTCCGGAAGCGGAATAACCTGCGATTTGCGATAAACGACGATAAGATTCACTCCGGGTGGTGTTAATCGTTCAATTTTAAGTTCATAAATTATTACTTTCCGAAACGTGTAGGCAGTATAATTGTCTCAAAACATCGGCTTGTCTTGATTAAGCGATTTCCGATGTAGGGTTTTGCATTCGCACAACGCAACAGTTAATCCATTCCCGCCACTGTCTAATTACTTCCGCCCAAAGCGTTATTTTCCCCGAACAGCGGCGTCAGTTATCGCAATTTTAATTGGCCAGCTGGAGCCGATTATCACCCCGTTCAAGTGCCGATCGCTTCCCTCCCGGCATGCGTCTTCATTTAATCCATCTGATCAGCACGTTGAGGTGGCTCCGGGTCAAGGCTCACGCTCACGATGTGGGGACCGCAATCGCAGAAGCGGAAATGGGCATTCAGATAGATACCCGGGCTTTCGTGATAAGTATAGAAATTGGTGAAGTCTTCGCGGGTTTTCCACCGGGTCAGGGTGTCAGCCTTGGGTCAGCCGGGAGTCTTCAATGCCTTGAGGACGATGGCGGAGTTAGCCATTGAAACGTCGGCCGCTGACACCCTGACCCGGTGGAAAACCCGCGAAGACTTCACCAGAATCGTACGCCGGGAAAACACTAAATCTTACATATAGAAATTGGATTTGAAAGAGGTACCGTTGCATTATGAAAATCGAAAAATCGGGAAGATGTGTGAGAGAAGAGTAAATGGTTTTGAGGTGAAATGATAGAAAGTTGGAAAGCAATGTGGCTGAGCGACATAAGGTGTTTTTGATGTCTCGAGAACAAAAGATCGCGAATGAGACAATCTTTGAATTTGGTAGAGGCGAAAAATGTGCGTGAGAGTGTTTTCTGGCACATCCTAAAATCTGAGCATTTCATTCCGTTTGCATCAAATGGAAATGAAAAATTCCCAACTTTTTTTATTGCTTAATTCACGGAGCATGAGTGCGTTCATGAAAAATGTTTTTTTTTACAATTAACCATAGTTATCAGGTCATTCCATGGTTTTAATGGCCTAAGATAATTGATAATGATAATATGTACAACACATTGACCTGAATTTAACACGAAATTTTTCATAATTTCTCTCATTTGTTAGCGTTCACAGCTTTTTCATCATTCAGGCTCAGTATGATAAACATTATTCACGATGAGATAATTTATCATATCCTTGAAACACTACCAAAATTAAATGTTGAAACATAATTCAGGGTGTTGTCAAAATTATTTCAAAGGATTATTTCATGAATTTGTGGTTAAAAACTAGTCGTCACCTCACACCTCAAAACTGAAAGTCAAGTGATTTTATGAGTTCGTTCGTATTTATAAAAGAGGATGTTGTGGCATGCTTTTATGATAAATAGCCTCCAAATTAAAGTAAATATTAAATATAGTCTGTGAATCTCGATTTTCGAATGCTTAAATGAAGTTTGAATCCGAAATCTCAAATGGTAAAAGAGTTATTAAGAAAGTTACATGTTTAGCAAAAATGGCTGCTAATAAGAAATTTTTACAATTGATATTTTTTCTTCGAGTCAAAAGTGCATTAGGATGGGAAGGTTTCATTTCATGTGTTTAGTTTAGTTAATACACATCCTGCCTACTAATTACTCGTACATGCGCTTAAATTACCAATTTTTTAACAGTATATACTTTAAATATATCTATAGCATAAATGACTTTTTCTAAGTTTCAATAGAGGAAATTTCTAAATGGAATATTTCAGTTAAAAAATAGACAGACTTGTAACCTCTTGTCGATCTCTCTTCTGAGGTTCAACTTAGGCGTGCATAGTAATAGACGTTGCCATAAGATTTCACTTTTATCCCATTTAACAAATGCCAGGCCGGTAATTGGTAGTCTACTTTGTTCTCTATACCTACTGCCACACTAGACAAAAGTCTCCATGATTATATTACTAATCCCATATATATGTGCCAGCCATTATTATGGCATGTCTCTAGTACTTAATAATAACTATCGCGGAAGAAAAGCGACATACTGGTTATCCATACGCCATTGGAGTCACAGTGGTAGGTGGTGGGATTCGGCAGGAAATGTCATGGAAAAATTGAGATGGAAAGTTACAGGACGCGTGGGCATTTGTACTCCTGAAATATAACCCGAGAAAAACAGGAAAAATAATTTATTTTGGCACTCCAGCCCGCGGAAGTACATACACATAGTCACGTGTCCCAATGATAATGCGTGTTTCTATCGATTCATAAATGAAAATTTTCATGAAATTTATTTTCTTGAGGCGCTCTCTTTCACTGCATACGATAAGCGTTGTTCATCAAAGGATTAGCTAGTCGTTTTAGAGAGTTCAATACGACCAAATTTATAAGTTAAACATTTCGTATAATTTTTCGGCAACTTAAGAGGCATTTGATGCAATTACAACTAGGACATCCTACATGTTTTATGTATTAGAATATATAGTATCTCTGTTACACGAAGGCCATGAAGGCAAAGCGGACTTTGATGTCAAATTTTCGTGAACATTATTACTCCGCAAATTCACATTAAGCGTTGCCGGAATAACTTAACGTGAAAGAATGTAGACTTACTTCCCCTTATAAATTTATTTAAATGTAAATCTTTAACGGTGCTTCACAAAATTAACATACTTTTTGAATAGGGTTTAACTTTTTTCGGATTTTATAGCTGTTTTGCTGTCATACTTAGATCCACAAAGCATGAGCACCGCCAGTCGACCTCAGTCATCTCTCAGAAATGAGAATCCTTTTTTCAATCCGAAAGGCAATGTTGCGTAGACATATATGAAAAGTAACTTATAATGCATATAGGTGTCCCTCTTTGGGTAAATTTTATTTTCATACACACAGATATTAATGTAGTTCACATGTCGACGTTCCTGAAACTTAAGTTAAGCAAATACTAAATTGACGAGACAACTTTTTGCATTACTCCAATACAAGTAATTTAATGACATTTCAGTAATCATTAACCTGAAATTACGAAGAAAATTTTCGGATGTTTTGCATACAGCCCACAATTAAATTTAACGGACCAATAAATATAAATAGTTACGTCTTTGTATTTTCGGATATATTTGATCCACCAAAACTGTTGAAACGTCAAAAATAATAATTAGCTTTTGGTAACTACGAGTAAAAAATGTGTTAACTGAGAAGATTCAGACGTAATTTGGGGGAATGGAAGCATAATTAAATAACAAAAAATGTAAAGTTCCATGAAATATAAGAACATTTTAATTACCGCAGAGGTTTCGTGATGGTGAGGATGATAAAACGCTTCTAAAATTCAGTCGTAATTAAAAGTTTTTATCCGATGTAAAATTATATTCCAGAGTTAACTTCCATTTTTAATTTTACTTGTTCACTACCAAAAATTCTCCGTTCGGCTAGCGTCATTTATAAGCTCTTAAAATTTAATTATATAGCAAAGGTCGGCATCAGAAGAGAATATTCCTCAAAATAGGAAGGCACAGTGCAAAAAATGCTCCTAATTAATACCATCGAGATCTGAGAAATAACAAAAAGACAGAAATATGACTTAATGCAAAGTATTATTCCTCATAAATAAATTCAAATGAGGCGGGAAAGATGGATGCAGAGCATTCTGATTGATAATTAAAGTTAAAATGAATTGCTTGATAAGTTGTGCTTAGGGATCACAGGCCATTCACAGGGAGGGTATTTCGTATGGAGAATGTTGGTTTTGACGTTTTAGAATTGAGCTGAAAAATGTTCTCAGCAATTCCTTGTACAGCTTCTATTTTTTGTAAAGTGTTTTCCTACAGGACCCTCATTTAATATATATATATATATATATATATATATATATATATATATATATATATATATATATATATATATATATAACTTTTGAACGGCACAATAGAACACAGAATGAAGCACATAACACGTAAAAAAACACTCACAATGAAGATTACTTGAGCTTTCGGCCTACTACGAGGCCTTCTTCAGGTCAGACTGCTATCAAGCAGTCTGACCTGAAGAAGGCCTGTTAAGCCGAAAGCTCAAATAATCTTCATTGTGAGTGTTCTTTTACGTGTTATGTGCTGTCTTCTGTGTTCTATTGTGCCGTCCAAAAGTTATATTGCTCTCGCGAGTTCTTCCGCATCATATATATATATATATATATATATATATATATATATATATATATATATATATATATATATATATCGATGATGCGGAAGTACTCACGAGAGCAATATAACTTTTGGACGGCACAATAGAACACAGAATAAAATAGATAACACGTAACAGGACACTCACACTGTAGATGATTTAAGCTTTCGGCTTACTCCGAGGCCTTCTTCAGGTCAGACCTAAATAAAGATATAAGTACGATAGGTTGTAGGTGGTAATCAAGGAATGCGGAGATTCTTTCGGTGGGAGAGTTGAAACTAGAAACTATAGGGTGACAGGGGATGTTGGGTTTGTGGGTTTTTTGGGAGGAGATAAAACTGGGGTGTTCTGGGGTTTGGGGGTGAGAGTAGGGATATGTCTTGGGAGGTGAGGCCTTCTTCTGGTCCAAATTGGAGGAGAAGAGACCGAATTTCCTTTTGGAAGGTAGGAGTAGGGTTGTCGGTGAGAGTGGTATAGGTGGATGTGTCGTTGAGGTGACTGAGGGCTTTGAAAATATAGTCTTGGGTGTTTAAAATTACGACTGAGGAGCCTTCATCGGCGGTAGTGACCACGATGTTGGGATTGGCCTGTAGGGTTTTAAGGGCATGACGTTCGTTTGTGGAAAGGTTATTTCTTGGTTTTAGAGATTGTGTGAAGGATTTATTAGAGACTTTTTGGAGAAGGAGGCGTATGAATATTTCCACGGGATGATTACTAGGTAGGGTTTTTGGCTCATGAGTGGAGGCCGGGCAGAATTTGTTGAGTGCGGGATTGGTTTTAATTTGACTCGAAGAGTTATTTTGCGATTTCCAAAATGCGCGCCAACGAAGGTTTCGGCAGAAATTGAGTGTGTCGGTGAGTAGATTGATTTGGTTAATTTTTGGTGTGGGAGAGAAGGATAGGCCTTTACTTAGTACGGAAATTTCGCTCTCAGACAGGCTGGTGTTGGAAAGGTTCACAATGTCATGAGAATTGTCGGAGGGGGGGGAAGTGTTGGAACCCTTCGGTAGTGGTTGGCGCCTGGGGTCTGACCTGAAGAAGGCCTCGGAGTACGCCGAAAGCTTAAATCATCTACAGTGTGAGTGTCCTTTTACGTGTTATCTGTTTTATTATGTGTTCTATTGTGCCGTCCAAAAGTTATGTATATGTATATATATATATATATATATATATATATATATATATATATATATATATATTCAAATATAGAAATAGGTATAAGGAAAGGGGATAGGAAAACACATAAAAGGCGAAAACAGGACATGTGGGGAAGGCGGTTTTTGAGCAGATCACGAAAGTAAAAATATTTCCTTTACCGAGATTTGAACACCGGACCTTCCACTTGCCGGGCGGCATATTTGTGCGCCGTATGGCGGGATTTCGTATTTGAATGTGTATCTGGCCAATGTGGCTCATCTCTTCTTCTGGCTATGCGTGCCACGAAACGTACTGTTCCTATTCTATATGATACTATATGCTTTCTAACCAACTGTCCCCTCTTCTTGTGTGTATTGTCTATTTCTCCTTTGGTGGGTGGAACAGCTCCCTAAAGCCTTCCTTTGGCAAATGATTTGGAGCACGTGGGCGTCTTAAAACATCGCAGATCTCAGGGTAAATTAAGTTTCCTTGGTGGTGTAACTGGTAGCACATCAGCCCGGCAAGTGGAAGGTCCGGTGTTCAAATCCCGGTTAAGGAAATATTTTTACTTTCGTGATCTGCTCAAAAATCGCCTTCCCCACATGTCCTGTGTTCGCCTTTTGTGTGTTTTCCTATCCCCTTTCCTTATACCTATTTCTATGTTTGAATGAATATTTGTGCGCCGTATGGGGGGATTTCGTATTTGAATGTATATATATATACATTATATATATATATATATATATATATATATATATATATATATATATATATATATATATAAGAAAGGAAAACAAATGAGGAAGTACTAGAAATGGTGGGGGAGGAGAGGGGTTTGTTGAGAGAAATCCTATGGAGGCAGGAAAAATGGATGAAGGGCGTATTGAGCGGTAGTGGAATGTTGAAGAGGGTAATAGAGGGAAGAATGTTGGGCAAGCGAGGTAAGGGTAGGAACAGGATAGGGATGTTAGACGAGATGAAGGGAGGAAAGAAGTACACCGAGATGAAGAGGGACCTGATATAGATTAGTTTGCTAGGTGGGGAGTCACAAAATGTTTATTTGATAGTTGGGTCCATCCAAAAACCTACCTTAACCGGTAGATTACCTAAAAAAATATATATATATATATGTTTGTGGGCTTAATTTCGTGCACTTTTAGGAGGAAGTTTACCTTTTAGTAGTTAAAATGTAGCTGTGGTAGCAGATTGGTTAAATTCTCCTGAAATTTCAGTAATTATCAATAATGAATGTGACATGGTACATCCCAGGTAGGATCTAATCATTATGCAACCCAAGCAATTAAATTTTTTCCTTAGTTATTTAAGTTTACTGTGATATGTTAAGTAAAATTAAATGCTAACAATTAGTTATCGAAATGATAGGTATTGAACTTAGTCCGGAATGAATTTGTAACAAGTAATATCCAAATATACGTAGGAATTTCGGAGTTACAACCAATAGTTATTTTTAATATTTATGAACTCCGTCCATAAACTATAATTCGTATTACTGGGACTAATATTCTGGAACTCACTAAAACTTAAAAGTCATTTGGTTTAACTGGACTAGAAACGAGGATAGCATTCGTAATTATTTTTTAAGCCATATAATTCTTTACCAACTTTGTTAACTCTATATATATTTTTACGCGGAGATTCTTTCGAGATCTAAACGATATAACCTCCATAAAACACTACTAACTTATTTTCTGCATTTTGTGAAGTGAATCCGCTTTTCCACCCTCGGGAGGTTTTTTTTAATTGAGCGTAGGAAATTGTTTTGTTTATACTCCCTAGCCGCCGCGTAAAAATTCCCTAAAGTGTGCCTATCAATTAAGAAGTAATTACTGGATAGTGGGAACGCAAGAGCATAGAGCTAAACTAAATCCGCTGCTAAATAGCACGATTCTTCCGGCCCAGAAAATTGAAGGGGATCCTTGAAGGAAAAACATTGTCTCTTGGAACCATTCTCGAATTTCTGAGTGTTCCGCCCGGGAACCCGAAGACCCTGGCCGTGTGATAGCGCCAACCCCTTTAGGAGAACCGGGGAGGTGTGTGTGTGTGTTGGTGGGGGGATAGGTCAATGGTGCGAAACAATGCGGCTGGGAGGGTAAGGAAGGGATTGGGGACGGGTGTTGTGGGTATGGTGGCAAGGGTGAGGGAACAGGGAGAGGGGATAGAGGGTCGAACCCTGGAAGAGCGCGTGTAACGGCGTGGGTCCCTGAATGCGATGCCCCCGGGGAGAAGGTGATCCGAGTAGACGATTTCGGGTGAGGGTTAGGGGCCACGGGATAAGGGCGAGAGATAAGGGCAGAGTGGAAACAAAAGAGGGCTCAGGAAATGTGTCCCTTGTTTAGGGAAATGTCGGTGGCAATGCGCGGAGGCAGCCCCGAATTAACAAGAGTTGAAGAGTGCGTGGGGGGTGTTCGGGAACGTCAAGGGCCTCCCGGTGGAACCCTTAAAACGGATAAAAGGGGAGTCGAGCCGGGAGCACGCCCCTAAATAACTAATGTGGAGCTAAAATGATCATCATCTATTTGGGAATTACGGCGCACGCAGACGCCTGCGCCTAGCTGGGTTATGTTCTCGGTTCTCTGATAAAGGTCCCGACGGCCATTAGAGACTGATTTGTTTCGTTCAGGAGGACGAGATCAACTATTGCCTCGCAGCGATCGGCCGTAGGTAGCTAATAAAAGGGAACAACCGGGGAAGATTAAAACTTCCTTTGTGAATGAGGAAGGAATCGAAACTTACGTGGTTTAGTATTGTAACATAGGTAGGAAATGCAAAAATTGTAGACTGTAGAAATCATTCGCATTGACTAGGGTTCGAAACCGAATCCCTCGATGTCCGGCCGCGTGCTTGAACCATTTAGGCTATCCGGCCTCAATAGCTCAACTGGCTAAAGCACTAGGTCGGATATTGAGGGATCCAGGTTCGAATCCCGGTCAAGGTGAATGATTTTTACACTCTTCAATTGTTGCGTTGTAATGCATATTAACGGATGACCCGTCAAAAAGTTACTGTCGTGGCATCTCCCACAGTTTCTTGTAATTAAAAGGTTGGGATTCTCTTACGCAGCGGCGTTTACGGTATGGATTAAACTTATTAAAAACATTTAAAGATGGTCCCTTTTCCGATAACATCAAGAATATAATACGAACCCCAACGTATTATGGTCGGAGGGATCACGAATATAAGATTAGAGAGATAGACTGCCAGACTGACAGGTTTAAAATGTCATTTTTTCCTAGAACGATAAGAGACCAGAATGCTTGTAGTCAAAATCCCCCAGGAGTCAGTTCGACACGATAAGTATTAACGTACTAGGCTAGGTACTATAATTTTTTACAGGTTCCCCCCACCTATTTTAAAATCCCCAACCCCCTCATCCCTTACCCTTTCCTCCTGGTCCTACACCCCCTGCCACACACCTGCTCGAAGGGTATTTATGTAGATGTAGATGTAATCTTCAAATATAGAGTCACGACGCCTTAGAAGAAAGAAGAATTTTTACATGACGAAGAAATATAGGTTAACCTTTTGAAAAAACTGTCCTTTTAATCCTGAATTGTTAAAATCGTCTCTAGTATATTAGTGTTAATCATTTGAATGATAAAAACACACGAAAAACCTTTTTCTTGATTATATACTAAAATGGGAAAATATGAAAACATTTAACATTTTGGAGATGCTCTCTTAAATTTTCTCTAATAATATATTAGTGTGCTTTGTTAGGAGTAACAAAATATTTATTTGGTAGTAATTTCCAGACAAAGATCTGCCTTAACCGGTAGATTACCAAATAATAATATATTAGTAACCTATTCATTATTCCACCCCTGAGTCCAGTATACAAATTTGTTAACGGCCAGCTCGTCTCATTTATGGTAATCTTCGGGAAAATTGAAATGTGTGTGAAGTAGTAAGGTCCTTAAAATTTTACATTTTCATATTGGATTTTGTTTGAGTAGCAGTTATTACCAATAAGCTCTTTGGTGACACACATCTGCGAATTGATTCATAGCTCTGTTAATTAAAATAACCAGATGAACAATAATATACTTGTGTTTCATATTATTTCCCCTCAATAACATTCATAATTAATATTATATAAATAATCCAACTAATGCAAACAAATGTATCATTGGCCAACCATTTTACTCAATAAATAAACTAATCTTTAAATTCCATGAATATGACTACCTTCATAAAATGTCCCTCTTGATAATTTTCCATCATTTTTCTTGAAATTTTTGGGTTTTACCGACCTACTGTTTTGGGATTTGAAGGTTTTTTATGCTTCGGAATATTCATTAATAAGCTCTTTTCTGGTCTAAGAGTTGACCGTTGACCTAGTCCCATATATATCAAGGAGGTAATTTTGAATTCCCCAGAGTAAAAGGAGAATCAATTACATTAGACACTTTTTCTTTTTCACAATGTTTCAACCATCCTGAGTTACGTAAACGTTGAGAGATGTGAGTACCCATTTCGTGGCCTGCGATAAAGCCACAGAATAATTAACATGTAGTTTCAGTCCTAAGTTAAGTGACTTAAGAACTTTAGTTTGAAACTTTGTACTTTTGGATCTAGTTCTCCAGAGGAAGTATTATTGCAAAGAACAGAAAAGGAGAAAGAGGCGGGAGACACCTTGAATAAAGAGTCTTCTTTGTATTTAATTTACGGAGTCCATCTTTCTCTTCAATCTGGTTAAAAGATGAAACTATTAAATAAATAACGGATTTAACCATAGTGAAAATTTTATTAAGGCCCCGGCGAGCATGAAAAGTTCATAAATAGTGAACATCGTTATCATTTCAATTACCGTGAAATTTCCAGGGATGTTGATACCAATTCTGTGATCCGAATTATGTTTGGCGTTGCTTTAGACCAAGTGAAGTACTAGTTTGGACTGAGTAATTTTTCTGTTCTATTCGATTTAATCGCAAATGCATGTGTCACCGATTGAAATGACTGTTTATCTTAGAGTAATTAAAAATAAATGTGCAGATTAAAGCTTGTGCAATAACTTACCATTTCTCACCGCTGAGCATAATGAATGGATAATGCTTACAAAAAGATATTTTTTAAAATTTCTGTCCACTTTATTTAGGCACACAGTTGCTTATGTAAAAAAATGCAGCTCGACATGCCGGAAATACGACAAAAAATGAACGCAGTTCACATTCACTACAAACTGAGGACCCGTAACCGTAGCAAACAAACATACCTCAATTTCGGGAAAATAGCTAGTGGATCCGTATCTTTTTTTAAGTATAGAATGGTATTTAGGGTTATTTTTGCACGAGCGGTTGAGAGACGCCACAGGCGGACATATAAGCTACAGTGAGGATAAAATCTAATCTCGTACTTTCACCACTTATAGCCGGAGCATAGTAACACGGGAGAGTAGAGGAAGGAACTAGACGAGTATCTGGCGCAGTGAAACTCAAAACTAAATAGGAATTCAACATTAACAGACAATTACACCTTTCAAAGGAGTTATAAACAAGGAAGTGTTGCGAGAAAAATTCGTATGATGAGTGGCCCTTAGCCATAGATCACTGAAAATCAGAGCGAATAGATACTTTGAAACCAGGCACTTTCGAATGATTTTGATGGAGATTTAAATTATATCAAATAGAGAAAGGATGAGGATGAATAGAGGAGAGTTAGACCGCAGAGAACGAACGCTCTGATGAAAAGACGGACCGGATGGTTACGTAAACCTTGAAACTCAAATGAATCGTTAAGGATATGAAAAAAGGGAAGATAAACGAGAAGGTCACATGAAGGAGGGCAAGGGTGGACACATAAGTTAGATAAAGAGAGGGGTACGAGGAAGATGGTATTATGTTCATCAGGGCATAAGAGAGTTAGCATTCCATAAAGGTTGAAAGGATGGGACCAGGATTCATAAAAAGAATGCTTAGGAATTGTAATGAAAGGGTCAAGGAGTTGTGTTATTTCACGTTAGTTAGTCCCCACCTTGAGTATGCTGCAATTGTATAGGATCCTCATGAAATAGGCTCAATTTTGGAACTAGATCAAGTGCAACGTAGAAGAGCTAAGTTTGTTAAAGTAGTTACGAACAAACAAGGTAGCAGTATCATGACACTATTTGAAGAATTGAGATGGGAACCACTAGGTGACCGTGAGCTTAAATACAGGTTGAATTTACTGTGTATATTTGAGGCAGGTTGCTTATCTGAGGATATTAAAGGGCATTTTACATAGACTACTTGAATTACTATGGTAGATCAGATCACCAACGTAAAATCAGGGAGATTTATCGCAGATCGGATAGATTAAAAATGTCTCTTTTTCCTCAAACCATTAGAAATCATAACACATATGACAGCAATCGCGTAGGAGTTCATTAGATAATGCAGTGTACTCGTATATATTTGTCGTTATCCTATAAATTATTCTTTTTATTTAATATACCCATGATTTGAATATACGTATCCTTTTATTGAACAGTGTTGCACGTGAGTACTTTCTTTCGTGTGATTCACATTTTTCGAGTGCATAATCGCACTAATGTGTTTGTGAATGTGGCATTATTACGATTCTGCACGTATGGCTGGTGACCCAACACCCTCCTACGCCCTTTTGGCGTATTGTGAGGTATTGTGTAGATGTAGACGAAGCAGTCCGAAAATTTTCAGTTTGAGAGCAGTGTGATGAATAATAAGGATTGAGTTTTGCTTGAAAATAGTTTAATTTCTACGAATTTGAAGTGATCAAGCGGTTCAGTTTGAGATATCAGTTGATTTTTTTTTAGGTCTGTCGATGCTTGCATATTACCTAGAGGAGTGCGTAATTAGAGGAGACTCATGTGTGTATTGTCCAACTGATGACAACACCACTAATGCGTGATTGATGTGTGAAAAACAGATCGACAAATACGCTTCCTTAATTACATTTCTGTAACGATAAAATGTAGCTTGAAATGTAAATTCAATGAATAAGAAATGGCGGCGTGCTTCAGTATCAAGATTAAGTAAGTTTGGCTGCGTGTGCACTAGCATTAAACTCTATGGCGTATGCTAATTTCACGGTCTTTGTAATCTCATTCCCTCTATTTACATTTTTTTTGGAGAAGCTCATTATTTACAATGTACATGAATTATGTACATAATGTTCATTTAAATATTTTCACGAATGAGAAAATATTCTAAATTATTCGCCTGGATGAATCATGAGAGCTCAGGAGCCGTATATTAAATTACATATAGACCTTAGATAGTGCGTAGTTCCCTTTTCTCAAAGAGTTATATCGCGCTCCTCCATCCCTTCAGATGAATATAATTTCAACCCTTTCTCGTGCAGCGTTGGCTTATTTTGAGTGCATGAATTACGATCGAGCTGTTCCACTAGTCACCAGCGTGGGTTATATACGAGGAAGTAGGTTTTGCATGACCAAAAACACTCCAGATGGCTTTGCTTTTATCGCCATTGGGGTTGCGCCTGCACTGAGATAACCATTGCTACTGCAGATGTGGAGATTGTTTCCCCTTTTGAGTACTTCAAACCGCGTATTAAGTGGGTGGGAGAACATTTTAGATAGGACGTAGCATGAGAGTTATGTAGATGGTCGCACATTTTTGCAATAAAGATCTCCATCGGAGCCGCATCATTGCCCCTCCACGATCGTAGTGTTGAAACCCTCCCTACTTGTGGTTTAAGAGTCCGGAAAGAGGTGTGCTATGGTTTCCTCTGTTCACTCGTTTTTGGCCATGGATGTGAAAGGAAATATAGTTCGTCATCGCAACCTCTGTCCAAACTTACTGCATTCCTCACATTTTTCATTTCCTCGCGAGTTCTCTAGGTTTTCAGTTATGCAAGTACCCGGCTTATATTCGACCTAATTTTACTCTGTATACTTTTCATACCTTCAGCTGTACACAGTTGTAGTTCCAAACCTTTCCGCTTAGATTTTCTCATTTTGTCTTCCACAAAATTGTCAATACGGCGATCTATCAAAGTTTTTCCTCGTTAGTCCCCCGGGCTTCCTTTATTGATCTTTTAGTGATATGCATCCCAAATGTCTAACCTTATTTTCTCGCCGGAGCCATTGCTCACATCGCATAGCCGGTGAAATAAACTCAGATGTGACATTGTATGGGCAGTTTCCTTTTTTTCGGCGAATTGCATCGTCCTTCACTTGTTGTTTCTTCTGAAAGAAGAGAGTTCATCGCATCACTTTCTTCTCTTAGGCAATATTCTTTGCTACCTACGTACATTCATATTTCCGTAGTTTTTGTTATGACATTCAAAAAACTAAATCCCAAGAAATGTGTTATTATCTGTGGAATTAATTATTTTACTATGATACTTAAATAATAATAAGGGGGAAAACTCTATTAACAACTATTCTTGCTACAATTCTTGCTATGATACTTGTTGGAAGGTTTCTCCTAGTTTTATTTTACTTATTTATGCATACCCATCAAGCCAACGCTAGGGTGTTTGGCAGGGGGTGAGTACACACCAGATTAATTTTTACCCGGACATGGCCCTACCGCGGTCGAATAGTGTTATTCTGATCCCGTATCGTTCGTGGAAAAAATGACATTAAATCTATCTGTTCTACAGTTAATCTCTCTAATTTTATTCGAAATGATCTCCCCTACCGAAGTACAATGGGGTAGAAATATCTTTCAATATCACTGCTAAAGAGACATCCTACCAAACTATGCAAGATTCAATCTGTAATTTAATCATCGCTCCGTGGGTGATTCCCAGCCTAGCTCCTCTTAATATTTTGGATAAGAAGTTAAGTTTATCATTACAACGTTTTACAAATCTAGCTCCCCTACGCTCCATGCGATCCAATTCGGCAATCAATTCAATATCGTGAGGATCCCATACACTTGCAGCATATGATGATGATAAATGAGGCCTAACCAGCGAAATATAACATTTTTCTTTTACATTTTCATCACATTTACTCAGTGCTCTTCTAATAAATCCTAATTTTTGTTTAGCTTGGCCACATATAGTATAGTATTCCCGGTACGTTTTCACCCAGGAGAGATCGTGAGTGAGGATAACGCCTAGGTATTTAATTGAGTCTACATATTCCATTTCAGTGTTCCCAATGCAGTAGGTGTTCGGGAGGGAATTCCTTTCTTTCCAAAAATTCATTAGTACGCACTTTTTTAAGTTTAATGCTAATTACCAAGTGTCGTAGTGTAGCGTTGTAGAGCATTAAGGCCATCTGATAAAGCTGCTCTGTCCTTAGGATCACGGATATCACAGTAAACTATTGCATCGCCGACAAATAAACGTACTAGTGACTACGAAGCCAATGTCGTTAACGTAAAGTAGAGGTAAAGTAGATAAAAGAGGTCCGATGACACTTCCCTGGGGAGCACCTGAAGTAACTTCTACTGCATTTGAGCTAACTCTATCTATCACTACTCTTTGTATCCGACCATTCAAAAAGTTTTTGATCCAACCCCGGATACTTTTATCTATACCATAAGCTTTCAGCTTTGCAAGCAGTTTAGCATGAGGTACTTTGTCGAAGGTATTCTTATAATCTAGATAAATTGCAATGAATGATCTCAGATTTTCCCGGCGTATGGTATTCAAGAATTTTTCTCGGGTTTCCCACCGGGTCAGGTTGATGAAGTGCACCGACGTTTCGAAGGCTGACTCTGCCATCGAGTGGCAGAGTCAGCCTTCGAAACGTCGGTGCACTTCATCAACCTGACCCGGTGGGAAACCCGAGAAAAATTCTTGAATAGATAAATTGCGTTCACTGGTACATTGCTGTCTTCCGAAGTAAGAATATCATGAACAAAAAGCGCAAGTTGTGCCTCGCAGGATCTACCTTTTCGGAAACCATGCTAATTTTCCATTAATAACTGCTGATTATCAAGGTGTCTCATGATCAAACTAGCGACTATATGTTCCATAGCCTTGCACGAAATGGATGTGAGGGAAATAGGTCTGTAATTGCTCGGTTCCTCCTTGTCTCCGTTAAATATTGGAGTTACGTTAGCCGTTATCCAATCTCTGGGAACCTTATGATCTACCAGCAACTTCTTAAATATTATTTCCTAATAAAGCATAATTTACGACGCTAGATCCTTAAATATTATTATTAGGTAATCTACCGTTTAAGGTAGGTTTTTGGATGGACACAACTATCAAATAAACATTTTGTGACTCCCCACCTATCAAACTAATCTATATCAGGTCCCTCTTCATCTCGGTGTACTTCTTTCCACCCTTCATCCCGTCCAACATCCCTATCCTGTTCCTGCCCTTACCTCGCTTGCCCAACATTCTCCCCTCTATTACCTTCTTCAACATTCCACTACCGCTCAATACGCCTTTCATCCATTTTTCCTGCCTCCATAGGATTTCTCTCAACAGACCCCTCTCCTCACCCACCATCTCAAGTACTTCCTCATTTGTCTTCCTTTCTGTCCATTTCACCTTCTCCATTCTTCTCCACACCCACATTTCAAAAGCCTCCAATCTACGTCTATCCTCCTGCTTCAGTGACCACGTTTCCGCGCCGTACATAGCTACGCTCCATATCAGTTTTTACGAGTCTTGTCTTAACATCCCTACTCAACGTCCCCGTCATCAACTCCCTCCTCCTAGAGAAAGCCTCCTTGCCTAGCGCAATTCTTCTCCTTACGTCCCTACCACTTTGACCGTATTGGTCCAAAACACTTCGGAGATATGTAAACTGCTCTACCTGCTCTATTCTTTCCCCGCCTATTTTAATATTTAGCTTAACCTTTTTCTTTCTGGAAAATCGTATAACCTTTGTTTTATTAATATTAATTCTCATCCCATATTTATCGCACTGAACATCCAATTCACTCAGCAATTCTTGCAACCCCTTGTCTGACTGAGCAACTAATTCTTGGTCATCAGCAAACCTAACCGATTTTACGAATTCCCCTCAAACTTTCATTCCTACCTCCAGTTCTTCCCATGCCTTTTTAATCATTTCCTCCACATATACGTTGAACAGCACCGGTGACAATGGGCAACCCTGCCTTAACCCTCTTCCTAACACTGTCCATCCGGATTCTCCGTTCCCCACTCGCACCTGAGCAGTCTGAGACATGTACAGGTTGCGGATCAGTCTCCTGTCTCTCCAATCCATTCCTATTTTCTGCAATACACGCATTAATTTTTCCCAATTCACTCTATCAAACGCTTTTTCGAAATCTACAAAACAGGCAAAAACGTCCTGGTTGTATTCTATATTCCTCTCAATTAGTGATCTCATTACTGCAATGGCATCTCGCGTACCTCTTCCCTTCCTAAACCCAAACTGATCATTCCTTAAATATACGAGTGGGTATTTCATCGTGCCCGGGGAATTTATTATGCTTAATATTTTTCAGCGAACGTTCTATTGCATTATATGAGGTTTCAATTTTTGGCATCGGTTGACCGGCACGATTTGTTAAGCTATCGAAGTCATTTGGTGAGGTATTGGTGAAGACGCTCGTTGGCGTTA
Organism: Hetaerina titia; assembly: GCA_037158775.1. NCBI lineage: Eukaryota > Metazoa > Arthropoda > Insecta > Odonata > Calopterygidae > Hetaerina > Hetaerina titia. The sequence continues at coordinate 74,659,892 of CM073778.1, read as the reverse complement.
AAATAAATATAATTATATATCCTTCCATCAGTCATCATCATCATTCCAATATATTGAAATCATTTATTCCAATTTTACTCTTTTTCATTCCCTTGAGGATTGTCCCCTTACCGCCACTGCAGGCTGCTATCTTGGGTTTTTCCAAACCGATGCTAAAAAGAACGTGTGCTCTACATCTCTATACATTGGTTTAATCAGAATGAGTCACATTACTTCCTTATGTGAAAGCGTTTTCAAATAGTCGGATGGAAATTCTTTCACCATGATTCTGACTATCACCTGTGAAGTATGTCATTAACTAGTAACACTCAGTACCCGCACAAGTAAAGCCAAAGTGCACAAATATTTTCGAGCCAATAAGATAAACAAGTTTTACCGAAGGATTTCTCGTGTAATGTGCAGATGGCCTCTTTAAAAAATAAGGACTTGGAGACACGAACTCGTTATTTCTTTCAATTTCCGCGTCCGCAAGACCTTATTTCCATATTCGGCTTAGAGCGGATAATGCGAGGGAAAAGTTCCGTCGCTCATCCCAAAGATGAATTCCGTTCTCCAGTCTTAAAAATAGAATAAAAAATGGCGATTTCATCTCTCTTTCATCTCTTGGTGTGCGTGCCCAGTCCCCCTCTACGGTTGTAACAGCTCCCATCCCACCCCTTTCTCTCCCATCCCCCCCTCCCCCTCTGACTGCAGTAAGAGAAAGAGGGAAATAAAGAGAGAGGGAAGAAATGGTCTAACGATCCGCGGAATGCCGTCGTGGTGATATATTTTTGTTCTCACCGCCCGAGATGGCGATAAAGAATTTTACTCGGGAGTGGTTGGGGCGTGGAAGAAAGAACTCTCTCTCTTCTGGGGGAGGGAGGGGTGCTTGGTGTGGCCGAAGTGGGACGGGGGGGGAGGGGAAAGGGAAGAGTGGGGTATCGGAATTTGGGGAAAGGGGTGTGGTGAAGGGACTTTCAGGGGATTCCGCGGAAACGGCGGCGACAAAGGAAGAGGCGGGGGGAGGGGCGAGAAGGGAGGAGGAGAGGGCGGGGGGGGGGGGGGGTGAGAAGAGCGCGCTTTGGACGGCCCTCCTTTTTTTTCCATCTCAAAAGAAATTAGGGACCCTTTTGAATATTTCCGTGCGAATTGAGTTCCTGTGTAGCACATTCATTCCCCAGGAAGGATTCACAATGGCGCTGGTATGCCCGAGTGGAATTTTTTTTGAGTTGTTCATTCGTTATAATTGGATCATTTACTGCGTACTTGTTTTATGCAATTTCACATGAGGCGAGCGGCTTGATATTGTCTTAGAAGTCACAGTCCAATATTTGTCCGTGGAAGTGGTCTGAGTCATTTCACGCCACGCTTTTTTTACGGAATTTAATTAATAATCTCCAGTGTTCTTTTATTCTCATCGTATCGTTCGTCTACTTAATTAAACTTCATGCTAAATAAAGCTGCCGCTTTCAGCATTTGTTATTGCGTGAAAATCGTATAAGTGTTGTAGAGTGAGCTATCATAATGGATCAAGAATAACATATTTACTGAAATAGTGTCTAATTTTCAAATTAGTAATTTTATAAATTGCATTAATTTAACGGAGAAAAATTAGAGGCTTATATTTTGCCTAGTAATTTATTTCAAAATTCATTGTGCTCCAAAATACTTTCCACATTATGGCAATTCTTGCATAGTTGTAAAGACGTAATAGATAGCAATTTTATTACCGCAGGAGGTAGAAGAATGAAAAATCGCTCATTGCAGTCGAACGAGTCATAGTGGATAAAGAATCACTATTGTAACTGAATAAACCGAACAAAGTCTCTTATTCTCTTAAATAATTAACTATTTGTATCACTGTGGATATGAAAATGTAAAAAGCATATTTACTTACGAGCTTTATTTTAGGTTGCCATAGTCACCATAATTAGTGTGCTCCAGGTGATTTTCTGTATAATGATGATCCGAATGGTTGGGGATGTATAATCCTACGGACGTGATGTGTCAAGTTTACATTGCCATTATTTTTACAAATTGATAGTGATCTTATCACTGGAGAAACATTTTTTCACTTGGAATTTCAACGCTTTTCATGCTACATTACAGCACTGGTAATTATCTTAAAAGAGGATTCAATTGTATGAGCTCTTAACAGGGAATAGAGATTTATGTGCATTATTTTTATTAACATCTCAATGAACTACCAAATATCTGCGAGAATCATAAGACATGCATCAGTGCGTAATGCACCTCGGCCAAAGTTATCGTTATTTGACTCATGCTTCAATATTATTAAGCATATTGAAATGAAATTACTGGCTTCGTAATTCTACAAGTCAATTCTTTCATATCATTTCATTATGTTATGTAAATTTCATAAAGTTTTGCCGGAGATAAAAAAGTTATAAAGTATGTTGATCGCTTAGTTGTTAAGAATCTGGATGAAGGATACCCTAATTGATTATGAACTACTTCCAAATCAATCCCTTAGGATATCTTCGTGTCAGGGTTTCGTAGTGGAAAGCGTGGGGAACTCGTACGCAGTCCTCCCAAACGTAGGAAGGCGTGCGCCGATCACGCACAACATTTACGACCATGCCGGGGTAACGGCGTTGTAAAACGTTGGAGTGCCGTTTGGACGCTATTTAAGAAATGCCCGGTATCCTCGTTGAACAGCGACACAGTAAGAGATTCTGATGTCGCCATCCAACGCTAATACTAGGCACTTCTTGAGGGACATTAAAACGTCCTACCACGATTTTACAACGCGGTTTCCCCGGCCCGTTTACGATGCAGCGAAGAAGCGGAGGTGGTGTTGGGTGCGAAATCTTTCTGGTTAAGATGTATATCGTTGATCGTAGTAGGACTGAGGGTGGAAAAAACGAAAGGGTGAGTCATAATTGGAGAGTACAAGAGAAGGGTGAGGGTGATCGCTTAGGAGCGCAAAATGTTTCTCATGTCGAGTGCTTCATCTCATCGATCAACTTTTACATTATGAGTTCTTTATGATTCTTACTCCACTAGTGTTCTTCTTCTCCCCTGGTCCTGTTTATCTGCGTAACATTCGCCCTTCTCACTCAAATTAAAATCTTACTACCTCTCATTGAATCTCCCATAGTGTTTTCGACCTTTTTCCCAATGTGATCTAAATTCATCTCTTCCGCAATAGTATCTAGTGTTTTTTTCTTTATTATTACTTTTTTCTAATATTTTTCTGACTCTAGAGACTCTATCTGATCACTCTCCCGTCCAGTTGATACTTTTGACACACTTCAAAGCCTTCATTGTTGAATCTCATCACCACCGTTTAAGGATCATTCCTGTCTGGGACCCACTACTTCCATTCTCTTTATTTCGTGTTCCGAAATCCCCACGCTAACTTTCCCTCTTCACTCACAAATCGTACACATTATATATATATATATATATATATATATATATATATATATATATATATATATAAAAAACCATAAACACAGTAATCAACCCGAAGGTCGGTTTAGTAGGTGATGGTAGAGCTCACCCATGTACCAAGCCCGACGGCGTGTGAATCTTCACACATAAGGGTAGGGGGGCCAGTTCCTTTCCCTGTGCCGGTTATGGTTTCCCAGGAAGACCTGGTACCCGAAAAATCAACTAGCTTGGGTGGAGCTGCAGGTGCCCAAAGTGCCTTGCCCGGGAATCGAACCCCGGACCCTCTGGTCAGCAGTCCAACGCTCTACCCGCTAGACCACCGCGACCCGCAAAAAAACACAGTAATCAACCCGAAGGTCGGTTTTAGTAGGTGATGGTAGAGCTCACCCATGTACCAAGCCCGACGGCGTGTGAATATTCACACATCAGGGTAGGGGGGCCAGTTCCTTTCCCTGTGCCGGTTATGGTTTCCCAGGAAGATCTGGTACCCGATAAATCAACTAGCTTGGGTGGAGCTGCAGGTGCCCAAAGTGCCTTGCCCGGGAATCGAACCCCGGACCCTCTGGTCAGCAGTCCAACGCTCTACCCGCTAGACCACCGCGACCCGCATATATATATATATATATATATATATATATAGATTTTATATATATAGTATGTATATATATTTATACACCATTATCTCTATCTAGCTTTTACTTCCACGTTTCTCTTTATGCAGTATCCAAAAGTTTACAACCTTTGCGCTTCCTCTTCTATTTTAAGAGTCTTAGTTATAAATTCAATATTTTATCCTTCCGATATTCTTCCTCTGATATCTATTTTCTTATAATTCAAGTTGGCAAAACGGAACAATTATGTTTCACGCTTAGTTTTGAAGAAGAAAACCACTGCAGTCATCAACTCAAAGGTTGGTTTGATAGGTGAGGGCAGAACTCGCCTCGTACTAAGCCGAACGGCGGGTGAAATTTACGCTTCAGGGAAAGGAGGGGGGAGCAAATCCTTTCTCTACCCTGCCTATGGTTTCCCAGGAAGACTCTGGTACCCGAACAATTACACAGTTTTGGTTAAGCTGAGGCTGCCCCAAGGGGTCATCCGGAATGAAACCCGAGCTCTCCGATCAGTTGCCCAGCGCGCTACCCACTTAACTACCATTTCTCACTTTGAAGAAGGAATGCATCAAACGCCTGACGTTTTTTCGACTGAGTAATGAAAAAAATAAAAATTTTAAGGCTTTGCTCCAAATGGAAAACGCTTCGTTCGACAAAAGCGGTTATCGAAAACGTTCTAAATTAAATACTATGCCCCGCATGACGAAAGAACTGCTGTATATTGTGTCAGGTTTGATTTTCTTTAATCTCTGATCCAGGATTTGTAATCATCTTTCATTTTTCTGAACCTTCTTTTCTATTCACCGTTTATACTCAGATATCGCGCAGGAAATATATTGTAAACTGTATCCAAGCCGTTTCATTCCTCTGTTTATATTATTTCAGTCTTTCCAGCATTTTTCTCTTGCGGATATGATCTACTTGAGAGAGCGGAAGGATAACGCGGCATGTTCGAATTTCAACCGAGGTATTTCCGAAGCAATGTGCAATCGGAAGTGTTTAAAACAAAACTCACACTGTCCATGAGTGCCTCATTCATACATTGGGCAAGCTAAGACGGTCTCAGATATTGAGTCCCTTCTTCCGCTGTCAGGTATCCAGAGATGACCCTCCCGTTAATGGAAACCCTCGCAGGTCCAGACGTGAAGATATTCTGCTCTCAATAACTCTAATGCCAAGGATAAGGTGAAGCCAAAGCGTACCTGGAGGGATAGCATAGTGTACAATTGTCGAGAAGGTCAGAGGATTCTTGCAATTCCAACTTCCCCTCATCGTTCCCATTCAGATACACAATTTCATTCGTGTGTATTGCTCTGATTGCTCCGTGGATTGATCCCATCTGGAGCGACGTCAGCAGAAAAGTGTTCCAAGAGCACCAATTGGATTGCCTCGCTTTGGAGATGCTTTTTCATTTCGGAGTGAAACTTTTCTTTCTTTAGAGATGACTTTCAGTTTCGAATCAAAATGAAATCGTAATTTTCTTCTCTCATCACTCCATTCTGCATCCCAAATCAATGATACTTTGAGAAGCTTCACAAATGCATTTTCACGTATTTTTCGAGTTTCTCCGACTAAATGATCTTTGCTTCAACGCATTACTTAAGATTCCTCATTCGTCAGAATTTAATTTCTTTCGCTTCGATGTTTTCTGTATCTTTATCATAAAAATCTATCGTGGATTGGACCTGTAACGTGCTCAAAAGTGGCATTAATTCCTTGGCTTGTGGCTTGAATTAAATTAGCTCGCCGAGTACTCTTACATCCAATACCATATCACCTCGTGCTTCTCTTACACTCTATTGAGAGTCCTGAATATAGACGAGAGAAGCTTGGCAACCTCTCTTATGTTTTATTTTAGCTCTATAATTTATCGCGTTACTTACATGTGACTTTCACTCTCTCTCTTTTCCTAATTTCAATTTGATCCCGAGATTAAGCACCTAATTTGTCAGGTTTAAGTTAGCAAGGCTTCTAAAATTCATCAGTAATACTCCCCATTCTGCGTTGGGAAATCAAATTTGCAGTAAAGTATTTTTCACACTGGAATATTTCATTTCCGTTTGAAATGGCTGCATGTTATCTTTAAGTTGTAGATCTGGAAAATCATTTTTCGTCAATCAATAATATTGTAGATCATTTATAACAGATTTTCGTTTAAAACTCATCTTTCCAAAACTCAGTAAGTAAACCTTGTATTTTCTGTTTTATATTTCTTCGCCGACTTAATTTCTCCCTGACAAAAAATGATATTTTCACTAATAAGAGGATTGAATTGTACTATTACTCATGCGCCGGCTTCTCACCCTTAAGACCCGGGTCGATGGCAGTAGTTTTCAGTGATGACTCGATCCATAATTGGCTGTCATGTGAAGAGAACTTCAAATAGAATTCTTTAGTAACGAATACCACCCCAGGCATTCTTATCCACGTCATAAATCTTTAATTATATACTTCGTTGTTTGAATAACCAAGATACCACACCGTTACCTTTCAGAGTAGGCAGAGTCAGAGAAGCTTGAATTTTAATTATTTCTGATAACTTTCCTCCATTAACTGATCTACTTCCTTTCGCCTCTGTCTCATTAATTGTTCATTCATATTTTCTCTTTTTCTAAGACTCCTAATTTCGCCCCTATTGACAGTCTCTTCGACAACATTTAGTCATTCTTTTCTCGACCTATACATTCATCACAAATCCTTTACTTTGTCTTCGCATATCTGTTTGTAACTTCGAGTCTCATTATTCATATTAAGCTGACCAAATGGGTGTTAAATCTTCCTTTCATACTTTTCCATTACCGATGCATCCTGGCTCAATTCTCCCATAAGTTTGGTTTTTGAAATCTAATTATCACCTAGAAAGACACCTCGTTCGCTGATGGCAACGCTATTTATTGCATCACAAAAAGCAGAAGTCTCATCTGCTCTGGTGGAAAAGCATCAGTGAAAATTTATTCATTCAGCGGGCGATTAGGCATTAGCAATATGTCTGATTCGTGACTCAAGAGGAACTGTTTCAATCAAAAAGGTATATTTTGGTTCTCAGAGGAAGAATTCATGAGCGACTGGTTTCCTGAAAGACAAGGTCTGTCCTAAGAATGCTTAGAATAAATCTGGGAAAAAAATAATCATTTTAGAACAAAGTACAAATTGCTAATATTCTTCATAAGAGCACCCTTGTGTATCGACTCACCAATGCCAGTGCCTCCGTAAGTGGTGGAATGCTTTCTGTAATGAATCAACAGGACCCTCGTTTAGGCACCTCGTCATTGCCTCGTTGACACCATCTAGTTCTCCAAAATGATACTCAAAGGGGTTACACTTGGGTTGTATTGGTAAACCTATGTCTCTTTACCAGTAATCACCTATTCTAAAAAATTCGGGTCACTTTTACAGTGGTCCAAGAGATCCAAGGCAAGATTGTGACAAAAGAAGTCTTTCGACAGCACCTTGGGGAACATCTGAGCACGCCTTTCTCGTGGCTAAATATTTTGTAAGAATGCAATGCACTGTAGGATGCTGAATATTGCACTCTTCTCCTGAATAACATCCTGACACTTGGATATTAATCGAAATTGACTATTTGTCTCAGTTTTTCACAGCTTCATCACACTGTGTTATTCACGGATATCCAGGGCGTTCCTCAGCGTTAACCACCCCACAAGACCCTGTGCCAGCATAAAAATATCACTTGGAACATTGGGCCATCTCCATAAGCATCTTAAATATGGTTGTGGTCTCCGTACGCAATTTTCAAAGCTTAAAGCACAGTTTTATTGCTAATCATCGCTCCATGGAAAGTGTTATCGTGAATTCATGGCGTGACTGTCGAACAGGGGTCCAGTCTAGCAGCAATCCACATGCTGTTAATGGCCACAGTTAACTAACGTGGATCAAGTTGCTTTCCCAAGGTCTACCAACGCATTTCCCAACACAAATCACCCCACTCGATCCATCTACATTGGTTGGAAAAACATTCTACTTACCCTTCGACAGACCCTCTAGTAAATTTACTGCCATAAAGATGTGCTTGCTTTATATTTTATTGTTGATTGCGTTTTTAGATTTCAGCTTCACCTTTTCCGTCTCCTTACTACCTACTCAATGAATTTTCTTAACGATTCAGTTTTAATGGCTTTATAGTCCTTTAGTTTAACATGTGGCAGACCTTTCTTAGATTCACGGTACACTTTCTACTCCTTCCAGTTCATTCAAGTCTTCTGTTGTGTCAAGCGTGATTCTCAGGAATGTTACATCATTATTCACTTTTAATTCAACTTTAATCAATTATTGGCTTAATTATGAAATTAAATAAACAGAGAAAATATTTTACATACTTATAAATGCATGGCCATTGCTTATTGAAAACAAGAAGGCTCTGAGGATACCCTAAGAAATTGGGAATTATATTACTGATATGAAAGACCACAAAGTGACTTGGGGTTGCAAAATTTCATAAAATTTTAAAATTTTAATCAGTATCTACTAGATGAAACACTATCGAGGGTATACAATCGTTTTATAAAATATCGGCTTTGTTATATTTTGTATTTTCATTAATATTTTATAATTATCTAACTTGGAGGAAGCTAGTGAATGTCTCGGGTGTATTATGATCAACTATTAGTAGGTTCACGCGTGAGATGGAAAAAATTTAAGGAAAACGTGTCTTTGAAGACTTTCCGTAGGATATCCTGAATACTGGAAATGAGGAAGTTCATCACTTAATGGAAAAATTAAAATAATCCATTTCCATACGTAAGCCATTTAGTAAAGTCTTGCAGGATGGAAAATGAAAGTCTTTCAGGACATTTCAGGAATATTTGTTGGAACAACCTAACTTTTACGCAGCTGATGAAGCTGGTCAAATATTTTTAATGAAAATTACTTTAAGGGCGTGTATCTTTGTTTTTGTGCCCTCTCTGTGATCACTTTGTTTGGAAGGCAATAAATAACTGAATGAATAAATAAATTACGACTTCCTTTGAGTCTTCCCGTGTGGTTCATGTAAATTCCGCGTGCAATATTGAGTCGGCGGACCGTGCCCGCACATCCTGCCCCGGGTTGGAGGAGGGTGGGTGGGCGGGGGTTGAGAGTGAGAGGGGTTGAGAGGAGGCAAAGGGGGGGGGGGGTTGTTCTGCGGAGGCGGCGTCAATTTGGGAAGGCGGGCAGGTTGAAAGGGACTGACCCGCCCGGTGCCCTTTGAGAAGGGAGGTGCGATTAATGGGCGGCAGAGGGAAACTGGCTGCCGACTCCGTCCAGCCACCCCTGGTTGGAAATGCTTTGGCGTGAGACGGTGGCAAAAGGACCCGCACGAGTCCGGAACAATAATCCTTCCACCGGGCGGGGCTCGGAGTCCCCACAGGCCCGGCGGGAGAGGCCCGTCCCGCTCGCAACACACCCACTCCTCCCGCCCACGCGCCGAGAGGCCCTATCCCCTAACGGAGGGGGGGGAGACGCCCACCGAGAGAACCAGATGCCCCCGTGGTTGCGAGCGGGAGGTAGATTTTTCGATCGATGTTGGCACTCGCCCGCATCAAACTCATGACTGGTGTCGTCAGGTTAAAAGTGAATGCGTAATGAATGTCAAGGTTCCGTCTCTCTAGGCTACAAATCGATTTACGAATCTTTTTTTTCTCATCCCGAACCTTGCAGTGAAAATAAATTTGCCACCACGCTTAATAAAGTGAGAAATAAACGCCTCCCCATATGTGATTGAGAATATTATATGCATTGCAACTGTAATGTTTTCAGACAACTGGCCAATTGATATGCAGGTCACAGAACTGAGCACCAGGTAGTTAGATATTTATTTTATTTATGATTTTTAATTAATATATCATTGTAAAAGAGCATTTTGTCTTACATCTGTTCTTCTTGCGCATGTATTGATGTGCATTTTATGAGTGACTGTTGACCAGACTTGACCGTTACCACCAGAATAATTGCCTAATTGCAAGATGTACGTAAGTAATAATAATATTAATAGTTGTTTGCTCATAAAACTATATTTTTTTAATGATACAGAAAATAAAAATACGACATTGAGCAGATAGGACCAGAACCTGTATTTGGATTCGGTTTACACGTTTCTTATACTCCTGTAGTACTCACGGGAGTTATCAAGAGCTTTCGGCCATAGGGGCTTAAAACAATGAATGTAACACGCGTTCGCCGGTATTCTTGTGATCTGTAAATTCTCTGGCTTCTCGAGGAGTGAAGATACGAGTTGTAAAATTCCATGTGGATAATGCCATATTAGTTAGTGGAATGTTAGTTGAGTGGAATCAACAAGGGCTCTAGCTGGTAAGTCATCATCGTCTAAGGTTAGTCTTAAGCTATGCGTGTGAATTTCGTTAGCTGTATCACTTGGTACAGAGCGAGCCATCAATTAATGGTAGCTAATAGGGATATAATACTCTTTAGACGTCACTTATGAGAATAATTTCATTACGTACGTTCGTCTTCGCCTTATTAAGAATAATTCTTTGTGAAATATGACGATGTTATGTCCCGCACATTCGGTTGAATCCAAGCGAGGACTTCGTTTCTTTAGATTTGAAAGGGATGTATTCATTTTAACATACTTTCGACTTATCTGCTTTAGTTAAATTGTCCTGCAACGCCTCTTCCATTATAACTTCCAAAGTTCCAACGTTGGAGAAAAAATGAACTTTGCAGAGAAGTCGAAAAGTATTCCGTAACAATTGAAAACTAATGGCATGGTAAAATAAATACGTGGGCTTCACCGCCAAGTTGGATCTAATTTTGAGGAAAAATAAGTAATGAATGGCGCTTGTGAAACTCGCAGGTCGAAAATATAGCGAGGAATATATGAAAAATAGACAAAAATATAATAACTGTAGACAAAATACTCAATGTATCTCATTGGTTCTGCTCAAATATGAATACACAGGTGTGTGTATGTGTGTGAGTGCTTGCAAATCGTCAAAAATATCATTTCTATAAATAGCTGATTGTTGAAGAGAAAACGGACTAGAGTGGCGAGGAAAGATGCACTGATAATAAAACTGTCACTGCATAACCAGGGACGAGCAAAGACTCAAACCTCTACTTATCACAAAGCTATCAAATGTGCGATTTCATGCATGACATCGAGGCATAAAGGCAAACTTGGAATAGTCATGTCGGTTAATAACTACATAAAATCAGCATCTGATAGATATTTTTCTCTCTCGTCGCAACTTCTGGGAAATTTTCGTCGACGGACTCCCTTATGATCTTCCATCAACAGCCTCTTAGGACGATGTGCAAGGTTAGTCAATGGGTGTCGTCGGTGGAGATTCTAAGCCGTTGCAAAGGTCCGAGGGGACTTGACTCAAGAGGTAGACTGCTGGAAGGATAGGTTCAAGATTTCGTGTTCCCTCCAATGAATCAAGATACAGTAAAAATAAGATAAACACAAACACGGGATTACGAATCTCCCTTTTATAGAATTCGTTCTCTCTACTTTCGTGAAATGTATCCCAGGGCACGCCCATGTGGCACCCCTGTAGGGTATAGCTTCCACGTGAACTTATCTCTATGACTTCGGTGAATTGCTCCAAAATTTACATGTCATAGTTTTTTCATAATATATATTTCTGATTTTTATCCATTTTGATTGTAATTTCAACTTAGTAAGGAATTAACAGCAGTCGCATTATTCGGTCAGTTCGATCGCGTAACCCTGATATCACTAGACTCCCGAAACCCCTCCTTCGGGCTTGGGTAAGTCAGAGAGGCCTTACGTGGAGTGATTTTGATGAAAAATAGCCAGCAGATAGATGTCAAACAAATAGGCATCCACTTTTATGCATTAGAATGTGGTTAATGAATATTTTAAATGCTCCTTGTATAGTGATAAAACAGTGTTCAATTTTGTCAATAAATTGAATGAACCTGTCAATTAGCTTATTACTGGACTTTATTTCCATGACATCAAAGCCTCTATTTAAAAGTGAACTGACGAAAACTAAATCATAAAAATGTAACATGCAAAGTACGTGCATCCCAGTGCTATCCCAACCTTATTGAAAATGCAAATTAAAACTTTCAAACAAATTCCTCCCTTTCCAAATACAATTCATCATGCCACATTCTTTGGGCGAAACGTTTTTGTCTCCTTTTCCAATCCATTCTGCAGTTGACCGTTCACTTTGGTACTCTTAGGAGCTACTTATGCTCTTATAATGTGCACAAAAAAGACGTGGCCTTAAATGTTATCTTATAGTTTAGTGCTATTCATCTTACCTCGGATACTGGAGAAGGCTGAGGTCCACAATGAATATCTTAGTTGACAAGACCATTGCTCCAAAGTTCGAATATTATGTTAGATCCTAAGAATGGGATACTTTGAGGATTTGGTGAACAGTCGGAGCAGTCACTAAGCGTATGAGGCAATGAGCATACCTTGGCCATTGGAAGAAATGGAAACTTAGACTTCGTTGAATGTCAGTGGAGTGTGGAATTTCGCATTCAAATACAAAGACACGTTACTGCAAAACCGCAGATGATGGGTGCACGATGATTATTATCTTTAATTTTTAATGTATTATAAAAACAAATCCGATCCTCTACAGATACCGACTGGGAAATAGTTTCCCTTTTTCAGCCACCGAGAAGGGCGAGGGCCATTTAAAACCGGAAAAAATTCATTGCGATATTTACTGATGGTCGATCATTGCTCTCTTAGCTTAGAAAAAAAATACTCATAGTCTTGAGAGTGTGTAGGTAAATAGTACGAGTTCTTAATTATCTTGTCGTGAAAGGATATTTTACCCCTTACGAAGCGTATCCTAAAATGGGAGGCCGGGGATATTTGAAGGCTCATTGCTAGATCAGATGGTTTCCAAGAAAACGTTGCTACTCAATCATCGAATAATTAAATATATATGCACTCTCAATCGGCATAAGGCACAACCGTAACATAGAGAGATATCGTGTGAAGCATAGCGATTTGAGCATTCATTTTTAATTTGAGCATTTCTTCACTCACAGTTCACCACCGAAATGCAAAAATAGAGGAGAACTATTCAAAAAATTCGTAACTCTTACAAAAGTATTCAGTTTGTCTTACATGTACGAACCCAACGACTATGCCCCCCACACCTCTAGCTTTAGGAGCAAGTGTGCATGAGATAAGGCGGGATTAATATTGACGTACAATATGATAAAATAATTTATATTGCTCATCCAAATATTCAATAATCGTATTAGTTTATCGTCGGACTGAAAAATAAGTTGGTTCTAATCATAATTATAAATATGTGAAGCATTTAAAGTATTTTATGCTTAAGTGTGTAAATTTTAAACTCTCTATTATATATCAGTAAAACTACTTATTTAATCGTTTTCATTCAATTCAGATTAATTTCTAAGAAACATCACGTTTCACTATCCCCCCAAGTTTACCACCCAAACTTTCTTTATATGTTCAATAAACTTATATATATTTTTATATATTTATATGTATATATATATATATATATATTAATACTTTTAAAATTATAATCCCTGAGCATGAAAAAACCAATAAAAATAGATTTGGAGCTCCCTGAAATGTTCTTTCTCGGTTAAAGGTGTTATTGTCCATAGAAGCGGTTTCGTCCTTGCCTATGATTGATATCGTGGCCACCTATGGTGACATTTGTCCGGGTGATATTCACACTCCGGAAAGATAACCTCGTGACACTCTTATTCTCGCTTTAATTAGCCTAAACATGAGGGTTGCCCCCCGCAGGTGGACACTTATGCGGAGGATTGTATCGCACGCAACCTCCAATGCCACCAGATTTAATCACCGGACATGTCCAGTGATAAACGCGGGTCGAGATATGAATTTTTTTTTTCCTCTGGGCACCCCGAGTACCTGGGTGAATTGAAAATGACCTCGCCTGTTTGCTAATGCTCTGTCGAGCGCGCGTGTTATGGACTGTAGAACATTCCAGGGCTCTTTCAAAGAAGAGGCGACGAAATATAGTATTGGCAGTGGAGGCGAGAGAGAGAGAGAGAGAGAGAGTGAATAACAGTGTGTGAGGGCGCGTTTTTTGTAGTAGACATATTTTTTCTACCTGACTCCCAGCATTCCTTTCTGCACCCATCACCTCTATACCCATTTTCCTCTATGCCTGTAACCCATCCGGTTGTGGTATACACGAATCCGTGCATTTATAACCACTTGTGTGCATAATCTTCGTGCCTACATAATATATTCTGGGACTGGCGGTGGTGTTGGTCATCCATTAAAGGCCTTATCACCCCCCTCTCCCCCTTCGCAATCTCCTAAACACATCTCCCACCCCTCCTTAATTAGCCACTTTCTCCCTCCTTTCTTATCAACAATTCAATTTTTGTATTTTTTTTGCCGATAGGCGTCTCTACTATCTCGAAAGCGTTTTCATTAAGGCAATTTCCCTTGGAGGCGGGGAGATCTCGAGGGATGGAGGAAGTGGGTGTGGGCTGGAGGCGGCAGAGGAGCGGGTTGAGAGGAGGGGGAATGGGGGTGGGAGGGAATGGGAAAAAAGAGGAAATCCTCCCCCACCCCACCAAATCCTCCTTCGGCGGCGATGAAAACAAAAGTACTCTCTTCGGGTTGGATTCGGCGGAAAACCAGCAAACCCAAGCAGGGAGTCGCCAGGAGGCATTTTATCAGCCCATGGAGGGCGCGGGAAGGAACTGGAAGGGGGTGGGTGATGTTTGACCCAACCCGGCCCCCTATCCCCCCCCCGCTATCATCACCCTTCCCGTCGTCCTGTAAGGGTGATGATGGAGGGGAGCCAATTATCGTATTTCACCTTCGGAGACCCACAAACCCTAGAGTCCGGCCTGCTCGTTAGGCTTATTCACCATTTCGACGGGCTTTTTTTTTATCTGTTCCAGTTTAATCAGTTGCTCGAGCATGTTTGGTGCCTCTATTCGGCGAAATTTAATTTGATTTCCGAGTGAAGCTTCCGATATAATTCCATTATTTTAACCTTAATTACATTCGGCGATTAAATTTGCACTTTCTTTAATTTTTTCCCATGTCGTCCAAATGCTGAGTGCTTAATTGTTTCGACCTCCAAAACCACTTCTCGGCGATAATCCTATTTAATTTATCATAGTTTTCCCTTAGACTCTCATGAAAGTCAATGTATTTTTTTTTAATATCATAAAATGATAAAATTAATGCATAAAAAAATGTATGAATATGTAGGAGAATTACTAAAATGTTGGAGTTAGATTTGACCTAATGAAGTGGGTTATAAAGTTTTTATATAAATCAACAGTTAATTGTTTCCATAGTATTAAATAGAATTGGGGCCGCAACATTTAGTCGTCTTTGAAAAGCTGTCCTTTCTTTAAATTATGCGGTTAAAATTGTTCGAAGAGTTTATTGCGATATTAAATAAATGGATGTACGTAACGTTTCAGCGAAAACTGCACCTTCATGAAATCTGCTGGTCCCTTCTCCATAGCGAAAATAGTATCCAAACAAAAGAGTATTTAACGTTTCAATGGACTTTGCTGAGAAAATGAAGTTAGATGCGTCAGTGTACAACTCTAGATCACTCTTTAAATTTGCAAGAGTTATGAAGTTGTTGAATTGACTAGGAAAAGGTCGGCGTGACATTATTACTGAAGCGTTTTATCCTAGATAGACGTTTCCTCCGCTGCTCCTGAAAATTATAAGGAATTCAAGCCATCCTCCGTGGATTATTTTTCACCCCTTTCAAAATTGTGGCCATGATAAGTGGATTCTCAGCACGTCCTTCTGGGCATCAGCATATCGTGTGCTGGGAGGGAACTTCCGCTGCATGACGCTTACGCGGACGTAGGACTCCATAAGGGACCTCAACCCATGAGCATTGCATTCATCACCATAGATAGTCTATTTTAATCTACTGAACGTAGGTTCTGGAGGTTGCGCTACGGCAAATGCTTTATTACATGTCGTGCGGACTTCCTCCAAGTATAAACCTTCCTTTCCAAGCATTGTTTCCTCCCTCATTCATTCATACTTTGAACAACCCTATATATAGTGTAATAAACCTATTTCTTTGGTTTTCTTTCCTTCCTTGCCCAACAATACCTCAAATCATGTTTTTTGCCATGATTAAATTTCACCTATCATTTCTCTCTCTCCATTCAACACTTTAACATTTCGTCATTATTTTTTCCTTTCTATTTAATTTACTATTATTTATTTCGTTTTTTTGGAACCACACCCCGAAAGCCTTTAATCTGTTCTCTTCTTCTTTTTCTCAAGATTAGGTTTCCTTTGGAGCGATAATTTTCATGCTACCATATTCACTGTTTTCATTAGGAGTTGATACACTGTGCTGGCAAAATACTCCCGTCTCTTCACATGTTCTTCTATAGACAAATATCTATTCTCCCAATAAAATGGAGAAGATAGGTAGTGCGGAATATATTGGTATCACCTGTTCAGCAAGTCTAGGAGTACAGTATTTCACTAAAAAGCTGAACTGTATAACAGGAGCAGATAATGTAAAGCGTACAAATTGTGGGTAAATAAAGAGAAATTTAGAAATTAGGAAAATTAACAGAGATATCGAGGAAAAAAAATGGAAAGCTGATTCAATGAAAACATATTCTATTGAATATTTCATGAAAACGTATTCTATTGAATAACGTATAATTCATCTTTAAATGTATTTAGATTTCCCTCCGACAACACCCATTTACTTAAATAACACCCAAGTATGTGGGATTGAAGCCTGCGTAGATTTACTTCCTCCTGCTTGAAGGCTTTTCACGATTTTTCTGCCTCATGAAAATCGCAGTAGTTTACTTTTTCTGTGATAAACACCCACACTTAACCCATTCTTCTCAAACTCGTCTATGCTTATCTTCAGAAACCCAAAAGACACCCATCTAAACTTCTGCTATCTTTACGTCTTCACGTGGGAAGACGTGCAGAATAGAATGAATATTATATATATATATATATATATATATATATATATATATATATATATATATATATATATGTATACATACATATTCAAACTTGAAAATCCCGCCATACGGCGAACAAATATTATTTTCGCACATAGAAATAGACATATAAGGAAAGGGGATAGGAAAACAAAAAAATTTTAAGTGTTTTCCTATCCCCTTTCCTTATATGTCTATTTATATGTGCGAAAATAATATGTATATATATATTTTAAAAACATATCGTGGCTTTGATTCAAGGAAAAGTAAATATTAACCCAATTAAACCGGACCGAATCATAAGTTGGGTAGGCCGACGGTTATTCCGAAACATTCCCTCTGGCCGCCCATTGCCACGCGTGGCGCATGGATCACCCCGCCCTCTGTCTGCATACATCCCCGAGTCGACGAAGCGAGAGCGCCGCGGGCGATGCCGCAATATTCCGCGCCCGCCAACGAAATGCCTCCCGAGTTAACTGCCTTGCAGTCCTCCGCAAATGGCCGCCCTTTGATGCAATTGCGAAATCAGCTGCCCGTGCGATTTCCGCCTGCACCCTGGCAAGATTAGGTTTCCCTTCTCATAATGCCGATTCCCTTGAGCCGTGGCATCCGCCCCTCGCTTTCATCCCCTTCCCACCCCGTACTCACTCACCCCCGACTCGCCACCCTCCCCCTCTCGCAGTCCACGTCTTTCGGCGGAGGCACTTCCAGCGACCATCCCTTGGGTTCTATTCCGGCTTCGTGCCCAGAATTCCGAAAGGTTTGCATCCCAGACTCATATCTCATGCGGTTTTGTATCTACTCATATCCTTTGCATATTTCTCCGGAATTCTCCTTTCCTTTTAAATAATAGAAAAAAATCCTAATGCATGCACCGAGCATAAGGGTGACGCATGATAAAAAAATGTTCCAACTTTTTCAACATGGTAGTTGATCCATCCTTGTAACCATTAAGTACCAAAAACGTTCGACTATGTTTTTGCTTTGCGTTTAAAACGTTCTAATATCCCGAAATACTTTTGGGCCTAAATTTAAAGTTGGTTCCCTGCAGGTTTTTATTTTCCGTTTTAGCTCACAGAGCACTGAATACTCGGAATAATTTTCTGCTCCTTTTTCCCATGTTTAATTTAACCTTGTGTGGTCCAGGAATCTGAGATACCTAGAAATATTTTCGTTTCGGTTTAAGTGAAATACTTTTTAAACTAAATAATTATTTGCATTCATTTCAAGGCTGAAACATGGTTCCAGATTAAAACTGAACTTAAATGCCATTAGTTTCATTATATATCCTTGCTCTAGTCAAAATGCTAACATCTTCCGTGGAATCTCTGTAACATAGCATGATAAGTAAAAGTATTTTGACGCTTGACGCTGACGCAGTACCCAAAAAACTCAGTATTCTGGACGACAACTAACAAATATTGCGTAGATACTACGTCGCGTGGTCTTCCAACAAGCCTAGTATTATTTTTCCTATATAATTACCTTCCTCAGCTCGTCATGGTTTATACCACTTTTTGGGAATTGTCACCAGGATTTAAAGAAAGATCCTCCAGATAAGGGACCAACAATAGGCAACCGCGCTTCGTATTTTAGCAACGATAATTAATCATTAATTATTTTCGATTGAACGATACGCCAAGCAGAATGCATGAAATTCTTCAAGAAACTGAAGGAAAATCATTTAATGCTCTCATTGCATATGAAAACCGTTAACGACAGCAATGGGCTCAGTCGGCATGCCTGAAAGGCACAACGACTGGTTACTACATTTGTGAACAGAGGCTGTAATAGGAAATAGCTATAATAGAGAAACAATGTGTACGATAAACGACACGAGATTGGATGGAAACCGCATTGAGCTTTAGGATTTGAACATTCAACACGACCATCCAGTCAACTCTAATATGCTATTTCATGGGTAGTGCTAACCTATAATGGGCCAGACTCCTTGTAATATCGAATGAAACCTACGTTAAACGACTTTCCACCCTGCATTAAACTTACACTTTGCGCTCGACCGATTAATATCTTCGCCTAAAAAATGCTCTCACCGTATGACATTTCACCTAGACATAGCGGGCAGGCTGTAAGAAATGACCAGAGGTTTAATTCCGTACGGAAGGTCATCCATTGGTGCCTCGCATCACTTCTCCTCTTTCAATACCTCCCGGGCATCCTTTTCATTTCCATTGCTTCTCCTCTCCTCCCAGTGGAAATTCTTCGTCCCCATCCACACACCATCGGAACGTCCTGTAAGGTCTCCTGGTGAATGCAGATGAATCGTGTCATCGGGAGGAATTGAGTAACGACCCGGTCTACTTCCAATCCGCGTTAATCAGGGAGGGATGGGGAGACGTCCTCCTCACGTGACTCCTATCATTCTCACGCCTCACCTTCAGAGGCTGGTAAAAGTTTCCTCCACACCTGTAAAACGATTCGGTACTCTCGTCTCCTTCCGATGGGCGGAGAGGGAGGGGTTTACAGTCTCCTCCCCCCTCTGCGGCGATCCAAACCCTTCCCACTCCACCCCCAAGTCCTCTCGTCCCCCTCTCCTCCGGGGCCTGCGCCGTCTCCTTATTACCAGCCGGAGCCCTTCTCCGTAATCTCGTTAGCCCGGCGGAATCCCCTCTCCGCCTGTCCACTGCCAACCCACCCTCCATCCTCTCCTTCGGCCCCCGGTCTGCATACGGACGCGCTCCCCCTTTACCGCTGACTGCGAGAGAAAACGCGCCCCTTTTCCTCTGTTATTCCAGCCCCCCACACGCCTCCCGCCGATATCCCCTCGCTAATCAAGGGGCATTAAATATGGATCAATGCCTTCTGCGTTGGCTTTGTGAAATACTTTATGTGAGACATCGAAATGAACCCGTGGTGAAGGAGAAAGGGAGAGAGTGAGGAATACAAACCATTCTTGCCCCCTCTATTCTCCTCACCCTCCCAGTACCCCGGCTCCCTCATTTTCCCAGTCTCCTTCTCACCACCAACCCCCTCCCCCACCCCCGTGGGGATCCACGGTCCATTGTTAGACTTAACAACGAGAGAGGGAGATGGAGTGGGGAGGCCTCGGGCACTTTAGGGGACTTGAGGGAGGCCGTGTAGTCGCGCTACCGCCACTCGCAGGAATAATAAATTCATCTTTGGTATGCGGAGCGCAACCGGGCGTGAGGAGGGAGAGGAGAGGGCCCGGACCCCTATCCCCGGGCCCCCTTTATTCCCCCCCCCACCCAGGAGTCTCTCCTGATTGTGTCCCTCCCCGGTAATAATGTGCTTTGATTCTTTGTCTATGCACTCGCTTCGGTGGGCCAAGGTAAGCTTTTCCGGTGGGTTGAGAAGGACGGCCGCCCCTTCGCTTCTGGAGCCAGGGGTGGCTGTGCCGCCACCAATGGAAATTCCGACCCGCAATTGTCCGGCCCTACCCATGTCGAGTCTGGCGCGTATCTCTCCGGGGCCAGGGTGCCGTGGTGCCTCGTGGAGTCTCGTGCCTCGCCAGGGAAGGAGGGAATCATCGCTTGGGTTCGGGGCGGGGTTCTTCTGGAGGAACGATGCCATGGAAAATACGTGGGGGGTGGGGTCATCCATCTGAAATGAGGTTGAAATGACGCGGAGGAGGGGGGGAACATTCTACTATGTGATTATGTACATTAATCATGCATTTAAAGCTCATATTTGTTCGCCGGAAATGTGGTGAAATTTATTCACCACATTTTGTGCGAGTGACAGAGGCATCAGACCTACGTTATCTCAGTCTTAACTGTAAGCCTCTGTACACTTGTAATCCACGTACACGAGAAGCAGGAGCTGCAGCACAGCATGGTATGAATAAGTGGATTTCATGTGCAGATCAGCTACATTATAAGATGATTTTAGAGAAGAATGAAGCATCAAATGGGAAAGGTGACATCAGCTCTCGACGAAGATATAATGGGTTGATTCCAAACTAAGGTTGTTGAAGAAAAGAGAGGGAGGTGTAAAAACTCCAATAAATTAAATTATGCCATACGGTCGTTTATTTAACGACGATTTTAAATGTTCAATCAAAGCATTTGATCCAAATCAAAGGATTTGAATAACCTGAAGCATGCTTTCTCGTCAGTGTAAAAATATCACTTGAATGGCTGTTTTTAAAAATTAGATGGGTGATCAAACGTAAGTGGGATACCTATTCTTGGAGTAATATTTTGATGAGAACATGTAAATAAATGATCTTTATTCGAAAAATATCTCACTTGTCGTCTGCTGTGGCGATGCAATTTGAGGATTGCTACGATGGATCAACTACTTGGTACAAAGCCCCTTGGCAGAGCAGATCAGTTAAATGTTCTGTTTCACAAAGCTGATCAATTAAATGAGTGTTTAATTTTGCTTCGCGCATTCCATGGTAATTTATGCGCAAGGTATCCCTTTCGTGTTGGATCAAATCCACAATATTAGGGTTCACACTCGGAAATAATAGTCTATTTGCATTTCGAGGATTCTTACTGCAAAGCGGTATCTTCGTAGGGAACCACGGGCAACTTTGTAAGCAGTGGGCTGTGGTCTCGTCAGCGACTTTATGGCCATCATTAATTCGATGGATTTTCCTTCATCATTTTCAGGTTTCTCTGCCTAAGCTCAGTTCATGTCAAATAAATTAAACGGTGATCGGTTTCACCCTTTATGGACCTGATAGAATGAAACGTTGTGGACATCCTAACACTCGTATTATGAATACACTAACTACATGATTCCTACGATTGCAGTTCGTAGAAGAAAATAGGTTACTTATCATTTCATTTAACTTTGATTTTTAATGTACTTATTTATGTTAATAAGTGAACTCTTGACTCATTACAAAGCAATTGTTTCCGCGAGTTTGGTACGCGTATCGCTGTTGGTCGAAGTATTGATATCAAGTATTGGTGTGATACGTACGACAATTTTAGTTAAGAATTTATATTTAATCCTCTGTGGATACCTCTGATCATTAAATGCATTATTGATAATGATCAGATTATCGACAGAGAATGATTACCTATAATTTATTTTGTTATAGTTAGCAAATGCCGGTTAAAGCAACATTTTATGCATGTAATCGCGCGGGTGAAGTTAGGACAAATTCGTTTTATGATGCACTAATCCATGACGTTTAGGGAAAACTGATGTAAAATTTGTTATTTTTCATTACTTCTTCATCTTGGAATGTTAAAGGGCTTACCTGGAACAAGAATTGTGCAAATGCGCTTTGATGATTACGTTTTTGTGTGATTAAGTCCACTGATATTCATTTCCATATTATTTAACAAAACTTCATGATAATGACATTTGAAATGGTGTAATTATGCAACTTCTGTGCAACAATAACTTCTGTGAGTTTTTTAAGGGTTATTATCGCATTCGATTAAGCCAATTTAATAAATTTGTTTCTTCTTTTTTCAGGCGTATTCCCGGATAACTCACGGTGTGACCATCCATATGATATGAAGGTAGCGTGTCCTTTTATTTCAATAGAATTCTAAAATATTATACATTACATTTCCTGATATACTTTCTCGGTGCCTTCCTAATTTTCTTCAATTTGCCATTTTAACGCTGCGCGTGTCGATTTTTTTCTTCCGGAAATATGTGCATCATTCGCTTCAAAATCAAATGTATTCCCTGAACTAACGGTGCTTTTCTCAAAGTAGTAATACTTTACTGCAAATTTAGAAATATATGTTCTTTTCTTCCGGGTATTTCGATCGATAAGTTTCGAGTCGAGATGTCACCGTTCAAACCGTGCAAACTAATAACCGGAGCATTCGTGTTGTTTGGGCTCCGTCGCGTACAGAACGGGAATGTGGAAGCACAATGGGTTGAGACGTACTCACTCCTCCGTCTCTGCTTATTCTAAGTCGTGAATTCCCATAGAAGTTCAGCGGAGCGAGGACTCCAAGGAGAGCTCGGATTTGAGGAGCGCACGGAGGAAACGAGCCGAATACGACGACGAAAGATTCGCTAAATGGATTTCGGTCGCAAATGGTTAAATTGTCTTCGCATCTCATGCAACCGAATTTCAAAAGAATTTCTAGCTGCTGCACTGGATGCTATCCAAAATGGCAAGCGCGAATGTATTTGAGTTTTCCTTCCACCCGGCTGCTGTCTCTTCCGCATCAGGCACATATATATCATTGACGTAACTCCTTGCATAGTTTCCCGTAATTACATGATATTTTTGGAAGAAAAGAAGAAGTTACTTAATAGGGGTATGACAGAAGACCGAAGCACTTAAGTAGACACGCTTATGAAACATTAGTAAACATTTTGTCTTGGATTGGAGTTTCCATGTATCGTGTTTCCTATACCTTACCTTTGATTCTAGATATGAGGAGGATCGTAAGGGGTGGGTAAGGTGAATAATGGATAAAATAGCTGTTGGGAATGGAAGGCGGACAAAAGACTCTTTGATATGGTTGGGGAACAGGCGAAAGTATCCCACGTTTTAGGAAGCCTAGCGAAGTTTCAGGCATGTGAGGGGAAGAGAGGAGGTTGTTGGGAGAAGCTCGCAGGAGGTAGTAACGTCGGATGGAGAAGTTTGAGTGGGAGGAAATGTTGAAGGATGCGGCTGTTAGTACTAGCAACATTACACCATTCATAGATAGGATTCTGATACATCCAGTAAAAGTATTACGTAAGTACGTGGTTTTCCGGGAAGCTATATATTTCCAAAACCAGGCACTACGCTAAATGCACTTTCCGTCTGAGTCGTTCGCCAATGTTCCCTTTTCTAGAAAGGTAAAATCAGGGAGAACTAATAGCGCAACAAGCGACACAGTTACCGCAGTAGTTTCCTGAATAATTTGGATATATTATGGACTTAATTGAAGGAAACTATGCCGGCATACTATTTAAATGCTGCTTCTAACGTAAATATTTGTTGTGGTTTATTGAAATACGGATAATAATTGGACACAGCTTCAATTTGAATCTAATTTTAATAATTATTAACGCTCGAGTCTGCGTTAACCGAAGAATGGTAACCGTGTCAGCAGTAATGCTCGTCTTAGTTCATGTTTTACAATTACGAGGATGTTTCGTAAATTTTAGTAGAGTTACTAGTTCCCCATTCGGACTTATGACCAGTTTTCGAAATCGCCACAACGTTCATCAACCATCCGTTGTACGTTTGTGGTCAATTTTTTCCCATACGCTCTGATCGATCGATTGAAGTTGCATTCCTGCACCGTGGACTTTCCCATTGAACCCCGACCGATTCTCGAGATCCAACTGTCTTCTTGCACTAAAAGCCTAACTATAAAGTTAAAAAATGTTTGCCATTGCGTAAAGCAGGGCTTTGAAGGTGGTATTTTGCGGCTTCTTCGTGAAAAACAAACATCTAATGTAGTGGAGTGAGTATATGAAGTTGTTCTGCCGCGTATCTAAGCTATAATTTGAACTCCAGTTCCAAGGAGTCTTCCCCGTCGACTTAATCCGAATGTTGGCATTCAACTGCCCCAGGTTGACCCGTAGCAAACATAATATCCGTCATAATTTTCAGGCGCGTTACATTGCAGACGCTCATAGCCATGGACCATGGTAAATAGAGCACTATTCTGACTGTTAGCGTCTAGTTATTCGGATCCCTTCAACTTTCATACTGCAAACTGGGGAGTACAAATGATTTTTCTTGAACTCCACACCGTAGTCCCTTGTATGGTAATAGTCATTCCCCGAGAAAGTTTTGCAAGCACTCCGGTCCGGAGCGACGTTGGGTGAACTGGTACAGCCCCGCCGGCTCTTCCCTCGCTTCGGGAAGCCAGGGGAGGACCGCAGTGGGAGACCGAGGGTTATACGTTGCGGTGCGCAAGCAATCAGACGGCGAGGGCAATGTTCTTGTTGTGCATGTTGTGTGTACTGTGGGTCGAGAAAAGAATATTAGAAATTGAATTTATCGATTTTCGAATGGTCGGCACTCGCAGTCGATTTTCGACCGTCCTTTCAGAAATCAAAACCGTAATTTTAATCTTCCAAAAATCCGTTCCTAGAAAAATGATATTAAACTAAATACTAAAATTTAATGAATTAGTAAAACACAACAGCAATTTCTTTAAGTGCATAGGCACGCATGTATTCGCACGAATGTTTGTGTGTGAGCCAAATTATATGGAAGTGAATGTACTCATAGATGTGTCGTGAAACAATTTTCATAATCAATCAAAAACAATTTTCGCCCTGAGAGTGGTCCACTTTTCCATGTTCCAACCGTGGAAATCGATTTTAGGAGTAACCATTTTCTAGAATTTGGCATTGAAACTGTCTTTGAAGGAAGATTTCACAGCGAAAAGACACCTGCTATCATTAAAAATTTCCAACTTTGCATTCAAGGAAGTAGTTCGTTAAAGGTATTCCTCATGAGTGTGTCGCCAGAAGCATTGGGGCCTTGGCAAAAGTAGACCGGCATCGAGTAGAAGTTTTAAAAAAGCCTTGGGCTCTCGGCGGATACTTTAGATCAATTGTAGAGGTAACAAAAAAGAAACCGAGAACCGTTTGGGAGGGGGAAGAATGAATGGACCAACACTATACGGGGAGGAGGAAATGAGGAATTGGGAGCACCTTGGGACTCAATTGATTTGTTAGGAATATAAAAGGAAAAATACGGGAAGACCCCACGAGGGCAGATCCGGGGCAAGCACGTAGAGCAAATAAAGAGGGATGCGAGAGAGAGAGAGGGCTCGCGGTGCAAGGTGAATTAAAATTGGATGAGGGAAGAACGGAGGCAATGCTGCAGTCAGCCAATCTTCGGATTGAAAGGCTAATGAATGCGAGGGGCGGTGTGCAACCCCTCCCGAAACTATCCCCGCGGGTGTTCGCTTATGTCCCGCAATCTGTGCCGGAGGGACCCGCGCGTGTGCAAACTCCGTCGAAGCATCCAGATGATTCGATGGCAGCGACGCGAGGGTAGTATTTACTCATGCGCTCGGGGCCTAGTGACCGCTTCCACCCATGGGGGGCACGCCTGCGCTGATAAGTCGGGCGCGAAGAAAG
The DNA here is from genome assembly GCA_037158775.1 of Hetaerina titia. Lineage (NCBI taxonomy): Eukaryota > Metazoa > Arthropoda > Insecta > Odonata > Calopterygidae > Hetaerina > Hetaerina titia. The sequence continues at coordinate 74,633,940 of CM073778.1, read as the reverse complement.
ATTAGGGGCACCCGAAGAGATATATATACATATTGTATTTATAAGCCTTCCGTTGTACTTAATACATTGGCGGCAATTTTTGGTAAATTTGATTGGGTGACTTTCGTCGAATTGTAGTCAAATTTTCACCCACTTCCACCCTCCCGAGGGGCCAATAGCGGTGTACGTGACAAACCAATATTTGACGGTTTGCTTCAGGACGCACCCATCGAAGTGTGATTCTTCCGTCAGAAAAAAAAAGACGGCGACTGAGCAGGGACAAAAGAATGAAAAGGAGACCTAATAAAATGGAGATCTCGATTACAGGGGAAATTTGCTTATTCGTCAGATGGAGTGAATAGGTTTGCTAACGATTCATTCTTTTTGCTCACATCCGTTGACCTTATGGCGGATGACATCTTGAATTTGTGCCGAGGTATTATTTGGCGTAGTTGGGTTTTTCGGATCTTTGAACCGGTTTTAATGTTTTCCAAAAATGAGTGAGAATATGTATTTGTAACGAATATCTTTGTTATTTTCTTTTTGGTTGCATATTATATTATTTATATAAAAAATATGTGTGCATACTCGCAAAAATACTCGTGTATTATATATATATATATATATATATATATATATTCGAGTATGTGTGTGTATTCATATATATGTATATATATTTATTTATTTATATTTATAAATACCTTTGCGCACTCCGGCGATACACAAACACACCGATAAACATATTCATAACACAGAGACACCAAGAAATATTCAAATATTTTTATCTGTGTGTTTATATTTATGTGTATATACGAGTATACTATGTGTGTGTGTGTATACACGCACGTCATGGAGGTTATTCTTCTTCCGTGTTATCATCCGTCTTCAAGGAAATTTCACTTTTATAGACGCATCGGTTTCTTCATTCCTCCCTCTAGAGCATTCTCTTTCATAACACTACGAGATATGAGAGCATTATTCGAGAAATATATCTCAGATACGCTTACAAAACCTACAATCCCTCACGCTCGGAACCGCACAGTAAAGAACTCCGTAGATGAGTTCATAATTTGTTCTTCTTATGTAGCCCGTTCTTCGAATAATTACACAGGCCTACAAAAAACAATTTTTTTTTGGTGCCGGGAATCTTTGTGCTGATTTTAACTATATTTCTAGAGCTGAATCCAAATATGAAATCCGTTTTTATTTAACAGCTCTACTTTTTTAGATATGGCACATCTTACGATTAGTTGTTGTAATGTTTGATATATTCCGGAAAATAATTTTCAAAGTTAAATAAATCTATAAGTATACTAATTTATAGCCACTCTGCGGTGTTCCTTTTATTTTCAATAAACTGTCAATAAGTTTTATGTATATTTCTGTATTGTAGGCCAATTGCTAGAGAACTGAACTTATCGAAGGAAGCATCCGAACTACTAGCATCAAGACTGCATGAAAAGAATTTAATGCAACCCGGTACAAAAATAAGTTTTTATCGCACAAGGGAAAAGGATATGCTACCCTTCTTTACTCAAGAAGACAATCTTACATTTTGTTTAGACGTTAAGGGTCTTTTGGAAAAAATGGGACTACTATCACAATATGATGCTAGTGATTGGCGTTTTTTTATTGATATCTCCAAGCGTAGTTTAAAATGTGTACTTCTTCACAATGGTAACAGGTTTGGCGCAATACCAATCGCTCATTCAACTAAAATGAAAGAAGAATACGATACAATAGCATTGGTCTTACAGAAGACCAGGAACATCGCTGGGTGATTTGTGTAGATTTAAAAATGGTGAATTTTCTTCTTGGGCAGCAAAGTGGCTACACAAAATATCCTTGTTTCTTGTGCCTCTGGGATAGTAGGGACAGACAAAACCACTGGATTAAGAAGGAGTGGCCTAAGAGAGAAAATTTGGTTGTTGGGAAAGAAAACATCATTGCTGAATCTTCATTTGAAAGAGAGAAAATCATCTTACCGCCTCTACATATTAAACTAGGCCTAATGAAGCAATTTGAAAAGGCTCTTGACAAGGATGGACCATGCTTCGGCTACCTAAGACTAAAGATGCCCCATATAAGTATTGAAAAACTTAAAGCTGGTATTTTTGAGGGACCACAAATCAGACAACTTACAAAGGATCCTGCTTTTGTCGAGTCAATGAATGAGATTGAAAAAATTAGTTGGATGTCATTTGTTGAGGTCATAAAAAATTTTCTAGGAAATCACAAAAGTGAAAATTATATTGAGCTGGTAAACATTATGCTCAGTAACTTCAAATCACTTGGATGTAATATGAGCACAAAAGTTCACTACCTACACAGCCACTTAGACAATTTTCTTGGAAATTTAGGAAACACAAGTGAAGAACAAGGTGAAAGATTTCACCAGGATATAAAAACAATGGAAGCTCGCTACCAAGGAAGATGGGATAACCATATGATGGCAGATTATTGCTGGTGCTTAAAACGAGACTGTTTGAACAAAGTGCACTCAAGAAAATCGCGCAAAAGAAGCTTCCGATGTGTTGAGTGATGTTTTTATGTATTTTTTCTTTTCAATTTGTTTTAATACAGTAAAAAATTTTAGTATTTGTGTTCAATTGTATTGTAAAATTCTGTTGTGTTTGTGGGTGATTTAACAGCCCTAGAAATAAATCAAGTCTTTATATTTAGTGGGTTTTATTATTAACATATTATTCCCATATCATCATGTAGAAGATTTTTTTACGTAAGTAACAACATATCTATGTCTTGAAAACTATAGCGGATAGGAAAAAACTAGTGTCATAATTGGATTCAGCACCCCAATTGTTCTTTAAATCAACATTAAAAGCTCCGGCACCAAAACCACTGTTGGCCTGTGCTAGTATTTCATCCTCTATCATCTACTATATTATACCTTTAATCACAACTCATATTTGATTTTACAGGCAAACAGAAGTCCTTACCAATTAATATCTAAATATGATGGAATTTCAGAAAAAGTGTCGTGGTGCCGAATGCAGTTGGGAAGATCATGTTCTGCCAAAAAGAGGTACAAACTTTAGACTGAAGTATTTTCAAATCATATTCTTAATCAGATTCCATACGCGAAGGACACTCTCAGAAATGCACTTCCTGTCATCAAACAACCAAGTCTGAATTCCCACATTCTTGCCAACTCTCCAGGGGATATTGATCTTCTGAATCGATAATATTTTTTTTTAAATAAGACTTTTCTTTGGCTTCAGATAAATGAAAGGTTAAATAAAGTGAACCTCATGAGTAAAGTTTGATGAACGTCCACATTATAAACAACCAAACAACCGATACTTGTACCAATTTAGCTCTGGGATCAAAGAAAAAAAGCTGGTAATACCATTTAAGAGTACCTATTAGGCCTGTTAAAAGGTGCGACGGATTGTTAAAAATAAAATTCTAAAATATTCGTCGAAAAATATCATTAAAGTATTATTGGTATCCATTTTGGAACGATCCATTAAAGTGTTTACTTAGCTATAATATTTTTTCTCTACACCATAACCTAGCTAGGTCCTTTCTTTAAATCTATAATTACATTTTTCCGCAAATTTTTGCCTAAATTTGTATATACGAATATGTACATTGCGCCAGAGTTTCAAAAGTTGAGGCAATTTGAATAAATATATTGTCAAAGTCTTGTAAGAGATGTAAAAGTACGTAGGATCTTTGAGGGAAGGATAGCGATTAATGAACTAAATCCAATGCAGGACATGTACAAATTTTTATTTCACTTTGTGTCAAATTGTGTCACGATTTTGTATTATATTTTCAATTTTAAACTTCGTATTTGTACGATTTCATCCACAAAAGAGGTCATCAGTGCAATGCTGTTAATTCCATCATCGCTATCTACCGTTTCTCACGTACGGTGTAATAGGTTCGATTTGACCCAAAAAGTAAAACATTTGGCGTATAGATCGAAATCATCGTATTTCTATCTCCTTGGATGGTTCTAGCAAGAAATTGAAAATGGAAGGCACTAGGGATACTATCTACAGGTAGTACAATACATAAAACTAAAACAATTAAATTTTCCATCGGGTCGATATGATCCTCATAGGCTATCAAAATATTAGCGAATTAAATTTAGTGTTTAAATGTACAAGGAACGTAGCTACGGTCGTGAATCAATGTAAACAAAAAAAATACCGGGACCGTAAACTTAATTTTTTTAATTAAGTTTACAGTCCCGGTAAATTTAGTGTACTTTTAATGATGGACATTTCAGAACAATCAGTAGTATGTACTAGGAGATAAAAGTAACAATGGAAATGGGCGATATAAAAGGTTTCTACGAATTGAATTAGGCGTGGGCACCCTTATGATGGTTTGAATCCGTCACTAACCCTAGGGTTATAAATAAACGTTTAATTCAACGTTTGTGTATCCGGTTAAAGTTGAGTCATAACTACTCAGAGTTATTTAAGAATTTTAATTATATTGATGTACAATGGCATTACCTCTGTTATAAAAATGCAATAGCTTACCTAAAGTATGATTCTGAAATCACATTATGAAACAACTCACCGTTGTCAATGAAGTTTTATGTATTTGTATGGTAATTAATATTCATTTAGCCTTCAACTAATACATTATTTTTTATAAATATGTGTCCTAAGAACAAAGTTCTCTTTCCCCTGGTTAAATAAAAAAATCAAGTGATTCTTCAGGTACAGCCAATTAAGATCAGCCTTAAACTGAAATTTTTACTGTTTAATCGTGTGATTTTTAAATTTAAGGAAATCTAATATAGCAAAATGCTGATAAGATTGGCCAAAAAGTGTTCTTCCTCTGAATAAAATTAGAGATTAAATGAAAATAGTATTTTTAATAGCATTCTTCACTTTAGTTTCCTTTACTGGAGATTTACTGGAGTTATCATAACACTCACCGCTCTTATTCTACAATCTCAACTGATGGATAGGTACCTCCGAATTTTGGAATAAACGAAAGATACGTTTCTTTTGTCCAGTCGCTATCATATTTAAGCTGTTTCAAATCCACGAAATATTTTTCACTTTATTCACCACCTCCGCCTTACCTCTGTCATTCTCTTCATTCCCCCGTCGCGCATTCCCCTTCTCGTATCATTCAGCTTATCGATCCTTCTTTCTCTTTTTTTTACCCAATTCCTCCAACTGATCTTTACCATCCCGTATCCGAAAACTACATCTCGAAAGTTTCAAGCTCATTTTTCTCAGTTTTCTTTAACGTCCACGTGTTGGCACCGAACAGAAATACAAGTCACACAATTTGTCTAATCCGGATACGAAATCAACTCCGCCCCACGGTGCCCCCAAGTGCCAGGTAAATGTTTTAACTGTGGCCGCAGGTTCGGTCGATTCCATCGTCCATCAGATGTGACTGTTTTGTGGACGGCAAGGCGGGAGGCGTCGGTGTGGGTGTGGGGAGGGGTAGAGGGAGGAATGCAACGTGTGGCGTGTATGTCTCACTCAAGCGACGCGCAACTCATAATTGCAATCAAAGTCGCGTCTCCTCGGCCGGGTGGGGAGCGGAGGACGGGTACGGGGCCAGCAGGGAACCAAGCGTTAATTTGCATCGATGACCATTTTGCCGAGAATTACTGACTAGAGGGAGGATTTGAAATGCAATATGCCGGGTCCGGATAATTTGGTTTTGCTACCGACGATCGCTCGCGCAGCTGCCGGAGACTCCGCTTGCCTCTTCCCGGGATACAGCTTCTCTCTCCAGCCCCAGGTTTATTGCGCCGGAGGAATATAAAAGAAGGCAGTCCGCATCGTGACGACTCGGAACCAATATTCCAGGATTTTTTAAGTTTAAGTCTCCCGGAGCGAGAAATTAATCCCTTGCATCGGAGCCGCGAAGTCGGCACCGAAGCTGAGATGAGGAAATGCTCCAAACAAGCGGATTCCTTCTCGCGAACCCCAGAACTCCCTTTTTTACTGGACTGGACGCCATCTGTTCGTTTTTGCCGATTTATAATGCGCGCGAAAAATGTTTGAGGCCGAAGATTAGTGCTCCATCTCCAAGGCCCAAGCAAAACGGATTTATCTCTGATAGTATCTACCTTCAAATATTGATACACAATTGTATCGACTTCCCTTAGTTCCCGGTCATTATGGAACTTCGTGATATACATGTAATTCCGTGTTTGCATGTGTGCGTGTTCATGAAGTTGTACTATTAGAAGTGTTTGTATTATTTTCTCGATCGTTAGGAATTAATGGGAAAATTAAAAATGTAAGAAATAAAAACTCTATTGTAGAATAATTTGAAAATATATGCTTATATTGACTGTATTATTATAATAATGATTTGCTCTCATTTTTTAATTTGATTACTTGCCGTTAAAGATAGGTGTTGGATAGAAACAGACTGGACAAGTATATAAATCTATGCTTCTCCTAATTAAACTCAACCTTACTCCCGACACTACAATTGACTCATCTGCAATCCTCCATACTCCCATCCTCTCTTCGTTCAGACCAGTGTATTCTTTCCTTCTCCCTCCCTCGTTTGCCAAACAACCTTCCCTCTATCTCAATCTTCCTCATCTCTTCGCCAATAAAAATGCGGTGCCTCCACCGTTCCTATTTCTTTTGGATTTTGACCAACAAACCTCTTCCACAGCCATGCCTAGTACTTCTTCCTCTTATTTCCTATATAATTATAAATTTAATAAAATTATTTTTCAAACAGATATTTCATTTAAAATTAATATATCAGCACAATCTTAAGAGAATTTTTTTTTATTTAAAGAGACTTATTTAATAATGTCATAAAATTTACTATTCCCACCTTCTTATTATGTTTTACTTCATGAACGTTTTTTTAAGTTAAAATCTTACTCGTAAACACATGACGTTTTATTTTATGGGGAAACACCATTTAAATACTGCTTTTAGATTTTTAAAAACTATATGAACGTGCTGGTTTCAATAAACCATAGGAGAGAAACAAACGCCTTAACTTAAGTTCCTCTATTCACTTTGGTAACTAGAAATTCTCCATAGTAATTAACGTAGATAATAACAAAAGGAGAACTATGACTTAAGAGATACAAAATATTGGAACTTAGTTAGCCGTTGATTAATTTTTTGTTTTAGGGTATTGGACGAAAACGTTTGGGTAATTTTGTAGAATAACTCCGCTTTAAGTGTGGGGTCTATGTAAGATTGAAATTAAACTATTATAGTAACAGAACTAGTTAAGGTATCCACTGTTCACTTTTTGCTCTCCACAGTGTTAACAGGAAGAATAAGAGCGAATACCTCTCCGGCGAAGAAAATTTTGCTTATCCTTACAAATTATTCCCTTTGATCCCATACATTAACGTATATTATGAGCGGTTAGAACACCATCCTTTGGTTAGACCAAAAAACGCCATTTTAGCTTTATGAAGTGTTTTGAAGACGATTAACAGGAATTGGAGTGCAAATTATTCCATGCGAAAACTTTTTGCACGCTTACTTTGTTGCTTTTGTCGTTGCAACTTGCGTGAGATGAAAGGAATTTTTTTTATTCCACAACTGGAGCATTCATAAAAGTATACCTGCTCAAACTGAGGAATAAATTAAATGGATGGCAAATTGTGTGTATGAAAAGAGATGTATTTGGCCATTTCTTATTTTATCTCAGACTTAACTTATTTAACAATTCTGTAATTTTGTAAATGAAATTGACTAATGAACCCTTTAGAATATTTCTGTTATCGATAAGCCGATTGTTCGTTTCAAAACCTTACGATTTTTTTCCATTTTAGAATTCCTCCATGTGTTTACTGTGTATCTCGTGAGTTAGGTGAAATACAAGGAAGATTTCTTAAATGTTTCTTTGATACTAATTATTCAATTCTTGTACTAACTGGACTAAATATTTACTGCATTTTGCATTTAAAGATGGCGTGATGAAAGAAATGTCACGTATCTAATTATTTGTCACCACAAATACATCATTTTTAAAATTTGTGTTCTTAATATTATTAAACTTATCACTCTCAAGATTGTTTCAGATTTCGTGCTAGCATGTTCCAAAAGCGAGAACAAAATCTTTTCAGGATTTCTTGAGAGGGGGGTAAAAAAGTAATTAAGAATGAAAGCCCTGTTGTTATGTAGCAAATTGTTTAGCCTCTACGACTAAATAAACCTCGTGAACTAAGATATATAGATATCTTAGTACTGAGCAAAGTTGTGAAGAAGTAAAATTCACTAAATGTTTTATTAATACGGTGCTACCAGTTTCATCACATAGGTGACATCTTCAGGTTCAACGTCACCTTTATGACCTATGTCATGGAACCGGTGGTACCATATTAATGGAAAGATTGGTGAATTTTACAGTCTGTCTCATTCCTCCAAGATAAATGTTCACAAGACTGGGCCCGATACAATTGGAAAGTATATTTTACCCCTAATTTTTGAATGGGGCATTTATTGTGAAGCATGGAAAATACAGAGCGTACAAATGTTAGTCCTTTCATATTAAGCCCTTAGTTAATAAATCTTATAACTGAAACCTTACTTTGCCTGCCACACAAACTCTGGCATGAAGAAGAAAGCGGTCGGTGCGATTTTATCCGTGATCGGCCACGGCTCGTCCGTCCTAACAGCCCTTATCCCTAAGCACGAGTACAGAGGGAATGGATGACTGCTTAAAACTTAACAGGGATTAGTGCCTACGGCATATTGGAACGGGGCCTTTGGTCGCGAGGACCTCGCTCGTCCACCCCTGCGGGCACACTGCCAAGCCAATCGACTCCAATCGCCGCAGGGCCGGCGGAGCGACGTCTTCCGCCCATTGGCGCGCTTCAACTTGGCCTCCCCCGTTCACCCTCCTCCCCATACCCTCATGGGCGGAGGAGTGTGGACACGTCCGGCTGAGTGCAAGCGAGTGGAAATACTCAGAAGGGGAGAACGCCCGATCCGGACACGGCAACTCCCCCGGGGAGGAATGGGGGGGGTGGTAGGATGGTTCCGGCAGGTGCTCTGCTAATAAGTAGAAAATTAGGGGAGATAGTCTTAAACGATGCATGTAATGTGTAACTTTATTCTAAACGTTTTTAAGTGGCATAATAGTAAATAATAATTCAACTTCCATGGTTCAGAAGACTCTTTGATGACATATGCCTAATTCAAGTGATTTACCACGATTTCTAGTACAATTGTCAGCAAGAGGCATCTAGACCACTAAGATGGGGAGAACCTTGGGTTAACAATAGAGCAGGCAAGGTTAGGGCATTTTTTCAAGTTAAATATTTAGACATAAGCCCATATTTATTCATGAATAGCTTACGCTCGTAAGACCCCCAGCCACGCGCCCTTATGGTGGCTCGCAGAGTATTATGTAAATGTACCTTGGGAATATAAATTGCGTGCAAGTAGCGGAAATATACTTATTGTATGCGTATAACTGGTTCCCCTGGGCCTTAATTTGTTGTGAGTAGAGCGTAATTGTTTATGATAGTACTGAAATACTTGGACATGTTCGACAGTGTTCATTGCAGCATATCTATTTCGACATCAAAGCGTAAATTTCACGATTCATTTCAGCGATTGTAAGAAATTATCCCATAAAACCCAAGTTTGTATACTGTTGATGTCTCCATCTACACCTTATTTTGCGAAGCGAAGCGATCAGACTGTGTGTGGTAGGGGGTGTTAGGTTCAATATCATGAAGTAGTTTATTGCCGAAAATCTTCGTACTTACGGATAAAAATGAGGCATAAATTAGTTTTCATCAGAAATCTAGGTTACTTAATGTTAGTGCATCAAATATCGTGATTTTTCATGGCTCCCTAAGAGCAATAAAAATAAAACGCTTTTCCTGGGGCTAGAATGCCCTTGTTTCCATCTAACCTCTGGTAATTTACATGCATGCAACATTACATGCACAAACATTTTCGCAATAGTTACAAGAATGTACTTATAATGATGGAAAAAATTAAGAGACAAAAGAGTAGTGGTACATAAAAAATAATTGGGTTCAAGCGTGAAAAGATACGCAATATATGGAAAGAAAGACAATACTCTAGACTTATGTCCTTAATGAAAATCCCACAATAGAAAAATACCAATAGAGGAATGGAGGGTGTTAAAAACTTCGGAAAAACCTACCGAGACATGTCTAATGTGTGAATTTTCAATATCAGCGCTAGCGTGATATGAATTGCAATGAGATAAATGAGGAAAAATAACATTTTATTTAAAATATACCTAATAATCGGAAAAAAATCTAACATAGTAAATTCAATGTAGTAAAAGGTATAACAACATAGGAAATACGTATTCTTACGTATATGACTACAATTATACACTTTACAGCAAATAAAAATAATAAACAAAGAAATGGCAAGTACAAGAACATAAGATAAAAAATAAATTTATATGCTATTACCAATCTAATAATCTATTTAAGTGTGTAAATTTAAGTATTGCAAACATCAGAAAAATAACATCATTTAAAAATAAAGAAATAAATATACTTCATGCACTTGCATTTATATATATATTATATATATGCACAAATCTAGTTAACATAAAACTTTTATTAAAAATATTTGCACACAATTTACATCCATATTTTTTTTCAAGTTCATCCATTTTCCAGGGATGAACTAGATGTTTAGTGTATTATGGATCTATTTATTAAAGTATTGGTAATGCTCAGCTCATAACATGGTATTGTTAAGTAATTGATTACTAAAATAGTCTCCTCTGTCGTACATGAGCCCGGAAATGAGGAAAGAATTAGCGGATTGTCTTATTATGACAATATTAGATTACTCAACTCATAGGTTGGTCTGTTAGGTGACAGCTGACCTCGTTATAAGTCCAACGGGGTGTGTAAGACATACATAAGGGTACGTAGGGGGCCAGTTCCTTCTCTTATGACGCTTGTGGTGACCCAGGGAAGATCTAATATCCAAAAACTTCCTCAACTTGAATGTATTTCAAAATTATGGTGCGGGTGGAGCTATGAGATTTTATTTCGCAAGAAAGGTCTCGAAAAAACCGTCAACCTCATCTCTATCTCTCTCTTTCTCTCTGAATAATGTAGAATTGCATTCCATCTAAATTGAAAGTTGTCCAAATAATACATTTCCTGGCTGAGATTGAAAGCTCTGGAGGCTCTTACCTATGTTGGAATTTTTTCCTGTTTTCAAACACGAGGGGCGCTAGACAGTGAAAGAAATAAGGCCATGCAATCCGAAAACGTAGAAAATGTATAGCGCCATGTCGCTCACATCTTAGGGGAGCACGATAGTCTATTTATTATTGATATGCTATCAATTAACGACGACTTGTATGTACGATGACCATACAATGGAACAACGATTATTTTCTTTGCCTCTTCTAACGAAACAAACTTGACATCCGAAACTACAGTTAGCCCCCTTCAGTTCCGGATACCTCTCTCGCTTCATCCGGTCCAACAAGTCTATCCTATTCCTTGCTTGCGACACATTCTCTCCTCTATCACAGTCTTCAACATTTAATTGTAAATCAAAACGCCCTCAATCCATCTTTCGTGCCCCCTCTGGGTTTCTCCCAACGATCTCCTCACTTTCCCACCATGCCTAGCACTTCCTCGTTTGTTTTCATTGCTGTCCACTTCACCTTTTCCATCCTTATTCACATTCAATTTTCTATATCCTCCAGAATATACAACTATCATCCTGCGTCAATAACCATGTTTCCACATTATGTAAACCGACGCCCCATATCAAAGTTTTGACGAATCTTTTCTTAACATTTTTAATCAAAGCCCCTGCCTGAATTACCTCATTGTGAAAGCTTCTTTTCCTAACGCAATTCTGTGTATTGTGTCCTTACTCTCTGGACAATTTTGGTCCAGGATACCGCCGAGATAGGTGCGAGTATACTGTTTTACCCGCTCTAGTTTTTGCCCTCCTATTACAGTGTATAACTTAGCCCTTCTTATTGTGGAAAATTGTATAACATTTCTTTTATTTACATACTATATATTCTCATCCAATTTCAGTCGCACTGAATTTCAAATTCTCTCAGAAATGCAAGCAATCCCTTTACTGACTTTGCTAAATGTATACGTTGAAAAACACGTGTAATAAAGGACAGTTTTGTCAACTATCCCTCCAAGCATGATTATGAGACGATGTGACGAATGAAAATGAACATAACAAAACCACTTGTCTGTTACCTTGCGTTGGTTTTTGTGCGATATTGAGAAATGACTGTTATCATATGTACTGCCACGCCGGGTTGTATTACAGGGACTTTGAACGTCAACTTTTCCAAATTGCGGAGATGATCTGGCAAAGTATTTGCAATCAGAGCGCATTATCCCGTAGCCTCGTCGTTCTTGATGGCTCCCTAGCCAGAGGGTTATCCGGCTAGTACAATGAATTTGCGTGTGAATCCCCGGAGTCACAATAAGTTTGGAGTAACGTTCCATTCGACAAAGCCTCTCTGCCGTCAACGGGACTCACGACAAACTCGGCCTAAAAACGCGCAGTTTACGAGTTTGCCCACACCACCAACTGATTGCCTCGAATCTACCAGCACACCATCAAGCACATCCACTTCCCCATTCTATGGTGTTCCTATGAGCGCCGGGACTCGCATGCACATCATCTCGTTCATCGAAACATCAGCATTTAAGGAAAGCGGTTGCAGTGTATGACTATGTGAGTATAGAACGTCTTCAAGAGGTGAACACGAAGTTTGAGAAGAAAACGCTTTTTCGTGAAAGTTGGGTTATAAATGTGTCATTACGAAGTGAGCAGTCACTTGTTATATTTTTCCGACGCTCTTTTAGTCAGGAGTCATATTTCGTTGTTATTAATTTTTAGTGTATTAAAGATATTGGGTAACAAGCCATGATATTATTAAAGATTTTTCTTTAATTCTTCAGTTGCTGGCACATTTGCCGGCCACTTGTTTAACGATTCGTTACATTTTCAACTCAGCCCTGTGAATGAGATGAGAACATATGATATGTCTGTTAGATGTAAAGGCGAAACCGAAGGCTTAACTTCCATCATGGAAAATGTAAAATAGAGACTTCGTGGGTGTCGTCGTCGAAGTTTTCTGTTCAAATTTCATCTTGTTCCTATTGTTTAGGAGATTTTACGACATTGTTTTGAAGCAACCGGGTAATTTACATGGTTTATTTTCCGAAATATATTGATGTTTCCTTGGTTGCGACATCATTCCCTGACCGGTTAAACTTAACCAACATCTGTAACTTTGTTTTGTTTTCTCTAGTGCGTTGGTACATTAAGAAATTAAATTTATTTACACCACCGCAGACCTTATCAGTACAATCCTGGATAACTGACAAATAGCAACTACAATGCTTTGGAGGAACAATTTTTATATTGTTTTTTTCCACGGTCATATTGTTATTTAATTCCTCGGTCGTTTCTCATGCGGTGGACGGGTCATTTTCTCGGAGAATTCGATTTCGACTAACTTCCGGCCCTGTTCATTTCATACACGGCATCCCACCGTTGAGAAACCCTTATTTCACCGAGACGTCCAAATGCCCACCCTCTATCCCCTCCTCTCTCTCCCCCTGACGCAGTTCTTTGTCCTCACCCCGTTCCTCCTCTCCAATTACCTTCTCATGTGTTCTTCTCCCTTCCCCCTCATCCCCTTTAGGCTCCGTATCTTGGCCACGCCTCAATCCCTCCCGGACCTCTTCTTACTCCTCCGCCCATTTCATCGACCCACGGTCAATTTCTGAAGGGGCCTCCACAACTTCCCCGTGCACCCCACAAAGGGGTCCGCAGTTCCCGGAATATTTGTCTGCGTGTGCGTGCGTACGTTGGCCCCCAGCCTCATGTGTGACACAGGCGAAGGTAGGTAGGTATGTGTTTCTTATCGCTGTAATCGATGGCAGTTTGGTTTCTTGTTCCGTCGATTCGTTCCACTGACTCCTAACCAACTCTTCAGGATCAAAATCCATTCCGGTGACAAAAAAAATCACTTAGTCGTAGACAGAATTTAATTTAGTTTCCGAAGAGAATTTCTTTTTCCGATTCTTCTCCGAAGTTTGTTATGTGATACTATGAAGGTTCCTGCACTAATAGGAATTTTTTATCCCTGGTTGTTGAATTTACCAAAAAAGATATATCGTATCTTATAAACACTTGGACCGACCTGAACAGGTATCACAACAATGGCAGTCCGCGAAAAATATAATATAGGAGCCGTTTGAAATAACATAAGGTGGCGTAAAACTTCCGCTCCTTCCGCATGATTTTTCTTACTACAAATCTCTTAGAGAAATACGTATTGTAAAATCTTTTCCAGTATGAAGCAATCACGCCAGTAAGGAAAATGAACCATCTTTAACTCTTTGATTAAAAGCATTTAATTATTATTCTTGTTTCACCATCCGATAGGATTTGAGGATATTGTTAACATATAGTATGTGGTGAGTAAAGGAGATATTTTTAAATATTCTAGCATTTTAACACTATAGGTTTCCGGAAAAAATATTCTATTGGAAAATTAGGATAACGGTGTTTGGGCAAGAGATGAAATACCTAAGCGAAATTCTAATAATATAGGAAAATAACCGAAGAAGGCATTGAGAGGAAGAAGAATTTTGTAAAGTCGTTTCAATGAAGTATTTTTGGTAATCAGAGTAAATTGATGAGGAGAATTGGCTCTTTCATGAACATACACATATGTACTTAATACTCCAGATGCCCCCATGAAAGCAAGAAAAGGAACTTAGGTCTTAAGTTGGGGGGGACCGTTATGCATATTAGTTATTTGCAACCGTCCTTAGCCTATATTTAATAGCAGGAATTCCTCTAATAGTTTGGTAAAGTTTATAGTGATACCGTAGAATTCCTTCACATTTGCTGATATTATATATTAAATTCGTGTTCATGTTGAAACAGTACGTGGACGCACCCACAGGAGGTCAAGATTTTAAAGAGAGTCTCTCAATTCTAGAATTACATCAAAGTGACGCTATGTGTGCGCCAGTGAGAAGAATATAGGCAAGGTAAATCAATCGTTTCGATGTATCGAATCAATTCACTCGACATCGACTCAAAACACAAGGAGCTGTGAAAAGCATTGTTTGAAACATCATCAAGATGAGTGCCTTTCTCCGTCGTTTGTTCCAATGAAATCTACCTGAGCGTGCCCTGTTGGAGCGAGTTAATAGGTTTTGGTAACGTTTATCCATAAATGTATGCAATCCGATTGAGGTTTATTTTTCTTTCGTCAACACGTATGAGGGTGTTTGTTGTGGTGAGAAGGAATGTCCTGATTTGGTCCATTGCCACTCAGTGCACCAGTTCCCGCATTCGGTGCCGGTGAATGTTCGAGCATCACTCGTGAAGCGCGATCACATCCTCAAATAATTTTGTGCACTGGAGTGGAGAGATGAAATTTCCTCCCAGAACAATATCCATGCCATATCTTCCCCCAAACAGCAATCTCAGGGTATAATTGCTTCCCGCTCCCTCCTATCGTCCGGGGCAGCTTTCCTCAGCGGTTCCAAGAGCATTCGCCCGGAACCCTCCCGTGGTTCGACTCCCGCTGTCTGCATCTCTGCCGCGGTCCGCCATAAATCCCTTGCCCTGGAAATCTTCCTCCCCGAAGCAGTAAAAAAAAGGAGAGTATTCCGACTCTTGCGACGTCGTGTTATAATTCCACCGTCAGCGAGTGCGGAATGCATTATTCATTCGAAGCATTTCGATGGGACTAGGAATTCCTCCGCTTTTGGGAGCAATAGTTGGTTTGGCGAGCGCATAATTCTGGTTAAGGCGCGCAGAAGTTTACCGTTAACTTCCGTCAACGCGATGGAACTCATAATCCTGGGCGGGCGCATAATGCAGTGACTAGAGAGTAGAAAATGTTTCGGTGTTAACTTGCTTTTCTCTCCCTCTCTCTCTCTGTCTTTGCTACGCAGTGTTCCCTATTCCTACGCCATCGAATTTCGAAAGTTTCTTCAAAACAATTGCATAATCGAATTACGTCGCCAAGAAATGTTTTACAATTCTCGTACTTGTGTCAACAAAACCCCGCTTATATAGAGGTGTGAAGTTGATTTTTCCAATTCGTCTTCCACGGCTAGTCTACCGCACATCGCGCCCACACGTCTTGATGTGCTCGGCTGCTTCATTTGCAGCCACGGCGGCACGCCACAGTATCAATTTATCTTAGCCGGTGTGCTATCGTCTCTAAATTTCATAATTCGTGTCCTTTTTTTCCATTTGGGAAAGAACACCCTCGCGGGCTTCCTGCAGCTCTCGGTTCTGTGGTTTCGATTCCGGGTGATCCGGCCTTCAGCACGAGTGATCTCCATTCAAAGAACACTTCTTGGTCCACCTTTGAGAAGACACGACATGAAAGAGCCCGCCTTGAAACAATGAGCGATAGAACTATCGGATATTGGAGCTTGTTTTCTTTTATCTCCTGTGATCAAAGAAAGACTTTAATGGCTTTATATCGCACCCAGAGAAGGCCAGCCATCGGCGACACGGGAGTCCAGCGTATTCGTTCCTTCCTTTATTTCTGAGGTTATTGGCAAAGGCCTCTCTCTATCTTCCTCTCTATCACTCTCTCTCTCTTTCTCTTTTCATTTCAATTCAATGTCTAAACGTAAAACCTATCGAGAGTCTCTTTAATATTTGAAACACAGAATTTTCTGATGGTACCGCGGGAACGAGGTCTCAGAATGTTTTTCTTTGAGCTTGGTTGAGTTAAGCTTCCATTTCATTACCTCCTTTCTGATGTATTATGCCTACTCACACGGAATTCATTCAATGTTCTCTAAAATGTCTCCGCTTCCAGCTTTAACACTTTTAAGAGCATGCCCTCAATTCAAACCAATTGTTTAACCCAAATCTCTTAATACCACGCGAGGACGTTGTGACCGTAAATTTATATATGAGATGATTATAATATTTGCTGACCACAGTTAAGATCACGTCGTAGTTTTGGGATCAATAACTAATACTAATGTTGGTTCAAATGTGTTCATCCGTTTTTTTGAGAGAAAATTCTGATTGTGCCACTGAGTTTCTCGTCATTGCATAAAAATGTATTTTGTGACAGCAGTTTTGAAGTTCAATTGTTATATCCTAATTCATTTTACCCATTCGCATTAGCAACTGATTCTACAGGAGTTCTAGTAATGCCATATCAATGAGTCAATTATGAGTAATTTATTTCTTGGCATATTTTGCCTTCAATCATTCATTTAAACAATAGGCAAGCTGTTAGAAATAATTTACTGACCGTAGCCGCCATATACCATTGATAGTACAAATTAATTGTTCTTGAAAATACAGACATTTCCTGAATTAGTTACTCGATATAATTATTGCTGCACGAAAAATAATAAATACGGTCAGTAAATTATTTCTAACGCCTTTTATATTGTTTAAATGAATGATTCGAAGGACAAAATATCCCAAGAAATAAATCGTAATTTGCAATGTACCGTTGCAACTCTTGAAGAATCAGCGGCTAAAACGAATGCGCAACATGGAATAAGATGTAACAATTGAAAGTCAAAACTACTGCCATGAAATACATTTTCATGTAATGACGCGAATCACAGTGGCAAACTCACAATTTTCTCTCCAAACGGATGAACATTGTTGCAACGCGTGTTTATAAAACTGGGTTGATCATCTTGGGATGTCTCAATTGTATAGTCCAATTAATCAATTGAATTAATTAAATCCATGTAACATTAAGGTTTTTAATAGGACAGTGGAATTAAATTACAGGATGATCATTCCACCGATGAGTGGTTGATAAACCTCCCAAGGATTCAAAATAATTTCCTTTGCCCCACAACCGTAAAATGACGCATTTTAAACCTCGCCTTTGTGCATATATCTTACGCTGATGAAAGTTGATACACTGATCAGTGATATGGCACGGTAATTATATTCCTTCCACGGTTCCTCTTGAATCTATAAGAGGAGGATTCCGCCCGGGCGGTGAGGTGCACGATATTTCATCCCCGACTCCTCGCGCCTCCCCCATTCCCCCAAAAAGAGGATATGAATAAATTTCCCGAAAGCTCCGGGAAGTGTTAAAGTATCCTCCACCCTCTCTCCTAGGTCACCATTCCGAAAAAGAAAAGGTGTCGGGTGGATTTTTTATCACTATATTTTCATACCTTTTATGCCTCTCCGAGCTCCCACCAATCCACCCCCGACCCACCCGCACACAGTCAACCTCCCCCTCCCCTTGCCGACCCCTCCACCCCTCGTCCCGGCCCGCATCCCTCTCTTCACACCTCCCCGTCACCCCATCCCCCTTTCCTGACCCCCTTTACACTTACACGGGATTCGAAAGCCTTCCCATCTTCCCCTCTCCCCCGCCGGATCGTCTCCACCTCCCATGTCCCGCTTTCCACAACGCATCGACTCCTTCAAGCCTCCCCTCCCCCCTCAAGATAGCCACCCCTAGCCATGCTGTATGTATTCCCTTTTATCCTTTTTTCTTTCACTTTCCCGAACTTCCAGGACGAAACGTGACCCGCACCCGTTTTCTCCAATACGCTCAGAACCCCACCCCCACGCTCTCCCCACCCACCTGATCCACCTATCCCCCTATTCCCCCTATTCAACTCGCACCCCTCTCCGCCCTACTCTCTTCTCCACCCTCCCTACCTCCCCTTCATGTCGACCTCGAGATCGGAGCGAATAAACTCCCCGCCTCCTCTACGCATCCCGGGAGAGTATATACGCCCGCTAACACATATGTACACGGCAACACTCACACCCACGCACACTCACACACTGAGACACCCTCGCGCGCATATTACCTATATGTGCACGTATGAAAGAGAAGCTGCTGGGGTCCCGATTCTTTCTTTCTCCGGGTCTTTTCAACTCCTATCCCCTCGTTCCGCCTCCCTCTCCCGAACCCACCCTCACAGCAGCCTCGGGAGTACGCGGTGAGCTAACCCTCTCCCCCCCCAGCACCACCAACTCGTCTCCCCCCGCGTACGTTCGGGACGAAAGGGAGACGGAACATGTTAATATACTTTGCCCTATCACACGCACCCTCCTCCCCCACGCACCGGTCTCCCATTGGTCCGACATCCCAATTTTCTTCCCCCACACCCCCTTTCTGCTGTCCCTTTCTCTCTCCCTCTCTCTCCAACCCTCTTTTTCTCCCCCCGCCCCCTCCATCCTTCCTCCTCGCCTCCTCTCCACTCAATCGCCTAACGCCTCTCCCTTTGCCTCTCGACGCCGGGATTACGTGTGGGGGTCATATTTGACTCCCGGTAATCTCCTTTGGTTCCAGTGAGTTTATTTATTTTTGCGAGAATAAATGTTGCCCATGGAATTTTCTTGATATTCAGTAGTGTGGTAACTTCATAAGGGTGAGGGCTTTTGCGCCTCTGCAGTAGATTAATTGCCAGATGGTTTTAAGATCGGTGGCACACACCTAGAATTCCAAGTTTGCGTGCATTAATTGTAAGGACGCTTCACCTTTCAACGTGGTTCCTTATCAGTTAATATTAATTAATAGGTCGCGTCTTTTTTTTCTGTAACAATGGCGTGGTTTCAATCTCGTTTCTAAGCCCCGCGCATAGTTATGGTTCATCTTGAACGCCATTGCAGCTGGGTCGATTCTTTTCTAATGATATTTCACTTTCGACACTTCATTATGTCGTTCCAGAAGTGATACTGGTAATAACCTTATCCGGGAATGATAAGCGAACTGATGAGCGCAAAAATATTGAGTGACGAAGAGTGGCTGAAACTATGTAGAATAAGCTTTTCATCTTAAATTAATAAAAAAATCACGGAATATCTATCCGAAGGTATGGTTTGATAAGTGCGGATAGGGCACACCTATCGCTAAGCCTAACGGTGTGCGGAATTTGCATATACAGGGATGATGGACCAGATTTTTCTCTGTGCCACCTATGATTTCCCAGGAACTTCTGGTACGCAGAAAACCACACATCTCGAGTGAAGCTGATTGTTTCCAGAGGCGTCTACCGGAATCGAACCCAGAACTTTGGGTAAAAAATATCATGTGCTTTAACCCAATGGACTTTAAGTCTCATCTTAAAGTAATTGCTCTCTCGAAAACATAGTGAAATAAATCCAAATGAAACCTATTATGATGATTTGATGGAATGTAGCGTAATTTTCGAAGACCGCTAAGAACTCGTCGCTAAATATTCAAATCAACCGCCCTTAAGTTTTTCGGCCGGAATTGCTAAGCACGCACTTAGTATTCACATCATTCAAAACGTCAGAAGTATTATGAACGACCGGTGACCACATAGTTTCACTTGTAATACTGAAAGCTACAAATACATGATAATTGTGGCAGTTTTTATTGATCTACTTTTGAATTTTTGCACTATGAATGATTCTCAAATGAAAGAGTTTGCATCTAAGACCTCGGGACTCCAAGGTGAAATTGAAATTTCGCTTATTATAAGTAAAACAGGAGCAGCAAGGGATAACTAAAATGCTTGAAGTTTCCAATGTACAAAGAATGACCTTTTCGCACGGGTTGATTTGCAACGTGAAAGACATCCACGTCTTTGCCGTAGCAATCTAAAGGAGAGTGATATTTTTAAAATTGTTACTTCATTAAATGTCCGCGTTGAGAGGTGTACACGGAATTTCCAGGCTGGATTCCTTCATTGAAAGCCATGATTTTCATGATGACGATTTTGTTGTCAAGAATATTTCATATTATTGCATATTCCCCCATATTCCACTTGATTTTATTATGACGCCCACGAAGAAAGGAATTAATAAAGTCTTTGACGTTGGAGCGAGATGTTATATAGTTCGGGGACGTCAGATATGATGAAAGCCGATGAGCTTAATTTGGATGCTTTTGAAATAAAGGCATGGAGTTTCATAGCGCTAATAAGCTTGATAGGGAGGAAGACTAACAACGTTATAGATGTGGTTTGTGACGATAGGACGCTGTTGGAACATATCCTAAGGTAGGATAAGAGACAGAGGATACCATGAGAGCTAGTGGGATATTGAAGAAGAGTCATGTAGGATATAGGAAGTGCTGTACGAGGAATTAACTTGGGGCAAAATATGTTCACCGTATGCGGATGTGCTCTATATGTCCACGAGACTAATATTTTTCATGAACCTTTAAAAATATAGCTAACCTTCAAACAATAGAAAATAAATAAAAGGAAGTGTTTAATGCAATATGTCTACGCGCTAGCTCATCCATATGGTCAGTTGCATTGGTTCTTTTCAGGGAGCCATTTTTTATAGTGATGAATTGATCAATAAACAACGCTTTTTTTGCTGAGCCTAGGTTCGACTCCATTTATTAATTAACCATTTTTTTCCATCTCCACTTGCCTACTTATGGGACACTTCAATAATGTGTGAGATCACATGGCGTTTCTTCCGAACTTTAGCGACATGCGAACCTTATTTTCGAATCGAATCTGAATGGTGCCTTCCCCTAACGGAACTAATGCTATCCAGATTTACAATCTCCGTCAACGAACTTACTTCGTATCTATTTGGCATGATCAGGGTATGTGCCGTCATTTTGCATGAATGGGAAGCGCTAATATCATCCGTCGATTGCCTTAGTAAAAGAAAACTACTTAAAATATTTTCAGTTTCACAAATATTCTAAACATTAAATTTTCTAATTAAATTATTGTTGTCGTCAGAAAACAGTTTTTTAACATGGTTAAATTCTTCTGATGATGCTAACATCTTTTCAAGCGTGAGAAATTTGGGAGAATACGTTTGAAGAATGAAATTAACTGAAAATGTTGGGTAAAGTATTGATAATCATTTGAATTAAAAGAAACTAAATACCTAATTAAAATAATTACTGAGTTACTTAAATATATCCTGTTATCATCGATTAATGTATTTTTTTTTAGATTTTCAGATTCTTGTATAAATATTGTATAATTTATATTACTTATGGCAGATCATATTTTGCTTCGTAGATATTCTTCAGGGATAGGAAAAATTGAATAAGTTCCCAATAGAATTACATGAAACAGACTCCACAATTAACAGTATTTGAAGGGATTCGGGATGGAGAATGTTGGGTGCGGAAGGAAATTTGCGTGAAGCACTCAGTTCTCGCTCATGCTTAATAACATTCAAGCTTTACTAACATTAATGTTTTACAGTGGTAATGTAATTGAAGTAGGTGGTCTGCCGCTTAAGTCAGTTAGATTACCGGATATGATAGCTTAAGTTGGCCAGTCATTGGATTTACATTTTAGATTGCGGCAATACGGGACCAATTGCCAAGAGACGCGTAGCTTAAGACGATGGAATTTTAATGAGAAAGGAACCTAAGTGAAGCGTTAATTGGGATGAATTAAATTAGAACAGCTGGAATATTTCTTGTGATCGGCAGTCGCTTTTAAACTCTTCCGTTCCATTGATAATGGGGTCACGCTTATTCGAGTTGAAACGGTCACGGTTTCATCGTACCAATTCTTACAGATACTAAACGGTAGTAAATTTGACAATGGATATTGGAACATTTACGACTCAAATTGAGCTCCCGGGCAATCTACGGACGCATGTCTCTGTGTTTTAAGAAACACCTGGTATATTTAAATATTTGATGTGAAACATCCGGCAGTACAAGCTGACAGGAGAGCGGACATGTGTTTGTACTCCCGTAAGTACTTACTGTTCGACCGCAGTCTCTTTCCTTAAGGGGAACCTCAAGGCGGAGGATCCAAAGGCCTTTCCGACAAAGAAAGGCCCTCGTGAGTCGTCATAATAACCTGAATAAATCAGGATGGGTGGAGGGAATGGGGCGAACGAGGGTGCATCACTGACATTTCCCCCTCAGGAATAATTCCGTGCCCTCGGTTTCCGAAAGGTGTCCATTAGATGCAGGAGAGTGAGAGGGCGTTCGAGGACCCTTGGGCAAGGAGGAGTGGGTGGGCGGGTTGGAAGAGAGTGGCCTCCGGAGATCTTTTAGGCGATAGGGAGACGGACCACTGGCTTAACGGCTGCGCCCCTGACAGGTGGGCCAGGGCCGGCCGGCTCTCTTCAATGACCCGAGTCCCTTTGACGCTTCCCTTCAGGCCCTTCTCAGCCGCCCCTCTCGAAGCGCCGGGCACAACTAGCATCCCATTTCAACCCCACAGGGATGGGCAGTGGGCAAAGCTCTTTCTGAGGTGGGATTGGTAGACTATTTCGGGTGGTCAAGACGGAGATGAGGTGAACTAGGGCGTCAGGCAAGACCTCTGCTCCCGAGCAGCATAACCCCCTGATCTTCTGAAAATTTCACCCAATTGGTAATTTCATCTGAGAGCAGTTTAATCCACGGGATGTTCTCAGGGGTACACTCTGCATGTAATTTTTCACGTACATTTCCCGAAAAATCGGTGATGCAGACAGTTTCACTAAAACATTCAATTTAAAGTAGTAGATAATACTTAATCTTTAAAAATAAGATAAATCAGATTTATGTGTTTTTTAGACTTTGTGAATATTATGGTGGAATTTGAACATGATAATGAACAAATGAACAATAACATTTTATCACTTGATATTGATTTTTTACAGCACCGGTTTCGATGCACGACATCATATCAGGTGATTTAAACCGTAAACGTATATAATAAATCAATATCTCATGGAAAGGTGCCATCATTTGTACTTTACAAACACGTCTAGTTCCGATATTTGATCATTGATAATCGAGATGTTGGAAACTGACGAATTCATTAAAATACATTTGTAATTTTTTTACGGAGTCCTAAATTTAAAGTTAATGCAGCACGTCGATCGAAAGCTGTAATAGGACCATTATGTACATCAAAATTAAATATCACTATAGGTATTAACATTTAAATGCCTAAATTTTAGAGTAATTAATACGAAATAATTTAGTTACCGATTTTTACAAAGAATGTATGTATTGATTTATTTCCAGACACTGGAAACTTCGTTGGAATCGGTGAGTGAAGTACCTCGATATGCCATTAACATGATCGTAATTTATAAATTATACTTACGATATACTCGTATATAATATAAGTTAGATCGTCATTAAATGACATTATAAACTTTCAACACAATAAACATTGAATGAAAGGAAACTTAACGTTGATTCCATGAGTACAAAGTCGTACAGTGAGAGGATATGATATATACATTTCTATAACTTTAATAGACAAAAGTCAATTCGGAACAACACTGAGCAAACGCACTTGAACCTATACTTTTCTATAGGGATAATCGGATGGGTTTGAGCTCTGCTACTCAATGCTAGATATGAATGCACAAGTACTTGCAGTTGGCTAATTGGTATTAGATTTATATTTTTTCAATTTTCATTTGTGACTGTTTTTTTAAACTTACATATTTACTTCTCGTTTTATGGGACTCGGTACTACGAAAATGGTTTAAATGGTTGGATATCGAGTGAAAAAAGGGTCCATTTTTGTGACATTTTTTTCTCCGCAGACATGATCTTGTTACGAAATAAATTAAAAAAGGCAATGCTACTGCAAAAAATGTGACAAGGACATAATATAACAATAAAGAGGACAGAAACATAATAATTTCTAGACAGACTATGACTTTTATGAAGGATGCGAGGAACTCGCTGTCATTGAATACACGAGCATTTTGTCTCATATCTGTTCTTCTTGTGTGTGTGTATGTATGTGCATTGTAAGAGTGACCTCAGACTGGACCGTTGCCACCAGGAAAATTGCCTAATTGCAACGAATTTAATGTAAATAATAAAAAAAATAAACTCGAGAAAGGCAATTATGAAGCCCCGAAATAATATTTCAGCTGATTCCATCGGGCGAAAAAAGAGAAATATTAGACTCCAATATGGATAAGTTACGTTCCTCACAGTTCTCTAATGATTCATGGCCAAGGTTAAACACCTCCAGAAATCGTGATCGACAAACTGAATTGTAATCTGATAGTTTCATTACGTTCACAAATCCTCAACTCCCACTTGCAAAATGAATGCTGCTCCCTGCCTTCCCTCCCCTTGCAACACATCATCATCCAAGCTCGCAAGGTATGACGTAGATGTAAACTGATTGCCGAATAATCTTCGCGCCAAAGTCCTTAAGGTGGGAAATTTGGCAACAGATGATGCCTTTCGAGCTTGAAGCGAAAGGTTTGGATGGGAGGCTTCCCTAATATACCCTCGCATCTGCACCCAGAGGAAGTCGTCCACATTCACGACTCCCAACCTATTCACTCGTCCAGTGTTTTCAGGTGAATAGTATGGAAAAATAAATGTTTTTTTCGAATTTCTTATGCAAAAAGAACAGCATTAATTGTTTTGCTGATGAATAGGTTTTCCATTCAAATACTTCCCAAAACGGTGGTTATCTCCAGATAAATTATTCTATCTGTATCATCAAATACCTTGGTGAAACTAGGGTCTTTCATTTATACACCCTCATCGATTTTTTTCAATTTTTGGCGTAATTTTTTGAGGCTTAAGTTTTAACTTTTTTCTTTCTCACACGGAAACATGTTCGCGTGTCTGATTGTATCCCAACGAAATTGTTTTATCACGCTTTGCAGGAGGCTTGAAACAGATTTTTATCAATCCTCGGCATGTAGACTCAAGATGAAGTGAGGAGAGAATGAAAGCGATCTAATCGCGCATGCCGGCTGTGAATCGGCCTGAGTGTAATCATCAACCGCCTGAATGAAACAGGCAGCGTGCGGGCAAGAGCATTTGGAAAAGCAAAGGTGGGACAGGTAAACGAAACATGGAGCGTGGTCAAGTACTAACGGAGTTATTACGATCAGTGAATTATATTCATCTCGCCCAATTATCGCTTTTAATCTCAAATGCTTTTATGTAAAAAAAATTCTAACGCATTGTGTCGAGGTCGGCTCGAGTTGAAAATGACTTGGATCGATTGCAGATGGTGTTGTGAGCTCACGAGCCTTACACCTTTCCATCTCATCGTCTTGCAACCCACACCCCCGTGATCATTGTTAGCTCCCGCCTGCACTAAAAGACTTAATTGAGGGTTATTTGCCTTTAACGCCGGGCAAAGGGCTCTCTTTCCACCTCCGCGAAGAAAAAAAAACCGATGCGCGCGTTCATGAACGGCGAAGAAAAAATATCTCTTGAGAAAGAAACGCGGTGATGTTTTATTTATCCCACCCCTCTTAGGGGGTAATGGCCTCTTTTTTCGATTCTTATCGAAGTTAACCTTTCCTGAAGGTTCCCAATTATGTGCACGAAGCCATTAGGGAACCTTTTTTTTTAAAAAAAAAAAAGATTTTATTCCGAAATTGGTACTAAAGGGAAGAATTTCTCAGCGGTTACGAGGGGAAGAGAAAATAATTGGGTGCAGAAAAAGATGTTTAAGTGGTCCAAAAATGTAATCATTTACGCCGACAATTGCAAATTATAGATACCCAGATGTCCTTCACCTGGGATTAAGGGAAATAACACGAACGAACCCTTGTCGGCTCGCTTGCTCCATATCTAGATCCCAAGCGGACCAATCGCCTTGAAGTAACACTTTTCCCAGCGATGGCATGAACAGACTGCAACCCTTGCCATCGTTCTATCTCGCATAGCTCAGATAATTGATGTAACGTGTTTAAGTAAACCACGCCATCGGTTAACAGCCGGCAGGCCCATCTTGGAAAATTGTATTGTGGTGAGCCATTCTTAAAAATAAACCCACAATTTATAGTTCATGCTTAACAGTTTTTCATATCCACGGTAATGTGTTAAATAAATGTATTAACACACATTACGTTCAATACGTAAATATTCCGTGCATTTCCAAGTTATCATAGTTTTTTTATGAAATTAATTCACATTCATTTCAATAAGTCTGCCTTCATCCATATTATGGAGTCATGGTTTTAAATAACATAATACGAAATACTATATCATCAGTGTTATCACATCCCCTTCCTCAAATTGATTCAAATCAGGTTTCAACTAAATTTCCACTTCCAAAATGAACTTTTATTGGGTCTTCCTTTTCATCAGAAGGAAAATTTTGATTTCATTGCGACAATGAATAAATTTACGATACCTCAATTAATCTGTGAGAGGAACGGTATTTAAGTAGGTCATTGCTTCGGGAGCGTGGAGTTCACGCCATACTCCGCCCGACGGCGTGTGAAATTCACACATCAGGGTAGGGGGCCAGTTCCTTTCCCTGTTCCACACATGGTTTCCCAGGAAGATCTGGTATCCGAACAATTACACAGCTCGGGTGAAGCTTAGTATCGTGCCCGGAAAGGAAACCCAGGCTCTCCGGTCGCTATTCCAACGCAACCCTTAGACTGCCACATTCAGCGTCGCGTGTGTACATATATTTCGCATATTTGTGTACTTCTTTGTTTTTGAATTGATGCATGTAAGGGTGCATCATATTCATCCTTCAGGTCCTAAGATTGGTTCTGCAGGTGAGAGCAAAGCTTAGTTAGCACAAGCCAACAGAGCGTGAGAAATGTAGGAGTAGGGGAAAGACCCTTCCTCGAGACGCATGCAGTTTCTCAGAAAGATGGTTGCGAACATTTCACGCAACTCGGATTTAGCCGGCGCCTTCCTTGGGCTCTTAAATCTTCGAAGGGTACATGGGAAATCACCACGCGTTTGGAAGAGTGCCAGGATGACTATCATGACGCACACGTGTGCATGAATATTATCCAATTACTGTGTGATGACTACTATGGTTACCAAGCAAACCTAAAATCGATAGAAACCTAACGTTTTGAGGAAAATTCAAATTTCAACTGCAAACGGTCATGAATAATTGTCAGCCATAGTATCCGAATTCAGTTGCGATATGCAAAAATTAAGTAACAGATTGTGGTGCGAAATGAATTCACCCGAGTTTTCTCTGCCAAATGAAATCACCAATTTAGTCATCCTTCAAATTCATGTGACCCTCTTAACCATGAAAAATGAAAGAAATTGCGAGTATTCATACGGGAGAGTTTCTCGAAACCAACATAGTAATAGCTGTACAGATTATAAGATGCTATTTTGCGCATGAGGTTGGATTTCGACAGTTACCGAAGCAATGCCACAATTTCTCATTGTGGTATTTGTGGTATCCCTACCCGATATAAGCTCCTCATGTACATCGACACGGCTCTTATGACATCGCTCTGTCTCTCCCTAAGTGACCTAATGAGCGTGCGAGCCCATCAACTTCGCGTATACCTTACGAAGTAATCAGAAATTCCTCATAGAACTGGGTAGTTTCCCCGTCCGATGAGTACTCGTAAACCTTACGGTACGCAACGACGCGCTGATTTGGAAAATGTAAATTTACAAACTTGGAAAAATCGTAGACCAGGAGCCATTATTCGTCTATGTTCCATTTTGCATCCACCACGGTGACGTATAGCAAGATGTATTACGACGACGACCATGTCACACAGATGCGGGCTGATACATTTATTTTGTTTTTGTAATAGAAATTTTAGGTTAATATAAGATATTACAATCACGTTCTTTGATTGATTTAGGAACATGTTTTCTTTTATACGAGGACAAGTATGCATTTGCATATTCAATTCAAATAGATGATTATAAAGCTTTTTTCACCCGCAACCTTCATCATTTGATGCAAATAAATAATAAACGTGTGTATGTTGTTTTGCATATGTTCAAAAGTACATTTCTTTTGGTGTATCAGTGGAAATTTCTACATAAAAGCTGATGTAGGAACAACCCCGCTATGCGCCCTTGCGGTAGCTTGGGTGGTATTGTGCAGACATAGATCAGTATTGAACTCTGCCCTCACTGGTGGGATGTTTATCTAATTTAATCGCAAATATGGTCGGAGCTGGATACAGATATATCCAAGACGGTAATCAATTCTCGGGCACGAGAGAACATAAACGTTGTGTATCGTCCAGGATATGGTGGGGTAGGGGAAGTGTCGATACATTAAGGGGTGAAATTAGTGAGGATACTCTTAGTGAGGTCTGGGAATTTCTGTGGAAAGGCGGAGGTTTTCCAAGGCTAAGGTCAAAAGAACGAATGCTTGAATAAAGTCAAATAATTAAGTCAAGTGTTGGACAAAGTAAAACTTTTCTAATATACCTAACCGTCTGCCTTTCTGGCTCCAGGTGTAAGATTTCTGGAATGAAAGTGGAACTTTCTGAGAGCTCCCAGTTGCTTCATCATCTAGGATGAAAGATCTCCAGTACCCATGCCACTGGTGTGCTCCTTAAGTCTAGTTTTGAAACTCCACCCTGTTTCTCCGTTTCACAAGAATCACACAATGTGTGCTCTTTACTCTGGGCTATTGCGTCGATGTGCCAGCCTTCTTCCTTCATAGTTACTTGGATAAGGTAATCGGAACAACCATAAAATGGCGTTTAAACTTATCTTGTGGGAAAAGATTTGGAATTGAATTAAATGTTTGAGTAGCTAAGGTACGAGGACATGAAGAAACACCGAAAAACAGTTTCCTACGTTAATTTCTACCAACGAGATTAACGATGACACTAAAGGAATTATAATGATCCCACACTACTTAAGTAGATCAGACCACAAAGATAAAATAATGGAGATAGATTCCAGCGCAGATAGATACAATTACTCATTCTTTACCCGAACAATCCGAACTCATAATAGTAAGAGGCCGAAGTCCATTTAGAAATATTAAAAACATTTAAGTTGCAAGACGGAACAAAATTAAGCATTGCAAAGATATCAGGTATATTTGTGGGTGCATGTGTATGTTAGTTGGTAGCTTTTGTATGTTTTCATGTGTTTGGGGTGAAACGGTTCTTGCATGAATGTATAACATATTTTGTTTCTCGACTGGAAAAGATTTTTGCTTTTTCATGCGTTTTTCTTTATTACGGGTGGCGCCCTAACACCCCCTGCTACACGTCCTTGCGGCGGCTTGCGGAGTATTAAATAGATGTATATTTCTTATAGATCATCTATGAAGGAAGGATTATGCTCCTTTACTGATGAAATATGCTTCATTGATCCTTAATTCCTTTATGCTAGAATGAAAATCATAGTGAAAAAATCTAATATATCTTTTAATTCAGCCGGAGTGTATTAGTTTACTTCGTGAACTTCGAGAAGGTGGTATCTCAATATATTGAATCGTGTAGAATAAATGAACGCTTGGCAGAAAATAGTGATAGACGGGAAGAATAGTCGACTGAATCCGAAACTTGTACGTGCCTCAGACTGCACAGGTGCGTGTGGCGGATGGAGAGTTGGGAAAGACAGTGTTAGGCAGGGAGGTTAGACAGGGCTGTCCATCTTCACCATTGCTTTTCAACGCATATGCGGTGAAAATGATGAAAGTCTTTGTATGAGCTCCAGGTTGGAATGAATTAGGTGGGAAATACAAAAATTCTCGTGAGAACATTTTTGCAGAAAGAGACTCCGGAAATAGTTTGGCAAGTAACCCCATCGCACTTGGATGAAGCAAAATTTGTTTTATCCATGTTGTACTTCAACCGATTCCACGGGTAAAACTTTCTTTGTGCGTAGATCCCTCCTATATGCACCTTTTAGATCCATATTCTCTTTAGTTCTTCATTTAGCGGATTTCATTGGGACAATATTGAGACTATTTTGTCCCTTTTTCCACCTAACACTTCAGTACAATTAACGAAGACAATTACAATTATTCTAAATATCTATTTTGAATCATGTGACAAAATTATCCGAATATGGTGCTACAAAACAGTTCATATTAATCAAATAAACTCAGTATCATAGTATATTGTTGGAAAAACTAGATTGGGACTCACTCATGGACGAAGGTTTAATTATAGAATTAATTTATTTCATGAGTTAAATCACGTCTCTTTTGTGCTGATGCTAAAAACGTACGTGGAAAAAAAACGTACTATGGAACCAATCGTTCCACGCTTGAACACTTCATGAAAATAACAGTAGAGAGATAAACATTATAATTAATGGTTTTAAAATGTTACTTTTCCCAAAAACAAATCGAAATGCAAAAGCTGTAGAATAGTAACTTAAACCAAGCTGCATAAACACTAGCCAAGGTTCTATTTAATTCTTATTTTGGTGTAACCTTTACTAGCAACTCCTCTGGCATACGCAGATTAGTGTTTTAAACTCAAAAACTATATTACTTTGCCTGCCCCAGTGGTGGCGGGGTAATTTCCTCGACTATCAACCCGGAGGTCACGGGTTCGATTCCCTCCTATTTCGTTTTTCCTCTACCCTCCAATTGTCAAATCGTTATATCATTGTTCAAAGTCCGATTTAAAGGCCGAAGTTCTGTTTTCGGACTAATGCAAAATTAAATTTGCGTAAAATGCATCTACATCCAAACAATACCCCGAAAGGGTATGTTGCAGGGGGGGTTTGAGCACCAACCGCAGAATAAGACCACAAGCAAAACAAGCATTTCTTAGTGATGGTTAGGGAATATTATGAATCGTTCAGGAAAATTTTAAAAATCCGGGATAGTGGATCTATGTATAGAGAAGCTATGATATGATGTACGTGTGCTAAGAATGGTTTTTAATTGGCCCTACTCTCCGTATCAATTGCCGTTGTCATCGGTGGCGGGTATCTAGTCTCTTTATTTATGTATAAACGTGAGTTTTCATCAAAATAATTCTGTGAAATTTGTATTATTCTATGTAATATCAATTGAAATAATTCTCTCATGCATTAATAATCGGTGAATTTCCAATTCCATTTATTATGAATAATCTCCATCGTTGAAATATACATTTTCTGTAGTATCTATTCACTAAAGTTCAAGTAACATTTATTTTTTGACGGAGCTTGTCTCTGATGTGGCATCACTCGCTGGGATTGCTCGGTAGCATGCCCTGGCGTAGTTGTTAATGGCGCACGTTTCGTGTGCACGCTGGATTGAGCGGAAAGGGAGAGGGATAGTGGTTGAGGGCGCACAATGGGGATGCGGTGTGTGTGCCCGAGTCCTCGGAGGTGGGAGAGGGGTGGGGGGCGCCCGCCATTGGCCGCTGCGGTCGCCTGGTTATCCGTGCGCGGCACCTTCTCGGGTTGCCGCCGCGACCGCCGACGCCGATGGGCGGAGATTGTGTGCTCAAGTGTAGGTGCGTGCTGAAGAGGGCATGACCGTCTGCCGGCCTCACCCTTCGCCCTTGCCGCAGCCTCTCCTCCCCTCTCCCACCCTCCGGTGGGGCGGAGGGGGTGGGCGGAAGAGAGGACAAAAAAATAAGATGTGGAGGTCTTGAGAATTACCGGCGTCCACCTGCCCCCCACACCTCCTCCTCGCTCCCTCCGAACGGACCCCCGCCGCGGTTCAATAAGACCTTTTCTTCGCATCCCCCACCTCCCTCCACCTATCCCCCCGGCCCTTAGGACTCCCGCTCGCCTTTTCCTTCAACCCCCTCCCCCAACCCTACTCCTCGCCCACGCTCGAGGAAAGAAATGAAGGGCACAGGGCTCTTTCCAATTGGACCCCGTGGCCCTTTCGTTTCTCCCTTCCCTGCCCGTCCCACCCTTCTTCCTCCTTCCCATTCCCGGTATCCAGGGTCTTTTTCCCGCAAGAAAAGTTTAGTCCTTCGCCTTCGCCTCCTCCGTCCTTTCAATCTGTTTTTATTCCTCCATGCCGGGATAACTCCCGTTCCCCATCTCCACTAAATCTCCATTGTTTTCCACTTTGATCCCCACACCGTGTAAATTTTCTTCCCAAATATATGTTTCTCCATTTTAGCCTCTCTCTCTCTCCCTCTCGCTCCCTTTGGTACTTTTATGCATGGTACTCTACTGGTTAATGTTAGTGTTTTAAGCACCATCCATATGCTGCAATAAGTTCGTACCGTGGGGGTTTGACTAAAACAAATGAACAGAATGTAAATATAATTTTAATGCGATCATACTCCAAAGAATTTTCGGAAAATATTTTGGACGAGGCTTTAATAAGCCCGAAACAAAAGAACTTTGAACTCTCACTGAATGAGTTTTAAAATGTAGAATAAACTTAGCACGTGCACTAGATGCAGGTATCTCTTTCATGATGATATTGAAGTTTTATTTTAAACCCATCGTTATTAACTAGATGAGGCATAAAATTCGATTAGAGTGATAAATTTGTTGAGGCAAGAAATTAAACATGCATTTTTTTCCCATCTACATGTTTCTGTGTGTTTAATATTTATTATCCTAGTGTTTGTGTGTTTATATATATATATATATATATATATATTTATATTTATATATAGCTTTTGGACGGCACAATAGAACACAGAATAAAACAGATAACACGTAAAAGGACACTCACACTGTAGATGATTTAAGCTGTGTATATATATAAATTCACTGATAGTCATAACAAACACAGAAACCAAAACACAAAAGAGGAAAAACTCACTGGTTCTCGAATTTTCGGTGGTCCAACCACCTTTCTCAAGAGGAATTAGGAACAGAACTCAGAACAGAACTGAGTTCTGTTCCTAATTCCTCTTGAGAAAGGTGGTTGGACCACCGAAAATTCGAGAACCAGTGAGTTTTTCCTCTTTTGTGTTTTGGTTTCTGTGTTTGTTATGACTATCAGTGAATTTACATTGCACGTTTGTGGGTTTTCCAAAAAAGTGTATATATATATATATATATATATATATATATATATATATATATATATATATATATATATATATATATATATATATATATAAAGCTAATATAATATATTCGGGCGCTTGGGTTCGATTTTATTATAATTGCGTTTCGTGCGAATTCTTGAATGTCTGTGACGGTGTCTAACACTTGTACTGTATCCTGGTGGTCGAATCTACCAATATAATATGGTGCCTTAGTTATTCCCTCGGTTCCTCAAGAAAACTCAAGTGCCCTGAGCTTTCTTAAAAGCCTTAATCCTTGCCCGCTCAATTCGAAATTTAAAGAGACTCCCAACCTGATTTCTCCAACATACTCGTCAGGCTTACTTTCTTGTCGTAGTTATGTTTTCAGTGATTATTTTTTCCGATGAACGATAAGGAATAACGGTGGGGTGAAGAATGAAAATTTTGATACCAGATGACCTGTTTTGTGCTCGTTAATCCATGTAACCATTACAGGGAGTTCGTTCCACATGTTAAGATAATGAAAGAAGACACTTGGCTTTTCCGTTTTATTACAACGTAGGTTTAGTTACAGCGTGAAATCTTTAGGTGAAAGTTTTACCTTGTAACGAAAGCTTGGTCGTAAAAAAAGTAACCTATTTAATGCGGAAAAACCGAGTGTCTCCTTTCATGGTGAAGGATTTCCACCATGTTACACTGAATCTGTGTTATTTATCGCTTGCTAAGAGTGCATTCGAAAATTCCATGTGAACCCTTTACAAAAAGGTACCTTTCATTTTTTCATTTACGACTTTCCCCTCAGTTGGCAATATTTTTCTAATACTTAGTATATATTTTGCAATGGCCGGTGTGCATTTATTATCTTCCATGCGCCCCAGTTGTGACGCTCTTAATACACTGAAAATGTTGATGAAGAAAGAAGTTGTTGAGAATAGCTATTAGCTTGGCAACTGGGACACCACTGATAAAATTCGATTAAAAAGTTAATTACTCCAGCGGGGTTTGAACATAATTAACCAGCAACGATTTGCATAATTAAACACACAACGGCATCGGAAATTTATTATGGTAGTCGCAGTCAGTCCCGCCACGGGTTCCCATAGCTGGCCGCTTTTCGAACGTGGTTCTGATGGGTTAATTTCATTGACAATCGTCATAAATCAAATAAATTTCCCAGAAAGGTTCTGAACGATAGATTGGATAGAAACTAAATCGTTCAAGTTTGTAATTTCCAATTAAGGATCACCACGATTATGAAGTCATTTACGTTTCAAGTTTTTCTTATGAGATTTTCTCTTAGGAAATTTGGCGATCATTGGGTGAAAGGGGCAATAAATAGATCCTGAAAAATGATTACCAAATGGCATGTCTAAGGAGCTCAGAACCTATAATCACTGTTTTTTTAAGAATAGTTCACATATTCCAAATTATTATTTGGATCTACTTACTAGTGGAAATACTTTCTAGTCCAATTATGACTTCTGAAATTCCTATTCTATCCCTCTCTCCACTTCGCCTTCCAAGAATTTATAACGGTCTTCAGCCTTTCATTTCCCCTCAAATATATAAGCATCCAATTTCCCATACTTCCTCATACTTTTCCCGAAAACCTTTTCCTCTTCCCCTACCGTGTCTGGTGCTTCTTCATTCGTCTTCCTTGTCGTCCAATTTTTTTCCTCACGTATCCGTGGCAATATGTTTTCCATCTCCTCTATGAAGACTTGGTTCTGCTGCTTGAGGATTGATAATGTTTCCACTCTCTTGGAAAAAGAATGGAGGGAGAGAACACGAGGCGCACACCATTTCAAATGGTGAATGTGACGGCGGGGGTACAAGACGGAAAGGTCGCGGAACCATCCCGGGTCTCCATCCATTCAGCACTCCCGCGACGGCAAACGGGCGGGCCGCGAATTATGCGAACAATGATTAACATTTCACTCTTGCATTTTCGTCCTTTTTGGGAAACCAGACGCACCTGGATTAGTACATGTATCCCTTTACACATGTATAAACTAAGAATACACATACACACATACCCAAAGTAAATGTCAGTGAATAAAGAGAGCATTATAATAAAAAAACTGTGAGCAGAGAATGAGGCTTGTGGGAAAAGATAGTGAGAGCGTAATTTATCATGGGTAACATACCGCCATGTAACGTCCTGCACCGTTTATTGTAACGCCATTTGTACACTTCTCTGAGCAAAGATTGGCATTTACAGGTAACATTAAACAGCACGTCGCTATCGTGGCGACCTGCTTCGTTGCGTCACCACGATGGTGACTTTACCTACTCGTAGGTGCTATAGAGTATACATATGTCATTCAATATCAACTCCATTTCAAACTTTTCTAATAGGATGCTACGTCAATTTTGGATCTCTTATAATCCGTTAAGATTTAAATTTCGAGATGAATATTTCCAAAGCCTCCCGATTCCATCTCCTTGCCATTCCAGTTGGCGTGTCGTTTACAATATTCGTGACAGCAACATGGGAAACATCACGTGGAATAATGCAAAATTAAGTGGAATGACAATGATTACCCTAATTACTATTAGCTGGTGACCTTGCATCTCATACCACACTCTCTAGTGCCAAGGACACGATCTCGGAAAATTTTTTTTAAACTGTTTTAACGCAGGTGCTCTCTGTATCACGACTTGCCTCTGTGACACATTTTGTGATGATGGATCTCCTAACACAGATCAAATAAGTCTTACTTTCGACAGGAATGGCGTCATACAAGGTTTCGTGATGTGTTATACGAAGTAGGAATTTTGTAGGAAGAACGGTTGCACGTGAACATTGTGGAGTTTCCCACGTCGCTCGGGCCTCTTTTCAAAATCCACTTCAATTCTCAGTTCATAAACCAGGCCTGCAGCTCTAGGTTCCTACGGCGTGACTTTGGGCATCATCGATGTATTCAGTTTGAGTTTTTAATTAAATGAATGACCTTTCTAATTGCAGTATAGCTACGTAATTGAACCCAACTAACATCTAAATGCATTCCCATCGTAACGCCCCCGTTAGAATGAAGATCAATCATCTCGTCCCCCGCGATATACTCGTATTCCGCCAGACAACTTCTTCCATGTTTTTCTCAATCTGTGCCAGACTATTTTGCCAGGAACCCAGAGTTCATTTATGTATATTCTTCAAGAAATAAAATTCACAGGAAACTTTCTCCCACTTGATACCTTGTCCCGTTTATCCATGTATGTTTTTTAGGCTCCGCCCAAGTGAGACTTGTTTAGAATCATCAAGCATCATTCCTTTTGTCTTGGACTACGTGGGGAGGAACTTGTATATTCAATTCTACCTGCGCTTCGGATGATTTAATCTAAAGTGAAAGGTGACACTGCTGAGGCATTCTACAGTAAAGCACTCAGTTAGGACATGGCTATATTCACGAAATCTTTGATGCACCAATCCAAAATTTTTCTTTTAATCAATCCCTCTCTTTCACCCTATTATCCGCGGTAGTACAGGTAAATATGCCTGCTCCTATACCGTAACTCCAAACCCATGTTTCCCACCCACTAAACAGCCACACTCGCTTAGTATTTCTCCTCCACGATCCAAGAACGCGCATTATTCTGTCACAAAAATGCTATCTGCATTCTACTCTAAGTGAAAGCAATCCAGACATAGGCATAGTGCAAGTCAGTGGGAGGTATTCACGCCAGGCATGCACAGTACGGTGATATTTGTGATCACTTACCGTACATGAAGGACAATAGGAAAGGAATATATGAGGAAAAAATATCGATATTTATTTTATTAAGAACACAATGTATACATCCACTGTTCTTTATTATCAGGCGTCATTATCAGGTACCTGATGATGACGCCTAAGCGTTGAAACTAGTTGTACGATAATAAAGAACAGTGTATGAACTTATACATTGTGTTCTTAATAAAATAAATATTGAACATGAACTTCCACAAAGTTGAGCTTAAAACAATAGAAAGCAAAAAATATCGACACCTTCGGAAACAAGTAGTGATGTTGAAGTTGATGATTCCTGCAGTTACACCAAGAAACTTAGAAAAAATGAACTAGTGTTCACACGTATGTCTTCATCTCCTTAATACCATGCAAGCCTCCACAAGGGCGTGTGGCGGGGGATGATAGGACACGATCAATGCTTGCACAATTATTGCATCATACTTGTATTTGAATATATGTCAGCTCCTTTAAAAAAAACTCTCGTAGATACACACATACATGTCTGCAAATTTCGTGAAATGATTCACTTTTCCATTAACTTTTTATCTTCAAGCAAATATCTTCGGGTATGTTGGTTCGATTTTGTAAAAGTCCAAAGTCTATCTAAAACTCTATTATACCAAACGATACTAATTACATGTGTGCCCTAGTTGACGCAGCTGATTCTTTCTCGTATTTTCTCAGATAAAAAATGCATCTTAAAAAATCCGTTTTGCAATCTGTCTCTATGATCTCTGTAAAGCGATCAATTTTTTTAAAAGCTTCAACTTATTTGTTAATGTTCGTTTTGGAAGTTGTTCCGATGCAAATACAGAACTGCTGTACAAGCATGATAACTGAGGGCAGATTTCCCCATAAAATCCGCTTCGACCCTATCCATACTAACCTACAATTCACACACATGCTGCCTTCTAAATTCTTTGGGAAAAATAATTTATGATATAAATAGTTCAGCAATAGCGCTCTCCGTAAAAATTTAACCAGTTAATGATGCCAACAAAAAATCCTGCGGAGTAGAAAATCGTTAAAAATAACGTGAAATCAGTATAATGTTCATATAACCCCCCACACCGAATGAATAAATCGAACCAACTGGATGAAATAAGATGCAGAAATAGACTCCCATAAGAATAGATTTGAAAACTCTACGTCCGTCGTATATTTCGCGATGAGAACGAAAACTAGACCAAGAGTCCTTAAGGTATGATCCACGAATATAATCCAATCCGATACAGCTAGCAAGAGCGCATCACCTCGGCGAGTAATTTCATAATAAAGTAGGGTGTAATGATACCCCCTGTCACACTGACATGGGCATACCTCTAAACGTGATGGGGAATTGCAGTGCATGGCATAGATGTTAGAATGTGACAAAATTCGAATGCTGTGGCACGTACGTTTAAATATTCATTTAACATAGAACGTTGACCATGTTGTACCATAACCGGTAACGATTCATTCTGAGGAGCATACGAACGAATGATCTACATCTGCATAGTATTATACAATTCTTCGCGATGGGGGTATGGCGGGGGGTGTTAGGACATGAGCCAATATTGTAAAAATATGAGTTTACACGTGCATATGAATACACAGACGCTGATATAAATGTATATACACCAGCATACATACACACATACCCGCGTGCATTTCTACAAACATCATGCAACAATATCTGAGCTTGAAGAATTCATTTAATTTTTCTTTATCAGTATATATAATCGGGTGCTCGGATTGGGTGTCGTTATGAGTGTTTATCGATGGGAATATGAATGGTTAGCGTGAGTCCTCCGTAGGTTGATGCCCAAGTGAACTGAGCGTTCGGTTACTGATTGGAGGATCACGGGTGATGGAAAACCCGTTCATAAACAAAAATCCTTAAGGTTCGACTTTTTGGTTTCTATAAACTTGTGGGATACCGACTTGAAGTTCAGGGAAAGAAACTGGCTTGCTATGCCCCAAAAGAGTGAATTTCACACCTCACAGGGTTTGCTTCGGAGCGATTCCTACCCTCATTTATCAAAAACCAAAACTTGGGGTCCATTGCCGGTTTGACGACGCAAGTCCGAATCATATAAGTCGTATCCCTTTATGTCATCGTGTTTGTCGATATGTTTATGTCAGGATATCGGTTCACGAGAATCCAAAGGCCAAGCCTTTTACACAGTACAATTCCGATGCAGTCTGGACAGGATCGGCAGCAAACACGGCCCCTTATACACCGTCCCCATGGGACGGAGTACCCACCACCCTCGCCCTTGTTTCAACCTCCCATTTCCCCTCTTCGACCCTTCCCGAGGGCAACACAAGGCTTCGACGGCGTAAATGTTCCGAAAAAGTAGGGAAGGAGTAAACTAGGTCAGCTTCTCACCACTCGAATGGGTCAGGGGGAGTTGGAGGGGACGATGGGGTGAAGCGGGGAGGGTAAGGAATGAAGAAAGGGGGATGGGACGAAGGGAATCTCGAGACCCTCGTCCTTGTTTCTCTCCCAGCACGCAACTCGCTCCCTCCTCCTCTCCTCAAAGGCAAGAGGGAGGGTGCTCCTCTAAGGACGTGAGTGGAATCTTTCCCTCAATTCTCATCCGTTCCGTTTCTTCTTTCGGAGGCAATGCAAACAACCGACGTAATTTACCTTCTTTAGAAAAGGACACAATGCTCGAAGTTGAATGTATCCTAAATTCCTTGGTACAACCCGAGCGCCATTTTATGTTTTCGTAAAGTTTTTTTTAGTGCGTGTGCGCAATAATGTATGAGGGGTGCCACTTACAAAAATCATGTGTGTCCAAAATTCGAGTGTTGCAATACTCAACTTTTGAAAATTAAATCTTTTAAATTTGTGGAAAAGAAAACAAAGGGGAAGTGACTCCTCTTAAACCCTCTTTTGTCCTTCTCTCTTGACTCTCTGATCTCCTCAAAGAATGACTCTTTATCAACTTCCATTTTGCTACAGACTCCGTGAATTCGCAGAAAACAGACCAAGTGTCAATAAGTGCATTTTTTTGACCACACGTTTTGTTACAAAATACATTTCATTTACATCTACACAATGCCCCGCAACCCTGATACGCCGATAGGCAAACACGATACGCAGTCCTATTAAACTTAACCCCAGCATCCGAATTTGTTTAACTAAAGATAAACGATGATGTAGCCAATTTTTGCATCATAAATGCATGCATGTTTGTGTGCATGTGTACGAATATTTTTGCATATGAGCTAATATACATTCAAAATGCATGAATGAACAAACAGTTTTGCATTAATCGGTTCGTAAATGAATTGGTGGGGGTAGTATGTGCATTCCTTTCGAGTCCGATAAGTGTTTATAAGTTCATTTTCAAGTCAGAATGCCTTCTATATTGGTGTCTCATGCATAGCCCGTGACTTTGCTCGTTTGATGTGCATGTTTGGTGTGGATACACCACCTGCCACATACCTTCCCGGTGGCTTACTGGGTATTATGTAGATGAAGATACATGGATGGCACAACCCCCCCTACCACGCGTTACTGCGGCAGCTTGCGCGGCATAGTGTAGATTTAGATAATTATTCTTTTAATATCTTACGTTACGTGAGCAGGATAAAGTTATTCGTAGAGGAACGGCAAATTTGTGACTGCAGGTTGTGACTAAATGATAAAAAATTACTATCTCGAGTAAGGCTATAAAAAAATTTCGTCTGATATTCTCCCTCTGTTTTACACAGTTCCAAAATTCATCAAAGTCTAGTAAAATGCTTTCCGTTCGCGTTTCGCAGATACCGTCTTGCAGACTGACTTACTGGAAGTATAGGCATCATTATAAGTTTCGATTCCCATATTTCCATCTTTGACAGATTTTCGGACGCATTATGCAGATTCCGCCTTGGAAAAGTTAAACATTATATTTTTGGTGTGGAACTTAAAGCCTTAATTAAAAATGCAACATATATTAATTTTTCCTTCCTAAACTCAAACAGTGTCTGACAGGGGGGATCCGATGGAGGGATAGTCATGCCCCCTCCCCTAAAGTAAGAATATGTTTTGATCTAATAAAATTACTTTTTGATTTTACTCTTAGTTGAGTATATTAATTTAACATCCGGCCTTACTACTGCTGACTTGTCTTGACCGCCAAAAGTTAATTTTATCTCCTTCTGGGTGGGAATCAGTCTCAATGTTGAAATGATTTTCAACTTTCAACGTTGTTAAAGTGGTAATGCAATTATTTGAAAACTGCATACGTGAAAATACTAGCAAATTAGAGGTTTGCTCTAGGGGTTACTGGGCTACGGTCTTACTTACGTACCATCAAGTGTTACACATCAAACGTTGTTTGAACTGCGGTAGCCCCATTGATTAGGCATTCCTTGAAATTGGCACACGGCAGGGAAGACGAGTGCAATGCAATACGCGGGCATAGGGGTAGGCTGTCGGGGTGTTGTGTGGTTGGGAGAAGCAGCGGTCGAGTTCCGAGGGCGCAGTGCGACGGGCGGGGCGAGGGAGTAGTGGCAGCCGGGTCGCCGAGTACCACAAGGGGTGAGCGGGGTCGGGGGTGGAAGGGGTCTGTCTTACCTGGCCGTGACAACAATGGAACGATGCCCCTGGAGTGAGTTAAGGGACTGAGAAGGAAAGGAGGAGAGAGAGGCGGGGGTTCACGACTTCCTTTAGCAGAACTACTTCCCGCCACCAAGAACAAAGAAGGCATGCCGGAGGGAAAGGCACAGGATGGCTTGGAACTCTCTCTCTCTGCTTTTGTGGCCGGTCTCTCTCGCTCGCTCATCGCCCCTCCAACCCTGGCCCGCACCCACTCTCCTCCTTTTATCTTTTCTCAGGTGTCCATCCCTACTGCCCAAACCGCATCCCTCACCCCTCGCCGCTCCGCTGCCCACCCCGCCCGCCCCTTTCAAACGGTTGTCCGCCTTTCTTGACGATGGTCCGCTTTCCATTTCGACCCGACCACGTGCCGTTCAGCAACAGTTCAACTTGCTTCGGCGACTGAAAATCGAACCGAATCCTTTGGAAGTAATTATATTATATTTGGTTTGCATAACTTGTCCTTAGGTCTCAGGTTTATCCTTTGTTTATGAGCGGTTGATGTCTTTCAACAATAGTCCATCGACAAACAAGGTGGATCCAGTCCAGTTATCCTCCTCGGGTCCTTTTTTCCTCCTTAGGTCCTTGATTTATTTTGGGAAATGGGTTCTGGCTGACATATTACATCAAACAAACGTAATATCTCTTTTCTGTTCCAGAAAAACACGACGAGCGTCTTTATTTATCTATCTTTGTGTTTTCCAGGACCGATTTCTGAAATTATTCGCAATGCTCGCCCTTTAATGTCCGTGATTTGGTGATCGAATTTTAAATCGTTTTGACAAATAAATAACAAGTTCATAAGATCGGTATAAAATTAATTCAACAGAAGTACTGACTCTTGTTTCACCTATTACACGGGGAAATTCATCCGTAGTTACATGATTTTGGGCTTCAGCACTGAACATAATGTCGTGTAGCATGACCTTCATTAAAATCGCAGATTCAAAGCCTAGAACGCATGCGATACCATAGCAATTCAGTTGCCGTATAGGTATCTACTATACTATTACGTTAATTGCGTTATTAATTTGAAAGGTCCATTTACATGCACTTTAGCTTCCTGGTTCAACTCATGAGATTTCACCACCCAGTGCGCTTGTTTACTACATATGCATCTGTATAGTACCCCGTAGCCGTGATTAAGAAAA
This sequence comes from Hetaerina titia, assembly GCA_037158775.1. Classification (NCBI taxonomy): domain Eukaryota; kingdom Metazoa; phylum Arthropoda; class Insecta; order Odonata; family Calopterygidae; genus Hetaerina; species Hetaerina titia. Next base: position 74,590,967 of record CM073778.1, on the reverse strand, counting down.
AAACAGCAGGCGAAAACGAACAAATTCATGCCAATCTACGTACACAAAATCGTTTGTATTCTTGTGCAAAAACCTTTACAACTCAAACACATGCAGATGCATGTAATATTAACTAACACACACGTGCACCTTATGTCTACTACGTAACGTTGAATCTTGTTCCGACTTGCAAATTAAATATCTTTAATATTTCTATAGTGACTTTGGTTTCTTACTATTATGATTCTTGATTGTCTGGGGGAAAGAATGGGTACTTGTACTTGAATCTGGTGTGTCTTCGTGCTTCTAATTGTGCGCGATGCGTGCATCAAACTCTTTCATTCTCATCATTCATCGCATGCGCATTCATCTCAATAAAGCGGCTTTCCATTAAGAGCAATCCTAAGCGAGCAAGGCATCATTACAGTTGCCAAATCGTTAGCCCTTATTCATTTCGACCACGACATTGGCAGCGCTATGAAACACTATGCCGGCCCTCCTCAACTATTTCAATATTATACCCAAGTCTATTCATTGTGCTTATTAAATGCTTCATTTTTCTCAAATATTCATCAGATGTTTCACATTGATATTAGTACCGTAATAATCTGTTGTTTATACATCATGTGTTCATCACCTTAGGGAGGAGAAGATTGTATTCGTAGAACGCATGCGTCGCGCATAATATGCTAATGAATGCACCATCTCCGGGACAGTGATTGCAAGTGATGGCCATCTCCATATCCTCCGCATGTTTCGTGCTTTGCATTCTCCTACCGCGAGAAGCCCACTTCCAAGAATTACGCGTCATGAAGAGAGTGACTTGTCTTGCGTCAACAATCTTGAAATCAACGTCAGACCTTTAGAGTGCGTCGAAAGTCATGAAATTAGCATTTCACTCGTACTCTGCGAGTCTCCACGTGAGTATATCTATGTACAAATAGTACGACCCTACCTACAAGTCACCGCAATGCTTTGTGACAGAGGGCGATTCAACTACAAGCACGCAACATCAGAAATTAACTTATTCTTTATTTTGAGTTCAATTAAAATGCAAAATAATTCAAATAATATGTACACCGATGACTACAGGTGCGGTATCTTAGTGTGAAATGCTTCTCTACGCATGGGAGACAAGCTGCTACTAACAAGAAGAGCAATTCTCTAAGGTTAAAATTTGTTGTCTTCGGCGTAACGTTATGGAATTTACATAACATATTGAAATGAAATTATTGACTTTGTAATTCTAAACACTTTATTTAAAAACACGACCCAGGTTTTGACGTTGAGCGTCATCATTAGGTAATGATGATGACGTTCAAATACAAAACCTGGGTGGTGTTTTTAAATAAATTGTGTGGGATTACAAAGTCAATAATTTCATTTTATTTCAATACCCTAAGGGTAAATGAAATAAAATCAAACTTAGAAACTAGACTATTCCCCCCACAGAAAGGTTGCTTACAGTTATTCTGATTCCTTATCGTTCTTAAGAAAAATAAAATCTTAACTCTCTCAGTTATACACTTGATCTCTCTAATCTCAATGTCATCATCTCTCCCACTGAAGTAAAAATGGCCTTATTATACATTTTAAACATCATCGCTACAGAGGATTGCATCCAATTTAAGAGCAAGAGATTTAATCTGTAATTTGACCTTCCCTCAAGTATGACAGTGAGTTAGTGTTGGGAGACCGGCCTGTATTATTCGGTTTCGGGCTAAGATGATTCGCTCTCAAATTACCCATCGCACACAGTCAAGTTTTTCGATCGCGTTTTTCGGGGCACTTAATCATGGATTTGTTGTTAGGGCTAATTACAGGTATGAAAGGGGAGATATAGTCATGCACTCATTGTATGTTTGTATGCAGTTCAGCGAACCGCTTTTGCCAGTTCGTGTTGTGATCTTGAGGGAACGCAAGGTCAACATGCCAACTAATGGCCTCCCTATGTCTGTATATGTGCGGATGGGGAAATTCATTCTTTTGGCTGCGGGGCTCCCCGTCGAGTGACTGGGTATTATTTCGCCGGGCGGTCGAGAGCGGCTTTGACGGCGAGAATTCACCCTCCCTCACCCCCCCTCTTTCCATTCAAACGACTCATCCCCTTCTGTCGTGTCCCTTCCGGCGCAAGTTATTGTGGGGTACAGTTGTGTCCCCCATACCATCTCATATGGGGGACAGAATATTATCTTTCCGGCGTTTCAGGGACCGGTGTAGGGTTGTAAATGTATGTGTTAGCATTGTGGAATTACTGTTCACCAGTTTCCATTCCGGGGAGGACGAAGTAAATAATAACTAAATTAAGGCTTCTCCAGGGTATTTACTCCCGCTTTCACGTGTAAATTTGTGCGTGAATGGCTAGCGCTCTGGCAATATCTCATCACGCACAGAAGCGGAAAACTTGAGGCGGGGATATTATGTAGAAGCATAAATAATTTATCCCGCACTCCTCGTTTTTCGTTACTTTATTGCCGAAATTCTGCTCCTGGTAATAATTATAACTTCTGTCTTGACAGTATACGACCTAGCGTGCGTATGCTGCCTATCTTCGTAGTCCATTCAGAAAATGAATTCGTTTTTTTCGTAGTAGTAGTTTTTTTTGGGGGAGGCGATCGACAGCTGAAGTCAATTGCACCATTAGCGATAGGTGAGAAAAGATGAAGGATAGAGAGAAACCCGGCGTAAACATTGGCCTACTCTTGACGAAATGCGCCAAAGGGTCTGCAGCTTAACGTCCCATCCGACGGACCGCGCACTCACTCAAAGTTCTCTCTACAAAGCACCTCATGTAGGGATCGGGATACCACAGAAAAATAAATATTTACCCCCTCAGATATTCGAACCCGGCTCCTCTGAGTGGGAAACGTTCGTTTCGTAGACCGAAGGTGGACCTAACATGGCGAAATACCCCGTACGACAAGTTTTGTGAAAATGTTTCAAAAAGTACTGGTCGAGTTTTATATCTATTAGCTGGGATTGAAGATTGTGGCACGGGTTCTGAAAAACGGTAGTACCCTTACCAACTCCTATCTTACATCTTTCAACATAGTGCAATTGTATGGATTAATAAGTACATTAAACATTGATTTATGAATATAGTGGGTCAATTTAACATACGTGTGATTATAAGTAATAAGAAGCTTGGAGTCTTTAGGCGGGTTGTAGTAAAGTGTAATGGAAAATTAAGAGGGTGCGGTGGTGCAATACTATTCAATTCCTGAGTCATAATAATCTATTTTGCCACAAACTGACTCCAAAACCAGCTCTCTAAGTCGTCTGAGCACGTATTTGAATTAATAGGTTGTCAAATTCTTTGAGAAACGCCTAGTAAATTCTAGTGAATGCTTGAACTAATGTTTCTGCACCTATTGCTATTGCCCTAGCACTATCAACCTCACCGAGAATTGTGATTAGACGGCCGTACTTGCCACTGGAGGTTTTAAAAAATCTTGGTTTCCTAAAAATTATACCACTCCTCTACGGTGAGAGTATGGCATATATAAACAACTCTACTCCTTTTTCACCTTGAGGTTTAATGTGTCATTTCCTACATCAAAAAATAAATCCCGATAGAGGTATACTAATTTACAAAATCGATTGTAAATGCACGGATGGTACGCTGGCACCCCCCGCCACACATCTTTGCGGCGACTTGCGGTGTATTACGTATGTGTTTAGGATAGAGGAAATTGTGAAACGAAGGATTCTTTGCCTCAGTCAAAGGAAGACCCCGAATTATAATGGGTACTTTCACTAGAAAACTATTAAAGCCGTCCGCTTTCAAGTAAAGAGCTGCCGAGGGCTATCAATGGTTTCTACCCATAGACCACTAACCTCCAGTCGATAAGTATCAAGAGTTATCTGAAGTACATGGGAGAATGAAATGTTAAAGTTGGAAAACATTAATCAAACGAGTAGAATACTTTGTCTAGTTCATAATTTCTGAGAGGAGGCAAGTTAGGACTTAGTGATTTGATTGATCTGAAGTTTAATATGAAGTTCACAGTTGAATGGCCTCGAAAGAATTTGAGGAAATAGATTAAGCGTAGATTAGGGAATTATGTGACCCATGGTAGGGTACGCGTGATAAAAAATTATAGAGATAGAAGATGATATTCGAGGAATGTTTGAGATTGGTGCAGAAGTCGTTGGGAAATTTGATGAAGGCAGGGAAAGTTCACGAAGAAGATATTATGAGGTGGGGAAATGTCGGAGGTGGCAAAAGTACACAGAAAGTTGAGTCTGCGGTGGAAAGTGGGGAAAAGGAAGTGTGTTTAGGGTGGAGGAATGTGAAGAGAACGTGCAAAAAAAATATTAATATCCTGCCAACTACAAGAGTAATGTTTCGCTAAAGTAAATTTAAGATAAGGACAATTTCGTGGAAAAACGTTTACACAACCAGCTCGTGGTCACTGAGACAACTGTGTGATTGATTAGAAAAGTGTGTTCAAAAGTTCTTTTCATTTCGTCTTTGTGATCAATTTATCATTAACTTCAATTAAATTTTCATACTCACAGAAAAATGCAAGCTGCAAAACAGTACATGTTGAAACTCGAAACAGAACTTAATACGTACTTCACGACAAATCGATTAACAATTACTCTAATGATTGGCGACCCAGCAATCCCTTCCTCACGCCCTGATGGCAAAATTCGATGTAAAGTTTAGATCCGCTTCATTTGAAGAAGTGCATTGTCCACGTTTTGCTAGAAAATTATTGACTTAAATGTGGGATATAACAAATATTAGCAAAACTATATTGGAATCACTAATAGGTAGAAAGTTTAATAATACGATAAACGCCTCATATAAAAACGAAGTAATTCTCATTTTTGAGAATGTTATATATGTCTCATTTTACCAAATTATGAAATTAAAATTGAATAGATTAACTTGAGAACTACAAGGTTTAAAAAGAGGTTTCTTGCTTATTTTTATATGCATTTTAACCACCATTCACGTCTTTTCAGTGATTTTAAGTAAATATTTTTTTTCCTTTCTTAATACTTTGAATGCCAACAGACAACAACAACTTTCCACTAAATACGTGGAAATTGTCACAAAATCCAGCAACCTAATCTACATCAGGTCCGTCTTCATCTCTGTGTACTTCTTTCCTCCCTTCATCCCGTCCAACATCCCTATCCTGTTCCTGCCCTTACCTCGCTTGCCCAACATTCTCCCCTCTATTACCTTCTTCAACATTCCACTACCGCTCAATACGCCTTTCATCCATTTTTCCTACCTCCATACGATTTCTCTCAACAAACCCCTCTCCTCACCCACCATCCCTAGTACTTCCTCATTTGTTTTCCTTTCGGTCAATTTCACCTTCTCCATTCTTCTCCACACCCACATTTCAAAAGCCTCCAATCTACGTCTATCCTCCTGCTTCAGTGACCACGTTTCCGCGCCGTACATAGCTACGCTCCATATCAGAGTTTTTACGAGTCTTGTCTTAACATCCCTACTCAACGTCCCCGTCATCAACTCCCTCCTCCTTGAGAAAGCCTCCTTGCCTAGTGCAATTCTTCTCCCTACGTCCCTACCACTTTGACCGTATTGGTCCAAAACACTTCCGAGATATGTAAACTGTTCTACCTGCTCTATTTTTTCCCCGCCTATTTTAATGTTTAGCTTAGGCTTTTTCTTTCTGGAAAATCGCATAACCTTTGTTTTATTAATATTGATTCTCATCCCATATTTATCGCACTGAACCTCCAATTCACTCAACAATGCTTGCAACCCCTTGGCTGACTGAGCAACTAATGCTTGGTCATCAGCAAACCTAACCGATTTTACGAATTCCCCTCCGACTTTCATTCCTACCTCCAGTTCTTCCCATGCCTCTTTAATCATTTCCTCTACATATACGTTGAACAGCACCGGTGACAATGGGCAACCCTGCCTTACCCCTCTTCCTAACACTGCCCATCCAGACTCTCCGTTCCCCACTCGCACCTGAGCAGTCTGAGACACGTACAGGTTGCGGATCAATCTCCTGTCCCTCCAATCCATTCCTATTTTCTGCAATACACTCATTAATTTTTCCCAATTCACTCTATCAAACGCTTTTCGAAATCTACAAAACAGGCAAAAACGTCTTGATTGTATTCTTTATTCCTCTCAATTAGTGATCTCATTACTGCAATGGCATCACGCGTACCTCTTCCCTTCCTACCAATGTAATAATATAAATATTTATGTACGACGATACATCGATATGGCAAATATTATTTTTTTTGAATGCCATGGTAAAAGTATCGACCATTTCGGATAAATCGTGTAATATGGATTGTAATATTGCATTTTGTTATTTCTTTTGTTTTTCTTCTATTTTGTATTCTTTTTTATTTTTCCATTTTTTATTGCCAATATTTCCTTTCTATACCAAAATGAAACTTGCAGTAATCAACTCGAGTGTTAACGCGTTAGTCGAGAGTAGACCTCACTTAATATCTGGACCAACGGCGTGTGAAATTCACACATCAGGGCAGGTTGGTTAAATTCCTTTTCATGTGCCGTCTGCGGTTTCCCAGGAAGATCTGGCACCCGAGAAATCACACTGCTTTGGTGAAGCTGAGAACACAAGGAATCACAACCAGACCTTTCGGTCAGTAGCTCAGAGCTCTACCCACTGGACTATCTCGCCCAATGACTATAATTATTATCGAATGTGTGTCATCAATGTCAACAATATCGTCCTCAACGATTATATCGGTTATACCGATAATATTACCCGTATTGGTATCCAGGAAAATAGTGATAATTTAGTGTGTATCGATAATGACGGCCATGTCGATAATATCATCCACCCTTCTTATATGTGATAATTATCCACTCTGGTGGATCAGTACCTTTGAAGAATCCAAATCCGCCTAAAACATAAAACAATCATATCGGCATGGTATCACTATATCCTCGTATCGTACTTTCATGCGTGCTAGGTGAGTGGGTCGAAGAAAAGGGACCGCTGTTTTATATTTTCTTCACAATTATTCTTGAGGTTTCGGGGACGGTGGCGGGGTTTCCTCCAACCAATAGCTGTGGGGAATCCATGCATTTGATTGGCGGGCGTGTGGCGACACGCTAACGATGGGAACAAATTTATCCTCCTTCGTGCTCCAAGTCCTGCGCCGTTCCACCTGGAGGAATCAACTCGCCAAATCCTCCATCCCTCCCCCTCCCCCCCGCTCGTCTCCACCTCGCCCATACCTGTGGCCTCGCCCAAAGGAGAGAGAAACCGTAATCTCGGCTTTAACATTGTCCCAGCCTCGGTCTAACCTCCATCCCTCTTCCCTTTTGCCTTCCAGCCACGGGCGGCGCTGATAGCCATGAATTCCTAAAGCCGCCTTTCCGCCCTAGTCATTTCTTTTGCGGCCCCAGCAGGAGCCCTACACTCCTCCCTCTCTATCTCTCTCCTTGCCCCAATCCGCTTGAACCCCTTCCCTGCCCCCCCTTTCGAATCCCCCAACCCTCTTAACACCCTTAGCCGAGGGTTCCAGGCGCGAAGCAAATGAGCATTATCGTTTTCCGAAGCGGAAGTCCTTTCAAGAGACTCCACCCCCACATTTCACGCAATCTATAGTCTCAGGCCAATTTTCCAAGCTTGTGGCGACGTACGTTTTTGTGAGGCCAGTACTTTATGATGCGAAGTAATTAGTTCGGAAGCGAAATATTTATATCACCGGTCATTGTGCGAAGAGATCGTGTAGCGAATTAAAGATGACGAGGCAGTTTACTTTCTCTTTCGAGATTTTGTTTTAGTCTTTCTCACTAACTCTCTCCTCCCAAATTCTTTTCATTTGCTAAAGTGATAAAATTGACAACTCTCGCATAAATGAGTTTGAATTGGCTCACTAATTAAACACATAACTTAACGTACTCCTGGTTTGACCTTACTTATTTAAAAGGAATCTCTTCTGCCCAATTTGTGGTATGGTAGGTATTAAAAACTTTAAAAAACGCCATTTTATTCATTTGTCATTGCGAAACTGTTACAAATCCGTAAAGTGAAATATATTTAAATAAAACAGTTTCTGGTGTAACTTGGTGGAAAATCTTCATACTGACTTTTAATAATCAAAGCACTTTACTTTTCCACATAAACTTTTTAATGTTTACAATCCAGCATAACATCATCAAGCCTACCTGATGGTGTTATGCTATAACGAAACCTGGGTTGTGAAAATTAAAAAGTTTATGTCGAAAAGTAAAGTGCTTTGATTATTAAAAGTCAGTATGAAATATATTTTTTATAATTTATATTTATCAATCGTATTCTTAAGACGTGTGAAAAAAATAAACGCGAAAGAAATTGACACTTTTTAAAATTACGATGTTAAGGCGTAGTGGTTCATAAGGTGACTCTTCCCTTCTACGTTAAATGAATTTTATAATTCTAAATGTCACTTATCTATTTATCATTCTGATCAACAAATATTTAATTTGGATTTCCTTAGATTATGCTAGCTAACTTAAACTTTCTCTTTGTATTAAGGAGATGACATAGTTATTGTTAAAGCTATGGAGCGTAGCTACAGGCTGGCGTACATACAGCTACCTGTATGTACGCCGCAGAAACGTGGTCGCTGAAGCAGGAGGATAGACGTAGATTGGAGGCTTTTGAAATGTGGGTGTGGAGAAGAATGGAGAAGGTGAAATGGACCGAAAGGAAAACAAATGAGGAAGTACTGTAGATGGTGGGTGAGGAGAGGGGTTTGTTGAGAGAAATCCTATGGAGGCAGGAAAAATGGATGAAAGGCGTATTGAGTGGTAGTGGAATGTTGAAGAAGGTAATAGAGGGGAGAATGTTGGGCAAGAGAGGAAAGGGCAGGAGCAGGATAGGGTTGTTGGGCGGGATGAAGGGAGGAAAGAAGTACACAGAGATGAAGACGGACCTAATGTAGATTAGGTTGCTGGATTTTGTGTTTTTTTTAGTTACACAATGTTTATTTGATAGTTGTTTCATGGAACAATAGTTATTGTTTGAATTTGAAAAATCTCTATTTCCCGATGTTATTGAATGCATGTACTGTATGTATCTATTTTCAGGTAGTTTTTTGGGTCTCAATCATGAGAACTTCTTCAAGTACTATATTATTTCATTCTTTAGTACTTCCTGAATTCTGCCCGATCTCAAGCTGTCTAAAATGGCTTTTGACTCGCTCTTTTTCTACTCCCTGCTAGCCTAACTTTTACTCGTCTATCACGGCGTTTAACATCCGATAATGTTTCAATGTTTTCTCCGCCTTTTATCGAGCTTCCCTGTACAACGTTCTCCCTTCGCCCACCATACGTATTTAAAAATTCAGCGCTTTCCTTCCTCTCTGTTCAGGTAACTTTATCTATAATTTGTCGCACCCACTTCTCAAAAGCCGACAGTCCATGCACATTCACTTGTCTCCAAAATCTAACACCAATAAAGATCTGCAGTCCGCGTTAATATCTCGTCTTTCTTTTCCGTTAATACATCCTTTTTCAGAATTACAGGAGTCTTCTTTCTTTGTTTCTCGCTTAACAGTAGAATTTTTATGAAATAAGTATAATCTAATTCACGAAACTTTAACAGTAACTTTAACGGAGTCACCCGCTATGTGTGCATTATAATGCAACCATTTCAGAGAGCAAAATCATTCGCGTCGCGCACGACTACGAATGCCTGTGACATTGTATGTACGGTATTTCGTCATAACATCTTGTTCCTTTAAAGCCCCCAAAATTTCGGTAGCTTAATTGGTTAAAGCACTCGGCCAGATATCGAGGGATCCGGGTTCGAATCCCGGTCAAGGCGAATGATTTTTACTCTCTGAAATGGTTGCACTATAATCTAATTCAGTTATATCTTTAGAAATGAATGTCATAGGTCGCATATTGATTATTTTTTTTGTTTTAAGTTCATGAAAAATGATCTAATACTGTGGTTATACCCTTTAAAATATGTTTTTAATTTGCCTTTTCTTATTTTTCATAATTAGTGTAGTATTCTTCGTTCATTTTTTATCTAAATGTGTATCCTCCCATGTTTGATCCACATCTTCTGAGAAAATGCATAATTTTAAAGTCATGAAAACAAGCTCTCGACCGGTGAACAATTTTCCTTGCTGCCATTCGGTGGAGTCGTAGCTTTATATATTATTTATCCGACATTAATATAAATCCCTGTGAAAGTGAAGGATTTGCTTCCAAAATATTTCAAAAGACTTTTCTCAAACTCATTCAATCACTTGACTCTCCAATTTTAATGAAAATTATAAGCCTTCCCCTTTGGCTATCAGAAAAAATCAATATCAGTTGCCTCCAGTTATAATTTTAAGAGAAAAAATATGTCTCCGACAGCCCCTTCAACTCCCTGCCTCTCTGAACCCATCATGAGTAAAGCTCTTTCCTCCCGTAATACGCATTCTATCACGAGTTTCATCTCTCGCGAAAACTTAAATGTGTATTTGCATTCGCAAAATACCAATTCCCGGTCTCATTTTTTTCTTCCTTCTCTATCTCACGTCTCTCTCAGCGCTTTTTCCATTTCTCCTTAATATCCTCGTCGAATCCGCTCTTAATTTTGTTTTTTTTTAAATAGTTTTCTCTACGGGAGGAGAGAAAACATTAAAAAACCAGGTTTTTTTTAGAGGATTCTTGGTTTCTTTTCTCATTTTCACCATTTATACCGTGTCGAAAAAATGTTTAAAATTCAGTGCCAAGTTAAAAATAATAAAAGACCCCACTTTGTCACTGTCATCGTCGAAATCAAAGGGAGATAGTTATCAAAAGACTTACAGGTGTATTTTCTGAAGTTTTTTGCCTTCATTTTATCTTTTAGCCTGATATTTCAGTCCTGAAAGGCAATGAATGGGACACCGTGAAAAAAGGGAGATTTTTGGGCAAACGACGTAGGAGAGGAAAAGATGGACATTTTGGGTGGAATTAGTCGAGGCAGCATTTATGTGGGTATAAAGAATGGCGTATTGTTATTTGTGTTTTCGATGTGCTAATATGAATACTCTTATAGCGAAGTATTCCATACCCTATATCTTATAGTGAGCATGGCACAGCCACTGAAGTTGACCTATGGAAGTAATAATAATTATATATCAAGTATGTATGAAAGTAATAGAGTAAACTTAATCAAATTATGCCGCTTGATAAACCCTGCGTAATTTAATAAACCCTTGCACACCTAAAATTTATTCTATTGAAGAAAACAAGTACGTGTATATGTTAAGTTAACCGAAATTACGGTTACAAACGTCTGAAATCACATTGTGCATGTACTTTACCCATATTAAATTCGACCAGATGATGTGCGGGGAACTAACCACCCGGAATTATTTTCGAATGAATTCATTGCGAATGCATATCGAATGAATGTATGCCTAATTAAGTCCCTTATGGACCTTATGATATTTGGCAATTATTTTCCACCGTCTGACATACTCTTGGAATTAATCATCTCACTTTATTGGAGATTGAAAAAAATGTCATTATTGAAGAGAAAAAATGACAAGCTAATGCCTACGTATATACTGTAATAATTTGTAAATAATTATGATATCTTACATTTGAAGTAAGTACATGTTCCTAAAGTGTCTTTATCTATGATGTTTTTAATATGCAAAGGGACCAATTGAAGACCGTTTCCATCTGCGGTATAATTTTCCAAAATCTGGTTCCCGAGTAAAGAATGGCATATTTAATTTTAAAGAAATTTTAAAAAAGACAAGTCCCAGAAATGAACAATATATTTTTTCTGGCAAAGAAGCGATAAAAATGAGAATTTTTCAGATCACATTTTTCTTCGGTAAGAAAAACAAAATGGCTTTACAGACCACCTTTGGGTTTAGGCTTAGTGTCGCGATTGGAGCGAGTTGAGGTAAAATTAGGTTACTTTGGAGGTGTTTCGTCAGGCAGACGAACTATCAGCAATTTTTTCTTCAACTTGGCTGACATTCTTTACAAGGACTAAGGCTTGCTGGGTTGTTTTAGCCTTCCAAAAGGAAAGGTGACTTCTTTTTTCTTTCTCTTAGAAATTCTGTTTCTATCGAAAATGTGGTTGATAATTTGGAAACTGTAGCATATTTTCAGATGTCTTTTAATTCACGAGGGATCGGAAGTCAAAGAAAGAGAAATTCAAGCCGATGAATAATTTAAGATCAACCCGCCCAAGAGTATCTGTGTAGAAGGACGGTATGTTTTCGCCGAGGATTTCGTGAAAGCTTTTACGAAGTTAGTTCATGATGTATTTCTCACGGGAATGATTTTAGCTTCCGACGAGTCTGTCTCTCTTTTATACTTGAGTTCCACTCTCGACATTTATATTTTCACTCACTCGCTCGCTTAAGGATTCATTCTGTTTTAATGGTCATTCGACTCGCTCTCTTTCCCATTCGATGCTTCAATTATCCCCTACAGCGCTGTCATCCTCTTGCGTTGGTTTTCTGGCAATATTACGTGCTCTTGAATGTTTTTCGACTCCTTTTGAGTTAAATGTCCATCATAATGACTGACCGTTTACCAACAGGTTATGAACATCGGGAAATACGCCGTCGAGAACAGGCACGCGATTGAAATTTATTTGGCGCAATTCTAAACAGCTTTGTGATAAAAGGATTAAATTTTAGTGGCAATTTACCAATGTAAACAAATTGGGAATTATCTGGAAAAGCTTGGGTTAGCCACTCGCTTTCTCTACTTCTTGGCGTATATTTACTAAGTTAATCGTACGCAATTAACGGAATGAAATGCTGAATGTTTGATCCAGGATCTAACACTCGCGGAACTTAAGGTAATCAACGTAGTCAGCGGATCAGCTGCTACCTATATCGGAGTTGATTCAAAGATACTGTACGTTGACATTTTCCATAACTGTCATGTATAAGTATTCATTCTTCCCTTCCACCAGACAGACGTAAGCACCGCAAAATCGTACCCGAGAACCCGAATGTATTTATCTCAAGGCAAGCATTTAATGATTTGGTCAATTACTGTGTAGAAGAATAAGACAGGCTTTGTAAAATTCACCGAAATTGTATAAATACGTACTACCGGTTTTATCACATAGGTGACATCTACAGGTACCTTCAGGTGAATTTTACAAAGTTTGACTTATTCCTCAAGATGAATAGAATGATTTGAGGCGTGACGCCAATTCAATATTGTGAAAGCCATTCATATCGGAAAAGAAAATACTTTGTCCTTCCTCGTACATTTATTCATGACCTAGGTTTCGACTTACAAAGTCATCATCAGGTTGTCCTGTTTCACATCACCTTTGTAAGTGGATACCTAGGTCGTGAACAATAAAATACGCGTGGAAAAACAAAGTATTTCCTTTCCCGATGCTCAAGATGAATGTTCACATGTTTGTGCCCGATACCATTAAATTACTGTGTACTGGATAGAGCCTGCGTATATGTACGACTGTTTTTTATATGAGCTAATTTATACAAAACAAATACAATATATATACATACAATATATATGCAAAAGTATATATACAATATAAATACAATACAACCCGGGAGTTCACTCTCTCATCCCTTGGTATTTCCCCTCACCACCGCCGTCGATTTCTATGTGATATGAAATTCTAGCATAGCATCTTCAACGGAACTCTCCGTACCAACGACCTTCTTCCTCTATTCCAAATTCGTGTTCTTCCTCGGCCAACAAGTAACTTGAGTCTGTTGCAGATTCCAAATTTTCGTCTCTCGGTCTCTCAACGTTCCCTATTCCATCGACTTCCCGCTACATTTAATTCGCTAAGCATTCAATATCCTCCTCTGGACCACTCTTCCTCCCTGAACACTTTCACCTCTTTTCTTAAACGCCAGATAGTAACTTGGCTCTCTCTGGTTGCATACTATATGTCTCTCCTGCCTTTTTATACCTGTTCTTGACATTTATTTTGTTAACTTTTCATTATTGTTTATTGCTTTTACTCGTTTTTTCTTAGTTTTTACGAAAACTAAGGCCATAAAACCGTTTTTTTTGCAAAATTTAGTCAGCATCGATTTTTTACCTTTCAAAGTATACTCCATTCGTTGCTATGCAGTTATTCCATCTTCTTTTCCACTGTTTAAAGGACCCTTGGAAGTCCTCCACAGTTAGGCTTTTCAGTTTTCTCGTCGTTTCTTGCTTTATTGTGTCCTCATCTTCCCAGCTATGTCCCCTCATCAGATTTTTGCATTTTGGAAATAATAAAAAATCTCACGGGACGCGATCTGGCGAATAAGGTGGATGATCAAGGATGGTTTAATTTTTGCCAGAAACTGGCGAACAATCAATGCAGCTTGGGCAAGATTTTTGCACACATGTTTTCACACCCAAATTTTTGGCTAAAATAGTGGGCACTGTGGATTTACCTAAATTCAGTTCATCAGCTATCATTCGGACAGTTTTTTGATGACCGATAAGGACAAGGGACCGCACACGATCAATGTTGTCGTCAACACAAGTGATTGAAGGTCATCTCGGCCTTGAATCATCCGTGGCCTCTTGCCGGCCATCTTTAAAACGCTTAATCCACTTGAAAACGGATATTTTCTTCAGAGCATTATCACCCGTAAACTGCTGTCAACATTTCAGTAATTTCTTGATAACTTTTACCGCACTTCACCAAAAAACATGATGTTGATTCTTTGCTCCCTGATTTCGTCAATTTCAATTTTCGACAAACAGTAAAAACAAGGACAACAGAAACTAACATAACTGGCACCATACGCACAATTCGACAATCCACCAAGCACAAACAGCTCATTACATTCTCAGACAACTAGCGCCGCTAGTGGGTGAGGCTATAGTTCGCGTCATGGCCGCCAGACTGCATCAGTTAGCGCATTTATTGCATAGTTCACGTATATTTTTATTTTAATTCATCGGGGAGCCACTCCATTAAAACCTCATCATTATCCTCTCACTCACGCCTGCTGAAGGAGTTGACTTTCTCATAGGAATGTATCTCCTGTTTATCAGTAATTTCTATTGCGAATTAAATTTTCTTAAATGATGGCGTTGACAGATGGTTACCATGTTAGACCACTCGCATTAGACTTGGGGCCACATCTAGGTCATACTGGCGAACGTTCCTGGCTAAATCCAAGATTTAATTTTTTGGGAATCACAGTTTTCTTGGGCCTTTTCTCATGATTCATCTGCATCTGCATGGTACCCTGCAAGCCATCGCTAGAGTGAGTTACAGAGAGTAATGTAATTAAAATATTAGTCAATGAAAGAAATATTAAATGATGGCCAATTTATTTCATAACCCATACGACTCAGTATCAGGTGAGCTGCATCCCCACCTACTCTAATTAACATATGGTACATGCACGTAGATGTGATTTTTTGTTACATAATATTTAGACACGCAAGAGGAAAAGTAGGCATTGATTTGGTCAGAAAATCCGGACATGGAATTAGCAACCAATGGAATAATCCCTTCCCTTTATTCTAAAAATTTTTCGTCAATAATTCAATATTTTTAACATCAATAATCAACTATACACCAATTGAAGTAACTACCCCGAGAGCGGATAGGCACACGAAGTGGTGGACCTGTTGAACAGGATGGATTGCTTAGTGCATGGCTTTTAGATATAACTGGTGCTTGCACTCCCTGCCACACACCTTTTTGGTGGATCGCGGGATATTTATGTTTATGTATAGCTGTGGAAGCCCCCCAGTAATCTCTAGACTCGCTTAGTTGCAATTGAGGAGTAGACGGAGAATGTGGTGAGGGAATTTAACCCTGCGTGCAGTGGTGTCTGGTGCTCGGGATCTCTTCAAAACCGTCTCCCTCGTCACACTCCCCTCCAAACCCACTCATTTTAACCCCCTGCTCGACCCACCCAACTCCGGAGGCAGCTGCAACGTGCCCATTGACCCTTCCAGATCTCTCCCTCCCTCCATCCGCTGCACTCCCTCTCAACCCCTTTTTTTTACTCCCCATTCTCCGCCCTCCCGCCTTGCAATTTCCCGCAGGAAGAATGAGGAGGGGAGAAACCCCCAGGTTTTGCCCTACGAAGAGCCGACAATTGAAGTTCACAAACCGCAAGGATATCGGATACGACCGCATAGTCGGGGGTTTTTAGGATGGCAGAAAGGGAAGGACGGGAGAGGTGGGAAGAGGGGAGATCGACCGGGAGGAGGAGTGGAGTTCAGGAGGGAGAGAGATGTTGGGCTAAGCGAAGAAGGCGGAGCGGGGGTCTTTGTGCTGTGTTTGATGGTGCGGAGCCTCCATCCCCGTCCCCGGTGGGACTCGGGGGAAGGCGAGCGGACGAGGAAATAACCAAACGGCTTGCCCAGATGGAAGGATGACAGTAATGGCCCATGGGCTCCCCAGGGGGGTCTTTGGTAGGAGGTGGGCCCTCCGCCCAATTCGCCGACTTCTGGTTACCAGACTGGCATTTTGATCGTACAGTTAGGTTGTACTCGCAAGGCGCCTCGGCCATTATCCTTCGTCTTCCCGAATGGATGAATCTCTCACTTTCTTCATTTTCGTGAGCTATAGGGATCAAGGACGGCACTTTGATTCAACTAAGCCCTAAGCCATACCCTGAATATGCCGTCATGTGGACGTGTGACCAGAGGTTATTATCTGTAATGAGAGTATAAATTACTATCATTACAGTAATCAACCCGAGGGTTGGTTTCTTATTTGAGAGCAGATCTGACCCAATACTAAGACCTTTAAAATGTGTGAAATTCACGCATAAGGGTGGTAAGGGCAGTACCTTTTCCTGTGACGCCTGCGATTTCCCAGGAAGTCTGGTACCCGAGGACCTTCCATCACTCGAAAGCGAAGCTGTGCCCTCCGCTCAATACTCAAGCGCTCCATCCACTGAGTAACCACGTCCACTACATCAATTCAATGGAAAAAGAACTAATTAACAATACAATGTGCCAACTGTAGATTTAAAGGCTGCATCATTCTGACCAGGTATTTAAAACTACTGCCCAAATTAAGTCCGCAAGAGATACATATAATTGGAGGTCTCATTTTGAATTAAAATGGCAAAAGGGTTTTTTAAGAAAATTTTAAACGAATATTTTGTTATATTAATGGAATCACGAGTAATAAGGTGAATAAATTATATTCTTAACAGTATTTTATTTATTTATTCAGGTTTATATACCTTCTCACTATTCATGTTCAAAGGGCATGTGTACGTAATTTTTGGTCTTCTTCCATTCCATTACTTGCCTTATTGCTTGTCAAAGAGACGTATAACATTGTAGTGGTCCGAAAATTGTTTAATCTGTTCGCTACCAGAGTAAACACAGTAGCCTCATCGTTTTTTATGGATCAGAGCATTTTTCTAAATTAGTGCATATTAGAGCACCATTATGAATCGACATATGTGATATATTCTGCTGTTCCCAAATTAAGATAAGGAAAATGATACCTTAGATTACCATTTTCAGGAGTCTTTTTTTTGCGAAACTTTCCATTTTGTTCTCTCCTGCGTCTTTTTTGTTGAGGTTCAAATCATTCCCTTTTTGTCAGTGTTATAAGCGCATAATTTGAAATTCTCCGACAAATCTAGTTGTGCACAATATCTTCATGTTTCCATTAGGTCTCAACCAAAATCATACAATTATAATATGGCACTTTCGGTTCGTTCGGAATGGTAGGTTAGTGGATAAGATGTATCTGCCCGCATTAAATTGAATCTGGCTCTTCACGTGGATAAATGTTATATGCAAGCCGAAGGGTGTATTTTAGATTTTCCTTTTAAAAAAAGCCTTTTAAGCTATCTCCAAGCAGTTCTTATTTCATACTGAGGTAAAAATTCATATTTATCCCTCTACACAAAAGCATGCTACATCTACAACCGCTGCACAAAAGACGATCTGCTGCAAAACATTATATGATGTTTAAATGCAATCGTAGATAATGTACCACTTGAAGGTATGGAAGGTACTAGTATGTTAAAGTAGTAGTGTTAGTAGTAAGTAGTAATGTTTAGTAGAAAGTATGTTTTGGACGGTAACTACGACGGTTATGTAATGTGTATCTTGAGCATTAGATGATTCACCAATTCCCAATCGTTCTTCCAATTGACCATACTGACTGATTACATTTTTCTCCCAGTGACCACAAGTCGGCAAGTACACCTGGATTACCACTAGGTTGTTCGTATCCGCTTCTACTTCTATCGATAAAGTTATGGTTCGCATGCTCCTTATCACTAACCTTCTCCCCAATTTCTTATTCATTACCACAAGTACTCCATGTTGACTATCCCTCTCTCACTTAAATTACTCTGTAATAATCGCGCCTTCTGTAATTCGTTCTCTCTCTCCTTCTCACATAAACCTAATATATCTCTTGTATGCCTCTTCCATTTTACACTTGATGTTTTCTACCTACCCTGTCCTCATAACCGTCCCAACATTTCATAGCCTATACTAATCGTTGCGGTCCTATTTTGCGGATTCTTTTGCTTTCACTGCTTGTGTGTGTGTGTTGCTCGTTTATACAAGTATTTCGTCTATTGATGAACGTAGAGACCTTTCCTCCCGCTATAGCAAGCGCAGCACCCAGACCCAGCCGGCGCGGCGACTCCCGTAGTTTCCAGGATTCATATTCACTTTTTTTACGTTTACATATTTCATGAGGAAGAGAATTGAGGTAATTTTCTGTTCTATTTCACAATTGTGTTTTTAAAGGGACACTATCGCAATAATGGCCGCCTCACTGGGGTCAGATTCCTCGTAACCGCTTTACCGTGAAACAAACGCAGCGTGGTCTACATTGCATCATAACATCTACCCTTCCACTGACCTGGCATGGGAAACTATGAGAAGCAAATATCGTTGCCCCTGCTAGTACAGCTTGAGGGGTAAACGGAATAAGCAAGCCTGATTATGTGTATTTAACAGAAATTTCAATGAATCTATTGAGCTAGGGTCAATATATAATATATTTCGATGACAAGTCGAAATAGTGTATATTTTAGAATGTCGTTAATATGAGCTACATAGCAATTTTGATGAATTCACAATTATTAAATGCTGACGAGAGCGATTTGACAACTTTTCTTGTGAGATGTTATTCCGGTAGCATATGACGTCATCGATGATAGAAATTTACGATCTAATCGAAATTTAGTATCAGTCATTTGAAAGATCTGAACATATTTTCACTAATGTCGACATCGATCAAATGAACAATATTGCTCATCTGGATCGATTCATCTAATATGGTCGAAATTACTTGATGCACAGGATATTTCTAAATAATGGCAATAATTGCCATTCTTTCGATATTTCGTCAAGAACTTGATACTTCAGTAATTTCGAATGTCAATATTAGAAAATGGATATCGCTAAGAGTGTATAGTTGTGGCATATTTGTATGTTAGCATGCAGACCCCGGACGAGAAGTCTTTCCCTGGCTCTTTCTCCGAACAAGCGTGTGCTTCACTCCGTGTAACCTCATCCCCCATTTTCCCACCCCCCCTGCCTGCCTCCATCCCCCATCCGTCCCTTTATCCTCGTCTTCCATCTCCCATGGACTACTCTTTTATCTCGCCTCCCTCAAGCCGCTATTTTTCCTTTCCTCTCGATTCCCAACCTAAGTCCTCCTCGACAACGGGGTCAAACCATGCGAGTCGCCGGGACGACTGCACTTCCTTCCACTTCGAGGGAGGCGATGAATTGGGTGGCGTCATGTATCACCGTGAACGTTCAGCGGAAGGGACTGTTTTTCGTTTGGCGATGTGGTGGAACTGAATCGAAGGTAGAAAAATTTAGCTGAGGAGTATTTACCTGTATGCACCCATACCGTCTTCAACTACTCTTTTGAGAAAATCCGCAATACTTACTAAAAATTACCGCGAGAAAAGAGCAACCGTTTAAGGGTATACTAGAGGAATTACGTAGGATCCCCTTAGAAACCCCTTGAGTCACGGGTAAACAAGCAAAACGAAGACTTTTACAAGGTTACAGGCCACTCTAGTATATTTTTGAACCCTAGATATTCATTATGGCCCCTCAATACGTTGGCAGATTTACACACCAGAACACAATGAGAAAGAAAGGCACCAGCACTGACAAGTTCAAGTACGTTTTCTTCTCATTCACGATATAATCGTAACAAATTTAGACATACGCATTTCTACAATGTCATTTAAAAACTCACATTATAAACTCGAGCACACCACTTCCACTCAAAACCTACCTCACCCGGTAGAATACAAAAAATAAAAGCAATAATAATAAATAAACACATAATAAATAAACATAAACACATGAATAATATAATCACATACACTGAAATGTTAAATATCCAAATATATATTCATTATTTTTTTAACTGCATATCTTAGCGTAAAAGACTGGCGCCCTAATTAATCTCAACACAAGCTTGCGGCTTCTTGTGGGGTATCCTGTGTAGGAATAGTACGAAATAATGATTTTGGCTCACATTAATTATTATCACCAGACTGAATACAAAGATGGAGATTTAGGGGAAGGACGTGATCGATTCAAGGAATCTATCGGTTGGCGGACGAATCAGAATGAAGATATTTTCCAGATGAGACACAACCAGGATACAGAGTTTTACGAATGGAGATCTGATATTTAAACTTTGTGAATCACTGGATTATTATGAATAATTTACGTAAACACTCGGTTATTCCGAATAGGAATGTATTAAGACGACTCAGGTAACAAATACTAAGTCATCACCAGGTAACACATAGTACTTTTGCTTCTATAGTGGGAAGGGGCGGGTATGTAGGTAGGGATGAGGACGGAGATGCCATTGAGGAAGGAGGTGAGAATCCAAGGATGGGGGAAGTGTGGGCGGAGGGAAGAAGGGACCGGGTTAAAAAGAGACCGCCATCGAGCAGTGTATGCATTAGTGGAATAGAATGGTCGGACAGGGTTGAGTGGTAGGCAAAATGAATTTTATTTAAAATTTTACTATCTGGCTTAATATTATACATCATAGGATTTCCATGTATTTGAGAGCGCCAAGCTTGGGTGCTTTAGTTTCACAATGTCACAATCTCCGGGATGAAGTCACTTAAACGGGCTCATGCCAACAAATGTTTGGCAAATAGGAATGCCATATTCCCATTGGTGTAATAAGAATGATAAGCTCGATGGTTTCAGGCTTCACTTTGTGGAAATCCATTCTAATAAATCAAAAGAGAGATGGTACTTTTTTCCACACTTTATTATTTAAAGTGGTACAGATACGTGGACGACGTGTTTGCAGTGTGGACTGGTACAATGAGACAACTGGACATATTTTTGAATAAGTTAAATTCCCAATCAAAAAATATAAAGTTATCTTGTGAAATAGAAACCAACCATAGTATTAACTTTTTGGACTTAACAATTACAACCACGGAAAAAGGCTACGAATTCGCAATCTACAGGAAAGAAACTAACACAGACCATGTCATCCCCTCCGACTCCCGCCACCACCCCTCCCATAAGATGGCCGCTTTCCACTCCATGCTAAACAGATCTCTCAACATCCCCCTGTCCGCCGAGAACTTCGCCATGGAAATCAAGGTAATCAAAGACATTGCAGTAAAAAATGGTTACGAAGAAAGTGTCATTAGTAAAATGATCATTAAAAAACGCTCCCTCCGAGCACAGAGACTGTTTTATAAATCATCGGTAGCTAGTGAAGATAAGAAACGATGGTGCAAACTTAGTTACTACGGAAAGATTACGCAGTCTATTGCCAACCTTTTCCCGAAGGAAGATCTCAAAATTGCATATTACAACAAATGTAACTTAGGGGCTGTGTTAAACAAAATCAAGGACAATATTGACATCAATGATAGAAGTGGCATTTATAAACTCCAATGTGGTGACTGTGAAATCTGTTATGTTGGCCAGACTGGACGGTCTTTCAGAGTAAAAGCAGAAGAACACAGAAGACATCTACGAAATGGTGAGTTAAACAGATCCCATTTTGCAAAACATCTATGGGAAAGTGACCACAGGAGCGACTTTATCCCAGAGATTCTTTACCTCGAGAAAAAGGGAAGAAGAATGGATTGTCTGGAGGAGCTGGAGATTAGGAAGCATCAAAAGGCAGGAATAATTGCCAACGAGAACATTTTTGTGAGCAATTCCCCTCTTTTGGATATTTCTCTGACCACAATACCTGACGCCCCAACCCCCGCCGTGAACGGCATACCTAACCAAGCTTCCACTCAGCCTACATCCACCCCACCCCTCCCTTGGAGTCACCCACGCCCAGTACCACGCTCCCTCTCCCCCCCCTTTTCCACCGCCTCTTTCCCTCCCCCTATCCCTCCTCTTCCCCCCCTCTCAAAAAAACTATATATTCTGGAACTCACTGAATCTATGTACCTGATGATGTCGCCTATGCGACGAAACCGGTCAACTTTAAATAATAAAGTGTGGAAAGAAATACCATCTCTCTTTTGATTTATTATAATAAGAATGATGTTACAACACGAGCTCCCAAAACTTCTTTTCCTGCACACTACCTTAACTTGTCTTCTTTCTCGTGTTTTTTCTCCTCAAAAATCCGCTTTTACTATGTCAATGTGAAAGCATTCATTCTCGTATTTGTGAAAATTTCAGCAAAAGTAATTTTTAGTGCATTTTATTTTTTGTAAGTGGAACAATATTTGGCATCGTGTTAATGCTCTCTTTCGGGAGGTATTCCCTTAGAATCTTTACCTGAAAAAATTGAAGAACGCTAGCGATCAAGAAAATTTTTATCCACGCCTAAACAATACCCCGAAGGGTATTAGGGTACAAGCTATCCATACGTAATTGTTAGTTTGTTAATTTATCACATTAAACTGTATTTGTAAGGAAAAATATGCTACTATAGCAAGTCATATTACACACTCTCCAGTTAACTAGTAGAGCATAACGTAACCTAGGCGGAGACGAGTAGTTTTCATTGCCATTAGGGCTTAGTCAAACACACTGCCTTCACTAGTCGAAAGTATTTAGAATTTCGTATGAAGCGTAGGCATTCAAAAATTTTCTTCATTGGTAAAGGCTGAAATGGTAAACAATTACTCTTTATTATATTTTTTATGAAATAGCGGAAGTTGGTACCTAATATATATATATAACTCATCATACATCCTATCGACTTCTTCCTCCTTGTATATATATATATATAACTCGATGATGCGGAAGTACTCACGAGAGCAATATAACTTTTGGACGCCACAATAGAACACAGAATAAAACAGATAACACGTAAAAGGACACTCACACTGTAGATGATTTGAGCTTTCGGCCTACTCCGTGGCCTTCTTCAGGTCAGACTGAGAGGTTTTAAGTGAAGAGTGCCTGGGGAGAGGAGGGGGGCGGAAGGTTTAAGGACTGTTGGGAAAGAAATTAAAGATGGCGGTTAAGGGTGGGAATTTTAAAGGATCGGAAATATAGGATGTGTGCGGATTCGCGAGTTCTCACCTCTATGTTGGTGGCTGAATCGGGTAGGGATTCTAGAACTGTTAGGGAAAAGCATTCGTCAAATGATAGGTTGTGTGAACTTTCGTGTAAAGGGATAGGAAGAGAAGAGAGTGAAGCAGAATTACATGGCGTATCATATAATAGAATTACATATATAGTATATATATATATATTATATCTGTAAAAATAACTACCCCAACCATTTAATCATTCTTAATTTGGTTGCCGTATCAGAGGTTGAATATTCCGGGGAAAAAACTTTAACGTGGTTTTCCATTCGAGGTTTTCGAATATCCTTTAATTTTATGCGTCCTGTACAATTTCTTTAGAGGATAAGGAAGGTTCTCTCAATCCCCTTTAAATCCATTTCAAGCCATGAAACCCTTACATAAATAAGTTCATTGCTAGACACATGACGAGGAATTTACTGAGTAGGGAAATTTCATCAACTCAAAACAAAATTTTACTCCATGACCGCTGCGAATAAATTAAAATTTTCATCATATTTTCGGTAATGAATATTTGAGGTCACGTAATGAATCACTCCCTGACTTCTTTCCTGAAATGCGCAGTAAATTAAAAATGCTAGAGGTTTCTCCATCCACGTACCTAGTTCATTTCCATACTCGGGTCTTATGATTTATTTCTCAGGAACACATTTAATCACGCAGTAATTGACTCTAGGCCCTAGAAATGCCTAAATTAAGGGCATGCATGGCGATAGAACATGATAAAAGTACATTTATAGTTGTTCATCGGTTTGAGAAACAGAAAAATAGCGTCTTGTCTAAGTAAAAATTTCAATTTAGAATAGTATTCCAACAATATTAAAAGTTCCCGGTCGTAAAAATTTTACTTGATACCATTCGGACACTTCCTCACCAAGTTTCATTATAGTCAAGCACTCGCCTTAATGCATGCACCAGGTTTGTAAATGACGTTATTAAACCGTGAAGAGTGCTTTAGAATATGTAGTCGTGAAATTGTTCATCAGTTAATTAATTTTTGTAATTAAATAAAAGCTATATTCCGTAATTAATATAGTATGTCATGATCACTTCCATTAATGTACCAGTTTGTGGCGCTTATACGATAAAATCTGGGTTTTGGTTTCAATATACTATAGAGAGCAGGTCTGTGAATGAAATAGTCCTAACCTTGATTGGCCAGCCGGTTAACCAACAGGTTTAACACAGCAGTTATAAATATGATGCTACAGTGAAATGCACTAATATTCTTACCCGATTGCCGTTTAATAGTTGCAAATTTGATGATTACTTGACTTTTGAGGTTATTTCCAGAGTATATAATCAAGAGAAAGCTTTAGCTTCCATCAAAAGTATCAGATTTTGAATATTAGTTT
Source organism: Hetaerina titia (assembly GCA_037158775.1). Taxonomy (NCBI): domain Eukaryota; kingdom Metazoa; phylum Arthropoda; class Insecta; order Odonata; family Calopterygidae; genus Hetaerina; species Hetaerina titia. The sequence continues at coordinate 74,566,188 of CM073778.1, read as the reverse complement.
GAGTTATTGCATCGTTTGTACACGATAAAAAACCAATAAAATCATGATGGCTAACACGTATTTTACTCAGCTCTGCTTTTTAGTCTGAAACATAGTAGCATAAATTTGCCTTCACGTGCATCGCAATTACATCGATGCAATTAAATCCATCATTTCAAATGATTCTGGCTCTAATATATACATTTCGTGACCACGTAATTCATTATTATTATTGGTAGTAAACCGTTTAAGGTAGGTTTTTTGAATAAGCACAGCCTGAATCTGGCTACATTACATAGTCTCACCCAACTACCTAGACCTTTTCAACAACCTGACACTCGGCACCAAAATCAATTGTTCTTAATATTGGCATTCTTACATATCTCTTTTAATTCCTTCCAACATGGTTTTCCTCTCCCTACTTCATATGTCCTACGTTCTCCCACGCCTCAATCAAACTCTTACCACAAGATTTAGTTCGGAGAATTTTACATATTTAGGCGCAAAGTACGTTCACGAAAAGGAGAAAATTAATCAGTTTAACTCACATTCACTGTTTGTTACCATTGGGGATTAAATTAAAGACGGATTATTTCCCTTTTAAAGCTGCAGTCTAAAACTTTACACCAATCTAATTCTTGGATCTTAATTATATTTACTTTCGGCCCTGCGGTTTCCGGTCCGCAAATGAGAAGTGGAGAAATTCAATCTGGCCCCGCGAGCTCTCGGGCGAAGTGATAAATCAAGTCTGAGAGACCGTTTGTCACTAGCCAAAGCAGATTTTCCCCCATTCTCACGCTCCGCACTCGCTTCCTGTCGCATGTCCTCCCCAATCTGAATCGCCACATCCCCCGCCATGCGTAATGACTAAGGACGGCGGCTGGCTGCCTTTTCGGAAATTTTCGTCCAATGAGGATCGGGTGAAATGTTGCATTCCGCCGTATTCACTGATGCACGCTTTCCAAACGAAAAGCGAAGAGAATTGAAACGTTTGCAACATTATAGAAGCTCCTCACACGTCGGATGTGAATCTTTAGTTTTCATAAATAATGCTTAGTCATCCGAAAGTCTATTATCCGACTATTGCTTAAATGAACTCCATTGATAAAATCCATCTGATATTATCAGAAAAAACTTAAATAACATATCGATTTAAGACGTGAGACCATATTAAAAATGTCACGATAAATTTATTTACCAGAACATAAATTCCTCATCAGTGTTAAAAATATACTCATATATATACAACTATGTATACAAATAAATAAATTATATATATATATGTATAGGCAGGAAAAATGGATGAAAGGCGTATTGAGCGGTAGTGGAATGTTGAAGAGGGTAATAGAGGGGAGAATATTGGGCAAGCGAGGTAAGGGCAGGAACAGGGTAGGGATGTTGGACGGGATGAAGGGAGGAAAGAAGTACACCGAGATGAAGAGGGACCTGATATAGATTAGTTTGATAGGTAGGGAGTCACAAAATGTTTATTTGATAGTTGTGTCCATCCAAAAACCTACCTTAACCGGTAGATTACCTAATTATTATTATATATATGTATGCGGGTTGTGGTAGTCCATGGGGTAGAGCGTTAGACTACTGACCGGAGGGCCCGGGTTCGATTCCCGGGCAAACCACTCTGGGCACCTGCAGCTTTACCCAAGCGTTGTGATTTTTTGCGTACCAGATCTTCCTGGGAAACTATAATGGGCCCAGGGTAAGAAACTAGCCTGATGTCTGAATTTCACACGCCGTCGGGCTTAGTACTGGATGAACTCTACCATCACCTACCTTCGGGTTGATTACTGTATTTATGGTTTTTTTAATATATGTCTACATATATATATATATATATATATATTTTTTTTAAATATATATATATATATATATATATATGTATATATTTTATATAACACACACATAGGATGTGGTAGTTCAGGGACAGAGAGTTGGACTACTAACCGTAGGATTCGAGTTCAATACCCTAGCACGCCTCAATGGCACCCTCCACCCAAGCTGGGTGATATTTCCGGTACCGGTTCTTTCTGAAAAACCAGAGGTAGCACAGGGAAAGGACCTCGCCCCCTTTCCCTAATGTGTGAACCTCACACACCGTCGGGTTAAGTACTGAGTGAACTCTACCATCTACTACCAAAATGACCTTTGGGTTGATTACTGTTAAATTTATGTTTTTTTGTTTAATAGAAATAAACTGCCAATTTAATGAGTCTCTAACATCTTTATATAATCCTTTGTAGGTGTTTGACGTAAATGATTTAATTTAGGTTATATTTGTGTTAAACATTAATTATTCCGAATTCTCTGCATCCTCTGACAGTGTATGAGCTCGTATTGATTTGAATAAATGCGGATGTGTAGATTAAAATATGTGTTGAAAATATTTTTCGTATATTCTTTCCTCTCTAGTAAACATATGTTCATTTTGATACTCGTAATATAACGCATGCAGTGCATGCCCTTTCCATAAGTTATATTAGATGTATCCCATAAATTACCATACCAAATAATAATGCATGTATTTCCGATACTTTTATTAATTTTTCAATGCATATGCTTGAATATTAATAAATAAATATTATATTATTGCCTTTATTTAGGCGTTTCTAATGGAATATAGAGTCATTTTTTGAGTAAAGCGTGCACGAGATAGCTTTAATTGGTTCCGGAAGTGAATAATTAATTTTGCTCGAATGAAATCTCCAAAATTAATGAGGTCGGTTGAAAACCTTAACAAAGAGTGTCTGCTTTGTCCACCATCATGAATAAGGGAAGAATTCAAGCGCGAAATCGAAAAATGCGACGGTAAAACATTGCACGTATGCAGTAATGTACGGTTTAATTTAATTAGTGCAACATTTTTTGATTGCTTTATTGATTTCTGAGGTTAATTAATCCCAATGATTAACAAATAGTTACAATTTCAATATGTCAATAACATGAAATGCTGTGACCATGTGTTAATTATTAATAAATAATATGCATCTAATTTTACACAATACCCCTCCAGCAACCGTGGGGGAGTGGGCGTGGTGGGGGTGTAAGGGACTTGGCCATTTCTGCGGACAAATAAGTTCGTACATTTAATTGAATATATTGCAAAATATTTTTACCTTATATTTATCAATGTTTTAACGTAATGTCGTCTGAACACGATAATTGGGTGTGCTGCAATATTACGTATTAAATTCAAACGAGTAGGTGACTTAACGTTTGCAGTAAAATGCGAGAAGTGAAAGCCGAAGAATTGTTGGGGTGATGAATTAGTGGACTATAAAAGATGTCGACTTGCAGCCATGCAATACTCCACAAGGGAGTACGGCAAGGGTTGATAAGGCACCATCCTTGCATGCAAACATATTACTTCATGCATGCATTTGAATATATGTTAGCTACAATGCAAAAACACTCGTTCCTATAAATATCGTGCAATAATTTGAGCAGAACATCACCAACATATAATATTACACTTTAGCCTTTTATGTAACATAAACTTGGGTTCGATTTTGCCATGATTTCGCATGGTTCGAGGTAAGAACGAGTATCTCAACCCTTCTGCGACGGTATCTGCCTCTTTCATTTTATCCCGATGGTCAAATCAACTAAAATATGATTTGGTGCCTTAATATTAATTAATTCCCTGGGTGTCGCAAGAAAACTTGGTGTCCTGTACCTTTCCAAAAATTTTTCTTATCTGATTTATTCGTGGTTGAAAAGGCTCCAAATCTAATTCCTCCAGCAAACCCGTGATGCTTACTCTGTTTTTGGACCATTTTCTTTTAATTTATCGGATTTTCTGTTAGCCCTATCCAATTTCATACCCAACGTTTCCTTCCATGTATCCCAAATACGTAATATTGTAGAAGGGGGTTTTGTGAGATAATTTTCAGTTGCGAGCAGTTACTGAACCTCTTTAAACGATTTGTATCAAACGTTTTTAAAAATTAGTTTCAATGTATTCAGCAAGTTTCTTCAACATTCTATCAGAGATTTCGCGAGGACCTGGGGGCTGGTTAGTTTTATTTTTTTTTTCAAAAATATTTTCTTATCCCTTCCTGGAGAAGTAATATGCAGCTCATGTGCTTTTCAGGTGGTTTAGGGACTTAGTTATGTTGGATCAATAGATTTTTATAGACGCACCGAAAGAAATTATTTAGAATATCGGCCCTCTTTATGAAGTTGCGACAATTTAACCATTTTCTCCCATTAAAAAATGTACAGCTTTAGATATTCCATCCATAGCCATGAACTAAGACCAAAACTGATTTTGAGTTATTCTCTAAATATTCGCATAAAAATTTGCTTCTAAAGGTACGTAGGATTGCGAACAACCTTTTCAGTGTTTTAATCGAAACTCTACGAATTTAAGAAATTACAGCAGTAGTACACTGGGTTGAATTAAACACTTATTTATTCATTTTGAGATAATTGATGAAAGTCGAATCACCAAATACATAGCAGAGAGAATTGCACAGTTTGGGATGACGGAGTAGGCCCAGTTCATCATTCGGGAATATGGTGGAAGAGATTCTCTTGGCGAAGAATTTCACAAAGCTTAGAAACAGAAGATAAAGCTTTCATACATGCATGAATGGAAGAGAAGGAAGGAACTCCACTTCCTTCAGAAAGGTAAATTTTTCCCCGAAAATTCGAAAAATAGTGAGTTTCTTTTATTTTTGTGTGTAGTGGTCCCTTCTATTTTTGTCTGCGTTCTATAGTGCTAACTTCATATATTCAAATAATTCATACTTTATATCTACGTATGACGGCACGTTGATGCATAAAAGACTTGCGGCCTAACACCCCATGCCGCAGGCCCTTGTGGTAGCTTACAAGGTAATCTTGTAGATGTAAAAGATAATATCCCAAAAATGAGTCATGACCACTCCTATCCCTCTCCTCTGAATCCAAATCTCCCCTCAAGGCTGCTCAATAGGATTGGAGTTCACCCGCGGAAGGAAGGAAGAAATTCTATGGAACCTCTAACCCTACTTCCTGGATCCTTCCACTGTTCTTCCGAGTACTTTAGTCGCGGAGCCTCCTTTCGCATTCCTCTTTCTCGTCGTCAAGCGAGCGAGTTGCCCTCATTTGATGAAAACGGAGGAACTCCGCGAAATGGGGTTCCGCAGCACCACTCTGCCTCTCCACCGGGGGATTTCACGTAGTCCTCCGTTAGCCTCGCTCCTTACTTTGGCGTGTAAAACTCGGATCCACTCGCTGACCTCCCCTTTCCTGGCAACGTGCGACTGTTTTATGAATCCTCCCACACGGCTTAAACCCGCGACTTCCATAATTCCTTCTGCCCTTCACTCTCTCTCTCTTTCCCTCCTCCCTCGTTTCCTCCGCCGAACGCAAAATACTGTTTTTTAAAACGGTTTCCCTGTCCGCTCCATGCGAACGAGCACATCGGCACTTCTCGACGACCCTTCCCTACTCCTTAGAAACTCTCTCTGTTAACCGTGAGGGGGGAGGACGCGACACGACCCCCAGGGAGGAGGAGTGGGGTGGATAAGAGGGAAGGGTTTTGTGGGGTTTGGGGGCGGGGAGAGGAGAGAAAGTCCCTTTTCCCATGCGTGAGGAGATCCACGACTTAGCCAAACAGCCTTCCTCCATCAAGGGACCCACCCACCAACCCCCCTTCCCTCTCAACCTCCCACGCCCCTATCCACCCGTTGCGCTCTTTCGCTCTCGAATCCGCCGCCGGCCCTGGCCCGTGAAAGTTACGGCAGAGGTTCATTCGGGGAGAGGGAGGCAGGGACGGGACACGCCCCGTTCGACTCCCGCGAGTACCATCGCTCTCACTCTCCTCTTACTTATGGAATCACCAGGGAAAGAAGGGGAAGATAGCGAGATAAGGTGAGGAGAAGTAGCTCTTAGAATTCCACGGCCCAAGTTCAGGTAAATTTTTCTAGTTCGGGGAAAAGTTTCGGCAACAATGAACCGGCAACGTGAAATTTTAGAAAAGGAATACATTAGGACTTCTCTCGTATTTTTGTATATCAGTCTTGATTAGAAAATTGCCACAGCTTTCCATTATCTCTATTCCTTCTGAAGGTAAGAATTGTTTGAGGAATGTCATAGACCCAGATGATATAAAATATTTCTTTTTGCGATAAATCCATTCTACAATGCACGAACTGTATTACCATTCAGTGATTATAAAATACAACGAGCTTCGCTTCATCCATTGCTCACATTTAGAGGTAATAGGTGTATCAGAGGTAATCCTGGTATGACCATTTTCTGTAGGTGTTTGGATAGGCTTGCGGTGATTTGAGGATGGTTAATAGTGGTTACTTAGGCGCTTATAAGCAATTTATGATTTATTTGGCGCGCGTAATGCAGTTATTTATTTTCCTACGTCCACTGATTTCCCATTGTGTAAATTATACTTCAATCTTCTCCCGACATCCAAATTTAAATATTTACATTTTTTGTTAAATGTATTTTTATGCGTCGACATTTTACGTTATTTTCTGACATTTTCGCGGTTTTAACTTCAAAATGCCAACTCCAAAAAACATTCCATCTATAAAAGAAATATCCCAATTAATCCACGTCGTGCTGTACCCATATTATATTTTTATGTACAAAGCTAACTCTTTCGATTTTCAATGAATTGAGGAAAATGTCGATGCACGATGGATCCAGGAATCTAAAGTTAACAATCCCACCGTTTCGGCAAGCTTAGCAATTTCATTCAAATTCCCAGTTTTCCAGCCGGCTGATTCAACCGGCTTCATTGCCCACGTAAATTGGATTCCATAAACATGGGGCACAATTATCCGCGCGCACGTGAATTTTCCGAATCATTTTTCTATGAGTCTATTTCTAAACTAAATCCCCAGAAATTGGAACTAGGTGGCGTGGGTAGTGCATGTCTCTATGGCGACCGTTGCGCCACGTGCCGGCAGTCCCGCCTGGGATTGGGTTTGTGTGTGTTGGGCGCGTGGGAGTCAAGTCTCCGGGGCTTCCGAAGGACGCAGAAAAATATGTTCTCCATCCGCGTATGATCATCGAAGGTGGGTGAGGGGAGGAGGAGAAGGGAGGCAAGGGTGCAGGTCGAAGTTCGGCAATTCGCCATGGGGAAATTTAGGGCGAAGGATTAATTATGCGGATTCGTGTCGGAATTGAGTTTAAAATGTTGCCATAGACACTCGCCACGGATTGGGCTGACGACTGTTTTCCTCCGACGCTGCGCAAAGCCGTTCCCATTTCAAAATTTGGGCGAATTTTGTTTTGGGGAAGCAAGGCTAGGTTGAACCAATCCGCAAAGATATCAGTTGTGTGACCTTCGCTTGGGATGTTTATCAGGGTATACGTGCATTTCCAGGGAAGTCTCGCAGTACTTAGACAGGTCAGGAGGCACTGATAAAATATGAGATATGATTTGTTGATCTGTGAATATTCACCTACGTGCTTACAGGCTACCCTGTAAGTCTCTGGCAGAGATGTAGCCACATCAGGCGTGCACAGTACACTTCTACATCCAGGCTGTAGAAGGAGCTGTTCACACGAAGCGATGAGGTCTAGTGCCAGTCAGCCAGAGTGTCTAGTGTATATGACAAGGCTAAAAGTTACAAAACGTTTCTGTTATATTATTAAATGAAAAAATTAGGTTTTAAAATTCTTTGAGAAAGAACGATCACTAATAATAGAGAAGTCATGCACAAAAAATAGAAAAAGCCTTTCTACATCTGCATCTACAATATTCCCAGCAAGCTGCCGCAAGGACATGTGGCGGGGTATGTTCTACCTTAAGGTATCACTCGTAAAACAGAATAAAACTTTTGAAAAATTATCAATAGTATGCCAATTCACACTCACAGAGGCGTATATATCGTGTATTAATGAATCGGTGAACCACACTTCTGCACGGGAACCACCTTTAAAATATGAACCATATGCCTTTAAATTAATATTTCTACTATCTCAAGCAACATCGAAACTAGTGTAAACTGCTTCAGGATTTAAAAAAAGTAAATTTCAATACTTACGAAAACAGGTAATAAGTAAAACCTGCAAATAAGTTTTAAATTAAATTGCGGACTAAAATTTATTAATTTAATCAAACACACCAACTATTGCCTGATGTATGCAGGTGTACATGTATACATGGGATGGGATAACGTTTTACTACATTCTAAGGTATATGTGTATGTTAGTTGGTAGTATATGTATTTGCATACGTGTGAGTTAAAAAGTTTTTTGCACGAATTTATACGCCACTATGAGTGTGTTTGCATTATAATGTTGATACTTGTATAGGACGTAGTCTTGTCTTCCATAGAATAACGGAGCTTTAAAAATGTGATATACGCCTTCGGAGAGCTAGTTACTTCGGAAATAGATTCATATTTTAGGACATAAAACAGTATTAAACTTCTACACTGGCTTGATATCAGTAACCTATCATATTTTGATTTCAAATGCCATTATAAAGATAAATAATACACAAAATAAACATATATCTACATATTTAAAGTTTATTCGTCTCTAATATAATCGCCAGTTTTTCCCAGTTCGGTCTGATGCATAGATATTAATTATTTTCACAGGTTATTATTTTGTGGAAGTTATTATTTGAGGAAAGGAAAACAAAGTTGCATTGAAATCAATATTGTTAACTTCATTAGGGATTTGCTTAGAATTTAAACTTCTCGTGTATTTGTAAGTTGTCTTTTTAAACACGAATAAAACATTCACTTTCATATTGTGAACACCTCGCTGGCTTCCGTCACCTATATTGTGGTGTACCTATATTCTCTCCATTTCCTGCCAGCGAAGTCTCCTCCCCGTAGAAATAATGTCCCAGAAAGTTGTAGCTGCTCTTACTTACTTCGCCACTTTTTAGACAAATACTGTATACTCTTACGTACACATTGAAAAGAAGAGATGACCGTTTCTAAATAACCAGAACGTTGTTCACATCAAACCTACTTGCAATTTTGAGCATGTAAATGAGTTAAATGCAATCGAATATGCAATGTAATGTAATAATTACATGTAGTGACTACAGAATTTGCTCTGATCATTGATTTTGATCTAATGGATTCGATCACCATGTCACGAAATCTCAATTCTGTCACTATTTTTGTATATGTATGCAAAATACATTTCATTAAAGTAAACCATTTTATTCATACGAAAACGAGAATCCCATCAAGTCATGAGAGATTATCCCGGATGGTAATTCCGACGCCAGCGTAAGGGAGCATCTCATATTATATTTTGGGCGAGTCGCTCCGCACCAAGAGCGCATTTGTAGGATGATGCAAGGTGCTAATGATGTGATAAGCATCAGTATGCACCTTCTAAGTGAAATAATCAGTCGGTTTTGAATTTAACGTCATTAGCGATATTTCATGGCACATATCAAAAAATAAAACATGAGTGTTCTGATAGTGTTTCCGCCCTATAAAAATGAGAGTAATTACAGTATAGAATGCGGTTGTATTTTTAATTTCAAGGAAAAACCGTTTAAATTATAATAAATTATGTTTCATGCATAAAATTCGTTGACAATATGCCAACCCCATAAATAAAAACTTGCCAAATAATATTTACGTTTCTTTTTCTAAACGAAATCATCGTAGGAGGAAACTTAAGGAGAATTTAGGAAACCACCCTTGAAAATTGCAAATTTATTTTAACCATTGTGCTGTCGATTGAATTAGCTGAGTGGTTGAGTTATTAAAATATAGTAGCAGCAGCAGATGAGGTGTAAGCAGTAGACAATGAAGTACGATCTGGCCAGCATCTTTGAAGTATAGACATGTTACAATTGAAATAATAGCATTTATACAACTATTTCTGCCGAAATAATACGATTGTGGCATGCACTTGAAAAATTATGACGGTAGTGACATGTCACTTTTTTCTGATTGTTCTTGACAAGTTCCAGATGTCGCCGTAAAACATTTGGCCCTATCATGTGAGACTCGAATGAACCGGATAATTTGGGCATTTGGTAACTTAATATTGTTTAACAATGGCTAAATACTTTTTTTTCTGGAATAAAAATGAGAGAATAATTTTTTAAATTTATTTATACAATGGAATAAAATGGACATTCCAACATCTCTCGTGGAAAAACTATACTGCAGTACTCCATTTGCTCTCTAGTATTACTACTTGCAGATTGTTTGAAGGCAAAATACGGAAAGAACGAGAAAACTATTCTGGAGAGTACACAATCTAGTTTGGGAGCGGTGGTAGCTTAAAGGCTTGACCAAAGAATGGATTCAGCGTTGTTACGTAATGATCTTTCTTGAATTGCGGCAACGTGCGAAGTAACTTCAGCTGTCTTGAGTACTAATTGGGTGGAGCTGTATCTCTATCCCCGCGGGTATGTAGCTCCTGAAGCCATTTAATTATAAGATAGCCCGAGGCGGCCGCCGTTTTATCGCTAATGCTGCAGGGAGTTATTCCGAAGTAATCGGAATCATGATGGCTGCCTACGGCGGCGTGTTGCCTCAGGTTCAAAAATTGTCCGTAATGCCTTGGCGTAGTGCGGACGGGAGTATGGCCGGGATTTTGAAAATGCATGCGGGCCGGTCACGAAGGGAATCGTCAAGGGAACGGAGGTCCAAGGGGAGGGAAGAGGGAGGGGGAAATGAAAGGAAAGGAGTCGGAGAAAGGGTGGGGGGGAGTGGAATTAGTCGGATGGGGAGATTACAATTGCGCCACCGCTGTGGAGGGAATAAGGCGAGGGATTTGGATTGGGACATAGTGTCGGTCAGGGTCGAAGCCTTTTAGATCTCCGAGGAGACCCTCTCGGACACGTACAGGACGACGATGCTCTTTTCTTCCGCTCTCCTCGTCCTTCCTCTCCCACTCGGCACACCCAGCATAACCTCACCATGTTTGCCTAATTTTAAAAATTTTTTATGTTTTGATTACATTTATATTTAAAAGTTATTAATGATAACTTTTGAATAAGTGTACCACAATTGTGCCAAAATGAAATTTTCATAATCGTATTTTTATTTATTGATGTTATTTTGTTTTATCGAATTTAAATCCTTAGTTGTGTTAAAATTTTATTTGTTGACCATAGACCAAACGTAGACTCCAGGTTTTAGGTTTAAAATATAATTATAGACTATGTATGTTACTATAAATGTTGTCTCTATGTTGTTAAGGATAGATATAAGGCAACCTTGTATAATTTATGCGGTTTATATTCTTAAAATATAATGAACTTTTATATATTTTAATAATGGACTTTTGTAGAGCAGTGACATGGGGGGTTACGTGGTAGAAGTCGTAATCTCGCCAAAAAAATAATGACCGTGTTTGGTCCTCTTTTCAACAGTGTTCATAGTGGGCCGTCACCCATTTTCTTCACCGCATAACGACTAGGCTCAAGGAAACGTACTTTTGTCCTTCACCCTTTTCAACATTCTTTCTGTGGACGGCTTTTCGAAAGTTCTTGACTCTAGCTTTGGGGACGCACTCCTCCAGTAGGCGGCTATGCGCGCTCTCCCGGGAGAATTCTGCCTCGATATTTTTCCAGGCACTCTCCGTGATGTTCTCACTATCCTCTTCTCATTTCCTAGCAATATCAAAGGAAGTGGGTGGAATTGCACGTGGTGCGGACCCTGAAAAGATGTGATGACAGAGAAAGGAAATAATAAATGCAAAACTCACGCGGCATTGCAGAGATATGTACACTTGAAACTATTTGGGGCTCGAGGGTAGAGTATTGGAAACAAACTGGAATGCATCTTGCTGATTAACTTAGCAGCAATCCGCAGCCCCGGCGTGGAAAGACGTTTTTGAGAGAGTTTCAAAAGCATGAAAATCTGAAATGCCTTCAATTCACTAGTCCGTTTCAGTCTCTCTATTGCCTAATAGAAGTTATTTCGATATTTTGCAAACGCAATCCCTTTCTGAACGTTTCAAAATGAATACCATTTACAAGGTCAAGTCCCTAAAGGCTATCGATTCAGTCAATCAATTGGAAGAGGTTTAGAGTTGCGTTACCTCTTTGAATGGGGAATTTGAGAAATGGGAAGGAAATAGAATTTTTTACCGCCTCTCCTTTTCTAGAAAATCCCGTTCTGAGTTTTTATTTATTTATTGATGATATGATCTCTTCATGACATAGTGATCATGTAATTCTCAGAGCTGAATACCAAGCGAAACGTGAAAAGAAAGCGGAATAAGTTACACATAACCACGCCCCGCCTTACGAGGAATATTTATACTTTTCATTGGACTATATTTCCATTGAAATACTTTCAATCACCATTATTGTCCTCTTACTTGACGCCATAAGTTCTTTCTTCCCAATCATAGTCGTTCGGCTTGATCATTTGCAATCTCTAAGATACAGAATTTTTTATCCGTTATTATTATTCTTTCATATTACATATTTTTTTCTCATAAAATTTGCAGTGAAATTATTATAATGGTAGTAATTAATGGTCCTATTAATATTATATGATTACGCCATAGCGCTATTTTCTCCTTCGTAACGAGAAGTTCGTAACCATTGGGACTTTTTCCGTGATAATTCTCAAAGTAGAGTAAGAAAAATGCATTATTTTTTATCATCACGGGGTTATAAATTAAGGATTTGTTTCCAGCAGCTCTCGCAACTATCCCTTAATTAAATTTCGTAACTATCCCGTAATTCCTTTCAAATGCCTTCATTCTTTCATATTTCGTTGCGCTGACATTTTCAACTACTTGATTACCATATTTTATCCTTGATCTACTTTTGTTCATTTTTTATTGCAGCATTGGTCTTCAATTAACAATCGTACCTCAGGATTCGTTCTAAGTATGCTTTTTTAAATGAAAAATAAAACGTAGGAATCTGCTGAATTTAACTTTCAAAAAGTAGACCTGTCGTAAAATTTAAATAATGTTTTTTTTACTGAGTGAGTCAGACTTGCAAACCCATAGTAATTATTCTTCTAGAAGAAGGATTTTGGGATATTGACGTGGAAGGTGCTGTGGTGAAAATTCCGACAAATATGTTTTCCTTAATGGTTTCACGGTACACTTTTCAGGATAAATTATCTTTCTTATAACTTGTCTTATTTTACTTGAAGTCAGGTATTACCACGTATTTTAGTGGTAACAAAACGTATGCAGCATTTACGCTGCTGCTTTCTCCATGAGAGAATTTAAAACGTCCCTGGGAAACCGTGGTGTAAGTTTCCGTTCGTCATGGAACGATTGAAATGTCATCCATTATCTTCACATTATTTTCACATACACTGAACTGCTTCTCCATCTAAATAGCATTAGATACAAACTTTTCCGTCGGTGAACGCATTTTTCACTTGAAACACATTAATCGAAATGATATGTGAATTCCATGTTACAAGGTTTATGTTTTCTTAACATTTAACTGAGAAAACTCGTTGGTATTGTATAAAAGAAGTCGTACACGGAGTTCACAGTAGTTTTTGAGTCTTATCAAAATACCAATCAGATTTAACCATAGCGTAAAGGCTTCTTTGTTAATAACAAAAGAGTTCTACCGCAAGAAATGATAGCGAGAATGGACGAAAATGCCACCCAAATATATAGTATATAGAAGCCGGATTAAAGACACGACAGAGATTTTAATCCCCAAGTGGGAAGAATATCCTTGACTTTACGGCAGCAAAGATAAGAGCCATTACAATAAGCCCTACCAAATCGTCGTGTGCGATTTTCTTCGGGCTGTATCGCGTGAAAGGATGCCACAAGATAAGTTGCATACGATCCGTTCCGGGCGTTTTCTTGGGCAATATGTGCGGAAACTTGGCCCAAGACAAAGTCTTAATAGACTCCCTGCTCTAGACACTTGCCAAAACAAGATGTTCTCCCTACGAGCGGAGAGTAACTTATTTTACTTGATAAGCCTATCATTTCTCTTGGAACACTAAAAATAAAAAAAGTAAATGCTTCACCGTGTGACGTATTAAATGGAACTCCATTCAAATAATTTGTACCATTGATTACTGCAATTAATACGCCTCAGATATCTAATCTTATTTTAAACTAAATTTTAAAAAATAAAATACGAATACTTATTATATTTTAAAAATACTTTATTTGAAATTTCGGATCAGATATTTATTAGTTTTTAAATTACTCAATAGAAATTCACATTTCCCCCGAGAAAAAACTTAGGAATTATAGTAATTAATATATGCCATCATAAGAGAATTGATGCAAATTAAGTTGGATTTTTGTCGGTAATAGGCAATTCCTATTACATGACATTGCAAAAATGAAAAAAAGACTAATATTTCTCGGTGGAAAAGTCATACTAATGTATTAAGAGAAATGGTAGGGTTAGGTAAAGTAAAAAAATTTGACTTTTTTATGAACGGTTATAGAAATTGCAATGAGATATAAATTTTAAATAACTTTTTTAGAATAGTTTTCCTTTCAGCATATCAACTATTCATTGTGACAATTCATTTAGTATCTAAATATCTCTGGTACGAGATAATTGAAATGTGGAATTTTATCGAAATATTTTATTTCTTTGGTCTTGAAGCTATTCAATAACAAACAAATGTATGTTAAGACTTATGCTATTATATAATCGAGGGTTAATGTCATTAACTTCTCATATGAAACGACAAGTGAGGTTTACTGAGATTCGTAGAGTACATAACATTGTCTCACCATGATTGTGAAAATCCCTGTGTGAAAATAATTATTTACATTTAATTATCATTCATATTATCTTACTTATTTTTTTCACGAGAGGAATAATCTTCTCATCTAATGATTATTGGAGTCCTAATGGTTAAATCATGTAAACATGGAATAACGGATTCGTTTCTTGGAGGTTCCTTGAGGTAGGGGTTTATTGAGAAGAAAAACCGTGGGCAATAGCTACGTCAATTGTAACCGTGTGAAGCTGGCGTTATACTGAAAGTTTCAAAACGTAACTACACGAAGTTTGATCCATTAACTGTTCTTTCTTGTTTAGAGTGCTGTACGCTAGTAGCTTGTGCGTTCAGCTACTGATCCAAGAGCTTGGGTTCGACGCCAGATTCCTTCCACACCCCCAGGTTGACCAAAGCAGGGTGATTTTTTGGATACTGGATCTTCGCGAGGAAGCGCACGTATTAGTGGGAAAGGAACGGACCCCTAACCCTAATATGTGTAATTTTCACACATTTTAAGTGTTAGAGCTAGTTGAATACTATAATTTCCCTTATCACACCAACTTTCGGATTAATTACTCTGGCTGCGTTTGCTTACTTTACGCCTTCTCTCCATTATATTTTCTCACTACACGGCTGGTAAATCATACGTTCCCTAATGTATGCAACCATCTCTTTCTCACTTTCTTCGTCTCTTTCCCTCTCACGTCATCGTGGGCTAACTGACCGGTGGACACTAACGACAGTGGAAGGGGGAGGGTGTTGGGTTGTAGGGATTCGGACAGATAGAATATGGAACGGGGGGGGTAAGACGAAAGGAAAGATAGCGGTGTCGTGGATTTGCATATATGTGAGCTCCACGGCGGCAAGTCCGCTCTCTACACCTCTTGAGGACTCGAGGAAATTGGAATCCGGAGACTCGTTGATTCATTCATCCCGAAGGATGGGTGGAAGGGGGTTAATGAAGTGGAGGAAGCGCACTTGTACGACGAGGGAGATGGGGGAGGAATCAGCGACGATGATGATGTTGATTGGGAATGCCTGAGCGGGGCACCGGAGTCGAATATGAGAGCGGGAGAATCGCCTGGCCTCAATTGGATCCTGGATTGCGTGGGCGATATAGGGTTGATGGGGGCAGGGACGGAAAGAGAGGGCAGCGCTGGAGGAAGAAGCAGTAGTAACGAGGAGAGACATTAAGGGATGGGTGGGAGGAAGAAAGGAACTTTGTAATAAAGGGTGGCCCGGGGTGTGGGTTGGTCGTGTCTCTGGAGTGGACCTTTTCGGGAAGGGGTTGTCCCGAGAACAATCTGATGCCCAAAACCAATACTTTGTCCGGAGTAAAACCAACACTCTCGAACCGTATGACATTAGTGCTTCGGAATGAGCGCAAGTTAGTAAACGCTCGGCGTTTAACAAAACGTTCAAGCGTTGGATGTCTCCCGTTTACGTTCACCGGGTGCCCATAGATTCGAAGGAGCGTGAACGCCGTTTCGTTTTCTGCTATCGGAATTACTTTTCACGTAAACCGCAGCGTCAGTGGCGATCCTTCCTTATCGCTCACTCCTCTACTCATCAGTGCGTTGTTTAGGATCACGTAGAGCTTTTAATTAATTGAACATCGTAAATAATATTAGGTTGTGATTTTTAATAGTTGATTCTTCTGATTAAAAAAATTGTTGAAATAGTCCAAATACGTTGTCATGATGAATGTATTCAAACAGTTTGAAGGCATTGTTATTTTATTTTTTTATCACAAGTTTTAGATTAATGAGAGGCGAAGGAATCTTTCCATATCTCTTGGAAAAGTTTTAGGATATTGTAACGAGTACTTTTGATAACATTTGATCTAGGGAGAACAGAGAGAAGTGAGCCTACGGTCATTTGAAGTAGTTGGCATAATCTATGGAAAGAGGGAATAAAATTTTTAAATAAAATCATTATTCTAAATATATTTGCCAAATCTCCTTACAAATTATTTTACCCATTGCAGGTAAAGTTTTTCACGGATGGCATTTTATTTTGAAATAGCTCTCAGGGTTTTTGTGAAAGTAAGTCTTTAAATAGTAGTGTATCAGTTGTAATGTATTTGTAATAATCTAGAACATAAACGCATTTTCGTATGCTTAAGTATGGGCGAATTTAACGTAGCCGTCTTCATTCAGAAATAATTACGGTAGAATGATATGGAAAACCCTGCTTTCAAAATGAACGCATTTTTCCCGTTCTTGATTCTTGTTTTAATGACAACTTTTAGATGAAGCGCTGTGTAATAGTGAAAAAAGGATTGTCTTGTATTGGTGAATAATTATTCGACGCACACAAGAAAAGAACCCTCACTGCACTACTCCATTTTATTTTTGATTGCCATGCTACCAAATGAATTTCTTCTGGTACGAGTTCGGTAGATAGCGCACAATCCACATTTTTTTCCAACGCCATATCATGCTTTGCTAATCATGTGTTAGCAGTTTTGTTTTTTTTTTCTTTTTTTTTGCAAACCTGCGGCATGGCCCCGTATGTACTCCTCCTTAATCTTATTACTTCTTTCCCTTTTTTGTTATCTGGCATTAAAGAGATGGGGAAGTTCGTGTCCCGGCGTAGAGTGTGGAAGTAGCTTAAGGTCCCTTCCGATGCAGTCCACCTTCCGTGGGATGGAGTGCTAAGCAGCCTCATCCGTTCGGTAATTTTCCTCCGAGATAAGACCGGAGCCGTTCCCGGAATTCCCCGCACGATGTATTTTAGCGTCCTCTTCGCTCTCGGACATCGGCGGGCACAATGGCACGCCACCGGCGGGGCATCTTTCCCCCTTTTCCCCTTCGTGCTCTCCTTCACCTCAACGGAACCGAGATGTTACCACGCATCTGCAGGGCTCGCGTCCACGCATTCTGCAGGGCGCGACAATCCGGAGGATGAGAGGCCCTGGGAAGCGGAAATGGCGAAAAGGGGAAAGGAAAAAATCGTGAGGGGGTTTAGAAAGTTGACGCCATTGGAGGGATGTGGGGAGGGGGGAGTGGAAAGTTGGGGAGATGGTGGGTTATTAGATTAGCGTGGGGGGAAGGGGAGGTTGTGGAGTAAGAAGAATGAAGTGAGTGCGTGGTAGAGAGGGAGGTGTATTAGTGGTGAAGGAGGGTGAGGGCTCTCCCAAGGGGTTGTGTGTGAGCTGGCAGCGAGGACCTGAGGACGAAAGAGAAGTAAGTGCGGAAGGTGAGGGAGGAATAAGGGCTAGGGCCCTTTTGGAGGCGCCGTGGAATATCCACCTTGAAACCTTAATCCTCTGAACTACGTGAGTCTGTAACCATCTTTTGCTGAGCCATCCCCTTGTCTCTGCAAATCCACGGGTGTTACTTGCTCTCCCCCCCCCCCTCTACCCCCTATCTCTTTTTCTCGCTCTCTCCTCTCCTCCCCCGTATCTCTCCGTGCCATCTTCCTCCCCTGGGTGAGAGGAACAGATCCTCCTCGGGCCCACTATCTCTCAGCGTAATCTGGAAATGACGGTCTCTTTAGCGTTTTATCTTCCCGGGAGTGTGTTCACAAGGCGGCGGGCGATATTTTCTCGCTCTCCCCTCTTTATCTCCGGTGTTATTATTAATATATGTAGTATAATGGTCGTCCCGTACGGGTTTTGGACGTAAAAAATTCGGAAGAACGTGTGCCCAGTTTACATCCTGCCATCGTTCTTATATATTATACAGAAATTGGCGGATTTGAAGAATATAGACGTTTCCGGATCGGTTGCTCGGTAATCATTAAAAGTTATGAGGCTGAGTTGAAAGACCGTTCGTTATCGAACGTTTATTGGCTTCTCTGTGCGTAAAGTTTTGTCTTCAGACGTTTTTCTTGTCATTCTGGACAACATTAGGGAAGTGCGTTCAGCATAGAATGCAAAACGTTGAAGAACAATATGAATACAAAGAAGTCGAAAAATGATAGGTAATGAAGAAAGTCTGTTAGCATTTGGGAAACAACTGGCGTGAATTGAAATGGGCGAAGTTAGGTGCCTAATTTTAGCTTTGGAGAAAGTATAATTTGAACTTGTAGCTATTTTGCATTTCAGTATTCTAATGGCAATCAGGGAGCTTATTATGTAAAAGATAAGTAAGTATCTAAATCTGATGGTGTATGTAATTTGCTTTTTGATTGATGGTTCTTGCTGTATTTTTGGCGATGTGAAATCGTCTCCCAATTTTATTCAGTTTTGTGGAATTAGAATAAATTTCGCAGATTTCACCAAACTTTATTGCAATACGACTGGTTTTATCGCATTTGTGACATTTTTAGGTTTCCTCTGTCATCATATGCGATGAAACTGGTCCTTTTGCAATGAAGTCTGTGTGGTATAAAATGTTTCTCTCATTCCTCATTATGCAATTTCATAGGGCTGATCATAACATCATTGAATTTCACTTATTTTTAACCATTTTGAAAATGTATCCAGAATGCTAATGAAAATTACCAAGTTCTTCCTGCAAAAACAAATAATGATAAAAATTAAGAATTTTAAGAACAATTTGCATAATAAATAATAACAAAGGTCTGTAAATGTGTAATATGTGTTGCTTAATGGCTACTTTAGTCACTATGTGTAAGATCTCAAATTTTTTATTCCATTAAAGGAATATATCCAGTAAATTCCAGTCAAATTTCTTTTGATGGTACACGAATATTAGTAGAATATATTTACCTCAATTTTACTTGAACTGTTACTCAACGTGCTATTTATGCACTTTAATGCTAGTAAATCAAGTCTAAATTTGTTAATTTATCGAACAAAATATTATTACATTCATTTTAGTGAAGTGATCAAGTATCAGAATAATTTGGGCGGATTCCTTTTGATAATCACTTGTGTTCCCTTCAGTCAAAGTTATTTTTTTTCCTCTAAAATGGGGATTGTGGAATTCACATCAACATCAAATCGACGGAGTAAAGTCCACCTTTTTATTACTGCCATTTTTGGTTGATTCACTTTAATATTCATCGTCGATTAGGTGTAGGAGTATGTGTACCTATATTGTCTCCTTCAAACTAATGAAAGAGCATGTAAATACATGGAAGCACATGCAGAAGGCCGCACAGTTTGATACTCATCCACATTTGAAGCAGCATTTTTTAAAGCAACTAAGTTATTATATTATATAGTGCACAATTAAAAAAATATGCAGATGAGCATTAAAGAAATAGGGTTTCATTAACTTTCGACGCATTCTGTGGATCTAGATATTTTATCCTCAGAATTACGTCTATCTCGACATGCTTACCCAAATATGCTTCAAAGGGACCTTAAAAATGTAAATCCTTGCAAACATTCAAATTATAAATGTGTTATCATATTTATTTAAACTGAATTATCACCCTTCCGAATTTAACACTCCTAAGGGAGATGTAGCATAAAAAAAGGAAAAGGGTTCTTTTATCTTCTCATTTGGCGTTAAAACTCAAGCAACCCCCAAGTTTGAAACACACTGTTTATATATATTTCTGTATGAAATTCTGTGTCATTTCTGCCTTCGTCGATACCGGTTAGAAATGGTTTAATGATGAATAAGTAAAACGCTGAATGATTTCCGTCCGTTTTTTCACGGATTCCATCATTCACATACGAATGCGTACTTTGGCAGTGTACGTACTTTGGTACATAATGAGTATATACATATATATATTTATTTATTTATATATTCTTTATATATTTATGTATATATGTACACAGAGATGAAGAGGGACCTGATGTAGAGTAGGTTGCTGGATTGGGTTTTGTTTGGAGTTACAAAATATTTATTTGGTTGTTGTGTCCATCCAAAAACCTACCTTAACCGGTAGATTACCTAATAATATATGTGTAATATATATATATATATATATATATATATATATATATACTGATAGTCATAACAAACACAGAAACCAAAACACACAAAAGAGGGAAAACTCACTGGTTCTCGAATTTTCGATGGTCCAACCACCTTTCTCAAGATGAATTAGGAACAGGTTCTTAATTCCTCTTGAGAAAGGTGGTTGGACCACCGAAAATTCGAGAACCAGTGAGTTTTCCCTCTTTTGTGTGTTTTGGTTTCTGTGTTTGTTATAACTGTCAGTGAATTTACATTACACGTTTGTGGGTTTTCCAAAAAAGTGTATCTATATATATATATATGTGTATATATATATATATATATATATATATATATACATTCAAACACGAAATACCGCCATATGTATATATAATATAATAATAATATATATAATAATATATAATAATATTTATATATATATATATATATGTATATATATATGTGTGTGTACACGTATATATATATATGTATTTATTTTTATGTATAAAAATATAAAAATTCGAATGTATGCATTTCTCATACGTATTTTTGTAGTAATGGCTGTCCACCTGGGTCCCCGAATACCCATTGCCACACACCCTTGAGGCGGCTTGCGAAGTGTTTTGTAAATATATATGAGGGACTTATTGGAGAATAAAAGTATCATTGTGCATTAGGACTTCTCCTTTTACGGATGTGACAGGTTTCCTTCTTTGGCTAATTTCGCCCTAAACATTTTTCGGGACGGATCTATTTGATATATACCCATTAAGTGGTATTCAGTTAAACTCGACTTGGGGCGATAGGGTGGCTGAATGTAGTTTAGGACTTTTGAATAACCCGAGTCACACATTACGTTCAAGACAGAAAAAAGGCACGACGGTCTTGCCAACAGAGTGAAATTTGGTGTCGTTCATACTAATCAGGACCACGGATCGTGCGGACTACTGCTCTTCGTTAGCGCCGCTCTCTGCCTGCGCCAAGGGGCGCCTCCGCGTCCCCCACTTTTCCACTCCTCTCCTCTCTTTCCCTACCACTCTAACCCCTTAGGGAGGGAGGGGATGTGGGGGAAGGCGCGGCGCCGAGGGAGACCCATTCCCTCACCCGTCATTAAGATAGGCTCCGCTCTATGTGGCAGCGTCGTATCCTGTGGAGCGCGCATTTTGCTTGACACTCGCGTAAGAATGGTGGCCTGAATGAAGACCTCGTGGTGAAGGGACGCTTGGGTCTCTTTTGTCAATTCTTTCCCCAAGAGTCAGACTTCTCCGTTATTAGCCATCATCGCGAGTGATTACATGTATCATTCGTGGTGAGAATGAGTAACATTCAGAATGGTTTTTTGAATGAAATAGGTGTACGAGGAATGTGTTGCTCAGAACCCCAATTTGCTCTCATAAAGCATTAAGGTTTGCAATAATTGAAAAATATTTCAATCCACAGAATTGGTTACTATTTATCTACGTCAAAGCTGAAACTTTGAGGGGGTTTCAATAAGGATTTGCCAATGTTTTGTAACATTGTGATCCTGAAAATATTACCGTATGAACATTTTTTTAAATTTAAAGTTAATTAACTTTTTACACCTGCTAACAGGATATAATTTATCATGTATGACAGTTCAAAATGAAGTAACATTAAATTCCTGCGCTACTGGTAATATTTATCTGCTGATATATTATATCTAACATTTTTGTGAAAGAGTAGGTGTTTTACGTATAAAAGAACCTTCGGATGAATAACAATTTTGAGATAGCTGAGTTAAAAAATCGTTTTCAATCAAACGTTTTGTGTTTTTTCACGTGCTCGTTATCCAACAAATTAAAGCATTTAGTGATCGTAAGATAATATAAGACTTAAGCTAGGCTAAACAAAATTTACTGACAAAAATTACATGCTCCTTTCTTTCTTCCACCGATAATAATGATGTTTTTTATACTTGGGATACGAAAAGAACAAGCGAGACTCAGACTTTTAGAAAGGTTCAGAACCAGCGAGTTTAGCGATGACACTATAGGAATTATAATGGCCTCACATTACTTAGGTAGATCAGACCACAAAGAGAAAAAAATAAGGGAGATAGATTCCAATACAGATAGATACAAATACTCATTCTTTCCCCGAAAAATCAGCAATCATAGTATCAAAAAATCGAAGTCACTTTAGAAACATAAAAAACATTTAATTTACAAGTTGGAACAAAATTAAACATTGCAAAAGTATCAGGTATATTTGTAGGTGCATGTGTGTCTTAGTTGGTAGTTTATATGTTTGTATGTGTGTGGGGTGTAAGGGTTTTTGCATGAACGTATACAATGATTTGTTTGTGGACTATATTAATGTATAGCTTTTGCATGCGGTTTGTTTTCTTAATTACGGGTGGTTCCCTAACACCCCCCGCCGAACGCCCTTGCGGCGATTTGGGGGTATTAGGTAGATGTAGATCTTTATACAGTGAATTTTATTTGGCCACAAACCCCTAGCTGACGATGAAATGTCTTTCTGAGAAATATATTATGAACGTTTTTCCCGTTAAATAATATTTTGGAAACATTTGTGTGCTGAATCAATTATTTTGGACTCATCTTATTCTATACAGTATTTTTGTTAGCCTTGGAATACGCCGCAAGACTTTGGGATCCTTGGGAAAAATCATTGGTGAAAGAATTAGATAAAGTTTAGCGAAGATCCACCCGACTCGTCAAAATTGTTACGATAAGAAGACGAGTGTGACAGGTGTTTTAGAGGAATTAGTCTGGGAGCCGCTTGAGATGCGAAGAGAATAAGCCGAAATTAGACTTTTACTTAAGTTCAGAACACGCGAATTTAGCTGTGGAACAAAGGGAATTATTATGGCCCCAAACTATTTTATCTTTTCGCGTCTGCATAATACATCGAAAGCCTGGTCGTGTGGCGGGTGTTGTTATGTCATTAAACTTGAGTGCACAATCGCAATCATGATACATACAGGTATACACAAATATTAGTTTTTTCATGCACTAGAAGAAAGTTAATAGAAAAAAATGTACCTACATGCAACAATATTCAATAACAGGATAACTATATTGAAATTATGCGGGAGAATTGTTAAAGAGATGGGTGGGTCTTTTAAATAAAAAGAAAGTAAGATATTGATAAAATATATACGTTACCAATACTAATTACCTCCTTCATGCTTTCGATTAAGTCTATTTTGATATCTAATGGTGCGACGAACAAACGACATTTTAAATCTATCCGTTCTACTATCTCCCTGATTTTACCTACGTGATCTGATCTACCATAGTAGGTTTGGGCTTGTAATATGGATTTCACATCCCCAGATAAGTAAACTGCCTCAAATTTACGAATTAAATTTAATCTGTATGTAAAACTAACGGAAAACTAGAGGATCCCATGCTAATTCGTCCAATAGTGTGATTGCACTGCTACCTTGTTCATAATTACCTTTCACAAACCTAGCTACTCTACGTTGCACTCAATCTAATTCCAAAACTAAGCCTACCTAGTGAGGATCTCATACACCCGCAGCATACTCTAGGTGGGGCGGGACTAACGTAAAATAAGAAAGCTCCTTAACCGTCTCAATACATTTCCCAAGTATCCCTTTTTTGAATCGTAATTTTTTTTGCTATTCTGCAAATTTTACGAATGTGTTTTCCCCAAAATATATCCTTAGTTATCGTAATACAAGCATTTTACCGATTCAATTGTGTGAGTTGCTAGTTTTGCATGCAATCTCATTCTTTTTTGTGGGTGGTATCCTAACCTGCCTACATCTATACAATATCTCACAAGCCGCCGCAAGGACGTGTGGCACGGGGTGTTAGGAAACCAACCTTAAAACAGGATGAAATCACATGCAAAACAAACAATAGCATGCCTATTCACACACACAGAGGCATTTATAGAAAGCCCATGTTAGCTCACACACAAATACGTACACTAGCAACTAACATGCACATACGAATAAAAAAGTTGCCTAGGCAGCGTTTAATCTTGTCCTTGCTTGTTATTAGAATACGTAACTATTTCTATTATGACTTCGAGTTCTCACTATTATGATTACTGAGGGAAAGAACGAATATTTGTTTCAACGAATATTTGTATATTTGTGTATCGTATGTTTATTGCAGTTTACGTATTTCCCCTATCTCATCTTTTGGCCTAATCTACCTAAATAGTGTGGGCCCATAATAATTCTCGTTGTATCATAGTACATCATACATAATCGTGGTTTCTGAACCTCGCTAAAAGTCTAAGTTTCCTTTCTTGTCTTCGGATCTGAAACGGCTCTCAGCCTGAGCCCGTCATATTCGTCTTATGGTAACAATATTTGGTACACCTGGTGGATTGTTTCCGAATTTAATCTAATTCTTTTACCTCCACCAAGAATTCCCTGTATTCCAACCGGCGTATTCCAAATTTGGCCAAGGTAAAACGAAATATCACCAATATTTTACGAACGTATTATAACAAGATAGAATCGCTTAATTTATACGAGAGGGTATCGTAAAGTTTCAACTATTACTAAAAATAATCAAGGTATAAACTTAATTTTTATTTAATTCTAAAGAAATTTCTACATGATGACGACCCAAAGTTATAAATTTCTCCAAACGTTTCTTGACCTTTCGAAGTCCGTCATTCTGGAACTCAGGGGAATTGGTTGAAAACCATTGATTTATCTACTGAAGGACGACATTTGTATTTTCAAATATCCGACCCCGCGGGCTCTTGTTTGCTATTGGTGAGTTTTTCGGTCTCCATGCATGTTAAACATCATGTCACTAGCTTTGCTGTTTGAACATCAGAGTCAAATTTCTATCTTATCTTTTAACCACTGGCACGGCGCAAGTTTCCGTGACGTTTCTCTGGATAGGGAAATTAAGTTGAGCTCGATATTCGTCCTACGTGTCACAGTTAGTGACGTTTCCGTATAATCTGTGTGGAGGTCAGGGAGATACAGAGGCATTCCGAAATTTTACCGTTGTGATATACTGACTGCTCCACGGTTATGTTTTACAAAGATAAAGCAAAGTGAATATGGTACATTGTGAGACATTGTTTTAACAATATTTCGAACACTTTCTTAACTAGTATCCTATTTCATCCCTGTGATAAGCACGTCATTCCTAGGTTTTCTTCATTACAATAAGTTATTTCTTTGTACCGGTGAAATCAAGTAGCCGGTTTACGTAATTTAAGCCAAAGGAGAAAATTATTCCTGGAAAGATTTTCAATGGTCTTTGGTGGTCCTATATTTGTTCATTGAAAACCTGTCAAAATCATCTATATACCAACCATTATGTGTTAGCATTGAAGGATAAAGACGGCTCAGTGGCAAAATTGATACAAGCTATCTAAAACCAATTTCTAGCTCCGAGTACGTCATGATTCGTAATATGTTTGCATCATTGGTTTTTTTTATTTCAATGTAACCGTAAAAATTTCGTAATTTTGAGATGCTACGTCCCCTTTGTCTAATATTTGAATTAATTTCCACACATGTTGAAGCGCCGATTTGTATTCCACCAGGAAGCCATCCATAATTAAGATAGGAAATGATGCGGGACCGATTTTCAATTCAAAATTCTGAATTAAAATTGCATTAATATGACTGAATATTTAGTGGATTGCGTAGGAGAGTTTGAATAAAATCTGTCAGTTAAAGGCATATTTTGCAAATTCTCTCTGAATTATAAAGATATAACAATCAATAAAAAGATTGTTCGAATTCCTGCCTGATGTTCGGCCAGCTCATATGTGGGTGGTAACTCAGGGTACCCATAGTTTTAGTTAGTCCACATTTGGATTGTAGCAAGTGCCTGGGTTAAATACCTGGGAGAAAACTTTAATTAAGGAATTTAAAAGGAGTCAAGAAAAAATCCGCTAGGTTTGTGGAAAATTGTCTCAACGAGCGAATAAGCGTGACTGGTATGCTGGGTGCATTAAGGTTGGGAGTCCTTTGATTCTTGGAGAAAGGAGG
Organism: Hetaerina titia; assembly: GCA_037158775.1. Taxonomy (NCBI): domain Eukaryota; kingdom Metazoa; phylum Arthropoda; class Insecta; order Odonata; family Calopterygidae; genus Hetaerina; species Hetaerina titia. The sequence goes on along the minus strand of CM073778.1, from coordinate 74,539,750 downwards.
CGAGAGAGCTTATAGAAAGGTACAGGGCAATTGAGTTTTCTGGCGAGAGAGAGGAATGTATTATGAGGCCAAATCATATTGGCAGATTTTACCAGAGGGTGAAATAAGAAAGATGCGTATCACTACAGGTGGAATCAAGAACTTGTTCTTTAAATGAATTATATTTAATTATAAATCAATTTTTAAAAATAATAAAATCTAATCCAAACACCTTTGAAAATTGACTAAAAGGTTATAATTCAACGATTTAGTCAAACAACAATTATTTCATGATGCATCTAGGCATATATGTAGCCATGTGAACGAGTGTTTTTGTAAATTATCTAATAGTAAAAGGAATGTTTGGGATAATACACTGATGTCTTCAGGCATGCCTGTATATAGCTGGGGCCTTAATACCCCCTAACGCCCTCGCGACAGCTTTTGTGGTAAACATCTACATTAACACCCACGATTCACCATAGAGGTGTGTGTTGCAGAGGGTGGAAGAACCAAATGGGAATATGGTAGGAAAAAGGAGAGAAAAGGAAATGAGAAAACATGAATTATGTGTAAATTCTACTATCTTGATTTCCTGGATACTACAATATTTATGTTAATATCTCTGGCATATTTACACTTACTGAAGTTCCTCGAAATGTATGATTTTCATGTTACTGAGATTTGAATGAGGAATGCGTTTTTGTTTGACTACATTGCAAAAAGTTTTTTGATTGATAATTAATGGTAGAAAATAAATCATTGATTAAATGAAATAAATAAAACAGAATTTAAATATTAAATTAATGAGATTAAATGAAATAAAAATTAGAAAAATGGAAAAAATCCTCCGTTTTGTGTAATTAAATGGAATTTAATGAGCCTCTCTCGCCTAATAACAATTATTATATTTACACACACACATTTATATATTTTATTAGGTAATCTACCGGTAAAGGTAGGTTTTTTGATGGACACTACTATCAAATAAATGTTTTTTGTAACTCCAAACAAGGCCCAATCCAGCAACCTACTCTACATCAGGTCCCTCTTCAACTCTGTGTACTTCTTTCCTCCCTTCATCCCGTCCAACATCCCTACCCGTTCCTGCCCTTTCCCCGTTTGCCTAACATTCTCCCCTCTATTACCTTCTTCAACATTCCACTACACTCAATTCACCTTTCATCCATTTTTCCTGCCTCCATAGGATTTCTCTCAACAAACCCCTCCCGAATAACAATCTATTATTAGGTAATCTACCGTTTAAGGTAGGTTTTTGGATGGACACAACTATGAAATAAGCATTTTGTGACTCCCCACCTAGCAAACTAATCTACATCAGATCCCTCTTCATCTCTGTGTACTTTCTTCCTCCCTTCATCCCGTCCAACATCCCTATCCTGTTCCTGCCCTTACCTCGCTTGCCCAACATTCTCCCCTCTATTACCCTCTTCAACGTTCCACTACCGCTCAATACGCCTTTCATCCATTTTTCCTGTATCCATAGGATTTCTCTCAAGAAACCCCTCTCTTCACCCACCATCTCTAGTACTTCCTCATTTGTTTTCCTTTTGGTCCATTTCACCTTCTCCATTCTTCTCCACACCCACATTTCAAAAGCCTCCAATCTACGTCTATCGTCCTGCTTCAGTGACCACGTTTCCCTATGGAGCTACGCTCCATATCAGAGTTTTTACGAGTCTTGTCTTAACATCCCTACTCAACGTCCCCGTCATCAACTCCCTCCTCCTTGAGAAAGCCTCCTTGCCTAGCGCAATTCTTCTCCTTACGTCCCTACCACTTTGACCGTATTGGTCCAAAACACTTCCGAGATATGTAAACTGCTCTATCTGCTCTATTTTTTCCCCGCCTATTTTAATATTTAGCTTAGCCTTTTTCTTTCTGGAAAAAGGCATAACCTTTGTTTTATTAATATTGATTCTCATCCCATATTTATCGCACTGAACCTCCAATTCACTCAGCAATGCTTGCAACCCCTTGGCTGACTGAGCAACTAATGCTTGGTCATCAGCAAACCTAACCGATTTTATGAATTCCCCTCCGACTTTCATTCCTACCTCCAGTTTTTCCCATGCCTCTTTAATCATTTCCTCCACATATACGTTGAACAGCACCCGAATAACAATATGATATACAAATTAAAGAATAATTTTCGTTGATCATTAGTTTTCTATATCCATAATATCGCAAATACATTCCTCTCTCGGCTTTCCTCTCTCGGCTCTCGGCTTTATATCTGCAATTTTCTCGTTTAGTTGCTTATTTATGACTGAAGCTTGTAAAAATAATCAAATGAAATCTAAATAGGGAAAGCAATGCGTGATTCCTTTGCAATAAATCTAGTTAAAATCGGAACAAATTATTAAAAATAAAATACTAACTCATGGGGAAATCACTTAATAAAGTAGAACTTTGGAGTGAAAATTTGTAAACTAAGCACGCTTAAGAATTGGAAAAAAATGAAATGATAAAAATCTAATTGTACTATTTAACCCCAACTTAATTTTTCATAGATGAGAGTATGGGTGATGATTTCATACTTAGCCATCCGGTGTATTAAATCACGAATTCGGGATATTAAGGGGATATTGCGCCATATCTTATTTCATTGCTGCCCGAGGTTTCCCAGAAAATTCTATAATCCAATGAATTTCACAGCCTGATTTTATGTGGGGTTGTCCTGAGGTATTACCGAAATATCATCCCTTGCAATAATATTAATCTGATCTCATAGGAGTTGTTTGTTGGTAAAAAAAACGGTGGTTTTTTAAAAATGTATCAACAAAGTTACAAGGTCCTCAAAGGTAACCAATACTCAGATAATTCCTACTTAACATTTTTGGTACTTTCTTAGCTTCTTTCAGCAATACATCAGTACTTACTTCTAAATTAACAAGTTATATTCCATTTATTGACTTAATTCTCTTTGATGCATGTGGCATGTCCATTTTTGACAGTTTAGAGTTTGGATTCTTACTGCTGCATAGGTAACGACGGCCTTGAAGGTTCTTTACAAGAAATATATATTTGTACATTCGGAGAAATTTAAGGGCTTGAATCGTGCAAGTCATATGAATATTCTCTGGGATTCATTCCAGCAGTCGTCATGCATCCGGACGCTGTATAAATACGATGTGTTGCTTCACACTCAAGAATGAGTAACCGTCCACATGGATTATATCATTTAATCTGCTCAGCTCGTATTGGTTTTCCGACACTAGGAATGCGTACCAGAAATCGAGAATGTTATCGTAATTCACCGATATCGCTGATTGCAATCCATTCGAATTTTTCAGAAGCTTCCTTCTTCGCAAACATCGCATTGCACTCACCCATTTCGCCTTTGCTCCCATCCGGTCAGGAAGGCAACGCATTTGCGTATCAACGGATTCGTGCGTATCAATTTTAAATTAAATTAAAAAATTAATTAAAATGAACAACATTTTGGAAGACTGTGCGTACGAATCATGCTGTACTCGTACAACAATACTTGATTGATCATATTATAATAAATATTGATTTACAGATGATAATGAAATCCATTCCTGAAAAAGGAAAAAAGTCTCACACACTCGGGCAGAATCTAGTTATTTATTTCATACAAGGATTTTTAAATCACACTAGAATACATTTTAGTCATGGAAATTACCGAACGAAAAAAAATCTACGTATTGGTATCCTGGATTAGTGCAGGCAGACCACATATTGATTTATTTATTTTTTTTATGCTTGTCTAGGTGAATATTTGGACAAATGATAGCAATTATTTTAGAATCAGATTAATTTTTTCATGATTTTTTCCTTAAATCTTTATTCGGGTGAACTACTACGTTGATACATATTTTAAAAATCTCTCTTTAATATGCATTTAAACCTTGGTCTTTTTTTTTGCTTGGCTATTTAAAACATTGCCTAGTAACACTGTCTAATTTTGAATTATCCTGAATAAATATTCTTAACATAATATTTTTTCAACTGGTTGATCGTCGTAGAGCTTCGTATAATTTCTTAATTTTCTCATTAGTATATCCTTAAGTAATACGATGTGACAAATATACTTTAATATTTCATTAAATTTGTACACAAGCAAATTTAATGAATCCAAGAGTCTTTATGTTGGCTCCACGTACGCTTGTCATAACACTGTTTTCTATAAAAGAAAAATTAATTTACAGTTATTCTCAAGAGAAAGGGTACTAATTTGATCATGTTAGTTTCCAGGTTAAGCTTAATACCATACTGTTTGCTTTTGAAAATATTGTCACCGGGAAATATTTTAGTTGAATGTTGGATTTCTTATCTCTGTTGTTCTCTTTAAACATCGTAATCAAGTAATAGTTACCTGCGTATTTATTGAATTTCTATTTGCATTTAAACAATTGTATCCTCAGGAAATAGCTGAATATGATACCTTTAAAATGATGCTATCAACATCACTGTATGAAAGATAGAAGCAATTAACTCGCACGGCCTTGTTTCACGCCGAAAGGTGTACCTCTCATGTCACTTAAGAATTATTTTTTTAATTTCAATAAGATGTCATCCAGTTTATTTCTTTAATGAAAACGGAGACTTTTCCATCAGCTTAATGTGGGTAATGTGCAAGAATTTTAAGAATATTTTTATTATTTAGGAAAATTTTAAAAAATCTGCTCAGTTGTGCATTCCTTTCGCATATTCAAGTACTTCGCGAAAAAAATTTTTCACGTGGATTAATTTCTAAAAATCCTTGTACTTGTTTAATTAATTGTAAATTTCAAGAAAGAAAAATGCGCTAGTAGTTAGTTCCCTGATTTATTTCGGTTAATCCAGCTATTTCGAAAGATTTCTATATTTTAAGTCTTTTTTCGGTAATTTAATTCCAATGCAAGATAGTTTTTTGTGACATTTACGAGTCGTATTGTCTGTAAGTGAGTGAGGAGCAAAATAAAGTGCCCTGGGCAATACATCTTCCTTTTATCACTTTGTATTGTAGTCTGTGAGTGCTTAACAAAGCCGAAAACTAGTGGGGATGCCCGGCGCTTAGATGAACTGTAAGGTTTAGAAACCAAGAGCGGAATTTGACCCCGCCTCTTATCGCAGGGATGCAAGTAGGTTTAAAGTGCGTTGGGCATGGATTCATTGAGGAGGGGGTCAAAATCGTCAAGATCTCAGATAGCGTCGAAGTTATGACACCGCATCGCAGACGAATCCCCCTGTTGGAATACCAAAAAGGACGATTTGTCGAGACCGTCCTGAATTCGGAATCGCCACCCCAATTTCCGTATGAGGCGCCAGTATCTCAGATCGCAATGCCTGTGTTTGAATTCCGAGATTCTTAAACCACCCTTTGATAAATTCGTCGGGTGGCTGTTGAGGATCTGCCCATACACACGTGCGGACGCCACCGTCCGTGGCCTGCATTCGTTTTCTCTCACTCACTCAGTTTTATATATATATATATATATATATATATATATATATATATATATATATATATGTATATATCTCGTACGGGGCTCTCTCCCCATGAGAGACGGAAGGAGGCGGAAGCGATGAGAGCAAAATGGGCGGCCCTTGGAGCCGGAGAAGGACCGGCCGTGGAGAGCGGGCGATGAAAGGGGTGGAGATAAATGAATTTCGAGCCCCGAGGACACGGCGGGAGCGTGTGGAGCGAGAGATGAGTGCGTGGGTGGAGGGGGATTAAGAGCGGGAGAATGGGAAGAACTAGGAGTTGAGGAGGGAAGCACATTCCGTTGCTGCCGACACTACTCCCGTCTCCCATCCCCGCTCTCTCATTCCCCTCGTGAGATAAACCAAAGTGGTTACCAGGCGATTTGCGCCCCTCCCCGTTTTTCTCCCCTCCTCCTCCCGCCTCTCCTTCCTCAAGAGATACACTTCTTCCCTCCGGAGGCTACCACCCCATCACCTCTGTTCACTCACCCTCCCCCTCTCACTTCACCCCCTCCCCTCCCCCGGGAGAGGGACGAGTGTTGCTAAGGGACTACATCCTCTCGGTTATGGAGCGAAGGTCGTTAGCGATGAAAGGAGGAGTGCCCGGCTGGCTAGCCCGCTGTTGGGATGGCGAGAAAAATTGCCCGCTGATTAAAGGGAAACGGGTTTAATTTCTGAGTCGCTCTCCCTCCCCCCCACACTCTTCCCATTCATTTCTCCCCATGTCTCCTCCACCTCCCCCCCGTCCCCACCCAACCCCTTCCCGGCGAAACAAAGGAGCCGGACGCCGCGATATAATTTTAAAAGCACGCGCTAAAACTGTCCAATGCGTGTTTCCGTGTGCGGCGCCAATTTATTTATTTTTTCCCCCGTCCCTCCACTCTCCCGCTCTTTAAGCGCGGACAGGAATGGAGTCCGCGATGACTAACGTTATCAAATTCACTTCGCTTTCGCGAAACTTTTGCAGTGTTTGAAGAACGGTCATATATATTCCGCCGGCATACTCCGATTGCAGCTACTAATGTAGTCCCTATTTTGTTTTAGCGATTCGGCGAAACTCTGCGACGGGTAATTTTAATCCTGCGCGTGCAATATTACTCCTGCTTCCTTCATTTTGGAAAACACTTTGTTATTTAAATTGACTCAGGGTATTATCCACGAAGAGAACAATTTGAAATGATATCACATTGATGTGGGCTGAAAATTAGGCATCGGTAGTTGTAACACAATGCCTAGAATGGAACGTCGTCTGTCTCATACTGGCTCAAAGAAGAAAGTAAATGTGGGTATAAATGTTTCATGGAAGAGCAACTCGTGGATAGGTACCCTGAAACTGGGGTTACCATCGTTTCAAAACATAATGCAGTATCTGAATTTTCTTTACACGAGTATTCTACTCTCTGTCCAGACTCAGCTGTAATATTATGCGATTACTAAACATTTGAAAACTCAGTAGGTAAGCACGTATTTAAATGCAACCAGTAAAAACCGAGCGATAAGTGACTATCCAAGCTAATTGCTGGTCGGGACCATTTTCCACTATGAGATCTCGTGTTTCAAATTCGCCGGGATGTACGTATGTGCTTTTTGTTCATGAAATAGAGTTATTAATATAGCGAGACATTTACAAGCGTATGGAGCACGTGGGTTTTTCTTGTTACACCGAGGAAATTATTATAAAAACCACACTATATTGGTGGCTTCGAGCTCCGGGATGAAGTAAATAAGCTTAAATACTATCACAAGCAGATTCAAATACTCGTTTTTCCCTCACAAGCTGCGGAATCATAACCAAATCGAACTCAAGTGCCCGAATTTGTTCACTTAAAGACAAACAATATTCCATCAAATGCACCAATTATTAACGGGTGTATGTGGGCATTTATGTACCCGAGTATTTTTGTACATTAAGTAACAGATTTTCAAATCAATTAATGCACTAATATGTCGGCATTTTTGGCTGGAGTCGTAAGACCCCCTAACATGCGCCCTTTTGGGTGGGCTTGCTGGGTATTGTGAAGACGTAGACTTAGCAGTTGCAGTGTTTCGTTAGCAAAACTTTAAAAACCGATCGTTCCCAGTTCTAATTGTACATCCAAGCATTCGCAGGAATGTGGGATGCAATTAACAGCAACATGTGTACGTATGTACTAACATACACATTTATACATATACATATTTTTATATACAAATATACAATATATACAATATATATATATAACAACACACACAAACGAGTTGTTTTTCATCTTTGAGGCATGTTCGGGAGTTAGCAGCGAGTTGGCGGAGGGGGGATCATAGATGCTGTTGCCGTTGGGTGAGTCTTAATTGCGCACGGGGAAATTGAACGCGGGAGAGCTTAAAGTTTTGAGAGTGGAAAACGTAGAAGCGAAGCGGAGTACGGGGGTGGATGTTTTTTAAAAGGAAAACTCGTCCACTGTGTGGAAGACACGGACGGAAAAGAGGGGGATGTGTGGATGGGAGCGAGGTGGAAAGAGAAAGAGAGCAGAGGAGGGGAGGGTTGTGGGAGCGACCCAATTATGGGAGAGAGAAAGAGAGGGAGAGAGGCGAGGGGTTTAATTCTATTTGCGTCCAACAGTATTCCAACTTCCTCCCCTCTTTCATTTAGCCTCACCATTGCCTCTTCCATATTTATCTCCACTTCTCTCTCTTTCTCTCTCCCTCCATCTTTTCCCTCTGTCCGTTTCCCTAGTGTTTCAAAAACCCGCGTCCTCCACCCACCCTCATCTCCCTCCCTCCACCCAGAAGCCATTTGGAAACACTCCCTGCGGCAATTCCCGCCGAATCCCTCAAGCTGGCTGGGAGGGGTCGTACGCCTTCGACAGTAGTTCACTAAATGTGATGACTGCACACGGCGCTTTTCATATCGCATTATTATCGGACTTGTGTTAACTGGTTCCGGTGCCATGTCACCCCGCCATCTAGTCACTCTGGATTTCTTTTTCGTTTTCTATTTGCCGCATGGAATTCCATGCCTTCTAAACCGCATCGGTATGTTTTTAAGTTTTGTAGGGGCTTCGTTGGGAAACTAGGCCTCCGCAATGCTCAATGCCTCTCAGTCCTCGCCTTTGTCAAGGTTTCAGAGAGCTATGAGTTCATAGGATTATTAGAACATTTTCCTTCTTTTTTTGCTATTTTTTTCATCACATCCAGGCTCCCCAAGAGCGGAATTAACATGTAGTAGGTAGTTGTATCTATGGTAATTATCGTATGATGTTTTAAAAAAGAAAAGTATCGCAATTTTTTAGTCTTAGCTCTCGAAATAATAGTACCTCTTCCGCAGAGTTTGAAAATGTGCCAAATAGCAAACCCTTTGGTGGCAAGTCTTTTAGTCGCCATATTTCAATCAATAAGAACATTCACTATGAGTGATACGTACTTTGAATATCACGAAGAAAATTTTAATAAGACCGTAATAGAGAGTATTTCTTTACGCTAATTAGTCAGAAAGAAATTTTTATTTGGCATAATATGAAGATCGGTGGAAAATTGATAATACTTGAAGAAAGAAAGTGATATGGATCAAGCGTGGTTCATATCGTTTTGAAATGTTTCATGTTCCTGAAAATAGGTTTTCAAAATAAGTAGAACACCAACTCATTCTGTAGCAAGAGAGAATAACTTTAAGTGAAACAGAATAAGTCTCCTTTGCTACCGTCTTATCCCAAAGTAGTCAAAAGCACGTACTGACACATCAAATTGAAATTTCTGATAAATCATGTGTACCATTTTGTTTGTGAAAAATAAGGATCCTTCAAAGTGTGTATTTTTCTTCCACTCTTTTGCAAAACCTTTTTTTCATACATTTATATTCGAAAATTTTCTTTTAAATTAATACCACTCTTCCTTTATTTATTTTAAAACATCCAAACCATTATCTTCCGCAAATCTCGTTGGATATTTGACGAAAAATTGAAAACAATTCCTTGGAAAAAGCGGAGCATAGGCAAATCAAAGGTCTTTGCAAATTTTTGCCTACCGTTGAAAAAAATGTATATTCCCGCGTAAATTTTTATGTTTATCTGCATCCTCCATTTCATTCCGAACCTTGGAGTTTTGATGGGAATCTACTTTCCCTTTATTGGCTCATGTTCCTGAAATCGCCCTTTCACATGCTATATCCAGGGAAGCCTCTCTTGGGATTCACCGTTACGATCTGAAGTCACGAACGCCTTTATCAACCTTTCCCATTGCAGGAACTGTTCTCACGCTCAGAAGCAAACTTAAAGCTTATTATATTTCGCAAATCTCTAATCATTTCTAGACCTAATATGCACAGCTATAGGAGTTAATTCAAGTTGATTCAGCAAACTAAATGCAATCATACGAGTAATTTCGGATGTATTTCATTAAATGACTATGATACTGTATTTTATTGCCTAATAGTAGTTTGGGGGATTGTTTTACCTAGATACACTATGTTGTAGGAGTTTTTAGTTGGTTTTTGATGAATCCTCTATGATGAACCATCATCGTGGTGTCCTAAGAAGCTTGGCACGACTTGGCCCACTCCGTTTCATTTTTCGGCTCCAGATATTTTCTTCATTCTTTCTCCTCATATAGACTTAAAAACCTCAATATCTTCCCTCTCTTTAGCTCTTGCGGGAGATTTTCGAATAAAATACAATTGTCAATTTTGCATCACGTCATAGGGCAAGCCATGCCCATTTTATGCTTTCATAATGCCCTGACTTCGATAAAATCCAGGTGGCAGAAAAAATAATTGCATAGTTAAATAATTGTTCAAAAATTTGAACAAAACCTAGCAATGTTAACTTTAAAATTTGCGTGAGGGACTTGAAAGTAAATTCGTCTATTGTGTTCGGCGAAACCTGCGCATCGATTTGATATGGAAATAAATATTTGATTAAAGGGCGCCGTGTTTAATCAGTCGATGCTTGCAGCAAGAGAGCAGCAGTGTATGCATATGCGTACCTACATGGGACTCACTTGCAAATACGAGCGAGGCTATTCCATGCCTGGAAACGGGGTTATCCGTGAAAGGTTGGCACTCATGGTGAACTCATTTAATGCTCTTCCGCTCTTCCTCATTATTGTCTACGAATTTAATCTATTTCGTGCAGGGTTTCTATTTAGAACCTCTTTATACATTGTGAAGTTTCATTTATACCTCTTGAAATATTTAAACATTTTTTTAAACAAGGAGATGAAAGCAAATAAGGCCATGAAGGTAGACAACATTCCTGTGGAACTGTTGAAATGTTTAAGAAAATGTGGGAAGGAGACTATATGGACTGATTCGTAGTATCTATGAAAAAGGAATCTGGCCGGAGATTTTGTGAGATCGGTGTTAGTTCCTATTCCAAAAAAAGGCAAAGGCTTCGTCATGTGAGGATTACAGAAGAATAAGTTTGATCGTTTTAAATGAATATACTTTGTAACTTCCACACAATTTTTATTCGCACTACCGGTTTCAACGCTTCGGCGTCATCATCAGGTACAAACATTTTTCTAGCACAGGGTTTTATATATATATGCACTCTTCGGAAGGAATGTCGAGAGAGGAGGCTTGGTGGGGTGAAAGGCTAATGGGAGGGAGGGGGGTTAGGGGGGAAGCCGCGTGGCTTGCAGGTGAAGGTCCGGGGGGGGGGGGGAGAGAGAGGTAAAAGAGAAAGGAAGTTTTTGGGTTGGGCTAAATGAGGAGGTTGGGGGAGGGTAAAAGAGGTATGCTAGGAGTTTTTGGCACATGATATATTTTGAAGGAGATTCCCAAAATTGGGGAGTGATTTTCATATAAAATATCGTTGACTAAATGTCCACTCTTCATGTGTCTTCATATGTCCAATTCTTCCCGTTTGTCCATTCTTCTTCCCTTTTCCACGACGTGTAGTATTTCCGCATGGAAGTCGCTGGAGTGGTCCTCCTCCCATAGATGTTTCGCAACGTTTTTTAAGGTGGGATCGGGATACCACTGAAAAATATCTGCGTTCTCCAGAATGCGAACCCGGGCCCTCTCGGTGGGATGCCAATACGTTAGCCACCGCGTCATCTCTATGCCTCGCATATAATTGTTCTTTATCTCATAAGCTCGCAACAAATATCTATGTACCACTGCCATAAGTAGTAATTAAATGTTCATTCCCGTCCAAATTCCCGCCCGTTCTATTTCCTCATTCCTACGTGAGTTGAAAGTGATTCATTTCCCTTTTTTTATTGACACTTTATATCTCTTTTACCTGATGTGTCAATTGAAAGAGAATGTTACGTATTATCAGATTTATATTTAGAATTTTCTACGTTTCTTTTAACTTCATTTTTAATCAATATCAAGGTTTTTCTTGAGATATCATTGTCATTTTTCCTACTTGTTGTGTTTGCTTAATACAGAAAGGGGGATAGGGATGGTGCGGTAATTAACGTACAGGTTTCCCACCGAGAGGGACCGATTTCAAATCCTGGAGACAGCAAATATATTTCACTGGTATCCCGATTCTTACTTGTGGTGTTCTGCGGAGAGTACTTTGAGTGTACGACGTCCGTCGGATGGGACGTTAAAGTGCGTACTCCTTGGCGCCGTTCGACAAATGTAGACTAATGCCGACGACGGATTTTTCTCTACCCTTCCTTTCCCATCCATCCCTTAAAGGCGCAAATAGCCTTAGCTGCTGGTCGTCTCCCATAAAAACTGCTATTACTTAATACAGAAATCGTAAATGGGTACTTATTATTATGTAATTGCTCGATATCTTATCACTTAGAGATGATTCTCATACAATAATTATCAAAGACATTATCTGGATCCAAAAATAGAAAATAAAGTTAAATGACTTTTTAACTTTTCTGTTAAATGCTCGGGAAAATTTGGAGCTCTTTGGAGTGCGCCTGTATTTCACAAAGCCGAATTAGTATTCATCTAGGTTAACATTAACAAAAGTTCAACGGGTCAGGATAGGTTTCCGTTGACCCCAGCACTGCTGTTATTCTATCTCCTGAAGAGCATGATACAAAGTAACATTGAACTCTTCATTAGATCCAAAGAGTATTTTTCTCCTCTCTTCTCAAAGTGCCTTTTTCTCCTCACTTTTCCAAGGGCTTCTTTTCTCCCTCTACCTCACTTTCCCAACATTCTACGGTTATTCTATTGCCCTTTCCAACTTCTAATTGCCTCTCAGCACCTTCAGTATCCAATTGTCTTCTTTGAATTTTTCCGAAAAACCGTCCCTCTTCCCCTATCGTTTCTAGAACTTCATCTTTTGATTTACTTTCCGTCTATTTTATTTTTCTCCTTTCTTCTACTACTTTCACCGAAATTCTCCAATACACGCTTACCCTACCGCCTCAAAGACAAAGTTTCTAAACCATACAAAACTACGCTCCATATTAAAGTTTTCACTAGTCCTTTCTTTACACATTTACTAAATGTTCGTCTATAAGCATAATCAGGCTTATCACCACCCTCTTATTTGTAAAAATTTCTCTAACAACACCCCTCATAAAATACTCTTTTCAGATCTCTACCCTTCTGCCCGCCGTCCCCCAAAACATTTTCTACAAAAGATGTTCTGGCTTATGACTCCTAACTAAATGCTTTTCATAGCCTTTTTTATTGATGTTCTTGAGTTTTCTTATCGTTAACTCTCACTTCACACCAATATACACGCTTATTAATGGAGTAATACCACCGTATTTTGATTCAAAATCAGAATCTCTACAAGGTCTTTGGTGCATAAGAGTATCAAGTTAGATTAATTGTTTAACATTTTCATTTGTTACCATTTTTTTACTTTTTCAACTCCTTGCGATATCCGTTTGGGTCTTCTTTTAATGGTTAATAAGGTATTTCATTGTCGCATTTTGCTCATTATAGTCTTCGAATAATTACTGAGTGTTTCCTTATCATTATCTGTAGATCGTTTTTCATCATCTAGATACCAATACCCCGCAGGCCGCCGCAAGGGCGTGTGGCGGGGGGTGTTAGGTCACAACCCGTAAAAAGGAACAAAACCATATGCAAAATCAACACATACATGCAAAACTACACCTACAGTGGCATATACATTCATGTTAAAATCCTTTCATTCTACACGCACGCATGCAAATACATTTACTATTAAATAACGATTAATTGCACCTTGGGATGCAGTAAGAAATTTATCATCAACCATTGTTGATTTCTATTCCTTTTCCTTTATATATTTTTAGACATCTTGATCATCAAAAATTATAATTTTTTAATTATATTTCGTAAAAAAATATCTCTGATTTTATTTTACTTTTCAACATTCGATAAACAACAACAGACAGAGCAAAGCAGAAAGGCTGTTTGTCACATCTAGTTTTTTTTCTGTGCTGGATGCCTATTTGTATATTTGACCTAAAAATTCATCACCCAAGACAAATGGATTCAAGTACTCTGGTTTCTAAATTTTTATCGGATTAAAGTTATTTAAAATAATCTGAACATTTTCATACTTGCTTCTCACGATTTTTATTCACATATACTCAACACCCTACAATTCGCCGCAAGGTCTTGTGGCAGGGTGTGTTAGGGCACCCGGCATACATGCAGAAATATTAGCCCATTCATTCATCATGGCTACGGAATATAGCTATATACATCATGAAATATCATGAGCATGCAACGAATTTTCTCTTAACTCATTTCCAATTTTTTTCTCTTTTATCCTATATACAGTACAGTACTTTCCGCGTATTCCAAAGGTGGCCTGACTAAAGCGTAGTATGCCTAGTCCTTTCATTGCATTTTCTTAAAATCCTGTCAGCTCTCTTCGAGAATCAAGGGGTTCCCAATATCAATTTCTCGAGCATAGTCACGCTTAGTCTCTTCTCATCGAAATTTTTAATAAACTCAGAGGATATTCACTTTGACTCTTTTCCAGTTATTTTATCAGCGTTTCCTTCCTTGGAGCCCAGGTACTCTCCCCATTTTCGAAATGTGACTTTGACGATGTGATCTAATAGATGCGACAGAAATTCTCTGAAAATCGAATAAGGGTGAAAACAGGGAATTAAAGCGTGCTCAAAAATCATAGTATCCGCGAGACGTCCCTCACTGCCGAGCGCTGAAAGATACTCATTAAGGACGATTTCTGTTTCTCCATCCGTGCGCGGTCTCTCGTGTAAACCCCGTGTTCATGCCGAGAGACCCGCACTAGTACTCTCTCCATCGGGCCGTGTCGACCCCTCTTACGTCTTCCCGTCGTCCCCCTTCCCCCCCGTCCGGTCAATCCTTCCGTCTTTTATATTCGGCTCCTTCCCCCTTTTATGCCGCCGCTGAACCCCTGTTCCTCCCCCCCCCCCAATGCGCCGGGCTGCGTGCGCCGTGGAGCGTGCCCGCCCTTTCCCTGAATGAACCCGATCACCGGAACGAGAGTAATGAAGAAGAAAGGCCAACAAAAGAAGCGAAAGCCCACCAATTTCGCCGAAAAATAAGTTTTCCAGTTCACCTTCCAGGGCCCTCCGCTTGGAGCCGTATGGTCGGCTTGCGATCGCCGGTCGAAATATAAAGATTGATTGCAGGGAAACGCTTTTCGTGTGGCGACACTAAAAACTGGTTTCCCTTCTTGTAACACCCCTCTCGTGTGTCGTGGACATAAATGGACGGAACTGGGTCGCAACGGTTCTAAGACTATTTTCTATTCTGCTATTTAACTTTCATCTTTTTTACTTAGGTACTGATACGTATTTTGAGAAAATGACAATTAAATCTCGATTTTTATCAATTTTTTATTATCCTTCTACTACTTTTAAGATAAATTGTTTTCAATTGTGCCTTGCTTTCAATTATGATACGATTGTTAATACGATTTATCTATTTTATACCCCATTAGGTAATCCTGAATCCTGCTCCAATTGATATATTCGTTCCATGGAGTGAGAGTCTGTTTTTGAAGCGTTCCTCTGCTGGAGGTTTACGACAGCTACATCACATCGGTAAGTATCGCCGTAGAAGTTGTATAATAATGTCTGACGTGTGGATTATTCTTTCATATAAAAATGTCAATGGAATATTTACATGCATCTTAGATCGTAATTAATTTGAACCACGAAAGCGATGCTGAGGAAACCTTCAAAAATATTTTCTAGGAATATTGATCGCTGGTACTGATCATTAGGTCATTGTGAAATTCAGGTTATCTCAACGTAATTACATTTGTCTACCTGTATTATTAAGCCAGTTTTGTCATTGAAATCCTAAACTCCTGCCACAGCATATTTGAATCTTTTTGGAGACAAATCACAAGTCATTTTGACTGAACAAAAAGTAATTCATTTAATAAAATACTCGCTTTTTGATTCAAATGTTTTTTCTTTTGCTTTTGAAATTTGTTTTTAGTACACATTTTCAATTCACCGCTTGTCATTATGTTTTTTCCATTTCTTTAGATTTTATAATAGAATTAAAAATTATGCTTAGGACTTTGTCACATTATGAGCTAGTGAAATGGTAAAAATGTTTTCATTGGGTATTTGCTGAGAGAATTATACTTAATTGACTAAATTACGAACGACGATATCAAATTTGTTAGAATTTTGTTTGTTTTGTTTTGAAATTTGTAAAAATGTTGACTTGTTGTTCAGTCAACATAACATCTAATCTCGCAAAGGTAATATGGTATTACAAATGATGATCAGGCGAACACCCCTTACCATTAATATGGAAGACATGGCATTGGATCCGGATTGCATAAAAGTATTTTAACCCAGCCAAACATTCATACAATCCGTGAATCCATTTGTTTTTTCCGTGTCAATTCCAATGGAATTGCAAAATTTTAATTTTCACAATAATCAAAAGCAGGATCGAAGAATTAACGCCTTTGATTCCGTCAAACTCTTGTTGTCACCGGCGAAATTTATTAAAGCGTGAAAGAGCTTCCTCAAATATGCACAGGAAGCGCCTATCATGAAGCTACTGGTGACTTCTTGTCCCTTTAAAGAGCTAAGGATCGTCCCGTCGATAAAGGCGTTTCCCCGCACAAGTCGCGTGACCGAAAAGGGATGATCTGAATTAAGTTCTCCACTTTGACCGTCACGAGACTCGCAATTTTCCCATTACAGTTTTACAGCCCCCGGTGAGTGTTTCCTTTCCTTTCCTTTCCTTTCCTTTGTTCATGCACATGCCAGCTCGGGTCAGGGTCCTCAATCACCCATTCAATGTGCTAGGCGATGATAGTAAATATTCAATGGAAGCTAGTAAATTATCTCGCCAATCGGATAGCTCATACCTGATCCATATCTCTGGAAGATGTAGTAAAATTGTCGAATGCAGTCTTGTTTTTTGGATAATGGTGCATAGAGTGGGTCGCGGTGGTCCAGTGGGTAGAGCGTTGGACTAAGGACCGGAGGGTCCCGGGCAAGACACTCTGGGCACCTGCAGCTCCTCCCAAGCTAGTTGATTTTTCGGGTACCAGATCTGCCTGGGAAACCATAACCGGCACAGGGAAAGGAACTGACCCCCCTACCCTGATATGTGAATATCCACACACCGTCGGGCTTGGTACATGGGTGAGCTCTACCATCACCTACTAAACCGACCTTCGGGTTGATTACTGTGCTTATGGTTGCAAGGTGCATAGCCATGAGATGAGCAAGTTGGTCTGAATGCATATGATACTTTTTTGCATCCCTGGTGGTGGCGTAATGAGACTAAATATTTCTCAAGACGTTACAGTGTTAAGTTAAATCTGAAGTATATATCTACGTATCGATCTTATGGCTATTGCATTGGTATATGGCTGGGGAATTTAGGACAACAGGTGATAGAATTCATTGAGGTTTCATCATGAAATTATGAAGAGAATGGTAATATTTTAGTTTTTAAATAGTTTTATTTTCTTTTCCTATTTTTAAAATTTTTTTATCGCTCCACCTATGTTTTACCCGTAAAGTTACCCCTGGGGTGTGTGGCAGGGGATGTTAAATCAGTAGTCATAATATTAACTGTCGGTTATTAATCCATTTCATCTGGAGTGATTTCATATTTTCCTTCGTGATGTTGCCTACTGCTGTGACCTTGACCTCTGCGAAGAAAATATAATTTCGTTATACCAGTCTGTTTGACATTAGATAATGCTAGACATATGACATGCAGGTTACTGACTTGTAGTAATAAAGTTATTCATATTCGTCGACTTTAAACTAGAATGATATCCATTTATCTAATATCTGAAGCCATGTATGTAATCTTTATGTTTCTAGCGACTATCCACTCTAAGTACCTAAAAATATTCGGACCTTTTTTCTTCGTTCGTATGGATATTCCATCAAACGAACATACATTTCCTCTATGTTGTTTCATTGCGCGGGTTTATTCTTCTGAGTGGGGTCTCGAAGGCTCGGCGCGTAATTTGACGTCTACCAATGCAAAAGTACGACTTTTTTTAACATTTTAATTAGAGTACTAGCATTCTCTCGTCAATAGACGTAATAATTCGACTATTCGAAAGACGATAATAGTTAAATTCAAGTTTCTTCGATGTAGTTCTTCAGATTTTCCTAACGTGCTTTTTCCATGCTAGGTATGACTATTATTCTACTAACCCCCTAAGGAATGTATTTGGCCGTCATTCTTGCAACAGCCACTCAAAGTGTATCGCTGCAATCTCGAATGGATTTTTCCCAAACATGCAAGGGTTTCACATTAATTCGTATTAAAATGAGACCACACTGCTAATATCAAGCAGTAATATGTCTGAGAACGCTATTTACTTTTCATATAAGATTTTTTACACCATATTGAATTATATTTATACTTTTATACCCACCACCATTTTGATATTTTTATGATACTTTCTAAGAAAAATTCATAGGAAATGAAGTGAAATTTCAGTTCCAGTCAATTCAATTTCTCCAAAATGTGTGCCAATCATTGTTCACATTCCTGAAGTTTCATGGCTCGGGTATATGAATTGTACCGACAAAGTGTGGTAGATCTATGCGTGATCCTGGCTTGATTCCGGAGATTTAGTTTGATTAAACTGATGTTGACATTCATTTGACTAATTAATATAGATTAATGGTTTTCAACACTGGATGACACTGTATACGCCGATTATCGTTCCTGCATCATCAACGGAAGAACAAACCTGACTTCACTCTTTGTACCATTTTTTGCGTTGGCAGCGTTTTATGATACCTCTCCCCTTGGCTACGTCACCCACAGACTGTCAAGCTTTCACATGAACGTGTTTTCCATTGTTCAATGAGTGATGAAGGAAAGGAGGGAGTAATGGGGGACGTGCGAGTTTTGACTGACAGAATTTCCATGTGAAATATGCTCTCTAGTGGTTGTTGGGAACCGTTAAAACATACCTGTAAGTGACCCACCACCGATGATAATGACTTGTGCGCAACATAACTCTTTTATAATTATTCTTATCCAAATGATACATTTCAATTTGATTCACCAACTCAATACATCTACTTAATACCCCGCAAGCCGCCGCAAGGGCGTGTGGCGGGGGATGTTAGGGCACCACCCGTAATTAAGAAAAAAAACCCATGCAAAAGCCACAAATTTATATGTACAGTCCACAAACAAAACATTGTATACATTCATGCAAAAATCCTTAAAACCCACACACATGGAAACAACTAACTACCAACTAACATACACATGCATCTACAGATAAACCTAACATCTTTGCAATGTGTAATTTTTTTCTGACTTGTGTATTACATATTTCAATATTCCTAAAGTGACTACGTTTTCTTCCTATTGTGATTTTTGATTGTTCTGGAAAATAATGATTATTTGAATCTGTATTGGAATCTATCTTCCTTATTTTATATTCGTGGCCTGATCTACTCCTTTAGTGTCATCGTTAAACTCGTTGGTTCTGAATCTTTCTAAAAGTCTAATTTTTGCTTGTTCTCTTCGTATTTAAAGTGGCTCCCAGCCTAAATCCCCAAAGAGACCATTGATGAAACTAATTCAAACATATATTAATATTACTTCCCATTCTCTTCTGTCATGTGAATTGCAGCCGAAAAGAGGAAAAGGGCCAAAAACTCGGCGTTATGTCAACGCTCGTTGGTAGAACGAAAAAACGAAACAGCCACGATTTGACGAATGGAATCTATAACTTAAGGATCTTCACTCCTCCCTTTCCCGTAAAAGGGTGAAGGCCTTTATTTTTTTGCATTCTTCTCCAATACCCCTAAATCGGAAATGAGGTAACAGATGGAAAAACCTAAATATACGAGTATTCAACTTTTGAATGCATAATCAAAAATGGCATTTATTATACTTAATCCAACAAAGTAAATGGTGATAACATCACTCTGAATAATTTATATGAAATGAATCAACAATCAAAGAGGTAAACATCGAAAAGAATTCAGCAATTTCGAAATCTAATCAGGGCCGACTTGTATTTTTAATGAAATGATGTTTAGAAGGGCATTATGTCAGTAAATAAGCACATATGAAGGATGATGAACTCGTGCTGTTTTATCTGAAGATATGATATCGGAACATCTCTGGGATTGCCGCAGGATGAGGTCATTCATCCCATTCATTATTTTACAAATTGGTCTCCTTTGCGTACCTGTTTCAAAGCTGATGAATATGTAACGCCACGCGACCGATGCCTTCCCCGCTTTCAGCGAACTACTTGCCCACCAACGAGCGCCCCCCTCCAGAATCACAGGGAGCTGGTTTCTTAATTCCCAATCTTTAGCTTCCCTCTTCGAAGTGGTCTCGAGGGCCTGCTTCTTTCCTCCACCTTTCGGCAACGACTTTGCTCCCTCCCCCGCTCCCTCCCTCCCTCTCGATGAGCCAAGGGAATTGCTCTCCGACCGCCATTTCTTGATCTTGATCAAGCACTGCAGTGCAGTCTCCCTTGGAGCTCTTTTCGCTCGAGTTTTATTTTATTCAGTACCAGCCCCGGGATTAATTTTTATATAAAAGTTTTTGTCGAAGTACGGAGAGGAGGAAAGGGAAAAAGAAACGGATGGAGGCGCGGTGTGTGTTAAATCAGAAAACCAGTACCCAAAGCTCAGTGAGAGAAAGAATATTTTGAGGTGAAGGAAGGTAGACCAAAGATCAAAACTCAATTTTCACTATGTGAAGGGTCCTAAAAGCATGCAAAAGAGCTCGCCTAAGAATAAAGGTACTAAAAATATTTATACGAGAACTCGTACTAACAGGTATACTACTGAACGCTATCCGTTTTAGCTAACTATATATACATATACTCCTCCATCACGAAGTCAGTAGATTTCTTAACTTGAGTTACTACGGAAATAATAACATATAGTTCTTAATTAAACATTCAATTTAATTGATATAGCTTTAGGAATACAATATCCTTATTTTTACTTCTTGAATGCACATGGTCGGGTACTTAGGTCTGATTTTTCGTTGCTAGATGTCGTATTTATTTGTTCCCCTTAATTAACATAATTATCATTTTAATTTTTCTCTTCAGATGATTAATTGTAAAATTACATTAAATTTGTGGTTTCTTGTAAGTGATTACATTCTTTTGAGTTTACACCTAGGCGAAAAGCGATGCGAAGCTGATCAATACAAAGTTGAGTTCTCAAGCTGAAGTTGTGTTGAAAATTAATAACTGCTATTTGTACATATTAGAATGGCCTTGAAGAGTGATAAGTTTGGTGGCTTGCGGTTGGATTGAAATAAGGGAAATTTAAGGCTAGCTTTAAATTTTGTTAAGGTTTGGTGAAAGGAGAAATTCTGGGAAATTTTAGCCTTTTATCAATATCTCACATTTTTTCAACACCATCGTATGTCTGTTGACCCTCCCCAATTTGTGCATGGCATAGAACTCCAGTGGTAATCAAGTTATGCTAATGGCTAAGATAACGTAAATTTTATGCATATGTTTAAAAGAGATATTACTGTAGATTTTTTAGGAAGTAAGTGAGCAATATTGTTAATGAAGTTAAGAAAAAATATTTTTTCTCTTCATAATTATGTGTGATTAAATATTCGTGAAAAACCTAACTCAACTCTACATATTTTCAAATTTATCTTGCTATTTTTTAAGTGAAACTAATAAACTGTTGTCGAATTATAAATACTTTATGAATATATTCAATTCGAAAAACCTGAAATCTTAAATTTAAGTTCTAGCTGGAACTGAATTTTTTTTTAATGTCTGTTGTAAATGGATACATTTTACGTGTAATTCAAAGAATAAGGAACGCCAAGATCCATGAACATGCAAGAAGGCACAGGCATAATTTAACTTTGTAGTGTTCAATTAGAAAAATACGTGTGGAATTGAGATTTTATTATTAGCGATAATCTTAATGTAGAGTTTTGGCTATTCTATAAGTTAAGGTCAACAGATTCTATAAGGTAAGGTCAACAGATATCTGTTTTTAGAGGACTGAGACAAGATACTTGTTTAATTGAGCAACTTTCCTTGAACTTACCCCCACCTAATCGATGAAAGGCCAGTAGAGATGGAGCTGCGCGTCACAGTTCCGAAGTCAATGATAAAATCGCGAGTGTATAAATTTACCCACGCAAGCCATTCTAAAGTTAATGAGTGGTATTTGAAAGTTGATTATTGTCATCAATACCTCTGATATTAATCTTAATCCCCTCTTCTTGAAGATATTGTGAGCCGTGCCCTCACGTTCTCTATTCACTTCTGCTATCTGTCCAGAGTATTGATTCGTTCCGGGCGGAATTTCGTGTTGTACTCTGAGCTGAAATTACTCGTATGCCGTCCACCTTGTTACATTATACAATTTTAGACATTAAAGACTTGCATGTCTATATTTTGTACTTTCAGGCAATTTTTAATTAAATATTATGCATTTATTGCTATTTCGGACACATGTAGTTTTCGTATACTAGCATTATCACCGCGGAATCTTATGTTAGAATCAGATTCACAAACATTGTAAAACGAGTGAAGGTTAGTTTTAGGTTAAGAAAACACAGGATTTCTTCCTAAAGAAGCAAAGTCGGCTGAAGACAAATTTAAACCTAGAAATGCGAAAACTCTTCAACAAGGTATAAATCTCTGGCAAGTGTTTTTACTCTATTGGGATCACTATTAGAGTAACTGCAGAAAAGAGATGAATGTAATCGCCCGATCAAATCCAGCGTCTGTGTGGTCTCGTCCAGGTCCATGGCTTGAAGCAAAGCAAAGACGAGACTACCTTCCTCCCTTTAGCAGTCCTTGATTTGACTGAAGGCCCAGACACAGTCCTTTCAACCAATAGTGGTAGGATTTGGCTGAGGGAGATAGTCCAAGTGGGTCGTTCAGTAAACTTTAAGACGCCCGTCGAATATCTCTCCGCTTTCTAAAAGTCAGATATTCAACGTTTTAATTCGGATCCCAGTTTTTCTTTTCTTTTCATTAATCATCGATCAAATAACGATTCTTAAGGAAGAAGAAAGCATAATATAATCGTGATTTACAATCAGAAGTACTAATAATAAGGAAATAATGATAGTGAAGCCACAAAAGAAAGAGCTAGTCCTGGTAGGATAGGTCCTGGTTACCAGGACATTAGTCTTAGAATGTCTTGGGGAATCAAACTCTGGAATACTCGTTTCGACTATGGAACCCGCATGAGGTGGGACATATTGAATAGAAAAAAAGTGTAACGAAATACAGACAGATGCGTATGTACTCGGTAGGCATAAAAGCGTAACGGATATGTCGGGGAATAGTGAAATGGGAGAGATTTCACAATAGGAGAAAGAGAAGTAGGCTAGGTGCGATGTATATTATAGTCAAAACCAAGTTTTATGCGAAAAAATGATCACCCTTTTACAATTAAGAAAACATAAAAAACAATTGGAAAAGGTTTTTATTTTTAAAGAGATATATTGTTGAATGGAACCGGCTACCTTGAGAGTTGTACGAGTCCCTTTCATCAAGTGTTAGTTGTTCTAATGAGAGGTTACGGCAATCACTGTACAAAGGATTAGGTGATATAGTTAGTTAAGAATAACTATACGCGATATTAGACTTGAAGAAACGTGGGACAGAGTGAAGTTGGACTGTGTATGTGTGTGTGATGCTTGTCGGTGTGTTATTTTAAAGAGAGTATGAAGTTTGAAAATTCATGATATTTGACATAGTGTGATATTAGACAATGCGTTGTTTGAACGGCGTGATTTTTTGGTTATGTATGAAGGTACTGGCTTGTATTTGCTTTGATTGTCTTAGTAAGTAGTGGCTTAGTTTGGATTTTTTTTATTGCTGTTCATGTCATTGTTTCAAATTTCAAGAAACTGCGGGAGATGCCGCAACAGTAACTTTAACGGAGTCATCCGCTACGTGTGCATTACAATGCAACATTGTCATTGTTTCAAGTTTGATCGTGATGCTGGGGATTTTTGTGGCACCTGACACTCTCTATTTGCGTGGCTATTTCTGATAGAGATTAATGATCAGTCGAATGGAATTGGATTTTAAGCAAGTTTATGGTTTACATATTCTTCATTTACATGAGACATTGGGGTGGATAGATAATTAAAATTTCACTCCTCACCGGTATTCTAAAAATCACCACATTGTTCATGTCTGGTCGATTAAACCGAGCACCAATCCTATATCCAGGGTACATATAATATTTTTTCAGATCATTCATTTTCATTTGCAATTCTTCAAATAATATTCTCATCATTTCTCGTAATTTCTAACAAACTCCAGACGTCCTCAAGTATCTTTTACTTGACGCGGTATCAAACAAGATTGATTACACGTCTGAACCATTGCCTTAAAATGTGCCTTGGCGACGACAATTGCGCCGAGTTTGGAAATTATCTTGCGATTTTTTTTTGCTACTAGCGGGTAAGTGAGTGGGTGAATGTGGTATCTCTGGAAACCTGATGACAAGCCAGGAGTGGCTTATCGGGCTCCAAGGGGCATACAGCTACCAGCGGTATCCGGAGTTCCAGGAGGAAAAAAATTCCCGCTCGTCAAAAATACATCTGAGACGCTATTTTACGTTGAAAAAGTGGACTGGAAGTGGATAATAGGAGTGTTTCTATACTTACTTTATATTAAAGCTTTTTAAAAAAATTTAGTGCATGTGTCTAAGCAGTAATTTAGCTCTTAAATTTGCAGGAGAACTTCATTGGAAATATGAATAGCATATAGTTTTTTGACCTATCAATTAATAATAATTCCACGGCGAATATAGTTTACCGCAAATTATGACTATTTTAATACGGAAAGTTTGAAATTGAGCTCATTGTCCTAGTATCGCTCTAAACATTTGGAATATGCTGACGTGGTGACAAATCAGTGGCCAAAATCTCATCTCTCTTAATATTTGGCATCGGAACAATATCTATAACTACTAACACGCGATTTAGACCCGTCTACCATTCATACTTTGAAAGTAGAAACTTTTCCCATAAGGTCATCCGGAGGGTCATCTCGTACGTAGCGTTTCGTCGGCTGGAGTAAATTTTCCAGTTAGCATGGCAAAACGAAGGATTTAGCGGATAGAAATGTTTAATTAAAGATGAATTGTAATTTTACGGTTATGTACGTGAAATGCTCGCGTAAATATTTTGCCATCATGTATTTAATGTATGCAAGTATGATCGTGTTTCTTTCAAATACATACGAACCGCTTTCTTCTCAACGCCCATGTTTTCTCGTGAAACTTTGAATCACTCCATCAACTCTGTAGGCGTTTCCTCAAAATTCTAGGCGCAAATCAACTATCGCAGCCAAAGTAGAATTTACACGATCTTTTATGCGTTATTTCTTATTCCTTCAGCTGTGGGCGACGAAAACTGGCCATCGTTGTCGGCGGAACGCATCATTTGTTCCATTATTCTTCCGTACGGAGAGGGGAAATCTCCTCCCATTTTCTTCATTAGGCTCCGCGTTGACGGAGAGGGGAGTGAAAATTGACTGAGAGCGATGGAAAAATACGGAGGAATAGTGGAAGGAAAAGAAAGGGGTGGTTTGCTTCACGAGGCATCAGAAGAATTGTTATGTTTTATTAGCGCGCACAGGTGGAATAATGACGACCGAGAGTACCACTGGAAGGCAAAGCTCTCTGAAACAAGTTAGAGAGACGGACCGCACTGACCCGTGGGCGCCGCCCAGTCGTCCCGTTGGAATATTAAAGATTAAAGCCTTTCTCTCTCTCTCTCCTTTCACGAGGAAGATTCGGTCTGCGAGAAGCATTTTGAGGTGGGAGGGGCTGGGGGTTGAGAAGAACGCGGGGGCGAGGAGGTAGCCCGAATGGAAACACCACACGGGGTGGAAGAGTTTAGGGGTTGTAAAGTGGGTGCAAGGTGTGTGTGGTGGTGGGCGGGGGCGAAGTCGGCCCTGTTTATATGTCGGTGGCGTAGCTGCCGGCCCGGGTCGCGGAGAGGGTGGAATTAAAACCGTAGCATTGTGCAAATTACGAGAAGGGAGAGTTTCAGGTTGACGAAAGGGATGGAGGTGCGGAGTGGGGCGTGGAAGAGGGAGAGTGGCAATAAGTTTAAAAAAAAATTGTTTCAGTTGTTGGAATAAATCAATTATTTATGAAGCTAAATTTTTGAGCGGAAAAAATTAAATTAGGGAAACGGTTGGTTCACGGCGTCAGAATTACAGACGGAGGAGAATGGACCCGCCCCTCTCCGTCTCACCCCACTCGCCCACGCATGAACGCCATCTCTTTTCTATCCTCCCCCCTCCCCTTCCCGTGCTTCCATTAATTCCAATTTTGTCCATTTTTTCCCTCTCTCTCTCTCTCAAGTGGGCAAGGGGGCAGGCGGAGGGAGGTGGCTCGTAGCGGGGGGAGCAGTTAAAAATAAACTTACCTCGTTGCTAAAAATTTTCCTGGGAATTTAAAAAAAAAGCCAACATAATCTACGAGTTAAAATTTCGAAAAGGGGGACTTCCATAAATAAAATTTTCTCGTGCTGATGAGGAGAGCAATGAATTATTTAAACATTGAAGTGCTCACCAAAACGGGGTGATAGATTGCATCTTAACTGTGGTAAATCATCATATCGTCTCGTTTATTTACCATCGTTCATAATGCCACTCAAAATCTTTTTACCATGGAAAAACATGTTGCCAAATAGATTAGAGTGCTTGCAATAACCATGCTTTGCAGGAAATACTCTTGTCTGAGGCAGAAATGACTTTTTCAAGTATCTTGCTTTAAGTATAATTATCTGTTGAGGTCTGCACTTTTTATCATGCAATTAGCCTGCCTCTACATATGTTTTCACCAAGTAATTAATTTAATAATTCCTTGAATTTGATTTTTAGTTTTTATTGAGCATTTTGCTTTCATGGGTTGCGGTAGTTCAGGGGTAGAGCGTTGGACTACTGAGCAGAGGGACCGAGTTGCCGGGTAAGCCTCCCTGGGCAGCATCAGCTTAAACCAAGCTGTGTGCTTTTTCGAGTAATTCACATGCCGTTTGGCTTAGTACTAAGTGAATTCTACTACCACCTACCAAATCAACATTCAGGTTGATTACTCTATTAATGTTTTATTAAACCTTCATTTTGTGTGAACCGTTTGTATGAAGCGTGCAATGTATTATTTCATGCGTTAAAAAGCCATTTTATTTAGCATTCGTGGACTTACAGTAGAACGGAACAATGTGTTCCCGGTACTAGAAGCAGTATCAGTAGTAGCATAGACGTTGGTGACCTGCATGAAACTCTGAATCATGTCGGTCGAGTATTTCGGGATTATTCTATGAGGATCAACAAGAAGAAAACTAAAATTCTAGTTTATGAAAGCGAGAATTTTAATGCAGATTTCAAAATTCGAAGAGTGAAAATGGAGCAGGTGGAATCTTTCAATTGCCTGAACAGCGGTTTGAAATGGAATGGAACAAATTCGACCGAGATTAAGCGAAGAATTGCTCAATAAGAAGGCGTTTCTGAAGAAGTGGCAACTACTGGTTTAAGAAAATCCTTGAAGTTGCGAGCAAGGAAGCAGTTCGACAAAGCGTTTTTATGGAGCATGGCAGTCTACGGACCAGAGACATGGCACGTAGGAAAGTTGGACCGTCGAAGAATACGTAGAAACCTTTCAAATGGAGGAGGATCCTGAAGATTAAGTGTGCAGAGAAAGTGAGAAACGAGGAAATATTTACAAGTACAGAAGAGGGAAGGATCATATGGCGTTCTCTGTTGCTAAGAAGAACCAGACATTTTGGGCATACCTTGAGGGACAATGGATTAGTTAGAAACATGATAGATAGGAAAACCCCGTGAAGGAAGTACAAAAGACAAGAACATCGAAAATATTAAGAAGGACCTAAAACAAAGAAGGTATCAGGGGGTGAGGACACTAAATAGAGAAGAATGGAGGGCTGCAGTAAACCTTTCGAAAGGTTAAATTTATGATGATAATACTTTAAGGAGTACCGTATGTGTTCATTGACATTTTTCATTATGGATTTCATCGTATACAAAATTTTGTAAATTCCTTAAAACTACGTCGGACATATTCATAATCCAAATATTTTTCAGCATTAGACCTTTCAGTTCTTATTATTTCAATCACAAAATTATTGACTCAGTTTTACGCAATGGGATACCAAATGGTATTTTCCCTTTGGCCGTTGGAGTAATGCTCTTCGTTAAATTAGAATTTGTTAGTTACCTCTTAGTTACCTTAGTATTAATACACATTGGTACCATTAGCATAATAGTACTTTTGAGCTATCAATTGTATCAAATATTTTGAATCTAATATCTAGGATATTTTCTAAATTAAAATGTGAGTATGTTTCCTGCCAGAATTCTGGATTCTACGATTTCGTATAAGCTTCAGTGTTATTTTACGAGTACGTTATACTCGTTGTAAAAGTATTGCAACAAAAGGTTAAACTAAGTTATCATTAAAGCTTCCCACAATGTCTTAATTGCCAAAATGGAATTATTGTGGAACTGTTTTATTTCAAATCAGTAAAAAACTCTAAAGTTTTCAATTCATGCGAGTAATAGTTTTTCTTTTTTAGGAAGTTTGTCAGTGTGGGCCTGGAGATAAATGGCAAAACATTACCAATTAAATGACACTTATAACTGTAATTTTAATGTTAATAAGATGTTCTTACCCCGGAATTTAAATGGCACGCCAGATGAAATTCCCTCTATTTTGATTCCATATCGTCCATTTCCATTCCTGCTTGTAGTAAAGCTTAACCGAGAATCAGCGGGGGAGAACTGCATATGTCTTACCAGCAGCTCTTCCTCTTTACTATATGGTAGCAATCGATTATGAAGGTGCTTAATTAAAGAGCACTATTTATTCACGGTACACATAAGTATTAGAGTAAATTTTCTTTTGAATTTGATGGCATAGTTCGAAAAAGCATTGGTCCAGAGATAAAATTGAAGAGTGATGACACTACACTATATCACATATTTTTTGGAGTATTATGATTTTGAACGCAAATTTTGACGGGAGGAGTCAAATAAGAATTTAAGAGACGGGGAAAAACTTTTGTCAGCAGAATATCTAGACGATAAAATATTTTCCGTTGGATATATTATGGTTCAATATTCCTACCACTTTTGGCCGAAGAATGCCCGTCCAGTAAAACTATCCTTAGGTTCAGAGGGCACAACGGGATGAAATACGTATTCCCCACTTAGGAACCATCTTTTGAGGATAGAAACACTTTCCCATCCTCTTTCAGTATACAATAGAACTACGTTCGCTACTAGGAACGAATAATGACGCAAATTGGCATTCCGTTTACCTTTCAGTGCTTTGGCAGGTCCCATATGGTTCACTCCTGGTCACCTTGAATCATATACCATAATTTACGACCAATTTGAAGATTGTTGCTTTCTGCCATTTCTACGGTATCGAACGTCAAACTGTTCGCAAATAAAGATTCAATTACGGAAATGTTCGAACTACACGATTGTAGCGGAAAATCCAAAGCTGTCAAATTGCGCTACTCATGACTTCAGGTACAATTATTTCATGCTAAGTAGGTTTTTGTAAGATTTCCGGTTCAGAAAAATACGATTATCGAAGAATATTAGTGTGTGAGTACGTGATTCCTGTTTAGTTTAGATGCCAGACGACCGAAAAGTAGACCAGAGATAAAAAAAACAGTAATTTAATGCTTGAGTATTGAGTATGTAAAAGATTGCAGATATTATGGTTTTATAAAATGAGTAGAAATACGCAGTGTTTTTGAGAACATTAGCATTTAATTAACAGTGTACGTTGTCACTTGATTATTTAAGACTTTTTTAAACTAGGAAAATGCATTTTCATTTAATTTCCTGCAAATTACTAAAAAAAACCTTCATTTTGCTGCTGTTACTAACCTGTGAGTTGATCTCCATGAAGCTCGTGCGCTATATTATGATATAGTTTGCAATTTCGACTATGAAAACCCCCTCTACAGTTCTCCTCAACTGTCAAAAGCGATCATCTACCTCATCCGTCACTATCCACGAATAAATACAAAGGATATTACTATAAGGAGATAAATATGCCTTATATTTATGCATGAGCATAAATTTGTTTTCGTTGGAAAATTAAAACTATTATTTGCGAAATGAATATTTTACAAATTAAATTGTCTTTCTGATTCAGATGGCAGTTTAGTAAATAACTAGGGAATTTATTTATTGGTGAATTTGCCATTTTATTCATGTAATATTTTTCACATATATTTCATGCATAGTATGTATTCTTCTGTTGAATGCGTAGTGATGAAATTTTCTTAAATTTGTTGACACATATGATCTAGTTTTCGTGTTTTTTAATTTAATGTTAATTTTCGGACTAGGGTATTTACTGGAATTAGACAAAGATTTATAAGAATTGTGGTGCCTCTATCAAATTATACTTTTTTCCCTTCTTCTCCCTCTCTTCGGGGATAAATTTAATTATTTATCTATTTATTTTTACTTTGAATTAGCCCGAAAACAGCACTTCGACCTTTACATCGCACTTTAAACTTTGACATAACAATTTGAAAATTACATACACCCAAGCCCTAGATGGAGGAAAAACCGCCTAGGCGTGAATCGAACCCTCAACCTCTCGGTTGGTAGACGAGGACGTTACCACGCCGCGACCGGGGCCGGCTACAATATAATTACAATAATATAGTAGTTTACTTAGTATGAATTCATACCATTAATACATAATCTTGAACTTGTTATAAATTAAAATGGCTTATTAAATGGAAAACAAATCGGAGAAAATGTTTGTATCTAGTGACAAAATGGAGCTTGATTTCTAATAATCAAATTTACATTGGTTATTAATATCCCACTAAGTGCTAGCGAAACTTAAAATAGGTATTAATTGTTCTGTTTGCATTTTTATACTCATTTTCCTTTTCCACAGGGGAGTACTTCCGAAGTTTGTTATACTGGCCATTATGGAAATTTTAAATTAAAATTCCTTCCAGTATTTTTAGGCATGCCATGTCCATTAATGGAAATGTAATTGTGAATATAAAGCAACGGGTGAATTTACTCCTAATGAGCGATGATTGAACATTAGTTCACATTTTTAGAAGCATTCCATAATATTTTTATTGATCAACCCGGCAATAAAACCTTGATAATAACCGAAATTGTTTTCAAAAGCCTTTATTGTTATGCGTAGTGATATTATTTAACACTATGGGAGCCAAGATACCCCCTTAAGGAAAGAATCACCTTATTGTTTTTGTTTTTTTATTCCGATGCAAAGTTTTCTCCCGCTCATGTAACATTTTAGCTTATTCGAAAGAGAGCCTCTTCTTTCAGCATCATACAATGTATCTACAAGAACTTTGAGGTCTAAGAGATCAAAAGGTTTTTTTTTTCAGTCAATGAATACAAGAGCTACCCCGTTTCTCTTCTTTGTCCTAATTTAACAACTCCAAAAAAATAACAGAATTATGCTGCCTCTCTTCCCCCCGCATGTACTTCGCATCATTTTCAGGTGTACACACTCCGATTTCATTCAAGTAGTGGCTACTCAAAAGTAAGACACTAACACAGAGCCTTTTCTCTCGTAAAAAGATCAAAGGGCTTCATCCTTTTTCAGAATAATAATAAGTCCACCCTTTATGAGAAAGCGAAGAATTGCCAGGACACAGAGAACTCAGAAGCTCTAGGGTTCATGGTGGCATATGGGAGAGAAAATTACCTAACGGAGGGAGGAGTGAAAAATGTTTTGGTACGAAAAAAGTTTGAAAGCTCAAATGCATTTCCCAAATTAGTTTCTCAAAGTATCCTAAAAGAATCCTCTCCTCTCAAATATAATTGATACAGTTTTGAGACGAAAGTTTTTTATCTTTTTCTGTGGAATTCACCTACGTTTCGGTGGCTTTCTGGGTTGCGTTTTAGATGTTAATGAACAGGATAAAAGCCATTCGTCGTAAGAAGGCCAGAGATCAAAGTTAACGTTTTATCCAGGATATGGAATTTTATAAAGAAGGGAGAAAGATAAGTGATAATTACCTAATCGTGTGTTACGGTATTTTATTATTACGCATTGTACATGGGAGCGGCGGGAATAGTTCACCCTGGATAGGAGGATAGAAAAGTCGTGAACTTAGTAAAAGATAGGTGCGTTCTACCTGGCATAGCATTTTCAGTGAAGAGGGATGTGGTGTCAAGCTTTAATTGCAAATAATTTGAATGAAAATATTCGAATGTACGAGTATATCTTTATTTAGCCACTTACTTTTTTGTTTAGGCCCAAAATATGTAAACGCCGAGGGCGAGACTTGAACAAGTGGTGGATTTAACTGGAAAAAGCAGTAGTTTTTCAAATGGATTAAAATGTTTTTTAATCTTCTTTGGGAATTGTTCTCGGAAATCCTCCGAAACAACCAAGTAATGTTTTTGGCTGTTTATCTGAGGTTTTCGAAACTGATATCAGTTGGCTTGAAACTATCAACTAGTACATAGTTGGATATGTAAACTTAGACACCTAAGCACTTTGGAATAAGTCGCATGTGGTGGTAAGTACTTATAGGTTTGACTTTAGCTACTAAAGATAACCATGTTATAAGTGAAATCAAAAGAGATGTAATTCATAGATTTATGTTTCAACACTGTATAATTTTCTTCCATACTATGGAAACCACGTTGTCTGCAATTAGAATATTTTTGCGTGGTCATAACCTATTACCTTTTTGAACAGACACCTTTAGGCACTTCTGGAGCCATCAGGTTTTATACCAGATCGACTACCGTTAATTTCGGAGTAAATATGATCTACGATATGTAGGGTTGAGTGGGACCCCTCAATTTGAAGGGACGTATCAGGCGGGGGCAGGTTGGCCCTTTTTGAGGCCAACCAAAGGCTCTTCTCCGCCTCCCCCCTTTCAAAATACGTCCTGGTGGTACAAAGTCTTCTCCTAAGGAAACTCGAGGGAGGACCCGAGTAGAGCTTAGAAAAAGGACGGACAATCGAAGATTTACCTGCCCGATCATCTCAATCCCCTCTCCGGTAGATCTCCCCTTTACCGTACTTCTAATGCCATTTTAAAATTACATATTTTTAGTTCGAACGTGAACCGGAAAGAAAACCAAACGAAGATATTCTAGGAATGTTATGGGGAGATGGTATGTGTCTTGAAAAAGTTCAAAGAACGCGGAAAAAAAATGTTTCAGTGCGGTATGTAGAAAGCATGTAGAGTGAAGAATATTATGATTGTAATAATCAGTCTAATGTTAATTCGTGCCGTGTAGTGCGGGGATTAGAGTTCTGGCATTGCTTAATCCATTTGAGAAGAATTCAGCTCGACCGCTTGAAAAGTACTCGATAAATTATGATCTTATTCTGGCTTGGATATCTGCCTTTGATTGATTTCATTGGTAATCCACGCCTTATGACGATTAATATGTAGTTCACGGTAGCAGGGTTTTGGTAGGTATGAATGCCGTGGCCATTTCTGGACGGAATCCAAAACACCCCCACCGTCCCAGTTTCCCGCAACTCAAATAAAATGAGTACATAAACAATATCATCCGAGCCAATTTTCTCCTGACCGTCGCAAGTGGGGAAGGGATTATGGTCTCCCGGATCCTTCACCGCTCTTCACGGGCGACATGGAAGAGAGGCAGGCGATGATTGTGCGGTGCCGCTCTCGGAAGGCACAAACACACGGACACGCTTGGCTCGTTCGCCCAGGTTGAGGAGGGAGGTTAAGTCCGCAGAAAATGACGAATCCTAATTAAACGTTTGACTCCTCTCTTCTCCCCGGAGGTAGTGTGAACATTTGGCGTCCTATTAGTACACGACAAGGTAGCCGGGAGAGGGAGAGAGGAGGACAAAGGATACCGCTTTTCTTATTCAAGGCTCAGCCTTACTCGCACTGACAGGAGCACTTGGACGGAAAGAATTCTTCCTCACGGCCACGGAGTTCTGGAGTATTTGTGGCTTGTAGGGGAATGAGCAGGGTCCAATTTAGGTAGCGAGGGAGAGATGGAAGGCTAGGGAAACTGGAAAGTCGCAGGACGGAGACGACACGTACGACCGTGTAATGGGATAATTAGAGATACATGTAACGTATATGCGGCCATAGTTCGTATGGGAGATCGTAAACACTTTTAATTTATCACATCAACGACATTTGGGTAGTGTTAATATTTGAAGTAAACTCTAGAATATCTCCATTTTTTGCCGATTTTAAGTCCAAATGGAAATTAGCTCTGAAGCGATAGAGGTTAGTTCTGACCTCATGGTTACTATTTCAGATATTATGAAAATTTCAGTGAAGTTTCAATGAATGGTTTTGACAACTTGAGTTATCTGATCAACAACTGATCAAGGCCCTTGTTGATGACACTAGCTGTCGAACCAATGTCAGTGAATTATAAATATGATCGAAAATTTACACAATGATTTTTATTGTTGACAACTTATAATATTTTTTATGTACTACCGGCTAAGTTAGGTTTTGGATGAACTTGGCTATACGACTGTACAAAAAAAATACATGTACTTGATTCTCTTCACCAAATACAACCTGACATCCATACTCCTATTATGTGTCTCGTTGAGACAGCTGTTGACAATTGATGAACATATTTAATGTAACACCTCAGGTCTGTGTACAACATATGCTTTACTGTCTATTTATCACAAAAAATGAATAAGAACGCAATAATAATATATTTAGAATTTAAAAATAGTGATAAAAAGTTGATATTTTGAAAATATTTCATAAATATAAGGGTGCTCAATAATTAAGTAGAAAAGGTAAATACGTAAATTACTTGATCTTTTATGGTTTACGAGTATTAATGCAATAATTTGTCTCAAATGGAATGGTTCTGCAAATATTGCATTTTATAAAATTGAACTTTTGAAATATTTCGCCACAACCTAGAAAGAGAGTTTTTTTTCAAATGCAAATTTTAGAGTAAACGGAAAGCGAACTTTGCACTAAATTAAGTCAAAATATATATGTGATATTTGATCTTTTTGAAATAAAATATAATGTCAGAGTATTTATAAATGTATAATACAGATTAATTTCAAAATAATGAACTATAACAAGAGTGGATTTGAAGTCATAAACATGTTTACGTATGTCATATTATTGAGATCATGAATTAAAATCCATTTTGAACTACCATATTGATAGTGGAATTTCAGTTCTATATATTAACACGTAATACATATTTGTACATTATTGAATATAAAGAAATTCTAGAAAAATGATTAAACATTTCACACAATACACACTAATTTGATCCTCATTTATGCTCATATTATGCGTTAGCCCCGAAGGACGGTGTCAATACTGACGGTCGGTATTGGTTTGGTCTTAATTTAATTTTATCCTAATTAAAAATTGAATGTATAAGCAAAAAATGGTCCTCTCTCAAAAAGAATATAATTCTGCTTCTATTATTGATCTTTGAAATAATCTTTCTCGGCATGAAATAAGCATTTTGTGTATTTTACAATATGTTTTCAGTGAGAATCCATCGTTGGGGGCCAAAAGGTGTTTTGTTAAATTTGGCCAGAACTTTGCATATCCTTCGGCTAGGAAAAAATAGGGAACGAGAAGTTCATAGCCTGTGCACCATAAAAATACAACTGTAAAAAATATCGTCTGCGTAAATACTTTCTCCATCTACGCTTTTAATACGACACGCAAAACTGTCGACAAAATTTCTCGAAATGAATTTTAAGGCTGATGCGAAATTGATGAAAAGATCTTTTTTTTTAATGTATTCGTAATCCCTCGGCACGTTTTTTTTCAAATTTAAATTATTTCGCGTTTTTTTATTATTCGTTATTCTTCTCATGAGATGAAAGCAAACAAAGTTATTGTTATACTAGGAAATTCAAGACCTTTGATTGGAACCTTGGATACTCACTGTCTGCAGATACGCAGTGGTATTAATATTCACAGGAATTATTTTGTGACCTTTAATGGTCAAGCAAGTTCATAGGCGCTGGTCGTTCAGGAAGACTCTGATGAGGTACTGATTTTGACAAACAGTCTTCATTTAGTTTGCCACAAATTAGAGTGATTCGAAATGAAATCGTAATTTTCGGGCAACTCATTATTTGATACCACGCCTCTGGCAATTGATGGATGAATAAAAATAAGTTACAATGTATTTATCCAGGTCCATTTCAAGTTAACGGTCCATGGATTAACCCAGTACATTTTATGGTAACTCTTCGATGATTTGGGGTTTCAGAATTCGTTCCACATCGTTTATACAGTGCTACAATATTCATCTACCTGTTCACCTCATCTTTAAATGTTTTTATAGACAAATGGAACCGAGTATCCTTCCTTAAAATGTCCCTTTGCTTAATACAATTCTTCTCCTGACGTCACATTGGATTCTCACGCCCAAGTTCAATGCTGTCCGAATGCGTTGGCCCTTACATATCCAGTATATGATATATTCCTAAAGAGCGAAACGCTTTCACTTGTTCAATTGTGTCTTTTCATAAATCTTTTTTAAAACTGCGGATATTTCTTGCCCTGAATGGAGACCACTATTTGAGTTTTCTCTCATCTCAATCCTTGCGAGATTTTCTTTTTTTTATCAGAATTATTGGCGTGTCTTTCGCAAAACTCAGCACACGTCTCTGCATTTACCTTTTTCTCGACCTCATTAATTTCTTTTTCATTTTAGATATTAATAATACGAGGGGAGATAATGATCGACCCCTTTCACTTGCTCGCCTCACTTTTTTTAGAAAACACTGCCTCTCAAAACTGTAGTCAATTTAAATGCCAAAACTCTGCGACGTTCTTCGTACGCTGCGGTTTGAATGGAGGTCATCGCCGAGGAGAACTTAACGAGAGAGGATGGGGGCAAAAGAAGTATCCCACCCTGGTTTCCCTTCCCCGAACCGTTCCTAGCCCCACTCTTCTACCCTCTGGGCGGTTACCCCATAGGGTCGCCCCAGGAGTTCGGTACGGGTGGGGGCGTCTTGGGCGAAATGTAAATTTTCGCCCCAACCGCGCGTTCCGCTCGCCAACGAACATTCTATTTGCGGTTTGATTCCCGTCCACGTCCCCCGACCACAGTTTAAACGCTCCACGGTCCCCTCCAACCCCCCCCTCTCTTACCCCCGGTTGCACCCTCATTTCCATCCGAAACTCTTGCTTCGTCCGGGGGACCCCTTTCGTTTCCGTTCGAATTAAGCCTTCCGTCTGCCTGCGTGCTGCCTTACCTTCGCAAAATGGTGTGTTCGGGGCGGGAAGGTTCAGAGACGGGTGGGCGCGGCACTCAATTTCACCCTCCGTTGGAATAGAACTTGATTATGAGTGCAGCCGCACCTCGGGGACACTGTCATCGTTATGATTTCAGGGGAAAAAAACATGCACACATCCCGTTCCCTGTACGGGGTGGGTAAAGCCCAAAATGCATGAATTTGGAGGAACCATTCCGGAAAACCCCATTTCGCTAATTTCATCCATAATACTAGGCCTTCACGATTATTTCTCCTATGAATACATTTATGCATTGTTTTATACGTGATTTCACGCTCTTGAGACTTTTTGTATTCTTCGACTTGACAATCTTTTCGACTAGATTCACCATGCTTGCGACACCGAGGGAATTATTATGGCCACAAAGTGCACTGTTAGATTCGATTACATAAATAAAATTGGAGATAATAACACAAGTCACCCACTCGTTCTTTGCTCGTGTGATGCATAATCACAGTAAAATCGATTCCAAACACATGAAAATTTGAACTTCAAAAGTAAAATTCAAAGGATCCACTCATAAACATCAATTGTTTGTACGTTTTATTTGTGTATGATTTAATTTGCATTCGTTTTTGCGTCTAATTAGACGCATGTTTGCGTACCTAAAAGGTCTCATGTTTTTAAATGCATGGTTGATATCCTAATAAGGCGGGTCGCGGTGGTCTAGTGGGTAGAGCGTTGGACTACTGACCGGAGGGTCCCGGGTTCGATTCCCGGACAAGGCACTTTGGGCACCTGCAGCTCCACCCAAGCTAGTTGATTTTTCGGGTACCAGATCTTCCTGGGAAACCATAACCGGCACAGGGAAAGGAACTGGCCCCCCTACCCTGACGTGTGAATATTCACACGCCGTCGGGCTTGGTACATGGGTGAGCTCTACCATCACCTACTAAACCGACCTTCGGGTTGATTACTGTGTTTTTTTTTTATCCTAATAAGATTCAACACATGCCCTATGCTATCCATCCACATTCTGTGATTTTCCCTCATTACTGATCTCCTTCAAAATATTGCCCATCTAAGCAAAGTGTTCTGCTTGCTCCAAGTAATTCCCTCCGCCTTTGATGTTTAGCAATGGCTTCCTGGTTCCAATTACTGATGATTTGCATTAACTAATTCATGGTATGGATTGATTGCGAATCAAGGTAGTGGGCATCAGCGAAGGGTTGATGGAACCGTACCCTAATCCCTCACCAAGTTCTCCGACCCCCTTTTTTTGAAACCTACCCTCTCTGACGTCCCCCTTTCATCGAGATCGCCGAGCAGTTCGCCCTACGGTTTTCACCTTTTGACCTGTTTCGTCCGGCGGCGCTGCCCTCCTCGCCCGTCGGTGTGTTTAAACCCGGGAATTAATATCTTCACCGTATTCCACCATCATCTTACGGGAGCGATTCTCCTCTTCGCGCGCTCCCCCCACCCCACGTCTCACCCTCCCCGAACCCACCCCCCCCCCGCCCTTCCGATCCTCCACCTCGAACTACTCGGCTTCCTTCCCTTCCCTCTTGACCAATGAATCCTTGGAGGATAAACACTATGTATAATGGAAAAGGAATACGTGCAACGGAACGCAAAAGGGAATGCATGTTTACCAAACAGTTTCGTTGAATGCGCTTCCACACGGTAGGAGAGTGCACGGGGGGATGAAGGGGGGGGGGGGGAGGTGAGGAGGATCGCTTTCAGGTAAACCACCGGGCAGGGAACCCAAAGGATTTGTTTGCAGCCTGATGTGAAATCACCGAAATGCAAGGCATCCCACGATTCTGGGCACCTCGTCCCATTACGTCCTTGAATATTTTATTCTGAATCCTCTCAGTGTTCAACGCTTGTACTTCTCTAAAGAGGCTTCTGAAGGATATTTGTAGCGGGAAAAACAACGGGTTTATTTTGAGGTTGTTGGCACTTCGTGGGAAACACTCGCTTTATGAACCCAGACGCACCTATAGCGCTGAATTTTAATTAAGCATATCTCACGTAAACCTTTTAGTGTTGGAACCAATCTCGGCTGTAACTCTAGCGTTAGTTTACAGTTGATATTGAGGGATTCAACGAGTTTTAATAGTAATCTTCCCATTTCAAACCATTAGCGATTTCTTTAATTGACAATTTATGTTTGAAGTGCGTTGAATTTTTAGGTTGAATCAGAAACGATGGCGGTTCATTTGTCCTCAATTCTCTTACATTTTCTTTAGGCCAGGTGTTAATATTTATCATCGTATGACGCATGAGTATCATGTGTCATACTCAAAGTAACATTATTTATGACGAGTCACCGGACGAAAACATCGCGAAAATCATACTTATTTCCCACTTCCTGAACTTACAATTGAAATACGCAGGGTTCTATACCTTGGAGCAATTTCATATAATGTAAAAATGTGGAAAGAGAAAATTCTGAACCATGCGGCTTTCGTTAACCTCTCACCTCTGCTGATCTTACCTTATGAACGTCTCCCCATCCTGAAACTTTAACTGATGGCGCATCTTAAGGAAGCAGAAACCAAACTGAAAGCCTCTTAAACAGTATAATGCTCCTCTACCCGACTTACGCTTAGCTAACCCATAAAACGGCTCAACTTTCCATGATCGCATTTGGAGCAATGGGGTTAACGGACCACAGGGGAAAAAATAAAAGTATAACTTTTTAAGTGGAAATAAGTGTCGCCTCTGAACTTTTGATGACACGTACATTTGGAAGCTCGTATTTCAATTTTAAGTATTGTTTGGTTTTTACATAGAAAAGCATGACAACCTTCTGTGTAACATTGAACTCTCTAGTAAGTGGTTTTAACTAAATGAATGTGTTAGGGCTGTATTCGAAGAATTTCCCCGAGGGATAACTACCCTCCTCTCTGCTCTATGTTGCTTGACCCTCCGCGGTATTCTCAGACGATACCCCTTCTCTCCAACGTCAGCCATCCCTTATCTCTGCAAAAACCTAGAAAGGGAATAGCTGAGGACACTCTACACGAAAGAGTCATCCCTGATCCAATTCAAGATGTCGGAATGCGTCACTCGATTCGGTATCTTGGATGCGCGCATCAGTAATTCTCTGGGACGTACGGATAAAGGACTTATTTTTTCAAAAATTATTACAATTTTCGTTTTCATTATTGCACTATATATGCAAGTTATAATGGAATCAATAGATTGCTCAGAAAATGTTGTGCATTTCCAATGGCATCGTTGAAAACAGTAGAATCTGCTAACTACATATATTTTGGTCGGTAGATATCCGAGGAATGAGTTTTGTAACTTTGTGTTGATTTTGAAGTCATAATAAAGTGTTTTATGAGAATGGTATTTACACATCATTGGTCAATTTTTAAAAACAATAATTTGAACTTAATGTTTCATAGGCATTGGCGAAAACGTATTAAATATATATTAAGAAAGTACGAAGAAATAATCGTTAATACGTTGTCAATGTGATATAATTTCAAATGCCTAAAAGTACTGCAACTTTAGATGTCATTTCTCGGCATGTTAGCTTTTGTTTACTATCAGAAAATACGAGCTTATGTATAGTGTACCTTCAGCATGTCAATAGCATTATTAATCTTTGTTTGCACTAAACTATAGCGTTGAGTGATTTTATATGAAGAATTGTATACCCGTCACCTGGCTATCGTCATGTTGCTTTGCTAATATTATATATACTTAATTTAATTTTTGCCTTCAATATTGTGCCGTCATTGTTACCAAATATTTTCTCAACTTTCTCAGAGCTTCAGCTGCTATGATCATTTTTTTCGAAGATCGCAGAAAATAGCATTTAAATATTCTAGTCAATTGAGTACGTATGCCTAAAAATGAAAATTGAGTTATTTTAATTGAGACAAGTTTACATAATTTATGTTAATCGCTGTGTTGTTTAAACTGATTTCACATTAAAAACTATTGCATGTATTCCGATACTCGTAGTAAATAACAATAAAAGTAAGGCTGAAAAATAATAGACAGCGTTTAAGTATTAAAAATCAACAAAAGTCATGCTAGAATAATAATTCACAGGACGAGAGAACTTCAGTGTGATACATACAATAAGATGCATACATGCCCGAATAGCCGGGTATATACGAGCAGGTCTTTTGTA
Organism: Hetaerina titia; assembly: GCA_037158775.1. Taxonomy (NCBI): domain Eukaryota; kingdom Metazoa; phylum Arthropoda; class Insecta; order Odonata; family Calopterygidae; genus Hetaerina; species Hetaerina titia. Next base: position 74,498,573 of record CM073778.1, on the reverse strand, counting down.
TTTACAATCCTCGATTGCTTATGTTTACATTGAATTTATAATAGTTCATAATATTTATTCCCCTAAATAACAGATACCGTTACAATTACTTTTGTACGTACGTGTATTAGCGGGTTCCAATAATTCTTCAGGCGATGCAATAATTTTGTGAGCTGCTTCGATAAATCTCCCCTCAGATAATTGCAATGGTTTTTCTCGCGAGATCAAAAATAGGTGGATATTAAAAAGTTGAAATTATTGAAAACCAATTGGATTATGTTTCTTACGTTATGTTGTGGTACCTACCTTGTTCAGATAGAAATGCAACGTCAGAAAAACAAGTCACAGATGAGTATGAGTCTCTGAAATCATGAAATGTATCTATAGTTGTCTAGTGGTAGCAATAGGAATGTTTGAAAAACTAAATTAGTCGGAGCAGGAATGTCTCTTCCTGTTGGTCCGAATAAACTCTCTCTTGGAGAGATGAGGGAATACGTACGACCCTTAAAGTTACCATAATCACAACCATGCGGGTGTAATGTCCGTATACCAAGTGAATATATTCATCTCTCGACCAATAGTTACATGGTTTGTATAAAAAGTATCGGAAAAATAAATTTACTACAGAAAAATCCTAAAATTCCTAAAAATGCATCCCTTGAACATCCTCCAAATGCATCCATTGAGCGTCGACACACTTATGACAGCAGCTTTTCTACGTCTCAAAGGTTTCTGGTAGGCGGATTCCGGAAGTTCCTTAAGGTTACGAATTCAAGCTTCTTTGACGGCACTTAGGGTACCATGGTGGTGTCCTTTTAAGGTTTTCCTTTCGGGAATAACAAATAGTCTGCTGGGGCCAAGTCGGGACTGCAAGGAGGTTGGGGATTCGTCGCGATGCCGTTGCAGTAGGTCTTCACAATTAGACACTCAACTCTGCTCCTCATCGGGATGAGTTTATTGCAGATCTTTCGTGTGACCAAATTTTCAGTGATAATGATTTGCACTGTCGTCTTATCAATATCAATGCTATCCGCAATCATGCGCACACTAAACTGCATGGTGTGAATTCAGCATTTCACGTACACCTCAGAAAAGGTTGTTACCGTTATTAATTATACAAATCTTGAATATACAAGCATTTTATATTGAGAAAATCAAATGTTTTCAACGAATTTTACTGTGCCGAAAAACTAATCCTATAAATGTACAACCTGTATTTCCTAAGCCAATATTATTTTAAATGGTTACTAGCCCTAATGCTCTGGTTTCATTCGCCACATTCACTCATACTCATTTTCTAACGTCTCTCTTTTTCTTTCAGATTTTGAAGAGTGGCATCTATCACTGATCACGTAAGTTACAGCTTTTTATTCTTATCTTTTGCCAAAAAGCGAGCCATTAGGTTTTCTTTTATGCCATTCGATGCATGATAGTCGTTTGAATGCTCTATTTTCGTCAAGACGGCGATGACGTACGTAATTGTACGAATATAGATGATGTTTTCTTTTGCAACTGTTTTACTATGTCTTACCTGTCTTTGTTGGCAGCAGTGCAAGCAGCTGAAAAATCAAATCTTAGGGAAAACGTTTGCGAATATATCTTAAAGAGCCTTAAAATATTTTTTTAATTTACTCTAACAAATTTAATTTAATTCCTCGTGCTGCGATCCACATTTTGAGGGAAAAAAAGAAAAACTTTACACTTCCACACACTTTTAATAACAATACGACCATGGTTCCGATGTTGCGCATCATCCTCAGGGTAAGATGATTCGCAGCATCGAAACCATGGTCGTATTGTTATTAAAATTGTGTGGAAGTGTAAAGTTTTTCTTTTTTGCCCTCACCATGAAGGAATTCTACAAAGTTAAGCCTGAAACTGTTAGCTTAATCCACATTTTATTGAAATGAATTTCCATTATCCTTTAATATCCAGATTAATGGTTGCGTGTGTTTCGAATTACCTCTTTATTGAACCCCATCCACTAAACACCACACGACTCGCCACGTGTGTGTTTGAAGGTCGTATCACATCTTTCCTTCTATCACAAATGTAGAAGTGTCCTTTTTTTATTTTTTTTGGGACCGAGAAAACGATGGATCTTTCGTATCTTGTTGCAGTGTGTTAATTTTTTTTCATATTGCTTAATTCGACAGCTGTAATGTGGAATTATGATTCCTCTCTCGGTGGCAGAATTACAATCAACGCTACTAGAAATTTGGTTTAAAATCCGCGCAGAGTATAATACATATTATAAATACGGTGTGAGAAATATGAAACCAGATGGGAAAACCGTTAAATACCATCGATCGCGGTTCCAAAAAGTAGGTTTAATTATCGAGGAAATGATTCATTTATTAACTATATAGTGGTATGTAAACCTTGCAACCTATGCTAACTGATTCAAATTACGAAATTTTAGTAAATTTCTCATTTTCACCTTGATTGCATTGATTGTAAATGTTGAATTATCTCCAATCTTAAGGTCTTACTTTAAAGGTGTAGTCGTTGAATGAGTTTGAATTGTTAAAACTCTTTGTGATTAATCGAACAAATTTTTTGGTCGCATACCTTGGATTCTCAAAGATCTTTCCTTTTCTTATCCCTCGAGGAATAATAAATCTTACAATCGGTTCAATCTCACCCTCTCCCTTTCGCCAAAATTTCCAATTAATCGATGGATCGGCCGCCTCACTCCTTATCCTTCGACGATATCCTTCAAGGAGGGAAAGAGATTATATAGATTCATGCGTGTCACTTCGCGTCTGTTAACACCTTTGCTATGAACCGTCGTCAGTGGAAGTGTGTCAAATGCAATAAGGAGGTAAGAAATCATTCCGAAGCTACGTCAGTTCAAAGCGCTTATTATTTTACGCGTTTCCTCAGGTCTCATGGATACACTAATTGCTTCTTCTTTTACATTTGTCTAATTAATGGTCTTGGTCAATTGAAATACATGATTGTCAAAATGCTTTTCCTCTGTGATGTAATTAGTCTCGGACTTATTCTCCAATATGCCCATCGACATTCTTGTCTTCGAATCATAACTGCTACTAATTTATGCCAAATTCGTTATTGCTTCCTTCTTGATGAAAAATGTATTGTTCGTGTGAATTCAGTCGACCTCATTAGTGTTGTTGGTTTTGATTCCAAGGTTCAGACTCCATGTTGGAAATTAATTCAGGGGGAACGTCTAGATCGGATAGACTCCACGGCATTTTGTTAGAAATGTCGGTAATATATACACACCTAGCATAATCATTTAACTATAGTAGCAATATATTTTCTCCTAGTAGAAATATTCTGTGGGGAGTCCTTAATAAAGGTCAGTATTTTTATTAAAGGTAGTTTAGTGTTGTAGTTAGGTTTTTTCTGGGCGCTTAATTTAATTTCTGAGCTTCACCAGACTTGACACATCGTGGAACCCAAGACTAAAATATATCCTCCTTTAATTTCCCATGCCCTACGTCTCCCTTTTCTCCGTCTAACGCCTATCCTTTTCCTCTCCCTCACTCACCTGATAAATATTCTCCCTTTATTAATGTGAAATATAGTGTATATTTTAAAAAAATTCTTTTTCGTGAGTCGCGATTCATAATAATAATCATTATTGTTAGATTAGGATATTAAGAATAATAATTACATAATCAAAAACGGAGAAACCATTGAAGAGTTTAATGATTTCATAAATCGTTTAATCTGATAAAGCGCTTTCTATTGATGGCAATACGGACGAAGGGATTGAAGAGCATGTGATTTCAGGAAGAAATGTTGCTAATAATATGAGGAATATTAAAACATCGATGTTTATTCCCAGTATCGTACGCATCCCGTTTATTTGCAGAAGTGTATTCCTCCTCGACCGCATAATTTTCGGTAATGCCAGAATAAGTATACCTATCATATGAACTCAATGGGTATAGGGCACTTGAAGAAGCTTCATTTTAAAAATATAAAAGATGCATAGATTAACGTCTTTATTTGGGTGAAATTGAGACCGTAATGTCTCTCATTCCATTTAACCAATCGTCAAGTACATATCAACAATAATAATACGAGAATAATAATAGAATAATAAATAAATTCTCGTAATAAGAGAATATATAAAGCGTTATAAAAAAAATGGTAAAACATTTGTATGAAAGAATAAATGAGCACAAGAAATAATTTTGTGGAACAAACCTAAGGAGTTCAGACAGAAGTACGTTTCGGACAGAAGTACGTTTCGGACATAAATACGTAATTTTCGAGAGGAATGAGTGAATGTAGAAAAATGTGGAGTGAATTTCATATGCAGCATTACATATACATGTAAGAAAAAATGTTTTACACAAGATTGGTGGAAGTTAAGAAGCGAGATGAAAAAACCAGCGGAACAAATGGTGGATTAGAAAAATCGTTTGCTGGGAAGGGGTAAATTGAGAAGTTCATAGAGAAGTTTAGTCGAAGAGATTTTCAATGTGAGGAATATTGAGAGTCTCAGGGAAAGAAGGTCGTATGGGAATCGTTAAATGAATGCGACATAGGTGAAAGAAATTTCTAAGGAAGGGGCTGCGTGAGAGAAAGTATTAAACACTGGTACATTTTGGGCTTCTCCTTCCTCAAAAGGGAATGGCGTGACGGATATAGGCGTAGGTAATAATGGAAAAGTTTTACTATTTCGATGAAATTCAAAAGCAAACATTTTGTGAACATTTCGATGAAAATATAATTTATAATTCAACAGGCTTACTTTTCATCCATCCATTTCGCCGAAAAAATACGTTGAAAATAACTAAAATTGAGAACAATAATAATACATTAGTTTCTACATGGAATGCATGCAGGTTGTCAATTATTCCTCTGTTGATTCCCATAAAAATTATAAAACAGTCACCGGTGTGTTCCCAAGAGCATCCATGTACGAGAATTGTCCCAGAACTACCCGACCCAACAAAGAAAACAAAATTTTGGAAAAAAAATGTTTTTTTCAACATAATCTCCTGTCAGTTCTATATACTTTTCCCAACAATTTGCAGTCATACCCTTTTTATAATAACAACTCTCTTCTTCCTCAAAATAGCCATTAATGCCGACATCACTTCTTCACGATTGGAAAATCTTTGGCCACCGAGCAATTTTTAAAGGTTTGCGAACGGAAAATAATCCGATGGGGCTAAATCTGGCGAATAGGGAGCATGAAGTGAAATTTTAAACTTTATTTCATGAATTTTTGCCATTTGCAATAATGGATTTGTGAGCTGGCGCATTGTCTTGATGAAACAACACTTTCTTCTTAGCCGTAAGTAGGAAAAACTTCCAAGTAATAAAATGCACCGGGGTAATCATTCGATAATTATGAAACATTGGGGGTGAAAACCGCCGAAATCAGCAGGAAGATTAAGAGATGTGATTATAGCTCACCTCTCACTACTCCCAATCCACATGTTGAATTCACTCATCAACGTAATAACGTGACCAGTTCCTTTCTGTGGCCCACCTTCACAGTTTTCAGGAAAGGTTTTGTACCCAAAATATAACACAGCTCTGCGAAGTGGCATTCAGTACGAGTGGTAGTTCAGTAAACAATGTACAATGTAATCTAAAATTGAACCTGGACCCTCCGGTCAGTTAGCAAACGCTCTACCATTCTAACATCCCTCTCGATAGAGGATACTCGAAATGTAATTTAATAATACATGCGTAGCTCCCATTCTGAGTTTCCTATTTAAACTTCAAAATAAACTTATTGGAAATTAAACTAGGATCTTTGTACAGAATTAAATATAAAATTAATGGGAGGACGCTAGGAAGTTTGAAGTATATGGTCTCAATAGTGATAGAAGAAAAGACGAGATCGGGTGTAGACGGAACGGAATGACGGATTGCTGAAAACTGTAAAAGTGGGAATGGGATGGCGATGGTCCTTGGGTCAAATGAGATAATGGCTTATGGGGTGGTATGGACCGGGAGAGCGTGTTGGAATGTCGGGTGGGCAAGGAATGGGGATGGAGAGAGGCTGAAAGGACATTTATGATCACGCAAAGGAAGGCGTGGAATGTTTGGGTGTGGTTTCCCGTCACCGCCGTGCATTTCTATGGGAATTTCTCAATACCCACAATGTGCGGTGACCTTTTTTTCCTATCCCGGCGATTTTTCGCTTAAATATTGTTTATTTAAAATTCCTTCCATCATCCAGTAACTTTATTATTGCATTCCACGCTATTTTAAATATTATTATTTGCCCTACTATCATAGTGTCCGATACCTTACTATATTAAATTCTTCATCAGGTCAACTCCTTTTTCAGACAAATATGCAAGTCAAATCGGAGGTCAACTCTTTCCCAAATTAACCACATTGAACCAAATGTCGAATAAAATCCAGCTCTAAACTTTAAAAATACAAAAATAAGCTGTTGGTTACGAAGTGAAAACAAAATTACGAAAAATATAACTTTTGAAAAATCGTATACATAATTAATAAGGCAAATTCCCATTACCTTCGTTTCGAAATACGACTTCTAAGATATTTTTCGTTACTCTTGAAATTGTTATTTCTAACTTGCATATGATATGCTTTCAACCATGGACAGGACTGCAACATCCTTAACAGCCGTGAGAACTAAAGCAAGTGACTTTGAAACATAATTTGTAGGAATGAATAGGCTACGTTGTTTGTCTAAAGGGCGGTTATAAGTAATGATTCCTCATATTAGTACAACATATGTAGTAGTTTTCTCTCTCTCTCTTATTCAAGGCTTTATTACTCAACTTTATTTAATTTAATAGGTTTATTTTTTCCCTTTACTGTTCATTGTTCACTGTATTTCGAAGTGGGCTCATTTTTTAAGCAGTTTAAGGAAAACGTTTGTTCTAAATTTCCCGTTAACAATTAGAAGGTTTATTTATGAATAAAGAAGAAGAATAATTATTTTTTCAAGGCTTTTATGTTTTAATAATTCCCGTTCGTGTTTAACCGGCTTTTTTGCGTCATCCTAACAATGGAATATATATTTCAGCGCAACGGAATATTCGCGATACAGGGTTGTACTATACTTCAAGATATCCAAGTTTTTGAAAGCCTTAATATCCTAGAGACCATAATCTATGGTACATCATCACGACTTTGCGGCTCCTCGGTAACAAAACAAAGGAAACTCGGAATACTATTTTGCGTCAAAATCAGTTCGGCTTTATAAATACTATATGCTCTGTTTTAATGCTTTACTTCAAACGCATGTGTCCGACAGGACAAGGCACTCTAATTGCATTCCTAGAATTGTGGGGTGGGGTGGTTCGCCTCCTAAATAAGTAAAGGGTAAATTACTAGTGTTTATTTTAAATACATAATTTTGCTGACCCGGTAATCGCGTACGTATCTGCTTGTATATGCATGCATTTATTGCATATTTCTCTGAATATTGACACTATTTGTTTAATTTGTAGTTCGATGTGAAATTCAACTTCGGAAAGCGTGTTGATGTTGAATTCATTTCGTTCTTTAGTTTATCATTATGCTGTAAACAGTATATTGGTATTTCACAAGCGCATTTGAACTTGCATGCGTATTTAATCGGCGTTTTTTCCTTCAAATGGATACTTGGAGGAAAATTGTTTTGTTCCAATAGTAATTATGATGCTGGAATTCAATTGCTTTTCAGAATACTCATATTTATTCTTGGTTATATTTAAGCAATAAAATTTTTTGGCGGAATTCAAATTATAGTTTTTTTTCTATCCAAATGTCTCTGGTGGCATAACCACCATAGTTGACGTAACACCCGTGCACAAGACGGTACCAGGATCCGCGACCTTTTGGTTATTAGGCGAGAGAGTCACCTACCTGTCTGACTAACTTGCCCCATTAACCATTGTGTCTTACGGAATTAGATTAACCAGTAGCCTCATTTATTCATATTATTAAAAGAACTAATTAGCAGCTAACACAAGATATATACGAAAATGAATGCCGTTTTCTTATTTTTAATTATCGGCGGGCCAGAACAAAGGTGTAAGCTTACAGCTCCATGAATTAATTGTTTCCGAAGACAAAGAAGTTATTGCTTTTGCTTTCATAGTCGTTTGCCTATCGGTGAATGCAGACAACAACATCCGCGAAAATCATTTCTCTCGCCAATAGCGAAATGAATGCTGTGATTCGATTTTTGTGCGCGAAAGAATCTATTCAAGTATCGGGAACTATGCCTAGTTTATGGACTTAAAGTAATTGGTGAATGAAAGGTTAGACAATGGTGTCGATACTCCAAAAATGGTGGCACAAATATGCAAGATGAAAAGCGAAGTGGCAGACCCAGTGTCGAGACCGATAAAATCGTTCAATAGTGGACCAAGAACTGCGACCTGATCAGCGTTTGATTACTAGTGCTCTGGCTGATACATCTCCTCTAGGTGAACGCATCGCTCTAAGAATTATTGTCACGGAAAATTATACGGAATATCCTTACCGTCCAAAAAGCAAAGAACCATTGAGTGAGCGAGTGTTTTAGGGTTGCTATCGACGCTCCCAACCTTACATCTAGCGACTATTACCTCTGCTTTCACTTGAAATGGTGGATTGGTGGACAGCGGTTTGAAAACAACGAAGAACTAGAGAACACCGTCGTCAACCGGTTTCGATTTCTAGGCGGTGAACTTCTTTGCAGAGAGGGATTAAATAATTTGGTGCAGCGTAACGAAAAGTGCTTAGAAGTTCAATGCAACAATTTCAGAGTGTAAAAATCATTCTCCTTGTCTGGGATTCGAACCTGGATCCTTCGACGGCCGGGTGCTTTAGCCGGTTAAGCTATCGAGGTTTTATCTTAATTTCTGAAATTTTTGGGCTTTTAAAGGAACAAGATGTGACGAAATACCGTGCATGCAATGTCACAGGCAGGCATTCGTAGTCGTGCGCGACGCGCCACAGTCCACGAGGTTAAAGCCAATTTGAAAAACTTAGGCAGTTTTTATCTTTGAAAAATTCCAAGAATTCATTGGAATTTGCTTTGAAGTTAACGACGATTATGTAGAAAAGTAAAGTGTGGTTTGTAGGAAACTCAAACCGTGAATAAAATACTTTTTCTTACGAAAATACGATATTTACTCGTATTTTTTTATGGCCTAGAGGCCCTTACTTTTCCTATATGTCTCGTGTGTTGATTAATGATGCATATTTTTGCTGAGTTTTCTCTTAAAAAAATTTATTACGAATATTTAATCACAGCATTATGCCTATTATTTTTAATGGATCCAGTAATCGAGTAATTTTGAACTCCAGAACCATTTATGAAAGGCACGGATACCCATTGCTATAATTCTTATCTCCTGCGGTCCGGTTACACACAATATGGCATCGCTCATATTTTTCTTTGTTTGGTTTAGCGCCGCTACCTTCGGTAATGTCGATTGTAAATGCCCGGAGGGAAATAAAAAGTATTATCCCGGTAGCACCGAATAATAATATTCTTCTTCCTCTCATCCCTGTGGTGGATAGCACGCGATGTCCTCCTTCCCACTCTTCCTTGAAGCTATATTCGGAGACGTTTTGTTTGTGTCCCCACCGCAGAGTCCTCGGAAGCTGGATAGTGCCCGAGGCGGAATAATATAAAATTAAACACTCCCTCTCCTCAACCCCGAAACCCCCCAACACCCCTCACTCTCCCTCACCGCTCTCTGCCTTTGCGTCTTTTTGTGAAGACCGCTTGAAAATTTAATCCCCCCGCCCTCTCAAATCCCTCGACAACATGCAAGATTCCATCTCATTCAATTTATTTCCTTTCGCTGCTTTATTTACGCCCGCGAGTATCACAAAAGACGTTTCACAGGAGTAGAATTAAAACTTTGGACCTCCCGAAGTTATTATCCTATCCAAAGGATATTAAGACCCGCTCCCCGGAAAAGTCACGACAATGAGATGAATTTTACAAGAACCTCTTCCTCCCGAGAAGCCCTTTGTTCTATTTGTTTTGCCATGGATCAGTTTGCCCTCGACGTCAGAAAAATTCCACCGGCGGCAAAGTAGTGCTAAGCATCTGTCTGGGACGTGGAATCGAATACTTCTTTGTGGTGTACTTTATTCGTCGTGATTTTAAAATGCTAAGCGCGGCCGTCCCGGGCTTATTTTTCTGTTTTGACGTACTTTTGAATGCACACGCTCCCGTCACGAGGTTATGTTTCGGGGAAGGAAATATCAATAGGACTGCTTTTTAGGTTATCTCGGAAAAATTACTCCCTTTTGCCAATTTCCGACCCGACTGCCTGGTTCCCGCATATTTATTTCAAAGCCGCCGCGTTCACGCATCATGCCCTTCCGTTCCAGATATTTCTGAGTTTTCTTGTTTTTGCACCGCTAAAAAGTTGTGAGAACATCCAAGGACCCTTCATAATCCATGTGAAAGAGATGAATTGAGTAGGGGACGTAAAGGAGTTCGAAATCGCTTTTAATTTAAGGTATTTTGCCCCTCTCAGGTGTTTCCTACGAGGAGCTGGATGTGGGCAGTATACCGGAAAAGCACCCGTGAGTTCTCTGGCGGCAAACGTTTGAACTGAATAATTTCATGATTCTACGATTTTAAGTGTGGGCGAGTATGAAATTTATATTAAGCGAATACGAATAAGCCTTTCTATTTTAATAGGCTTTGGTGGTGGTGAGGCGGAAAACGATTAATCCACTCGTTCGACCGGGCTTAATCTTGCTGACAAGAGAAGGGTTCATATTTAGAGTGTTCGTGTAATGCCCTAAATCCACTATGAAGTCTTGAGGCAGTCCCATGACCGGTTCTACTCCCGAGATTGCCGTCGAAGTGGGTAAAATTCTACCTAATTCTTCCCAACACAAGTGGAACGATTGCTAAAATGGTGAAATTGTATTGCGAATTTCTGGTTTTAAAGTACCGAAATGAATAATGTTTGTCGATTTTACTGAAAAATATTAGGATATCTAAGACACTCGTCGGTATTTTAGACTTTTATATTTATATTCATTATCAAGGTTGATTCCAGCTGACGCAGTAAATAGGAAGATACATTGTTCCTTACGCTTCAGTTACGAGCATTGAATTTAGGCACTCGAAGAAATTACGAGCCGTCAATGTTACTGTGGCAAATCAAAAAATATCTTATTTGCTTATTAAATATTTTTGACAGTGGAATGAGTATCTAGGTTCTCTGAAGTAATTAATGTATATCGCGCATTCCATTCAGCAAGTGGCTCTCAGCGTAATTTCCCAATTTTTTTACTCTGTGATTAATTGTTTGACCAACCTTGTCAGTGGGCGCTGTAAATTTCGGTGGACTTCCTTGTTCAGACATCTTTTGTAAACGTTGCGCCTCGCAATGGACCTGAGGTTTCTCCGATTTTGGCTTGCTACACTCTGATCTGGTTAATTCAAACTTCATCAGCCAGTTCGGAACCAATTTCTATCGAGTCAAAACTTTGCTCTTAGAGCGAACCTTTTTTTAACTTCCTCTTCATTGAGTTTCCTCAAATGCTTTGGCGAACAGTGGAAGACAAATATGACGCCCATGTCACCATTAGAACTCGGAATTGGGTGACATAACATTCATTTTGGCTCGCATATACATGTACACAAACAGCAAAATAGTTTATTCTGTTCCCACTTTACCTGAGGTAATCTGGTTGCACACTAGAACTCATTCTAGCCTGACTAATTTTTGCCACATTTTGCATGTTCACAGGGGAAAACGTGCCTGTGTGTATGTACGTTGAAATGTGGGCAAAATGAGTCAGACTAGAATGATAACTTTTCGGGTGTCCAACTAGATTACTTTAAATGAAGTGCGAGTGTCATCGTATGAAAGTAACTAATTCGTCGCAAATTTTTGAGATTTTCGTCTACAGAAAGGCGGCAATTTTTATTATTTATTATCTGAAGCAAAACATGCAGCATTGAAGTCCAAGGGAGTAACATTGCAGACGGAAATGAGTGTGAGCTTTCCCTAAGTGTCCTGAAATTCCAGAAGGATTTGCATTATTAGTTCTCATGCACTCATTAAAACGTACATGCTCTCAGAATCATTCATAATAATCGATAACGGAATATTTTTGAAAATATGTTGTGTCACCGTGGGTAAAAGTGTATCACTCACATTTTTGTGTGGAAATGAAATTTGGGAAAGGCAGGGTAGGCATGAATGTAAATTGAATGCGATGGGCAGGGGGCTCACACATGAGAAGTTTTTTCGGTAAAAATGGTGGAAATATTTAGAAGAATCAATGAGCTATGAAAGATTGCTAAATGGATTAACATGCGATAAAGATTAATGAAATATGTACGATGATTTGTATTTGTTTTTAAAATGGATGATAGTAAAATCAACCGAGGAATGAATGAGAAAAGTAAATAGATTGGTTGGAGGCGTCTCACTTTGTGGAAACGATTCATACATTCCATGTACGTTTTGTTATGCAAGGATAACGCTTTCGACTTTCAAACTCATCATCAGGTTAAGTACAGGAACGTTAAGTATAAAAACCTAGATCGGGCATGATAGTAAATATATTCATGTGATGCACAGAAGCCTAGGTCGTGCGTAATGAAACGTATGTGGAAGAACAAATAATTCACTTTTTAAGTCGAAAGTATATAGTTTGAGACGAAGATGTAAACTGTAAAATGTCGTTGGGTTCATGCGTAAGAGACAAAATATAATTATTGTTAGATGAGGCATGAAAATAGTACGCGGATTTCGGATAAAGTCCGCGATTGTGAATACGGGTGTGAATCGAGACTTTCACGAGTGATATTTCGGACGTCCTCGTAGAATACTAGCATATGGCGGGGAGGGATATGGGGGGACGGAGGGTGTAGTGGTCGGCCAGGGCGTCTGCGACCACGGGGGAGATGTGCCGCCAGGGTGAGGGGTTTGGGCATAGGATGCGGTCGAATTGAAATCCGGAATTAAACCCCCTTTCCCCGTGTACTACGACTCTCTCTGTCTCTCCTCCCTCCCTCCCCGTAAACTCATCCCAAACCCCCGCCCCCACCACCCCACCTTTAATTCCTCTCCTACCCCCAGCGGCCCTTCTCCCAACTCGAGCAACTCCTCCCTGCGAAATGCAATTCCCCGCGCGTGTAACTTGTGTGCCCCGGTTCCCTCTCTCTCTATCCAACTCCTCTTCTCCCTCTCTCTTTATCCCTCCCCCGCCCAATTCCAACTCCTTGTACTACCCCCTCCACCCCCTGTCCTTCATCCCCCTCTAATCTATTTACGCCCCTCTAACCCCCTACTTCCCTCCCCCACCCTCTCCCCTCCGCCCCCCTCTTCCGCATCCGACTCTCTCAAAAAGGCCACCACCACCAAAACTCTCGCCATCCCCCCAAACCCTCCCCCTACGGCCCCGCCCTCCCAAATCCCCACGAATACTTTCCTACAAAGAGTTTGCATTTAACTTCAGTCGATATTTATCGCGTTATAAACCCCTTTTGCCCCGCCCTAATGAATCATTAACGAGTCGTGTAGCGCGCGGAGGGGCTTGGAGGAGGAAGGGTGATGAGGGAAGAGGAGGAGAGGGGTCGAGTAGTGTGGGGGGAAAGGGAGAGAGAACTTTTCGATACCTTTTTTTCCCAGGGTCCTTTTTTCCCTCGCTTAGGGGTGAGAAGGAAAGAATAAAATGAGGCAGGAGGAGGAGGGAACACATTGACGAGTGAGGGGTGAGGGAGCTATTTAAAAAATACTGGAGTTCATTATAAATACGAGCATTATAAATGTAAAATCGTAGGGGAAAAAAATAGGGGAATCCTTCCAAGGGATGGCATCACCGTGAAACACGTGGTTTTTTGGGGAATGGGTAAGTTTTCCATCTTACCAGGCAGATCGGAGCAGTTCACATGGACGTCCTTAAACTCCTTGGACGTCCTTAAAATCACTAAAGATATGATTTAATTAGTTTTAGTTAAATAATTATCCCTTTGAAAACATTTAGGATAAGATAAAGAAGTACTTTGAAGGGGCATTTGGTTACATTCAGTGAACGCCTTGAAATTTTATTTCCGTCTTTGTCGGATTCAAATGTAGCCGATTCATAGATATGCTGATTTCTTTCCGTCAGGATTTAACAGGGTGAGTCTTTAAAAGGTGCTTATTTGAGAATGAAACATTCTATCAATATTTTACGATTCCTAGACTTCCCGTCTCCGGTAGTTTTCCGTCTTAGGTAGATTTTATCGTCTATGGATTTACAAGTATGTATTTTCCGGCACACCGAATGGAATTTTCTCATAGACGATTCCTGAATATTACTATGTTCGTCGTATACTTCAACCGGACTTATTTTTTATTCGCACGTCATTTTCTGTCTCCAATTTATTGCTTCAGGTTCTTATAATGTTTCCCACTATCATGCCACCCAATATACGTATACATTTTCTACCATTTTATCCGAGAAGCTGTGTTCCTTTTAACCATACCCTTCAGCATCCCTCTTCATCTCAAATTTCTCTTCATCCGCGTTTCACTTCAGTCCCATTCAAATGCACCCCAATTCCCTCTCCTCCACTGCCATTTCCGACGCCTCTCCATCCTCCTTCCTCTCAGCCAATATATATTTTCAGCTTCCTCCACGCCCACATCTCAAAAGCCTCAAATTTACTCTCTTCCTCTCTGCTCAAAGAGTTCGTTTTGGAACAGTTAAAGAGTTCTCATCCACGTCATAAATTGCTCCATAGCTCCACTACGTTATTTGCAACTTCATGCATTTGAATTTTCTGTTCAGAATTAAGTTTATTGGCCGAGAGTAATTATCAAAGTATGCTCCACTTCCTCTTTGAATGCACATATATATTCGGAATATTGGTGAACGATATTAGCCTGAGGTTAATGATTAGCATATGATTCGAAAGAATAGATACGGAGCCTTGGGTGGAATGCTAACGGATTCAAACTATTTCACGTAATTCACTCAAATAATATCAACGATGAATTGCTCTTAATCAAATGAAAGAAAAAATGGGGGACTGAGGCAGTGGTTTGCTGGGGTGAAGAAAGGAATGTTTTAGAGAATGCTGGGATGTCAGTCGCGTGTGTTAGTACCTAGTGCAGTTTGAACGAACATTCTACGCGGCCTCCAAAATGGATAAGTAACAGTTTGTGTGCGGCATCAATACGAAGGCCTAAAGGCGTCAATTTAAATTCACTCGCTATTCTTGCTTTTATGATGCTGCTGCTACTCGCTTCTCGGTGATGAGCAGACCTTTGCAAGTTCCCCCCCGCCCCCTCCCCTGCGATCCCCCTCCCGTTCCGGGGAGGCAGTAGACGGCGGCGCGGAGTTGGTTCTCCTTCCGCCATTTCTTTTATTTTATTTTTTCCATTTCGTTTCTTCTGCAAATGTGTCGAGCTCCAAGAGTTGCGCAACGCGGAAATCGCGGCGCGAGACAAAAGCGGGGAGCTTTATGAATAAGTAATCTTTCCTGGGCAGGCTGTCGTAGTGCTGATTACTTTTTCAAGTGCTCCACAAAGGAGATTTATCTCCAGCCGTCCCCCTTTCTCCCTTTCCCAACACTCTCCCCACGCCTTCTCCTCCCCTCGCTCCTCCTCGTCACGCACACAAACACACGCCCCGCACTCCCTCAGCCTAATTGAATAATCTTGATTTCCCGGGGAAAAACTCTTTTCCTCTGAGCGCGAGGTACTGGGCCGCTTGGAGCTCTCCCTCCCCGTTATTACGGGTCCAAAGTGATGGGAGCATTATTCTCGAAATAGAGGCATCAAGTCATCTCCCCCTCACACCCCTCCGCTCTCCCTCCCCCTTCGTCCCCACTCCATATTCCCAGCGATGAGTAGTCTCCCGTTCCCCGGAGTCGCTGTCGGAGTCCCTCAGGCTCGGTGGGCCGGGTTGATGATAAGCCCTGCATGAACCAGGGACCCGCTCACTCGGCAGACTCCCTGATCCTCTCGCAGGACCTGGAAGCTTAAGGAACCATTTTAATTCTCGGCTATTGGAGGTGGAAAAGGGCAGGGGCAAATGGGTAAACTTTTTCCCGATTTCCGGGAGAAAACGGCGTCCAGCCTCGGAATCACGTCTTTCGGCTCTAATCCTACAAACTGACCACCGTCGGCCGCGGTATCGAATCCCGACCTGATCACGGCTTGGGTGTCTCAAGAGTGGATTTCCCCGGTTTTGAATTTTAGATGAAATACGATCTAAGAGCATCTTTATAAACTTGGGGTCCTTGGGGTTATGGATTTTGAAAGGCTATGCATTCATAAGTGGATGTGCTATTTTGCATTTATTGGGTCACATTTTGAATGGCTGTCCGAAATTAAAGGCATTCTGTCCGCGTGATGTAGAATCCATCGGAGAAAGTCGTTTAGTACAATATTCAAAATTCAAAGAAGAGCTGTTATTTGAATAAAAAACGCAGGAGAGAAAAATTAACTTCTGAAATGGTCGGGCGTGTTTGCTTGTGAAATCGCGAGAAATTTAAGGAACCCATATTTACGGGCTGTCATACCATTCGGCTGATTTGAGAGGAATAGGCTTTGGCAAGTGGAGATACATTTTACCGGCGCAGCGTGACAAATATCCTCGTCACGATTTCCAGTGTGTAGGGAAAGGACGTAAATGTTGTAAATTACAGAATTACTAATAGTCGAACAGCTTAGTGAAGGTTTTTTTGATTGACCCTGACACTACACACTCCTGAGCAACTTAGCGCCAACTAAAATAATAAAATATCCTTGAAATACATATGGCAATCACTGTGTATTCCTCACTTGATATCTTCAGTCCCAAAAAATTAGAAGTAAAAATCAACTTCAGTCTTTGAAAGTACAAATTCAAGTTAAAATACAAACGCAAAATCGCTATGACGTCAGTGCGCGTGGCTCTCTTAACACATTAGCGTCAAAGCGTCAAATTTTGATAGTGCATGTGTTCATTGCTACTTAATATTCGCTGAATCTCTCAGCTTAATTTTCCCTGTTTTCATTCCTTACGTCCATGTTTAATGTCATCCGTACGTTCTCGTTTACACATGCTCCATTTTGGCGGCAAAATCGAAATATTTTTACTTCCATTACATCGTTTCGTCTTTTAAAATATCAATTCAAATTCCTCTCACAATTAAATACCCGTGTAAAATATTTCTTCTCCTCATTAGTATTTTCCGATAGTACACGAGGTTTATTTTTCCCTAACTGGAGAGTAAATTATTTTTTTGATAAGTCCCTCATTCGCATATTACGACAGAGGGAAAACAAGATGACGAAATGGTAAAAATAATAAAACATGAGAGTTGCAATAACAAGGTCGTCTAATGGATTCTCTTTAGCAAATAAAAATCATTTATATAATGGGAAATCTGTTTTGAGGTTTGATTCGTAGCGGGTGTTCATATTCTCAAGTCTCAACTAATCAGTTTATTTTTTTAGGTAAAACATTTTAGGGAAACCCAGAGAGAATTCTCTTTTAAATCGCGGTGAAATGAAAAAGTGAAACCTGAGTTAAGCAATTATGATTGCTCCCAAGAATTTGCTTTCTTCATTTTCATGGTTGATAACAGTTTCTCCTATGTAAAACTAATGCTGTTTCATTGGAGTTTTTCCGAAAACGCACCATCTAGTAGGAGTGTGCTTAATTATGATTTGAACAATTTAGGTCGAAAGCCCTCAGAGAACTCATAATATTTAAACTAAATAGAGATAGTGAAAACCTTAGTGAAATCCATTTTTTTATTTTTACTACGACTACGATTTATTACTGTGATCCGGGTTTTCCGGCTAACTCTTCAGTTACACAGCCTTACATCTTGTGCAATCTATATTTATAAGAACTTTTGTATTTATATCTTTTTATATGCATAATACATCGCGGATCATGTGATTTGGTATTCAAATTGCAAAACGCTTTATATCAATTGTGTTATAATAAAATTAGTCGATACACGTACCATAATCCTGCTACTTCGTCCTATCATTAATTATACTTTTTAATTTCCTTATTGTAGAAGTTTTTTTACTTATAACCGTCGTGGCGACCGCTTATATTTATTTTATTCATAGTTACTCGTACTTGCTTCTCGTAATTATTCCTATCCACTCCTCTTCGGTTCATTTCTTCCAAGTGTTCGTAAATTACGATCATCAGCAGACTATTGTGCCTCAAATTTTGCCCAATTACTTTTCCTCTTCTTCTTTCCAGCATCTTGTTTTCAATTCTCAGCTTCGCTCACACTTTAAAGAACTTCATTAAACACTCAGACTATCCATTTGATTTCATACTTCTACTTTAGCACTAAATTTCCATCACTGCTAATTTTGTTTTCTCTGCTGCTGATATCCTCAATGTTTCCCAAATTAAGAAATAAAAATTCCAGTTATATGCATAGTAGGTATTAATATATTACAGGTATTGTAAACATAGAATCATTTAAATATAAACATAGAATTTAACGACTTTGTGGTCAATCTGTCTACCTCTATCAGGGATTTTTTTATATGTACACATATTATCCTTACTCCCCACTCATCCACCACATACACCTTTGTGTGTATGCGAGTGTATATGTGTATATTCTCTTAGTGCCCATCATTACATTCTTGGGAATGGTAATTGAGGTGGTTTCACGTTGCCGTCCTCAATAGTGTTTTTAACGTGACACCATCATTTAGTGGCCGCCCCACTGGAGTCAGACGCCTTTGCAGCCGCCTCACTGAGGAACAGACGCTGCGTGGACTACCTTTCGTCTGGCTCCTAACCTTCGACCTATCTGGCATGGGTGACCCTACCAGGAGTTATTATATTTACTCCCGCCAGCACAGCTCAAGGGGTCATCGGAACACGCAAGCCCTTCCACCACGACAAGGTTGTAGTACTGACTTTTAATAATCAAATCACTTTACTTTTCCACATAAACTTTTTAATTTTTACTACCCAGGTTTCGTTATAACATAACATCATCAGGTAAAAAGATGATGTTATGTTATAACGAAACCTGGGTAGTAAAAATTAAAAAGTTTATGTGGAAAAGTAAAGTGGTTTGATTATTAAAAGTCAGTATGAAGATTTTCCACCAAGTTACGCCAGAAACTGTTTCATTTATCAACGTTGTAGTATATATATATATATATATTCACTTTCTTGGAAAAGCCACGAACGTGCACAATAAAATTCACTAAATAGTCATAGCAAACACAGAAACTAAAACATATTAAAGAGGGACTCACTGGTTCTCGAATTTTCGGTGGTGCAACCACCTTAATCAAGAGGAGTTAGGAACTCCTCTTGAGTCCTCCTGAAAGAACTCCTAACTCCTCTTGAGAAAGGTGGTTGCACCACCGGAAATTCGAGACCCAGTGAGTCCCTTTTATATGTGTTTCTGTTTCTGTGTTTGTGTCGACTGGTCCATTTACATTATATGGATATTATATATATATATATATATATGAAATACACATATATGTATTGTATACATATGTATGTGTGTTCGATGATTTATATGTAAGCATTTTTTAATTTAATTTAAAATTACGCATAGCTAATAAATGCTCGGCAGTTAGTATTATTAATTATAATCGAAATATATATGCTGTCTTATATGGAGAGACATATAATAAACAAAGTATGTAATTCGCGTTGCCAATTTAGGCTCTTGAGAAGTTGTTCATAGGTTTTTTATTATAATTTTTTTGATATTCTTTGATTTTAAAATGCTAATTGTTTACGTTTCGCACGGATATTCCATTTGCATGATAATTTAATTTTTTGATGCAATAATGAAATCATCACGGTGGAATTCGTTATAAATTATTAGATTATGTTTGTATTATACGTTGATTTGGTGGGTGTTATGTTTTAGAAAAGTCAAATTGAGGTAAGAAAAAAAATGACTGGAAAGCCCTGGGGCAAGCCATGTGAAGCAGGCACCCATTTTAAGTGATTCCTTTACTACAGATTCCTTTCAAACGAACTTCCAGTAATCGATCATTCAAGTGAAAATACCCATTATGAAACTTCTTTTTGTCATTGGTTAAAAATGTGTTACAATGTTGTAACTTGGAATACGTTTCTTTTCTGTGGAGTCATTGATCTTTCTGTATCCTCTTATTTTTTGCAGTACTTCATAATTTGTATACAAAGTCAATACCTTGGAGATGTAGTCCTTGAACAACCAAAGCTACCCTTGGTTAACATAAGGACTACGCATTTTGAGATAATTTTTGATATTTTTATATCATTTGTAGATGATTTGTATATCATATAAAATCTTAAATAGTCTTAAAAAAATTTAAATGTACAATAATTAATTCATGAGAAAAATTATCAATCATTGTTTAACATCGAGTGGTATTTCTCCGACTTAGAAAAAGTTCTCCCGTCTATGTAATGGGTAGAAACTCTTTGGCGAGCAATAATATTTTTATTTACTCAATGAGCGGCCTGCAAGTTATTAAATTCCGCACGAGGGAGGATCCTAGAAATTTTCCTGAAAATTGGCGTTTGGATGATTTTAGTCTACCATTTAGTCAGGGTGTGGTTATCCGCAGATTCATTAAAGAACATTCTCGATGAAGAAGGGAGGGTTAAGGGAAAGATGAAATCATCCACCGCATCATACGAAACAACGGAGTAAATAATTGGGTAGTGTCTTCTCTCTTCTCCGATTTAATCAACTTGGGGTGATTCCAAGAGAAGGATGATTGTTATTATTCGATAAGGTTATAATACCATGTTTATAGTGTTCCCAAGTACCCGTTTGTGATTTCGTGGACGGAATTTGCCTGTCGGAGTTTTGTTCATTCCTTCCTTTCCGCCCCCTTCCCCCTTCGCTCCCCCCTCTCTCTCTCTTTTCCGTCCGTCGTGGCGAACTTCATTTCATCCCGTCGCCGAAATAATCGGGACCGAAGCATTCTAACGACGCGTGATCTGGTCAACTGATGACGAAAGGAGGGGTAAATTGATAGAGAAGCCGTGTCAACGTGTTTTTCGTTTCCATGACGACGCACTCGTTTGGCATGGGGGGGGAGTGAGAGGGGACCTGTTACGTCGGAATATAAATGTGGCGCAAACCATACGAACGCACGCACACAGATGCATCCACGTTCACGCACACACACACACACAAGAATATACCATAATGTCAAACAAAATTAGACTGGACAAGCTTATTTGCATGCGCGTTCAAAAACAAAACAAAAAAGATTGGGAGACGAATTCGAGAGCAAATAGCGTTGTTGTCGCGAGGGAATTTGATTGGAAATGAAACTGATTGGTAATTAAAGAGTTGGGAGCTTTGGAGAAAACTTCCGCACTCCGGTCCTGTGTGAAATGGAGGGGAGGGATGGTCAGTGGTTCAATAAAATATATTTTAAAATACGTATTTCTAATAAATTCTTTGATTGGGGCGTTTTGTGTTTCACATAGTTTGACACGAGTGTATATCGTTTTGCATTCATAGTCAATATACGTTTCTTAGTATTTTCTAGATAAAAATGCCACTGCGAAATCCGTTGTGAAATCCATTTAATCGAATTTTCAATAACTGTGCTTCGAGGGATATTTTGGGAAACAAGAGTGAACACTGAATCAATCGTTAAACTTGCAATCGTCAATTCCTTAAAATAAACCGAATTTGAGGACTTGAGCAAACAACAATGCGACAGGGCTAAAATTACCCCAATAATTATGTTAATGTGCTATGCGAGTTTTGAGTATTGAAGTAAAGAACGACTTTCAGATAGCTCAGAAACTGAATGCTCTATCATGTTCATTCCAATGTAAGTAAGTAATTATTGTAAGCAAAAAATACCGGGACCGTAAACTTTAATGTCAATAAGTAATGAAAAAACCCACATACGCACACAAATCAAAACAAATAAAAAATTAATAATAAAATAGATAACAATAATAAAACAAACGTACAACCGCTCGATCACTAGAATGTGTTACGAAATAACTTTCACTCTCGTGAATCACATTTACACACAAACTCAGGGTTTGCAAGGATCCCTCCTATGTCAGTGACCCGTCAATTACACAAATAAATTAAAAATTATAAAAGGATGTGAAGAAACAAAAACAACTTACGTGAATAGTCACTCAATCACTCAGGTGTGCTCGAAAACAAGGACCTTTGTGATTCACAAATACTCACACGTTCAGAGTTTACCAGGATTCCTCCTAGGCCAGGGACCCGTCAATCACACAGAAATAACTAACCGGAAAATAAGTGACTTCGGTAAAAACGTAATCACTCAATCACATTAAGTTATACTTATATCCTAAATATTATAAATTTATAAGAATTTCCGTGATAGTCCTGAAATGAGTGATTGTGAATCCTTTGAAACGCCAACGATTTATATCAAAAAGATACTTTCCAATCTGTGTACAAGGGAGAGGCAAGAAACAGGAATATTTATGCACAAGATGAATTTTAATGCCTTTTCGCTGGCACTGCATAAGCAAAGACACAATGAGAACTCTTAACTTGAAATAAACAACCAATTAAAACACATCTGAGAGTAAAATGCCGTATAAATGTAAAATATCTTAAATTCGTACTCCCAATGTTTTCTGTTAACCAATGGAAATCTTGCTTATTCAAGGACTACATCACCAAGAGTATAAGAAGATTATAAAAATCATGAAGGAAGGCAAAAACTAGCAGGGGACAGAAAAATCGATGGCTCCACAGAAAAGAAACATTCCAAGCTTGAAACTTTCCATAATGGTTAACACCTTTTTAACCAATGACAGAAACATTTCAACCAAACAGTTTCTTTTTTCCATCATCCCTTATAAATGCCACGTACTCTTTCAAAATGCATCACGCTGACCAAACTTCTGTGATGTACGTATACAAGATGCAATGTTTATTTGGATGTCTGGTATTTTATCATTGTTTCACATTGTGGCTCACTGTAAAATTCTGTTAGCCAGTTAAAGAAACGTAAGAGTTAATTTATTTATCTATAAATTCAATTGATCAATTGTTTTAAAGAAGTTGACATTGACTATTTGAGTATTTCAGTGTTATGACAAAAATCATTTGACTTTAAATATGCTACCTTCGGGGGAAAATTTCGCTTAAAATGCCAATGGCACAATGCAAACTGATTGCAAAATCTGGTAGAAATTTGAAAGAAAATTTTGAGTTATACTGCTGGAATAAGAGCAGTATTAGTGAAAATCTTCAGCTTCATAATTTATTTGTTATTTGTTTTACTTTGTCCCTAATAAGTAGTGAAGAAAGTTTTGCTTCTTGATTTCATTTAATTTTCGGTTGGCGGCGGCTTTATTATAGCATTTCGGACTGTAATGAAATTTTAATCCAAAGTCTCCATAACAACTCCTTAGAATCATACATTTTGATTTCATGTGAGTTGCCTATAAATCTACAAAAATCAGATGAAATGTTTTTTGTTATATGTCCTTTCAAATGCCCGTGAAACATGGAAACTATCCCTGTATTGAGTTGGAAATATTGAGTGTAGTAATAACCCAAAAATACCAATTCCAAAATCACAGAACTACTAGCAAAAAGAAAATGTTTCTCCGATTTGACTCTACTCTAAATTTCCCTAATAAATGGTGATACCATTTTCGGTTGTCTGTATTCACTCTCCATTAGGTGAAACTTTAACTAAAACGATTTTATTGAAGTTCAGACTCCTAGAGGGAAATCAACTGAGCAAATGAGAGGTAGGGAAAAAGTTTCGTTTTGGGAAATGTAAATACGTGTTCATATATATTTTTGTGTGGAAAAGAATGGAGAAGGTGAAATGGACCGAAAGGAAAACAAAAGAGGAAGTACTAGAAATGGTGGGGGAGGAGAGGGGTTTGTTGAGAGAAATCCTATGGAGGCAGGAAAAATGGATGAAAGGCGTATTGAGCGGTAGTGGAATGTTGAAGAGGGTAATAGAGGGGAGAATGTTGGGCAAGCGAGGTAAGGGCAGGAACAGGATAGGGATGTTGGACGGGATGAAGGGAGGAAAGAAGTACACCGAGATGAAGAGGGACCTGATATAGGTTAGTTTGCTAGGTGGGGAGTCACAAAATGTTTATTTGATAGTTGTGTCCATCCAAAAACCTACCTTAACCGGTAGATTACCTAATAAAAAAATATATTTTTGTGTGCTTAAAAGAGTAAACAAAAGTGTATATCTGTTAAAAATACTCCAATTTGTGTTTTTTATTTCTAACAGCATTTAATTTACTGATATTTATTTTTTTTATTTCAAACCATCGAGAAAATATTATTTTGTGTTTCAAACACGTGTTTAGAATGTTTTATGCTTGTTATTTAATTACACCTAAGCCCGTATAGATATGTGATGCATTAAAGAAGGGTGCTCTGGGATTTTCAAAGAAGCCAGACGAACGCAAGAAACAGCATTGCAGGAAAACATCAAGGAAAGTAGCAAAACAGCCGACGTTCACGATTCACATTTTCGGATTTCTCTGCTCATCCCTAAGGATGAAACGTCCCATTCTGTTCTTAGACGGGGTCCGATGGCAAAGCTCTCTTCTTATCTGCATATTAAGTGAAACTTGTTGATGTAGTTCTTTTTCGCAAAAGTTTATTGAAATATGTCTACCGCTAGTACAATACACGTACTATCGAGTCACATCAAAGACATCTGGTCTTGAATTGATAATTACGAACTAGCTTTGAAACCTCATGCGCACTTTTCAGTAATGTTGTGTGAATAAAAACTACTTTTTTTCTAAGAATATTTTATTTAATATGATCAGTTTTCAGGAAGTTAAGCCCCTCCCTTATGATTGAATTTTTTTCATTCATTACAATGACAGAACGAAATTGTTAATCCAATGTAAAAGATAATTAAAACAATGGAAATGAACGTGTTACGGATATTGAAAGCTTTGGAAAAGCCGGGATATTTTGCATAATCAGTTTAACTGTGGTGCAGATATTCCATTCTTGCTAAAATTGCATTGCGTGGTTCCAATAGCTGCCACGATCGAATAAAAAATGGAACTATGAGCTATTTTCAGCAGCAAATGACCCAGTTTCCAGACTAATTTGGAAAATATTTGAAGTTGTTATAGAGTCGGTTTCAGGACGAGTTTGAGTTCTCACAATCAGTCACGTTTTACGTCACATCACAATCAATTTCAATGTTTATTGATACATTCAAGATGGCCTACCTATTAAAGTTAAGGTCTTGACGATAAATTATGAATTTAATCCTCTACGTGTGAAGGGAATTTCCTATTGTTGTCCGTAAATCATTTCCTCATTCACGTTTTCGTAACTTCTAAGGGCCTTTATTTTGCTAGCCCGTTAGGAAAGTGGGGCACCAGAAGAAGAATATGGAAGAGGAAGGAAGAAAACGTTCCCTTCTTCTACCCAGCTCATCTAAAATTCTCTCTTCTATGACCCACTTCAACATCAACGTCCCATTTTCCCCGTCCCCACCTTTCAACGTTTCCTCCATCCACTTTTTCTGTTCATTATGAACTCTCCTTGGTAATTTCCTAAATATTTTTTCCAGATTTAAAACAGCGTCGCTTGCATTTCTCTCTGTCTTATAATGACAGGACTTAGAAGCAACTGTCATAACTATGATCGATGAGAATTTTCCACGTATGCACTCTCTCTCATTTCTCTAATGTAAGAGTGGAAGTGATAAGAGCAGAAACGTTTTATATCCACTTTGGTATTCTTACCGTTCAAGGGTAACACAAGGGAACTCTAGAGAACCTGAGTAGTAAAAGGTACAAAATGATATTTTTTGATGTCATGACGAATCGAAAACAGTAACGAAGCCTGAAAAAAAGGAATAACGCAGGGAAAACGAAATTATTAGGTTGCCAGGTATCTACGATGGTATGCTAAAGAATTTTTGATGACCAGATGAAACCTGAATATCATCGTTGAGTATACCTTAAAAATGATGAATTATACATTTTGCTTCCAATTATCCCGTTGGACCTCCCCACACGTTATCTATCCCCTTAGGACTTTCCTATTACTTCAGAGATGTGACGACTTTTGGGGAAATGTTGCACTATTCTTCTCAAGGAATGGTTGCTTTGTTTAACCTGGATTTCGGACCGGCATTAATCGGTAAAGTTGGGCCCCATTTCAAGTATCATTTCGAAGAGGAACGGATCTGAAGAGACCCAAATTCACGAAACGACTGAATTTTTTCTCCTTCCTTCCTTACCGTACGGTTTCTAATTTTTCTCCGTTGAACTCCCGACTCCGTTAAAAAAAAACTCACGTTTAAAGTGTTGCGTGAGCAGCAATGTTTCACCTTCTCATTACGGATGACGAAACGCAAATGTTACTAGCTCGAATGGAAAATAATGAGGATTCCGCAATCCGCGTCGCGAGGAAGAAGAGC
The DNA here is from genome assembly GCA_037158775.1 of Hetaerina titia. NCBI lineage: Eukaryota > Metazoa > Arthropoda > Insecta > Odonata > Calopterygidae > Hetaerina > Hetaerina titia. The sequence goes on along the minus strand of CM073778.1, from coordinate 74,472,282 downwards.
GGAGGGAAAAAAACGCCATTGAGCAATTAGGCGTGAATAGCACACGCGAGAGAGAGGGAGAGTGTGCAGGAGTCGGTGCGGGAGGGGTAGGGTGGGAGAACCGTGAAGCGATTCGACATCTAAGGAGCGCAGGGAAATTTTGAGTCGCGTAACAAGTGGCATGAAGATGAGAGGGCAAAGAGTGAGGAGACGGAGAGACGAGGGTATGTATTAGTCGTAGTACCCAAGACTCGCCCGGGCTCCTCCGCGGGCGAATCTCCCTGCTCTGACAAGACTACTGCAATCAGTGAAATAAAGGAAGGCATAAATTCAGTCAATGTTTACGCAGCACTAGGCTTCAAGTTTTAAAAAATATATACGTATTAAACTTTTATTCATCCGTGTAGAACGCACGATGAAACATCAAATGGGCTGATGAAATAAAAAATGAATGTACCTTAGAATTCAAGAATAAAAGATAATATGGGGCTCGATGAGGGAAGGAAGAACCAGATGAACTCGCACAACTTGAGGCATAATGGATGGGAAAATGAAAGGGATGGTGCCATGAGGAAGAGCAAGGAAAAAATATGCAGGCAAAGTAAAGAAGAATGTTATACGGGTGACCCATCTAGTCGTACCGTACCAGGGACTTTGCATTAGAAAGAACGGAGTAGAGAGTTGCTGAAGTCAACCAATCTTCTTCTTTTTAAAGATATGTATCTGTGTCACAAAACTCCTCTAGCCGCCGCAAGGTTGTCCGCCGGGGATTATTAGAGCAACAGATAGTATGCATAAATATGTATTTATGGATTGATATAAGTATGTATATCACATGCGCTAATACATTCACTTTACAAGCAAACGTGCGAATCCATCTTATACAATAACAGATGTATCTAAGTAAAGTTTTTCAATGCTGCCTTTTGGATATTTGAAGTAGGAGTGATAAAGTGTGATACTAAGGATATTAGGAGCGCAAAACAAAAATACCATGAGATTATTGGTATTTTTTGTGGTATATTATCTACACTTTTGTTTACTAAAGCTGCATTGATAAAGAATTATTAATTCAGAAGTGTAATTAAGTAAGAATACAATTATAAAGGAGTTGATGACTACGGATTTGGTAAAGTCTTCAGGGCTTGGAGGTAAATCTTGGATATGAAGGGTTTCGTTGTTTAGTTCCGAGACTCGGTCTTTCAGGAAAGAGGATGACGGTGTTTTGAAAGCGTAAGAAATATAGGTTTGTAGAAGAGTGGGGAGCGTTGAATGAACTGAACGGAAAACAATGAAGTTCTAAAACGATGAATTTATCAGCAGAGTCGAGGAAAATTGAGCGTTGTTGGGAGAAATCGCAATAAAGAAGGAAAACGGAATTGAGGATATATTAAAGGCCATATTATGTTGAAGGCTGTGTGGATAATGATACAAGAAGCAGATGACATGAATATGCAAACTATTTTGGTCCTTAGATTGGGGCTCGGAAAGATACGAGCGTGGCTTTGTTCCTCGGTGTTCTTGGTACTGCAATAATTTATCCTGGGTCCAACAACATCTGCCTATTATCGATACACTGTTAATCTTAAAACCATTCGCATCTGGATAGAAACGGTTTGATTAAATCATATTCATTTGTTTATTGCATTGAGTGAAAGTATTATACAGGATTATGAGTATTATTAGTATTCAGAGGAAACTGAATGCCAGTTTCGTAAGATTAGGCTAGTGGCCATAGAAAAAGGAAGTTAAAACGCACTTGAAATTCAGAATTCAGGCTTTCTGAAAGAATACTAGTTTAACAATAAAAAAACAATTCCTTGACTTAAAAATTATGTATTCCATCGAAAATAATAATGATTCAATGAGGAATATGTTGAAAACTGCAAGTTTTTTTGTTTCTTTACCCAGCAAATGTTGCTAACACACGAAGGAATTAGCCATTTGCGACAGTTCATCTTAGCTAACATCTTATCTCATTGTTATAAGTCTTAGGCATTCCATATATACGAACGGACTCGTTGAGTCCATAGCAACCGTTCAGATATGTTGCCACAGTTACATCCAAATGCTTCCTTATCCCTTTTTCCTGTCATTGAAACCTACACACTCATTTCCTCAAAAATATTATATTTATAGAACTTAAGCTACAAACTTTTAATCCTCTTCAAAGTAGTTTCATTGGTGATGCAGACACTTCTCCCAGAACTTCTGTCACTATTCAAAACATTTCTGGAAGGCATCTTTTGGAATGCTACTAAGGTCGGCCGTCGTATTCTGTTTAATGTCTTCTCTTTTCTTGAAATCGAGTTCCTTTCAAGGGCATTTTCAGCTTAGGAAATAGCCAGAAGTCGCAGGGAGCCATGTCGGGGAAGTACGGAGCTTAACGAACCAGAGGAGTGTGGTTTTTAGCGAGAAAACTCTTTGCCCACACATTCGGTCGTTTGCGCCGCACAGCATCACGTAGGCGACGAAGAACCTTGAGATAGTATTCTTTACTTAAGACGACGGTCCTTGGTGACTTAAGTTCTCACTTGTTCAATAACATTCTCTCATTCCGGCCCTTCGATGGCCTCCCTGAACACGATTCACTTTCCACTGACGTTTGACCATTTTTGAATCGATTGTACCATTCTTTTATTCGAGTACTGCTCATGGCAGACTCCCAATAAGCCTGCTGAATCTTGCGAATCGCCAAGCTTTTGGCAAAATTTTAATACAATACCGCTGCTCAAGTTTTTCTGTCATTTTGTAACTTGATAAAAACCGCCGAGCACAACAGAGAAGTTTACACTACTAGGCTGACTGCCGGCAACTGAAGCTTTGTCATGACATGAAACAGTGCATGCGCGCGCATGACAGTCCCCTCCACATTTCCACTAAGCTTGGCCGCCAGCGCTTCATTCCTTTACACGGGAGGACAGAAGGTCCGATACTTTTTAAACAGCCCTCGTATATGTGTGTGTGTGTGTGTGTATATATATATATATATATATATATATATATATATATATATTATTTTATTATTAGGTAATCTACCGGTTAAGGTAGGTTTTTGGATGGACACAACTATCAAATAAACATTTTGTGACTCCCCACCTAGCAACTAATCTACATCAGGTCCCTCTTCATCTCGGTGTACCTCCTTCCTCCCTTCATCCCGTCCAACATCCCTATCCTGTTCCTACCCTTACCACGCTTGCCCAACATTCTCCCCTCTATTACCCTCTTCAACATTCCACTACCGCTCAATACGCCTTTCATCCATTTTTCCTCCCTCCATAGGATTTCTCTCAACAAACCCCTCTCCTCCCCCACCATCGCTAGTACTTCCTCATTTGTTTTCCTTTCGGTCCATTTCACCTTCTCCATTCTTCTCCACACCCACATTTCAAAAGCCTCCAATCTACGTCTATCCTCCTGCTTCAGCGACCGCGTTTCCGCGCCGTACATAGCTACGCTCCATATCAGAGTTTTTACGAGTCTTGTCTTAACGTCCCTACTCAACGTCCCCGTCATCAACTCCCTCCTCCTTGAGAAAGCCTCCTTGCCTAGCGCAATTCTTCTCCTTACGTCCCTACCACTTTGACCGTATTGGTCCAAAACACTTCCGAGATATGTAAACTGCTCTACCTGCTCTATTCTTTCCCCGCCTATTTTAATATTTAGCTTAGCCTTTTTCTTTCTGGAAAATCGCATAACCTTTGTTTTATTAATATTGATTCTCATCCCATATTTATCGCACTGAACCTCCAATTCACTCAGCAATGCTTGCAACCCCTTGTCTGACTGAGCAACTAATGCTTGGTCATCAGCAAACCTAACCGATTTTACCAATTCCCCTCCGACTTTCATTCCTACCTCCAGTTCTTCCCATGCCTCTTTAATCATTTCCTCTACATATACGTTGAACAGTACCGTTGACAATGGGCAACCCTGCCTTACACCTCTTCCTAACACTGCCCATCCGGACTCTCCGTTCCCCACTCGCACCTGAGCAGTCTGAGACATGTACAGGTTGCGGATCAGTCTCCTGTCCCTCCAATCCATTCATATTTTCTGCAATACGCGCATTAATTTTTCCCAATTCACTCTATCAAACGCTTTTTCGAAATCTACAAAACAGGCAAAAACGTCCTGATTGTATTCTATATTCCTCTCGACTAGTGATCTCATTACTGCAATGGCATCACGCGTACCTCTTCCTTTCCTGAACCCAAACTGATCATCCCCTAAGTAATCATTTGCCTTACTCTCTATCCTTTTGTTGATGATCCTGAGAATAACTTTAGCTGCGTGGGATATCAAACTTATTGTTCTGTAATCCTCACATGACGAAGCCTTTGCCTTTTTTGGAATAGGAACTAACACCGATCTCACAAAATCTTCCGGCCAGATTCCTTCCTCATAGATACTACGAATCAGTCCATATATGGCCTTCTTCCCACCTTTCCCTAACCATTTCAACATTTCTACAGGAATATTGTCCACCCCCACAGCCTTATTTGCTTTCATCTCCTTTAATGCCCTTTCTATTTCATCGTCGAGTATGCCTGGACCTAAGCTATCTTCTTCTACGTCATGTTCCTTTTCTATGTCTAACCTTGTCGGCCTAAGTTCTTTACCATACAGTGTTTCTATATATTCCTTCCATCTCTCTTGGATTTTTCCTGGTTCAACCATGGTATGAACGAACCATATCATGAAATGGTATGTTGACGATTGTCCTTCAGCTTCTAAAGTTAATTACATGTGTGTGTATATATATATATATATATATATATATATATATATACACACACACATGTAATTAACTTTAGAAGCTGAAGGACAATCGTCAACATACCATTTCATCATTTGAAAATTTCCAAAAAAGAACCGGTTCAACAACCGCAACACGTCGAGACCCGACTTAGGCAACAGGTTCCTATCAGAAAAATAATGGTGCTACACGAAGTTAAACAATAGTTTTACAGCATGTAGTTATAAGCTAGTAAGATAGTGTTTTTAAGTACAATGGTTAGTGTGATTGCTTAATTTTACTCTACAGGAGAGCTTACGTCAGCGGCATAATAAATGCTATACAAACTATGAAATCAAACCAACGACGATCCTGTATGTCATGTATGAGGAGCTGTTTATCAACGGGACCTCTTTCGCATTCGGCTACTGAGGAAGTCATAGTAAACACAAAATTATATCGATTGGATTTTAGAAAGAGATGTAAAACTTCACCGCCCGGGATTCAAAATCGGGACTCTCCTGGATCCCATCTTTAAACTCTGTTGTCCACCAGGCTCCCGCACCATTTCGTAAAGTTCCAATGAATTTGACTTGAATAAGACAAATATTTCATTCATTTTAAATGCTTAGGGTTTATCGCGTATAAGAGTATTCCCGATGCACATCTATTCTCATAATCTCTCGATTAATCGAAGTTGTAGTGGAATACCAATGTATCGTAATTTCCTCGATGTTTATCTATTCTGTGTGATGATATTGGTCGCGTAATAACCCCAGAGATCATCTGAATATTATCCCGGTTGATGTATCTCTGCGCTAATTTGTCGCTTTTACGGCTCCTCTGAGTAAAGTATCACTGAATATTTAAAACTGTTCGACTCATTTGTTAATATTTAACAAATTCTTCGAGTTACCTTGCGAAATTAATGATGGAATACGATTGAGCACGATTTCCACAGCATAAAAATTTTCTGTATTTTCTTTTTTTTCACGAATGCAATCTTTGTACACCACCCTCTCTCTTCCCTCTCCCCCCTTCCCCGAACGGAACCCCACTCGAAATGTAAACGCGTCGGCTTAGAGAGGATGTGAAAGATTTAACCTTTACAAAAAAACAAAAAAGTAGGTGAAACATAAGAGGATCCGCTTGGCGGTCATACCCGCGTGTGTTTATTTAAATGCATCAAACCCACTTTGATGTATTTAAATAAACACGCCTGGTATACCCATCGGTTCAAATGCCCTCGATATTTCCCCTTTCAGCCACGGATGAAGTCAAGCGGGCTCTCGATCGCCCGCCCGCGCCGTGAATGCGAACGGAGACGGGTATGGGTCAGCCAGCCTCTCCCTCGCGCGTGATTTCATAACTGCACGGGAAAGCGGCGGACGGCTCAAACGAATCGACTAATTGAAATGATCCACGTCAACCCCGGAAGGGGAGAAATAAAAATCTCAATGCATCTCTCCGTTTGCAATCCGGCATGCGACGGCGGCGGCGTTAGGGTGAAGGAATCAAAGATACGATGGAAGACAGAGAGGATGGATCGTTCCGGCCCATTTAACTTTCATTTAATCCATCAGCGGGGAACATTAAAGTGATAGTCAATTTTTTACCAGGGACCTCCCCTAAATCTATTCCACTTCTCCTCCCCCTCCAGCCAAATGGTGAGTAAAGTTCATGCCTTGAACCGCGAGGAGGGAAGACCTGCAACCCTTCCTCTTTTCGGGGGCAACGAACGCGCATATTCGATGACCTTAATTAATTCGCCGGTTGATGAACCTACAGTATCCATCGCTCATAAATCTCTCAATCCGCCCGCAGTCCTACATTGCTGCTGTTTTATATATCCCGCTGATTGAAGATAGGGTTTGGGCGCAACTATCGCACGTTGCCATGGACTGCTATCCTTAAAGCTCCCCCGAAAAGCGTCATCACCGCGGTTCATTTGCTTCAAGTCAGGGTAGAACTGTACACTCTCTGCCATCAGTGTTTCCTTCAGTTAATTTCTACATTACATTTCTACATATTTCTTCTCTGTGACGCCATTATTTAGTTTTATTTGAGTCTAGAAGCAGGGAATGGCACTTTTTTGTGCAGGAGTGAATGAGGGAATGAAGACATTAAACTGGGAAAAGGATACTTTTGAGAGATAGATTGATAGTCGTCCTTATTTTTGGGTGACTTTGAGACTATGAAGTCTCTTCTACCTCTCCTCACACATTTTTCAGCATTAAAATTCCAGATAAATTTCACAAATTATACATAAATAGCAATAAAATTAATACATACAATATCTTAGGACTAACGGCAACACGATACATTAGTTGCCTAGTTAAATAATGACTATAACACAATATATACACCATAAACACGTACAATGCATGCAAATACTATACATACAAACACAAATACATGCAAACAATACTCGTAAAACAATATTTCCGGTTATATGTACGTGTATAAACGCCAATACAAAGTACGATGCTCCTGCAAAATAAAAAGGAAGGATCTCGAAGTCTGTTTGCGGCTGGATGCAGCAGAGATAACACGTGCTAATCCTCAAATTGATAACCAGTGGTTACAGTAATGACGATTTAGAGTAAAAACTCAAGACTCTATAATATTTTGTAATAACTTCAAGCCATCATTAAGTTTTTCACTCTCTGGGGACTCCCAACCAAGGTTTACTGATGAATTGATTTAAATTTCATTTAACCGCATAATCCGCTAAACAGGTGTTTTTGGCCAGGAACCCTCCTAGATCCAAACTTTCCTGAAGAAATGTTTTTCTATTAATCGTGCGAAATAAATGGGAATATTTTATAACAAAGATTAATGTGGAGTGTAGTGGTATAATGTCCCCCGTGACCTGGTCGTTGAGGTGAGCTGAAGAGAAGGTTCCTTTCGCCTCGCCGGCTTAGTTGGCTTTTGAGAAGTGAGTGGGAGAAGGAAAATAGAAATAATAATTGAGACAAGGAAGACAAAATTCTTAAGTTTTACGTATGGCTGGTTAAGAGAAAGTAACTAGGTGATATTCGGATAAGGCAGGATAAGTGAACGGTGGAAATAGGACAGATAGCGGGATATGAATGCCTTGAACGGGAGAAAATATTTGAAAGGTGGTAAAAAGGACAGGAGTGGGTGGAGGTAGATGAGGTTAATCAAGGCCGAAGCGATATTAAAGGAAGAACATAAGAAAAGCGTCAAAAGATGGAGGGAAGAGATGTTTATTTGTACGAAATGAAGGCATGCATAGCGTACGAAGAACTGAAGAAGAAAATAATGGTGAGTAGAAAAAAGGGCGGAATACCTCGAAATAAGTAGATCGTAACAGTTGTCAAACCCCGTCCAAATTCCGATTAATAGGTAAATCGACTAAAAATGAATGGACTTTTCATTAGCCATTCGGTAATTAGCTAGTCTTGGAATACTTTCCCCATTTGCCGTAATTCCTATGACGAGTCCCATCCGCCTCCCATGTGCCAGGCCAGCTTATCGCCCTAGCGGAACCTCGCAGGAGCGTAAATCTTTGAGTTTTTTACACCCCCTACCATATCCGTTGATGAATCCGCAGCCTGGATTCTCCTTTCTCCTAAATTGCCTTCCGTGGAGCGGGTGAGAGAGAGGAGACGGTCTTGCATTTACACCCCCCACCAAACGGAATTAGCAGCTTCGAGTCCCGTTAACTCTGAAAAAGTAGTTCGCTATGAGAATAATTGGCGTCCATTGCTTTAAACCCCCTTCTGCCTTCATCCTCCGTAAAGTACCGCGATTCCGTTGGCACCTGCTCGGATCCCAAACCGCGGAGGGAGCAGCCTCTCTCTCCGGGCCCCCTATACCTCTCTCGCGGGAGAGTCGAGAGGGAATGGCGGCCAATTTACGAATGTAAACTTTCGCCGTCATTTGTTCTCGAGCGAGTTCGCGAGAGATAATGTCACATTGAAGATGCTGCGTGCATATTTATCCCCAGCTCCACGGCAACCTCTTGTCTCCGTGCCGCACATTGTAATGGCCGACGCCAATTCCTGCAACCCTTTCAGAAAGGTTGGAAGAAAAAAAATTGCGCTTTTGAGGTTTATCCCCATTTTAGCACCTGAGAATAATAGCCGTGGGATCGCGTCAGTGAGAGGAGGGATGAGGAGAGGGGGACAAGGATTATGCCATAAAATACGATATTTATACTTCATGGCTTGACTGTGCTCGTCTGGTGTGCATGCCTGCTTAGCGCGGCGTTCACCAGGTGAGGAGGGGAGCGGGGAGTAGTGGGGGCGGGGGTGGTGGGTTTGGGGGGGCATAAATCGTTCGACGGCGCTTTCACTGTTCGCGTTTAACGGCGGCGTTGAAAAACGACACGGAGCTCTCAGGGAATGGAACGCGGGTGGAGGAAGGGGATGTATTCACACTTCTCCCACCCTCATCCCCTGGGGGAAGGGAGAAAGGTTGACGGAATACGGGAGAAGATGGGAATTTGTACGCATCAAGCTGGGGAAGGGATGGTGGGGTTACTTCTGTCCCTCTTCCCCGACTTACCCAATCCGGTGCTTTTCAATCTGAAATGGAAAAATTTGAGGCTATAATGTTTCCTACGGGAACAAACGAATTTATTGCTGCCAGCCTCTCTGAATCATAGCTTATTCACATCTCATGTAAGTCCACAACTTACACACAGCGAATCGTCTTGATGGAGGTTGTCACCAACGTCTATCGAGCGTGAGTAGGTAAGCGTTAAAATAAACCTTGATTGGATTTAAGATCGCGAATTTTTTTACGTAATTCTCATGTGTCAGTGAATCCATCTTTAAATTTTATTCATATGACCTGGAGTGGCAAAATATGAAATATTTCGCGGAACACGAGGAAATCCATCCCTAAATGAAATTAACTCTACGGCCCTTTCCATGAGTCGTAGTTTGAGAAGCTTGATATGAACGAAGAAGCAAGGGTTTTTTTAGACGACTCGAGTCAATGTTGATGATTTCCAAGATTTTCTCTTCTTTGATGGAGACTTCTTAAGGTTTAATTGATTTCGCTGTTGACGCCGTTCGTGTAAATATTGTTTTTAGACAGTTGGGTGGTGGGTGGTCGACTCGAGAAAATTTTCGAAGCGATTGCAGCAACCACGAGTCGCTTATCTCCTGCCTTTGGTCTCTGTTTCTTTAGTCTCATTCCCTCTTATATGAACTTCGTTTGGTATTATTGCTCCCCGCGTTAACTTTGGCCGATGCCTTTGCTTTGGCCTTCTGCGGCATGCTCAGCGACTGCTGAGCTCTCACATTGCCTCAGTTGAAAGGCACTATGTAAGTTTCTTCTTACTAGTGTTTATCAAATGACCCGTTTCTACGAAATATCCAATTTTGCATGCTCGCTTTTTATACTTGCGGCAGGAAGAGCACCATAAAGAAAATGAATCCAACATGATAATCCGTCGTGTTTATAACGTGAAGAAAATAAACGGATTATCGTGTGGGATTAATCATTATACCTAAGGTGCTCATTATATATATATATTATATATATATATATATATATACTTAGGAACAGAACTCAGAACAGAGTTCTATTCCTAATTCCTCTTGAGAAAGGTGGTTGCACCACCGAAAATTCGAGAACTAGTGAGTCCCTCTTTTATATGTTTTAGTTTCTGTGTTTGCTATGACTATTTAGTGAATTCACATTATTGTGCACGTTCGTGGGTTTTCCAAGAAAGTGACTATATATATATACATATATATATATATATATATATATATATATATATATATATATATATATATATATACATATATAACCATAGGGGTCGCGGTGGTCTAGCGGGTAGAGCGTTGGACTGCTGACCGGAGGGTCCCGGGTTCGATTCCCGGACAAGGCACTTTGGGCACCTGCAGCTCCACCCAAGCTAGTTGATTTTTCGGGTACCAGATCTTCCTGGGAAACCATAACCGGCACAGGGAAAGGAACTGGCCCCCCTACCCTGATGTGTGAATATTCACACGCCGTATAGGGCTTGGTACATGGGTGAGCTCTACCATCACCTACTAAACCGACCTTCGGGTTGATTACTGTGTTTATGGTTTTTATATATACATATGTATAGACACAGACACATTCAAACACGAAAACCCAATATTTGGCGAACAAGTATTCATTCACAAGGATACATATATAGGAAAATGGCTTGGAGCACACAAAAGGACAAACACAGGAGTGGTGGGGATTACATGTGCAATACATACATACATATAAAATACCCATGTTCCTTCTTCCTCCAAAAATTGGTAGGCGATCGTAATACGTAAACGTAGTCGTCATTTGTAGGGTGGTTTGGTTCGATAAGCAACACCTATGTTGACACAAAGGCCTCAGCTGTTGTCGGCCCCCAGTCCAGTCATTGAGGGTACACAAAATATTTACTCTTCCTCAGAGGAGCATGGAGAAGGAAAAGGCCAGCCGAGATGAGGGTATAAACTGTAGGCAAATGAGTTCGTAAACTTCAGTTCTACTGAACTAAAAGAAGAATTGACTGGCATGGGATGCCCTTAAAACATTCGAGTTAAGTGTAAAATACCGACCAGCCTAAGCCAGAGGAAAGCATTCTACCAAATTTGCTAGAAGATACTTTCCTCGTATTGCCAGTACTACTATGAATATTCCATATGATACGCCAGTAAATGCTATATGTTCCTCGAAGCATCCTGCGTTCCTGAGAGTATGGAAAGCGCTTCCATTGCCGCAAAAGTGAGACTGAAATCCACCCTCTATGGTTGTGTTTCCCCGTGCGTTTATTTTCTCTATGCGAAGCCTCAGCGGTGTCATCTCCTCTAGCGCACAGTTTTCGCGGAGCGCATAGCGTACCTCGGTGGCCACTTCCTCAGACGGCAAGGTTACGGTGCTACTACAAATTACACTTCGGATCCCGTTCCACTAAATAATTTTCGAATCACAAACAAGCTATCAAATTCTCTCTCTCTCTCTTTTTCGTAAGGCACGCTGTTATAAAGTCCCACTGCTATCTATCTATACTATGCTGTATTTCCTTTTAGCGTCGAGGTATTCGCACATTTAAATTGATAAGGCTCCATCCTCTCGCCATCCCAGACTTTTCTTATTCATACCTCATTGTTTGGTGCCAGAAATTCCTCTATCTCTCCGGAATGCCTGCTTCTTTCTGAAACCTGGTTTTTAAAATGGTACGAAACAATGAAATTGACATCCGAATTTCCTTATCAACTTTTACAAATCCAAGTTGAAAACTCTACAGGAATCGTTTACTCTCTAGTCATTTTCATCTACAAGTATAACATATTTACGTAGTTACTTCGACCACAAGTTACAGTCAATTTTGATCAGATGCAGGGTAAAATCTGTTGATAAGCTAAATATGGAATTCCTCTTTTCTTTTACCAGTATTTCACATCACTCTTTCCAAGACGTAAGTAAATCCTCTTTAAATGCAAGCAGATGATTTTTATTTAGCACGAAATAAATTACTGCTGCCAGGCGTGAACAGAATGTTGTGGTATCATTTGACAACAACGAGTGAGATCAAAAGTACTAGTACTTCAAGCTGGATGGAATGTACATCAGTTCTGCTTTATTTGATCTTGTAGTGTTTAAGTTCGCTTTTCTCTTGGATTCCTCTAATGCTGACGATGCATTGTGAATGTATGACATAGTGGCGTATGTGAGGCAGGTTCTTATTAATTCCGTTTAGATTTGTTTTTTAATATCGGCAGACTCTTGATATTATTTTCCGGTTTATTATATTGATAATTATTTTTTACGGAAATCCTTCGTCGAAGCACTTAGTAATTCCCTGTTATGATTAGATAACTTACTCGTAATTGGCTTTGGAATGAAAAATAGTTATTTTTTGTTTTGCTCCAATCTTCATCTGCATGGATTCTTCACGCACCATTTTATTGTTTATTGCGGCTGCCGTGTCATTTGTTTTCCTTATTATATCGTCATTTGGTTAGACTGATAACTTTAACGACTAAATAAAAGAGTAGGAGAGGATTACGGCCAGATTTAAAGGATGATTCCAATTGCTTCAATTCATTGGACCTGCGCCACGACTGAAATGATTTCATTTAATTACGTTAGGCAATAAAGTTTATCAATAAAGATTTTAATCCAGATTATATCGTGAGACTGAATAATGTGATCATTTACACGAATCTTTGCTAATGACGAAGTATGTTTTGGAAGGGTATAGACAACTCTTTTTGTAATAACACGCTCACTATAAATCCGCAAATTCAGTTCCGTCAAATATCTTTAACATATAAATATAATTAATTTCCATATTCTGTTTGGAGTACTCAGTAGACACATGTTATTTAGTGGCACGAACCTTCGGTCAAATAAATTTTAAACTGATAGCTTTCAGTAGCGAATTTTTCATTTGTCCAATATAATAAACTCAATTTTTTTTAGGAAAAGCACGGTATATGGAGCCGTCACAGCAATGAGCAGCGTTATGAACCGAACATTTATTAATTTCATGTGGATAATTTACACTCCGATGACGCTGAGCTCAGCAGACATTTCTTTTCTACGCCCAACCCAATCCATTTAATTAATTATTAGGTTCTCAGAGCATAGTTCAAAATTTAGAAGGAGCAAGCAGTAAACATTCGATGAATTGATAAAATTAAACATCGGATGGCAGGTCGGGATTATTATTCATGTAAATAAAAAAAGAGCAATTTATGTCAATCGGTGAGGAGTTGACACGGGTGAATCAATCGCCAAAACTCGCCTCACTTTCCCTCCGCCCCCAAATTCCCTCCGCCTCCAAGTGCCTTCCTCCTGAATGGTCTGATCATAGGATTCACCTTGGCTTGAATTGTTTCGTTTACTTTCTCTTATTTATATGTACTTCTTTAGTTTTAGTGGCGGCTGAGACATCAAAAGTAGATTATGGAAGGAATAAAATCTTGTTTCCAAAGGTTCTAACTAGCACAAAAAAGTAGACGGAAAAAAAACAGCTATGTTAATTCCACTTATTTTTTTAATTTTACGACCCGTTTCAATGCATAGTATCATCATCAGGTACTCCTTTGAACTTTCCTTCCATATCAACTTTGCTCATGGGGCAACATAATGGGGGATGAAAGGAGGCGTTTTGAGATGGAGACTGTGGAATGGAAGGTTGAGGTTTCCAAGGAAAAAGGTTTTGCGAATCACATAAAATAGAAAAACATGTTAGATTATTCTAATGAGTCTTTACATTGCATTGTCCTTTTAAGTATTAGGTTGTCCTGTTGAGCCTTTATAATACATTGTCATCTAAAAACGTTCCACTGCGTTCACAATCCTAATCCACAGTATTGAGAGGGTAGGAGAATTTGAATAGTCGGAGGAAAAGAGGTCTAAGATATTGGATGGTGGGTTAACGGAACAAAAATTAATTCTTCACACATCTATTAGTTGGGATCGTGTTCATTTAATGAAATAGGTGTTGTAGTGGAAGGGAGAATCGGGGGGAATGGGTTGGAAGCACTTGCTCATTAACTAATTGAACGTTATTCAAGAAATTCTGGATATTCTCTAACTTCTCCAAAGCATCAAAAAAAGTCAAGCTGACCATTCGCCTTTTTTCAATGATTTGGTTTTACTATCGATCTATCTGAAAATGGTATCGTGAAAACTTTTTTTACGGGCAGTAAATTAAATCCCCATTACCTCTTTACGTACCAAAGCTTCCTCCTTCATGTGCTTAAATCTCACGTATGTAAAACATCTATGTTTATTTAATCGCTAAACATTAAAATCTTCTTCATTGCCTTTTCCACTAATCATTATGATCGCTTAACGCGTGTTTATTTTAAGTTGCCGTAATCGAAAGGCTTCCGCGTAGTTGAAGGATACATTCTTCTTGGAGAAATTTGGCTAGCAACTTGACTTTGCAGATATTTCACGGCCAACTTACGCGACGAAATCCCGGAAGAAGGATGAATCCTCAGCATCTACTTTTTCTTCTCCTCCACCACACGGACTAAAAGAACTTGTCAGGTGTCAACTTTCTTTCATCTGCTCGTATATTTATGTCGCCCTCAAACACGAATATAAATATATATATATATATATATATATTAATATAGTGTGTGTATATATATATATACAAAATACATTTATATAATATATATATACACACACATACACACATTCAAACATATATTCACCGTGTTCGCCGTTTGGCGGGATTTCGTGTTTGAATGTGTATATGTGTATAAATAAATATTCATTCATTCAAACAGAAATAGGTATAAGGAAAGGGGATAGGAAAACACATAATAGGCGAAGACAGGACATGTGGGGAAGGCGGTGTTTGAGCAGATCACGAAAGTAAAAATATTTCCCTATCCGGGATTTGAACCACGGACCTTCCACTTTCCGGGCGGATGCTCTAAGTGCTCTTGAAAGTGGAAGGTCCGTGGTTCAAATCCCGGATAGGGAAATATTTTTATTTTCGTGATCTGCTCAAACACCGCCTTCCCCACATGTCCTGTCTTCGCCTATTATGTGTTTTCCTATCCCCTTTCCTTATACCTATTTCTGTTTGGATGAATGAATATTTGTGCGCCGTATGGCGGGATTTTCAAGTTTGAATATGTATAAATAAATAAATATATATATTTATATATATATATACATATATACATTTATATACATATCTATACATATATATTTACATAAAGAAACGCATACATACACATACACGAGCAAACAATCTAAGAACACTTAAAAGAACACACGCTATTTCTTTAAAATGTCGATGGAATTATTAAAAAATACCGTGTGAGTGTTCTTTTTAATGTATTCTTATATTGTTTTTTGCTGCCCAAGTTTAAAATTCAACACTTCCGTGTTACTCTGACAAAATCATCAAAATGAACATACACACATATATGTATATACAAATATATTATATACATATCTACTCCGTTCATTTGTGAACGCTTTTTAACCTTTCATTTATCTCTTTCAATACCCTCTCGATTGATTTATAAAAGGTTAATCCTTTCACCATTCTGACGTAATTAGTTTGCTCACGAGAGGAAAAAATATCTCAGTCGATCGAGCTGCCATTTGCTACGATTTTAACGGATCTGTGGGAGAAAGCAGACGATGTGTTTGTGTAACCATTGCGGATTGAGCTAAAAGCAGCTGGAAAAAAATGGCACGCCCACGTCGAAACAACGAGCAGCTGTAACCGCCTATCGCTGGGGTAATGTTGCTTGAGTAGTGTCGAGGAATTGTGTTTACAGCAAAGTGTTTTACACATATTTTTTCCTGTTTTCTTCGGGATCAAATTAACGCTTGATGGGAGGTTACAATGTTTGCAGTGCCGCAAATCGAATCTCCAGATTGTTAATTTAGCTTGGCCTCGGAAATCGTGTAGGCATCATCGGAGCAATGTATTTTGAATGTGTAAGTGCGCGCTGCCATGGTTACGTGCACGTTTAACGTTAAATGAGAAAACATGCCTGGGGATAGCAGTGCATACAGTTCAGTTCAAAGATATCTGCTATGTTGAAAAAATAATGTTGTATTAAGGGAATTCCATGGCATATCGCATTCTAGACCTTAACTTTATTCATTATGTCTATGCGCGCGCAAATGAAACGTGATGAGCGACTTTTGCATCAAAGATCAAATACAACATGGGTTTTACTGACAAGCAATGGAAGAAATTCCTTATTTTTTTCTTTTTTTACCCAATTCCCTTTGAAATAAATAATTATCAATATGAATTATATTTAGTTAAATGCAGCTTTTGTAAAGATAACATTATTCATTTGACTTCGAGATCTAGAATGACTAGCGATCATTAACATTCGTAGTACGGCACTTGATAGATTCAAATTTGATCCGATGTAGCACCTGACTCACTACGTGCATACTCCTTTGTATTTCAAGTGCTCTTTTAAGAAGCGAACGCAAAAGTTCATGAGCGTCTTTAACTTAGCCCTTGGCAGTCTCGGTAACGTCGGTCGGTGATGGTATGCAGTGATCAGAGTGGAGTAGTAAAGTGGCGAAATGAATGGCGTCGCAAATCGATCCTTTTCTTGTATCTTTTGAATGCCACCATTAATAATGACATATTTATATGAGTCCCTTCATGAACAGGGACGATCAGTCCCTTATGCCATTTCGGCGGAAAATAACAAATCAATCCTTGACATTTTATGAAGAGAAACGTTAAGACCACTACTTATTTTGTCAGTGTATACGAAATAGAAAACTAATCGAATTTAAGACGGCAATAAATTTACACTAATTTAATCAAAGTATTATATATGATGTCATATAATATTATAATTGACTCTATGGTTTTGAATAGAAGTATATTATTAAAATTAATACATTCTTGTTAAAATGTCAGCAATTGTTTCCTTATGTTAGCTAAGTGTAGTGCAAGCCCACAATCGCTGGCATTGGACAACAAAAGTAAAGTTAAGATAGATGAAAATTTTACTAGTCAAAGAAAATGAATGCACATACGAGCGAGCACAAGGAGTATATAATTTATATGTCCATTGCTTTAAACATGGTTTACCTGAGCCAACCAAAAAACACGGATAGAAATATCGGTAAATTTATTGAAAAAAAAAAGAAAATAACTTACGTAAAATAAAAAATACAGAATAAGCATGGGGATATAAGTTCATTTAATGATTTTAAGGATAAGTAAATAGATCTTCTGCGAAGAGAAGAGACCGGAAAGTTAAACAACAATTCTTGGTATTAGAAAGTTTGTCTGATAAATACTTTCGTTCCCTTTACGATCAAGAGAAGAATTAATTGACTGTGTGATAGATGTCAATAATTAATTCATTATTATTAACAGTAATTTCATTTAATTGGTATTCAAACGACAAAGGTCAACGTTTATTCTAAGATTTACGTATTCGCAATTCTGTGGGCGTAATTGTCTTATCTGAAAAATGTAACAAAATGAATTTGATTGTTCGTAATTACGTGCTCTGCCCTGGATCATGTGTTCACCGTAACTTCAAAGAACGTCTTCGTTAGTGACTCGTCCCATCGCTAGTCGTTCTGCTGGGCTTTATTCGTTTTAGCTCATTCAAGCTTGACTGATGCTTAAGTACTGCGCCGTTTGGCGCATTTTACACCGATACCCAGCTATGCTGATAAACGGTTGTGTGATATAAGTGGCTTAAGGGCGAAATTAAGCTAACGAATATACTATTTGGTGATTATTAGGATTCATTTAGACTTGTTTTTGCACGTTTGTATTTAAAATGGGGATTATCAGAATAGTCCCATAAAGGTTCTATGAGAGGGTTACCAGTATTTCCTATTGCTTGCTGAAATGACAGGGCTAGGTCTCTTAGATAGGTTGGTAGGTTTGGTATTTTGAGGTCCTTGTGAATGTCTGAGTTTCGGACGAACCAAGGGGCGTTAGTAAGAGTTCGCAAGATTTTATTTTGAAAGCATGTCAGTTTGTTCAGGTTTTTGCAGCTACTGATCCCCAGGCTGGATAACCATAGGTTAAAAATAGGTCGTATCATGGGTTTGAACAGAAGTACCTTAGTAAGAAGACGGAGGGGACTCGTGCGCTTTATGAGGGGATAGATCGAGAAAAAGGCCGCGTTGGCCTTGTTAAGTGCATATTGGGTGTGTGCTTGCCAAGTGAGTTTCTGGTCCAGTTGTACACCAAGAAATTTGGCAGATGATGCCTGGGGAATCTTTTCCTTGCCGTAGTAAATGGGGGTGTTGTTAGGTTTCTTCCATTTTCTGGCGTAATTGACGTTGATGCATTTTGTTGGGTTTAAGGTAAGTTTCCACTCGCTCATCCAGTTTTCTATGCTGTCTAAGTGTTCTTGGATATTTTCTGCAGCATAATTTGGGTCGAAGGAAGTTGATGCTATAGCGGTGTCATCCGCATAGAGGTAGCTTTCAGTTTTTGGGTGTGAGGGGAGATCGTTAATGAAAAAGTTAAAAAGAACGGGTGATAGAATGGCTCCTTGAGGGACGCCTGCTGTGATGGATCGGGTAGTTGATCTGGCATTGTTAACAGCTACAAAGAACGTGCGGTTAGTAAGAAAAGAGTGGATGATCTTAGTTAGATACATTGATATATCAGTTTTGAGCAGTTTATGTATCAGGCCAGCGTGCCAGACCTTGTCAAAGGCTCTTTGGAGATCAAGGAAGGCTACTTGGGTGTGCTTGTGAATGTTGAAGCCGAAAGTGGTCTATCTGTTCAACCAATCTTGTAATTTGCTGGGTCGTGGAATGGTGACGACGGAAACCAGTTTGCTCAGGTCTGATCAGGTCCAAGGCCGAGATTTCTTCTTGCAGCCTGTTTAAAATACATTTTTCTAGGAGTTTTCCCATGCAGGGGAGCAGGCTAATGGGTCTGTAGTTAAGGATATCAGAAGGGTTTTTATCAGGTTTTGGAAAGAGGATAATTTTGGCCGTTTTCCACGCCTTTGGGAAGTACGATTGGGTAAGGCAGGCATTAAGGATGGAAAGTAGGTGTTGGATGAAAGATTTAGGAAGCTTTTTGAGGTGATTGTAGGAGATTTGATCGGGGCCCGGTGATGACTTGGTTTTGGAGTGGGAGATTATAGAAAAAAGTTCTTGAGGTGTGATTTCCGGGAATGGGGGAAGGGGACAAAGGGAAAGGTTAGAAACGCTGTTCGAGGCTTCTGAGTCCAACAATGACGTTTTATCATTTTTAAAAATGCATTCAAGGGAGTCGGCAAAGGCATTTGCTTTGTCGCTGTCATCGTATAGTGCTCTCCCATTATGTAGTATTGGCGGGGTGGGTAGCTTTCTCCTGCGTAAGCTGCGGGCTAGGATCCATACCGAGTGGTCCTCATGTGAGAGTGAGCTTATTTTGTCATGCCAAGTTTTTTCTCTATGTGTTCTAATTTGGGATGTTACCAGGTTTCGGAGTGCACAGAAGCGGTTTTTATCTTGGCGGGGATGAGTGCGTTGCCATAGGGTTCTGGCTTTGTTTCTGAGCGAAATTAGGCGCAGAATATTCTGAGGTAGCGTGGGACCTGCGATGGAGACCGGAGAAGGAGGGTAGCAGGAACGATGGATGACGTTGGTTAGGGTACTTGTGAAATCTTGAGATGCTTTTTCTATGTTGTCTGGAGTATTAGTGATAGGAGCAACGAGGTTGATGGCCAAGCAGTTTTCTTTAAAATGTTTCCAGTTAATTCTTCTTATGGGTTCTGGTTGTAGGTAGGAAAGGGTAGGAACACAGTAAAATATGGGGCAGTGGTCGGAGGCAGAGTTGTCAAGGTTAATGATTTGAAATGATATATTTGCGGATGAAAGAACTACATCCAGGATATCGGAGGAATGGGGGTGGTGATGAAAGTGGGTGGGGAAAGGTGGTGAGTGAATAGCAAGATTTTTGGTGAATAGAAGCTTACGAAGGGCACGCCCTCGTGTGGTGGTGGTTTTGCAACCCCAGGCAGCATGCTTGGCATTCAAGTCGCCACCTATTATAAGCTTTTGGTGCAGTAGGGATGAGAGTGCTGATAAGTCGGGAGAGTCTGACTTTGGGGTTGAAGGTGGGAAGTAGGCTGACCAGATATGTAGGGTCCCAGTAGCTCCTTTTATTGCTATTCCAGCAAGTTCCAGTTTTTGGGTGGATGGGGGTTGTAGTTCCGTGGAGAGCAGGCTAGTTTTGGATAGGACCATAATCCCTCCTCCAGCACCATTTGCCCTATCTTTTCTGATCACACGGTAATTTGGACAGTTGAAAGTTCGGTTGTTCTTGAGTCTGGTTTCTTGAAGGAGGATTACGTCTGGATTATGATTGGTTATTAGGAGATTAAATCATTAGGAGGTTATTAGGAGGTTCATTCAAGCTTCAGTCCCTGGCTTTGTTTTTATATATTTCTGCCCTCGTTCTCACGTTGTGCTATTAATGTAAGAATTTTCTTTCTGTTCCGGGTGAATGTTCGTACCTTTTCTATGACACCAAAATTCATCCCGAAGAAAATCCATTGCCCACAGGTCAGCATTTTTAGTCACCACAGGATTCCAATCTGCGATATTAAGAGTCAACTATCCGTGCTCTCTGCATTTCTTACCGCGTCGACATCTAGCGGTGAAAACTTGCGAAGGGGATATAACTCAGGTTTGCGAAATCAAAAATGAGTTTTGGAAATAGGAAGAGACATGATAGCAACAGCTAATCCAGTTAACGCCGAGTACCCTACCAATGCTCTCCTGAATATTAACGCGAGGCTGTCAATTGCGGAAGCTTTTAAAGATATTCCCGTAACCGAATACGGAAGGAATGCCTTGTTTAGACGAGGAGATTCCTGTTAGCAGTAAAAGGGATAGTCATTTGGAGCCACCGCGCCTAAAGAGGCATTATTGCTTGAAAGAGACAATTTTGTCACCAACTACCACTGTTTGCGAATGGGTAAGTACCGTTGATGTTCCCTTAATATTCGTCGGTTAGGAGTGGATTATGAGGTGTCTAAGTTTGACAAATGACCGTTAATGTTTTCAGTGAAGAGCCGACGACGCCAATTCAAAAGCGTACGTAAAATATTCTCAGCAGCACTGATTGCAGCGTCATCACCCGGGTTTTCCGAAACGTGTAATCCGTTTTGAATGCGATGCCAGCGCCGCGGCCTCCCCGCTACGTCGGAGACTCCCGTCCCGGGAAATATTCAACACCTTTCGCGGGATTGTATCTCTGTCTTGGCGTACGCAGTTATGAGAGCACTTAATCCATTCCATTACGCCTGATGAAACAGAATATGCTCGCAGCAATAGTAACAGCCACCATCTGGCAGGAGATTCTGGCATTTCCATAAATTCCTGATCAGTTTGAAGCAAATATAGGTACATCTAACTGGCCTTGCGCCGAATTAGATTTTCTTGCTATTAAATATACTATGTCCCTCCCCTCCCCCGCCAAGCGACATGCCGGGAACGAAATTCTCTCTTCATATCGACTCCGACGCCGACAAAGACGGAAAGAGTGAGTGCGCAAACGCCTACATGCCTCGCTCTTTCGGTCAAAGTAGAGAATTAATAAAAAATTGACGATTCGTCAGATTCGAGGAAACGTGAACGGGTGACCTGTTTTGCGGCGCTTTTGGCCTCGCCTAAGGTGCATGCGGTAAGCCCGAGGCAACGATTTTGTGGGATACGGGTTTTTTTATCATTTTGGATCCACAATCTAATTATGTCCCTATAAGAAATGCTGACATATGCGTATTAATATACCTATCACGAATTCATTCAACTCTTAGCCCTCAAATAATCCATTCGTTCAAATATTTAATGATATCTTCAAAAATATGAAATAATTCCTTTTAACTGCCCCGTGGGGTATCGGTAATATAGCCTGTATAATTAATCATGCGATCAGCTACTGAACCAAGTGCTTGGATCCGATTCTCGATGGCTTATTACACCCCTTCGACCAAGCCATTTTTTCTCGTGTAAGACCCTCTTGGAAAATCGCAGGGAGTACGGGGAAAATAACTTGCTCCCCTACCGTGATGTGTAAATTTCACGCACAGTAATTCTTTGTATGACGTGGGAGCTCAATAAGGAATGTTATTAATATGTTGGACTTTGTCCTTTTGCGAAGACCGACCTTCCATAGTTTAAAAATAGTTCAAACGTTAAGATACTCGGATTTTAAATTTAGAGCCAGTCGTACCAATGCATAAAGTACAGCCACGTAATACTTCTAAGTAGATTATGGTTACTTTTTGCTAGTCCGCCGATTATGTATTTGATGGACCCAAATTTTACAACCGTACATTTCTTAGCCTCGCCCAAGACACAACTTACTTCTTCGCTACAATAAACCATTATTTAACCTCGCTAAATTAAACCATTTCGCCCACATTCTACCTCCCTTTTCATCCAACATACTCTACCTTATCTTCCACTCATTCACTTGCATAACGTTCTCACCTGTGTGACAGTCTTCTACATATCTTCGCCAATCAAAACTCCCTCTATCCATCTTTCCTGTCTCCTTTGGATATCTCCCAACAATCCCTTCTCCCTTCCCACCCTGCTTAGACATTCTTGTTTTTTATTTCCGTCCATTTCACCTTTTCCATCCATCTTCACCCCCACGTTTCAAAAGCCTCCAATCTGACTATCGTCCTGCTTCAATGACCAAGTTTCCGCGCCGTACAAAACTGCGCTCCATTTCCAAGTTTCCACTAATCTTTTCTCAAAATCCTTATTCAGCGTCCCTGTCATCAACTCCTTCCTCCTAGCAAAAACGCCTTTGTATAATGTAAGTCTTCATTTTTGTCCGTGCTGTTATGATCACCCTGCTTTAAAACATTTCAGAAATAGATTAACTACCTGCTCCAATTTTTACCCTCAACTATTCCTTCTTCCCTCTTGAAAAACCTCCTAACCATATCTTTATTCACATTGATCCTCATCCCAAACTAATCACTCTGAATTTCTAATTTGCTCTGCAATATATACACTTATTTAGGTGACTCATACCATTATTTGCCTAATTATCACACACATTTTTCGAGTTAAATAATAGTGTGCCTTGGCTTAGTTGCGGTCTCGACTTGCTCACGGTAAGAAATGTGCACGTCAATTCTAAGTATCAGAACTGGAGTATGTTTCTCTTGCCTTATCATGATAGCTTACATTCCGCATATAGGTCTTCTTGTCGTTCCTTCAGACACGCGGCATTACAATGGGTATAGCGATGATCTAAGGGTACAGGATTTGATCCCTGTGGCTTGCCCGTGGGTACCCTCAGCTTTGCCCAAGGTGTGTGATTTTTCGGGTTCGAGATCTTTGAGAAACCACAGGCTGCACAGAGAAAGGAACAGGCCCACAAAGAGTGAATTTCACACTCCATTGGACCTGTTACATCTACATCTATGTAATACCCCTCCAGCTACCGTGCATGCACCATCAAGTCCAATCATGACACCCCTATGGTGAGTTACTAGGGTGTGTTCTACGCTCACCTATGAACTCAACATTCGGGTTGATTGCTATGATTTTCTTTCATTGCATCTTTCCTTTATTCACTGGTGAGCGTAAACTTTAGTGCACTGCATCATTACAAAATTCTTAGGTTAAGGTAGTGCAATTAGCGACTCGGGTGCGTCCAATTCGGAACTCTGAGTGTAAGAATCGAGGAGGTCGACTCCTTAGACTGATCCGGACTAGACCCCTCTGCATGGATATTTCCCGTCCGTCGATAATCCCTGGGGCGGCTGCGGTCACTGAGGCCAAAGGAGCGTGGGGGATCATGGCATGCCCCCTCAGCCTTGCCCCGAAATAACCCCATCGGAGGCAAGCGCTCTCGCCTATCCAAGGGGGAGTTCCTCCTCCCCCTCCTTACCGCGGGGCCCCAACACCCTCTCCCCGCCGAGAAATCCTCCTCCGTCGGAGTCTCCTGCCTCTTGATGGACCGTTTAAACGGCTCTGACGAGCCGAGGCGAGCCTATGGGCTCCCGGGCCCGTCTTGGGCCACAAAGGAATTTGCCAGAGGGGGCAGCCACATAGAGCTCGGCCAATTACTGCGTCGCTGATTCAGCGGTGAGGGGGTGGGGTCCGGTGAGGGATCTAAGGAGCCTTTTGGGGGGGAGCGGAGTCTATCTAACAAGGCTGCTGGAATGAACCGAGGGGCCGACCGAGCATTCGTTTGTCCACATGCCTATCCGCGGCGAGGGAGATGGAGTGTGGAAGGGGGTGGGGTTGAAATACACAAACCACCAAACTGCGGCACTGGGAGTATTGGGGCATTTCGTTTGACTGAAGACATACGACGCAATTACGTTCCATGAAATTGTTCCACTGTGCAAGCAGGATCTCTAATTTAAAATTTGTCCGCGCTGCGATTCCGTGCCTAGTATTCAATTAATCTCCGCTTGCGAAAATTTGCCTAATATCAAATGGTGGAACGAGCAGAACTATCGCTGATTTACTGATCATATTTGGTGACCTCCAGTTCAGAGAGAAATGATTTATTTGTAAGTTAAGTAGATAATTATCAAAGAGGCATGGTGTGAGTGCCTAAACAGCGGTTTCTTTATATTTGGAAATGAGAATCCTGTCATTCGTACGATTTTGATTTGCTATAACGTAAAGTGAAACATTCATATGAACCAGGCGGCAAGAAAGTGTGATGGGTAGAATAGGAATGGGAAGTGACAAGTTGCAAAGTAAGAGAAGGTTTTTCAGTAGCCACAACTCTGATTTAGTTTTATTCTAAGAAAATGTTAGGAGTATCACGGGTATGGATGGCTTTGAGGTGAAGATTGTCGATAAATGTATTAAGTCAATTGCATTTGAAGATGACTTGGGAAGAACTGTGTAGAGAATCGAAATGATTGCTCAGAAGAAGTAGGGGATAAAACGAAGTAATTTTTTTAATATGATGCATTTTAATATTCAGAGCTAAAAAGATTGGTGAAAGTAGGAAGCATAAGTTAAGCATAGAAGTGTAAGAAAATACTCGTAAACTAGATCAGGTGAAGTGGTTCATGTATTCCTTTTTGAGGTAACGGTCGAATTCGTAAAAACTTATAGAAAAGAATGCGTTTGAAAATTAATCATATTTTTTAAATAAAAAGGGAATTGATGGCATCCACACTAAATAAAAACGAAAAAAAGGATTGCCTGGAGCATGGTTGTGAAACGTGCCGCTGAATGGATTAACGAAACTCTGATCAAAGAGGATGAGTACGGATTTGGAAAATTGAAATGTCATTATGGAGTACCATTAAGAAAATAAGTTTAATGGTGAAGAGGGCAGCGAGGAATTTCCAAATATCGGAGAGAGAAATTTGTGAGGTAAGATTCAAGTAAGGGAGATTATAAGGAGTTTTCAGGGGTTTTGAACTGATAAAAGCCGTGTGAGGTATTGATGGTTATCCAGTGGTGAAAATATGTAAATGAATTGGTTCTTGGACGATATGAAGGTGATATAAATATGAAAATTTGAAGAAGAAATAATGAAGTTCGACTGAATTTAGAGAGAAGAATAATAAGGCCACTAGTACTTAATATATCGTCGTGGACCGAAACACTTTTAAACATTTTTATGAGTATGCTACCATAGAGTGTGGTACTGTGCTCAGTTTTTGCCTCCCCCCGCAAAATTCAAGTAGTAGGGACGATGTCGAAAATTTGATATGAAAATCTAATCTATATCTTCAGAAATCGTCGTTACCATCGAATCGAATTTAGCAAATGGAATCTCCTTGATACGAATACGAGAGACAAGGAGGTACTTTATTTCTCGTTCATAGCATATTCGAATAGCCATTATTTACATTTCCACATATTTTCAGAGAGAAATTAATGCTTACAGAGTGAAAAAGACAAGTATTCTTTAGCGCTAAGTCATACGGATTTAATTAAATAAATTAGCATCACGTCTCATCCCGCCAACACCATAGTCAACTCGATGTTTGGTTTAATATGCTGTAATTAGATCTCACCTCTGAGAGTCTAGGCAACACCGATGACGTACGAAAGCCACCACGTACGGGATGAGACGGCAGTTCCTTTTATGGTGTGATCACATGACTAGATCCCAGACCTTCCGATCAGTAACCGCTCCATCTACCATATCCCGTGCTTGCGTCAAGTAATGTAGCATTTAGGCTATACTAAGAGCGTAGAAAAATTGTAAAGAAACCATATTTTGTAGATACAAACTACAAACGAATTTTTGTCCGCCATCAAATTAAAATTTTTTATTTTAAAAATTTAGGAACGCATTAAGAATTCTTATAACTAAAAAAACCTTTCTCTTTAATAAATATTTAAACTTGCATATGCAATATTATATGAATTCTTTTGCTCCATACATCGTTTGAGTTAACTGCTCATGGAAGCATTTATACTGGTATCGCTAGTTTTCTTTCCAATTTTTACAATAAAAATATTTATCCCATGATGCGATTCTCTTTCCCGTTCGAAAAATAATCTTAAAAACAAGAGAGTGGAGCGAGCTAACCAGCTTTAGAGCAAGGATTTTTTTTAAGACCCTTTTGCACTGGCCTACTATTATTAGGTAGTCGCAGTTCTTAACGCCGAGAAGCGTAAATGCGATTGCCGACTCGATCGCTTACTGGTGCTGTCGAAAAAAATTAGGTTGGAAGATTGGGGGCGGCAGAAGACGAGTCTCAGGTCTCCTCCCTGCCCCTCGAGGCCGCTTCACTCCTTCGGGGGGAGGATGTCACTCGCGCCCGCCTCATTCACTCTCTCCTCGCGCCATTTGACGCTTTTTCTTTTCCCTTCCGCGCCTCGCAAGTGGACCGTGGCTACATAAAAGGCACTCCTCCAATTTGCGAATATTGGTAGAAGGGACGACAGGGAGAGAGAGAAAGAAACGTCAATTGAGGGGGGGTTGAGGGAAGGAGTGGGGGAGAGAGATGGGGTGGGGGGAATCGAAGCGTCATCCCATTGTCGCCTGTTATAAGGAGAGAGGCTCCCTAATGTACTCCCTCTGCTGAGGTTACGGTTGGAGGGCGAACGGCCGGATGCGAGTGAAGATGAGCTCCGAAATGGGGTCTGGGATGAAAAGTGTAATTGCAGTTCGGGGGGGGCGGGGGAGGGAGCGAAATGGAATTGAGCTAGCTGTAAGGAAAGCCTCTACTCACTTTGAGTGATGTGGTATAATCTTCAGGAAGCTCTCAAAAGGAATATTAGATCCAAGGCATGAATTGGTGGCAGGGCAAAAGTACTGTACTTCGAATGGAACTTAGAAGTTGGTAATAGTTGGTCTATTGTGCGGGTTCCTCACACAGCACATCTATGTTGCAACGGCGATACTGGTGGACTAGTTAGTGTTATTTTTATTTCATCAAGTCTGGAGAGAAGTCCAGTGGAATAGTATATTGTGTCCATTAGATGGGGCGATAACATTAAAACCAGAGTAAATAGAAATAAGAAGAGAAATATTTATTTTAATAATAGTGATATGAATATTTAGGTATTTCCCTACGGATCTCCACTCATCTATTTCCCCTGTCTCCCCACAAATACCTAGCGAAAATGACCTTATCTTTTGGTCATACGTAAATAACTAATTTTCATCCAGCTCTTTATTTCATATGCGTAAGGCACATTGTGAATATGTATTTCTCGAGAAGTAAAAATTTAAAGAAATATTCATTTGGAAACATAGCTAAATTTTTCCTATCCTTGTTTTTTCAAGGCTTAATGTATTTTACGTAATTCAAGGAGAAAAGGTTATGTGGCTGAAAAATAATTCCTCGTTAAAACTGAAAGATATAACCTTGTAGGAAAAACACAATGGTTACTTATCGCAAGACTAGGCTCAGTGAATTATAATGCGATATTAAAAGCATCTTTCTCCTTTTCACTCAAAAATAAAATATTGGTCGATATAAAAATCTTGAACCTAAAATTGATGAAGGATATTTATCGTTTGCGACATTATATGACGCCTCGGATCACGTTTTCGAAAATGCTGTGTATTACCTTTGCCTTTGACGGTCCGAGTTCGTCCATCGGAAGTTATGGTAAACTCCTCCTTTTTATGTGTGTGTATTTTTGCTTATTCTAACTATTCCCTATGTTGGATATGCTGTACGTCATGATCGCTTGCGTCTGCTCGCTTTTTTGTATCCACTTACGTACATATCACGTCAGCGATGAACGTGGACCCTGTTTCGTCCAGAGCCCGAGGCCGATGCACATACAGGTACCTGTACGTACGATTTTTTGCGGGCTCCGGTTACCCGATATCGTCCATACTCAGCAATAATACAGGTAAGGACATATAGCGGTCGAGTTGTTACTAGCATCTCCCGGAGAATGCTCCTTCAAGCGCTGCTCTTGATACTCGTACGTTTTTTTCCTTTGCCTGTATTCGTGTTTGGTTCAATGGGAGAATTCGGTCAGCTGATTTTTATTTCCCTTATTGGAGCTCTTTTTAGTACGTATTAAACTCTTCAATCGTTATAACAAGAGGTAATTATTAGGTTTTTAGGTATTTATTAGGACAACCGTAGGAGGTCTTGAGTTGTGACGAAAGCGTATTTTTCAGTGTCTTTTCTCCGTTCATTTTCATCGTCTACTATACAACTACAAATTTAGCTAGAAGCCGTACCAGGGGGTTTAGGCCAACTTCCACTAGATTTAGATTAGTTCTTATTGTTTTTAAAGGTTAGGAATGCATATTAATTTTGAGAACAGGAATATTCGCACGAGGCGTCTCTTGCTCCTGTGTACACGAATAGTAGGATAAAAAGCATTCCAGCTATCGAGTTTCCTAAACAAATACTGGATAATTCGACTAGAGCGTTTGCCTGATGTACGTAGTTGCGGTCAATATAATTATGAGTATAAATATTTGGTTACCAGTGACGTATTAAATCTTTAGCTAAAAAACCGTCGTCATTGAGTTAAGTATTTGATGGGTGAGATATTACAAATTTTTAAGCCATTTTTACTTGCCCTCCGTGTTACTAAAATCAATTTTCTTGTATTCCTTTTTTTATTTGCATATGTTTCGTGGGAACTGAAATTAAATAATGGTAAATATATACTTTGAACGAAGGTAGAGTGCTTTTAGAAATATCTTCGTATTTATATCTTTTTCTCTTTCCGCGAAGCAACTTTTAACAAACCTAATGAATTTTCTCATAACTTTACCCATTTCTTTATATAAAATTTTGATCAAAATGTGGATCAAAAATACCTGCCACCTATTCTAAATTTCTCATAAACAAAGCGAGATAACACCTTACTTTTTAATTGAATTTTCCTGCTAACAATGTGACGAAGCCTAGTGATTTTATGGCTTACCTTCATATTCCTCTGATGAACTAACCGGTGTGTCCCAAAAGGTGACGGATGAATAGGTGGAGAGGGCTTGGAGTGGTTAAGTGGTATACATTTAGAAACCCATGTTTCTAAATCCCTTTGATCTCGAGTAGATGGAACCTGGGTATTTTAAAACCCGCCGAAAGCACTAAAGTGAATGCATTAAAAAGGAAAACTTTAGGCCGGAGGGTGGAAAAAAGGCAGAGGGATGGAGGGAGTTCTCCATTTGGGGTGATGGAAGTGGCCACAATGTAACGACTACAAAAGAGTTTATGGGTTATCGATAAGTGAGGCGAGGCTGAAGACTCTTAATCAGAATTCAATGGCTGGTTTCGAGAGGGAGAGGAGGAGGAGGAACTAATGTCGCCGGTGCTATTCCCTCTCGACTCCCCGTTGCAGTATCCTCCCCCGCACATGTGGAGTGGAGCGGCGGCTGCCTTTTTCCTCCTCGCACCACCTCTTCGCGACCCCTCCCTCACACGCTTCGGCTTCCGCTTCACGCGGTCGCCACCAGAGCGTACCACACACTCCCCCTTCTCTATCCTTTACCCTCCCTCTCTGTAAAAGGACCATCTCCCCGTCGAATGGGGCGGACGGAGTGCGAGAGGGTGGGAGTTCCGTGTGGCGGTGAGTGCTTTTCGCTTCGGCGTGACTCACACCCCTCTCCGACCCCCTCCCCAGTCCCGACCCGTCTAGTGAGACGGGACCCATTCACCCCATCCTCCCTATTGCAACCCCCCCTCAAACCCCCCTAACTTACTCCCTTCCCAATCTTGCGCAGCTGCCGCCGACGACTAAAACCTCTCCCCTTCCCATCGGTCCACGACATTTCGTCTCCCCTCACAGATGCTCCCTCTATTCTGAAGACACGGTTTTGTTAAGAATGCCTTCATTAGTTAATGCCCGTGAGATTTGACGGGAGCAAGGGAGCAAATGCGTGATAAAATCCGCCATCTATTCTATTGCGCGACATATACCGTCGTTCTTGTGAGTGTAGTTGACGAGAAATCCATCCTTAATCGGGGCGAGAAGATTGGTGTGTTCAGAGTACTCTCGGAGGTCTCGTTCCAAGTAGCTTCTTGAAGACGGGTTACGGCAACCAGCGTCACTGCCGTGCAAGCGTACCTGACTAATTTTCCGTGCAAAATTCATGCAAACTCGAAGGTCGCAGTATTGCTAAGCTTCAAGGATTTTTTTTTGGTTTGGCGATAAACTACAACGCTCACCAAAAAATATGATTGCATTGATTATAACAAAATAGTTACTTCAATTTGTGTTTTGTTCTTAATAAATATTCTAATCCTCCAAAATCATTGCCAGAGATGAATTTGGAGAAGATGATAAAACTAATGGATGTATGAAATTTTAGACAGCATTTTAAGAAAACATGACCAAAGCCCTGTATCCGCTAACATGGTAGTTAATTAATAAGTATAAACTAAATTATTTCTTTAACTTTTTACATCTTGTCAATATCAGCGTATTAAATTTTTTTTATCATCTTTTCAGTTTTCAATGAGCCTTTTCTCTATTTATCCTTCTCGACACTAACTCTTCAAATTGATAATCTTCCTATAAATATAGAAAATTTAGTTGCAGTCATCAGTCTTCTCCAAGCATTTACTTTCAAATCCTGGTGTTCGCCGATGTTACTTGATGATTTTGAAAGATTTACTTTATGCTTATAAAAGGTTCCACAAAGCATTCATTGGCCGTCTAGGTGTTTTTCAAAAATCAGCTGAAATGTGAAATGTATTATTTAATTTTTTATCTCCTTTCTTCATATCATGAAGACCAATTTGCTGATAAATTATTATTCTATATGATATGTTTAATATATTGTCTCTGAAATAACCTTTCTTCCATAACATTAGTTTTTTGAGCTCCTTGCGCTATCTCTCTATGGTTTCTTCCATCATTCTCCTTTACGCTGTCGGTTCAGCTGATCGATTCGCTTGTCATTTATTATATTATCTTGCAAGAATTTCTGTAAGTGAGCTTCAACCGTTGTATTACAACTTATTGAAAAGCTTTAAAATATGTGCCATGTCGAATTAAAATATAACGGTGACCCAATGACAATTCATATAATTCATTCCTTTAGATAGCCATGGGCATCACTTCATGATTTAGCATGATAATCATTTATCGTCAGATTAAAGCAGTTAATTTTTCAAATTTTACGATTAAAAATAAACATTTTAAAATGAAATACAGTCAGTAACTTAAGCGAGCAAATAAACTTTCAGCCACAAAAGTGGTGATGGTTTCAGACTCATCTATGTGGAAATTCAAGAGATGAAATCATCCGTCTATTGAATTTTATTCGGGTACAACTAGTTTCAACGCTTCAACGTCATGATCAGGTCCAATTCCTATTGTACCACTTGATGGCCCTGAAGCTTTGGAACCAGCAGTACCTTAATCAAATTCAGTGGGTGAATACTGTATGTTCCTTATTTCATGTTCAATTAAGAGGCATTTTTCTACGCACTCTTCGACCTAATAGGGTAGTTTTTAAACGGTTCCTAAAAACTGTTATCTAGGTAACACGAGAAATTCCTTTTATTTTGCTCTTTATTATCTTCTTATTCAATGCTTCGCAACTATTTACTGCCTTCATTCTCCTTAAAAACTCTATTCTCTCCCTTTGTCAACTCAGCTTACCTAATACATTCTCACTTCTACCTTTCAACATTTCCTCCGTCCACTTTATTTGCCTCTTTCAGATCTCCCCTAACAACTTCCTCTCTTTGTTCACCATATTTTAAACTACAGCGTTCATCTTCCTCCCTGTTCAAATTATTTTCTCCATTCTTCCCCAAGCCCGCTTCTCAAAAGCCTCCAATTTCCCACCTCCTTTCTCTTCCCTCAAAGGACTATGTTTCAGATTCACAAAGCGCCTTGCTCCATATTAAAGCTTTTACCAATCTTTCTTCGGGCTATACGTTTGTTGCCTAGTGCTTCATATTGCCTTCATGCATGGCTCTTTACCCTACCCCATCTTTTTTTCATCCAGAGGCAGAGTGTTACTTGCGTAGAATATATTGCACGAATGAAGTAATGCCATTAAGCTTCAGTTAATGGTTCAATTCACTCGCGGTTATTTACGATGAGATGTCATTTACGGGAAATTTGTTTTCACTTTGCTATGTGTTCCATGAAACAATCTCTGGCCAATCTCGTGTGAACTTCCTCATCCTAGCGTCAGATGTTGGATGTGAAGCCGAACCGAGGAACGGCTTTGATGCCTTCTTTGGGAGCGGCCGCCTTTCAACCATGGCTGTGGCACGTGAAATCGCGAATTTATAGAAGTGCGCATTAGCGTAACAATAGGGAGGGAATGGTCTAGGGCCCCTCGCAAACCCCTCGGACGTCCTCTAGGTTGGTGGAGGGAGGAGGGCAAGGATTGTTTGGGACGAGCAGGGGGCTGACTCACCCCATGGCACTAAGGCAGATTATTACCCAACAATGGCAGCAGTATGCCCTTCCGCACGTATTTTCTATCACCGCCGCAGCCCGCCAAGAGCCATCATACATATGCATTTGTTTCGTTTAATGATTTTGCGAACCGTAGTGAAATATATGATAGCCAACTATCACACTACGTTAATACCATACTCTGTCCAAGTTCAATAGTGGTCTTCAAGTAAATTGCCTCTAGTAGTAGTAGTTTTTATGGGAGGCGACCGACAGTTAAGGTCATTTGCACCATTAGGGATGGCTGGGAAGGGAAGGGTGGAGAGAAACCCGGCGTCGGCATTAGCCTACTCTTGTCGAAAGGCACCAAGGGGTCCGCAGGTTAAAGTACCATTCCAGGGACGTCGTACTCACTCAAATTGCTCTCCACAAAGCACCTCAATTAGGGATCGAGATACCACTGAAAAATACTTGTTATCTCCAGGATTCGAACCCGGGTCCTCTCGCCGGGAAGCCTGTACATTAGCCACCGCACCATTTGGCGTATGGGTATATTTTCGACTTTATCTCGGGTTTTGTACTCCATTCAGTGAATACGATCAATTTTTATTTTCCTGCATATGTTTTATTTTCGTGATTTTCCTTTCCTCCAAAATTGTTTCTAATTGCAAGCTTTGGGTGATTTTATGCTTCATACGTAGTGGTAGCCATTTTAACTCTTTAAGAGATCCATAGCCTGTCTCCATTTCACTTATTTTTTATTTCCGTTTTGTTATCAGTTCCCCGTTCCAGAAATAGTCGTGTTATTCCAAACGGAGTATTTAATTGTCCAATGAATTTAGTCCCGTGTGTCGAAATGTATTTATTACTATATGCCTGGAAAACAGCTGTCGCTGTTATTTTTATGCCTGGGTACCAACAATCTTTAATAGTTCGAGGGAGAAGGAGCTTGATATTTTTGGATGAAACTGAACGTTTATAGCGTAAATCTGTGGATTTTTTTATCTAAGTAATCAGTAAAAAAAATATACTAAGTAAAACTCGTTTTAAAATAATTTATTTCATCGCAATGAAATCTATTTATATACGAGTAGTATATAAGTAATGAATACGAGTATATCTAGTATATACTCGTATTCATTATCAGATGTTTCATCGACTGAAAACAAAGTCCTTCATGGAAGGAAGATATGCGGTTGGGCTAATTAAGAAATCAGGTTCCGCTAGCACCTAATAAGACTCCTTCCAGATTTTCGTATTTTTTCCACACATTTCTTTCAAGAAATTTTGTAAGAAACTGGATTGTAAGTGAAACTTTAATTGGGGCCATGTTTAACTCAACTTAACATGAGCTGCTCGGTTTCAATTCAAGTTCTCTTTTAGAGCCTTACTCTAAAATATTTAATACCTAATGCTTATAATATTTAATTATTAATCGGAACTCACAAAGTACGACACGAAAAGCGATACGTAAATTTCTACCGAACGCTATTCAGAGCGAAACTATCGACTGCTTCACAGAAAATTGTATTTTTGCCTATTTTCCGTTGTCATTGTGTGGATTTTGTTTCTCTGCTCCATGTTCGAGCATTTTGGTGGTAAAAAAATTTGCAGACGGCTGTTCTTGCCCCGTGGAAGTGGCTGAAGTAGTAAAATTGAAATAAATATCCATCGACCTTGTGAATGAGTACTATTCAGCCGTGAGAGTTTTATCACACGCCCAGGTGGTTGCATTCAGGACGTTTGATGTTGTACTGTTAGGAGCTTCGTTGTACGACGTGATAGGGACTTAAGACTTAAACTAAGTGCCCTCTCGAGTCCCTTGCTGAGTGCTGTAGCCCATGTAAGAACAGTCAAAGGTGATACTAAGTACTTATCGGATTCCTATTCGTGGAAATGGTTAGAAACTAATATACTATCTTTCATTTTAATGGCTTCAGAAAGATCAGTATAACTACATCCTGATAAATATATTTTCAACCAATTATTTTCATAAAAAGTAAATTCATGAGATTCTTAAATAATAGGAAGGTTAAGATAAACCTGAAAATTGAAGGAAAAAAGCTAGAACAAGTAGAGGTTTGCCTATTTAAGAGTTATATAGACGGTGAGTGGAGTAGGAAAGATATTTAAAGAAGAATTTCGTGAAAAAAGGGAAAAAAATCGACGACCAGCACGTTGGAGATTAGAAAAGGCACATAAAACTCTAATGTAGTTTTTTATTACTCGGAAACTTGGTCCTAGGGACAAAGAGATTGGAGTAGGAGGGACGCTTTTCGTATGTGAATATGGAGAAGATTGAGGATAATAAAATGCACGGAAATTAAAACAAACCATCGAAGCCTAGTAAGGGAAGAGAGAATGATATTCAGAGAAATTCAAAGGAAGAAAGCAAATGATTGGAGGAAAAACTGAAAGGTAAGGAGATGCTAAAGACGCTTAGAAAGAATTAGTTTTTTACAAAAAGTATGGGTTGGAAAAATGATATGTATTATGCTATTTAGACCTTAGGACAATAAAGGTATGTAACACCAGAATCTATGAAAAACCTATCCTAACCAGGTAGAATACTGCAAATAATTATAGTTATAATTTAAAGCAAAATTAATGGTTGATGATCTGGTCCTCTATGTTAAATCGAGTGTATTCTTCACGACGAAGCGACACCGCAAAGTTACTCCCAAAAACATTTCCTTGGTGAGAGCATTCTCTCGGAGCAGAGTCTCAAGACCTTGAGAATTAGCCAACTGAGAGAGGGATGAATGGTTGAATGAAAGTTTAGGGATCTGAAGCGGTTTCCTACCTCTTCGAGACTAGACGCTTTGTCAGAAGAGAGAATTCAGTCGACAAGGAAGTTCGTGAGGGGCAATTCGCCGCAAAACGGAAAACATCTCGGATATCTCCGGAGATGACTATCAGGCACAATAATATATGTATCTCCCGGGAGTGCTTCTACATCATCGATTTATATATTAATGCATATATATACACACGCCACATAAATACACATGCATATGTATGTGTGATTTATATGCATATGTGTAAATAGATATATATATCTAAATAAATATTTATATATACTCTTAAATTTGTATATAAATCATATATAGAAATATATAAAGTTACATGGATACAGTTATAAGGAAACGGGATTGGAATATGTAAATGGTTTTGAAGGTGGAATCGAGCACATCACAAGCGTAAAATAGTTTCTTTATCGGTAGTTGAACCGCGGATCTTCCCCTTCCAGGCCGATGCTTTTGCCATGCGAATGAATATGTGTTCGCCATGTGCCGTTTTTTTATGTTTAAATATTTATGTATTAGATATATACACACACACATACTTATTCCTTTCTTATTGTCCTTAAGATTGGTGGCTTGTCCACCGAAAATTCTAAAACGTGTGATTTTCTCTTCGTTTTTGTGTGTTTCTGGGTGTCTGTTTTTGTTCGCTAGTCAACTATGTGCATTTTATTCGCATCCGTAAGGTTTTCACATTAGTTATATAGATATAATTAATAAAAATTATCATATACCATTAATATTTAACCAATAAATCTTCCTGATAAATGTAAATTTCCGAAAGTGCTTTTCTCCAGTTTGCTATTGCCCACTTTTTCGGCATATTAAATGAAAAATGAATCCCAAAAAAATCATGCATTTGGACCGAATTGGAGGGGTGGGCTCTCTTTAGGTTTTTTATAGACCTACTCTTGTGAGCTGGCGTCTGCGCCTCCCTCCCAGAAAAATCATCTCGCACCCTTCCTCGCGAGACTGTCTCCCCTGAAGGGAGATGGACTCCATCGCGGGATTCCGCCCACGGGCACTCATCCATCGGATTTGCACGGAGAAGGAGAGGGGAGTGCGGCAAGACGACATTTTTGGTTAATTCCCGTGAAGTGCGAATTTCCTGTTCATTTCACGTCACACGTACGACTGCTTCTGACAGTCTTCAAGGCCGCGAATGTGGACGTAGCCCCCGTGTGTGGAATCATAGCTACGAGACCAGGGGATGACAAATGCGTACACCTCCATGTGAATGGGGTATGAGGAAGTGAAATTAACTTGAACTTTTTCTGCAAATTAAGGGAAAAAGTCCTCATTGAATACTATTACGTAAACGACGCAGGGGAGGCTGATTGTACTACTAATATGGAAGACACAAGACGATTTATGCGTGCATATTATTCCCAAAAGGTAGATAAGAGGCATTTCCTTCAAAGTATTATGTATATTTTGACTTGTGGATAACTTCTCTTAATAAACTTCCCAGTGCTTTCAATGTAGAGGATACATGCAAAGTAATTTATTCGGAAATGAATTGAGAGGATATAATCATTGTTATTAATAGGTTCTGCTGGATGACTATAAGGCGACATTAAATGTTCATTTTTCTACAATCTTAATAGCCTCTCGTGCTGAATTAATGCTTTTATTCACCCAACGACTTCCTTGCGCCTCTTCTATCGTTACGGTTAACATTTAAATAGCTTGTAGCCAAGATAGGCATTGGGCGATTAATTTGCAGTAAATTTTACCGTACTGTTTTGCACATTATTCGAGCAACTCGGAAAAGCCACGATGGTTTTGTCGACGCTCAGTCTTAAAAAAAGTAAGTGTCGGTAAATTTTTATCTCATCCGGTGCGTCGCTTTTATCTCGACCAAATTCTAATAATTGTCCCTCCTTCTTTCTTACTTCATTCTAATTTCTGCTTGGATACGAACCATTACATTCGAGTCCAAGTTATCAATGGTTTCCTCCAGATCAATGAATGCATTAAAGGTGAGTTGGTCTTGCCGTATAATAATTCCTTTGGTGATTCGCAGAGGAAGACGGAGTTCTCCTGTTCCTCTACCATTTCAAATACAAACTGGTCCTCTTCAATGGTCTTCCACTTCCCACTCCATTTTTCAGTAGATTATTCCTGCCAAAATAATCTTCAACACAAGGGTCGTTGGACTACTTTTTCGCGAAAAATTGTCTATTGTCAATTTCTTATGTTTTTTCTCATTATAATCCTTGTTTCTTGCCACCCGGCAACGTGTACAACGTATTTTGAGCTAAATGTTTATCTTTTTATTTTAACCATGTTCCTAGACGTGGTTTACGTCGAAAGTTTGGTCATTCGCATTTCGTTGTGCCTCGGTGAGTTTGAAAATGTGTAAGTACGATTATAACGGGACGGGGATTGACAATTTTTCCACAATGCGAAGTCATAACTTATTAGTCATACGGAATTAAACGCTTCAAGCTCAATTCTGTAAGATTTCCTGTTCAATATTGATTGAAAAATCGTTTAAATCATTGAATACATATATATTTATTTATTTATGTTGTGTAGACAAATTCGTATCTGAAGATGTCGGCTATGTTACCCAACCTATGTAAACCAGATGTCCCATATTATACATAACATGATACTCGTGGTATATACAAGGCTTGTTAAACAGATCTTCGGCCATCTCAAATATTTTGAACTAAGCGACTAATTCTGAAAGCAACACTATTTAAAAAATCAGTGATTATTTGATGCAGAACATTATTTTAAACTCTGAAATAAATGTAAGTTAAGTTTCAGTATCGCTGGAATTATTACGGGATTGTCACCTCAGGCACGAAACATTGTGTTGACATCCTTACTTCCACACATTTTTTTGCGAGCACTTAACCACTGAATTTGTTTGTTCCATTAATGACCTAATTCGAGGGGAGTAAAGGATATTTCAGTGTGTTTATTTGTTTGGGAAATAAATTAGGGAGTAAATTTTGGTGACTCACCCTGGTGTATTCCGGTGCGGAAGTTGGGATGCGTGGCTGACAGGGAGAAGAGCCCAGGGTCTCATTTCTAATCCCCCCATCTCCGTTCATTGCGACCCGAACGCCAGAATCCCCCATTCCGTCGATGCACCCCCACCCTAAAAGTCCATTTACTCCCCCCCCCCCTTACTCCCACCCCAATTTTCCCAGAGACACGCCCTCATCCCATCCTTTCCGAAACCCTTTGCCCTTTTCCTCCCCGTTCGCCATCTCATATCCGCCCTTCCACTCCGACAGACGTGGGTGTAGACAGGCCTCTAAATACGGGAGGCTCTCCCTCTCTGTGTGAGCCCTCTCCCGGATCCCGAATTGTGTACATAAATATTAGGAATGCAGTGTGAATTAGAGTAATATTCGATATCATAGCGAGCTTTGTGGATCTAGCGTTTTCGCATCGAACCTCGTCGGTAATGCCCGTTAATGTGTAAATTGCTCATTTGCTCGAGTGCATTAGAGATCTGTGCATTAACTCGCAAGCCGCTCATAGGTCATGTGACGGGGTGTATAACGGAACCTACACTTCCTGAAAATCAATATAAATATGTACTTACACGCATGTTTTTGTACGGCGCGCAGACATTGAATTAGGATGATAGGCGTAGATTGGAATTATTTGAAAGGCGAAGTTGAAATGGACGGAAAGAAAAAGAAATGAGAAAGATCTGAGTATGTTGGAGTAGGTGTTTGTTGGTAGGAACCCAGAGTAGATAGGAAATATGTATTCACACCGTTTTGATTGGCAATGGAATTTTGAAAATTGTGACAGAGGAAAGAACGTTGAGCAAGCGAGGAAGGGATAGGGATACAATAGACATGTTTGGACGAAATGAATGGAGGAAGAAAGTACGCGGAATTGGAGAGGGACTTACTGCAGTGTCGGATGTCAGGTTGTGTTGTGTTAGGAGAGGCAAGGGAATGTATCGTTCTATCGTTGGATGGGCTACCTTCATCCAAAACCTACCCTAACCGATATAATACCGGAACAAACGTATTTTCACATACAAAAAAACTCTCGTGCGCTTAAACTTACAAGTGCATCATTAAATCATACAATAATAAGCATTATTTCTTGGAAAGCTCTCAACGGCTAGTAATGGGGAAGTGGGATAACAGAAAGGTGAGGATTAAACATGGAGTATCCTTCGACGACGGGCATCTGCAGAACCATAAACATCCAGATGGATGTTGGCGGCATCTTCACTATGCCTGAGCACGTCGAAATAACGGGTGATCAGGATGATGTGTAAGGGGACATAAGAGTAGGTTTTTTTGGACAATAGGTATCAAGGAAGGGTCAAAGGAAAGGAGGGAAAATTAAAAAGATGAAGAGGGAGATGCAACACTTTTTCAATTGCAAGGGCACATAGGAAGGCAAAGAAACACAGAGAAGTAAGGCAGAAGGATAAAAAAGAGATTTGGGGAGGGGATGGAAGAGGAATAGGTTTTCATTCGTGAGGATAAATGAAATAAAAGTGGCTAAAACTATTTTCGGATTCGCGGACAAAAATGCATTCGTGTACGAATGAAAGTGCGAAATACGGAAATACTTTATTTAACCTGCGCGTGGCTCTAATATTAGAAGCGTTAAAAACTGTGCTCGTAGCATTAGACGTTATCGATAACGCAGATTTTTATCTATATCCTCGAAGTTTTTATAACGGTAAAGCAGTACCTCATACATTTTATGCTTACTCCTGAGGTGGCGTTTACATTCTGCAACCGTGACTTCATCGTGTATGCTCTTTACTAAGGGATTCGCCTCAAATCGATTTTCATATCTCTTACATATATTTAACACCATGCTATATTCTCTGCCAAAAATATGATCAGTAATAGAGTGGTTGGGTAAAGGGAAGTCATGACTTATTTAGGACGCATGCATGCGATCATCTACTTGGCCGTACTCGGTTCAAAACTTAAAGGAATTATGATCATGAGAAAGGGCTTTGTGTAATTCTCTCCCGGTAGATGCCGCTCGGGAGCGGAATCAAATGCGTTAAAGGGATCCGTCGCACGAGGCGGGATCCGAACCTTTTAATTCCGAGTTAGTCGGCAAGCCTTTTGTACATGAATCATCTTGAATGGTGTTTCTGTATTCCTATGACCATTCCTACTCAAACTGTATGATGATTGCCCGAACAACTCTTATCTTAATCCAGGTATGAATTCATTGGGGAATGAATAAGATTGATTTCCTATGCATGAATAAAAATCTCCTTTATATATGTGTTAAGAAAAGTGAGCAAAATGTTTTCCTTGTCACTTCTATTTTGTTGGTAAACTTACTGAAATCAAGACGATCATACCTACATGTCAAGTAGAACAAGTTTGATCTTAAGAAAGCATCCTTCCATGTGGTTGGTTAACTTTACTCGAGACTTTATATATTAAGGTCGGCTATGGTTTCGAAATATCAATGAAACTCTTACGTGGTCATAATGCCACGATGCGGGGCATAATGATTATTTGAATTTCATTCTGTGTGTGGGATATATAGTTAAAGTATGCGGTAGCAGTTCGTTGATTGTTTTTATAATACTCACGAATTTGAGTCCATTCATGGTTAAATAATTATTTGAAATATTATCTCCATGTTTTCATCATCTTCCGCGTTTACAAATCAACCCCATGGATTAACAGAAATAAAAAGCCATGAAAACCCTGAGGCATCTGCAGTAAAACGACAAATTTAATTTTGTATTGCTTAAACGTATTCAACATCCAATTGGTTTTTAAAAACATCCTATAAATCATCCTTAGAACAAATTCTGTTACAGTTTTCACTGATGTAATTTCCTTCCATAATTTAGAAGGGAAATTTTTTTTTGAGAATTTACATGATTTTTTTGGTGTCTCAGGTTCTCCCTACTCCGTTATTTTTTTAATTCATAGCAATCTCGCTAATTGGATGACAAACCACTCCAAGCGGCTAATCAAAGCAAACACAAAAGAGTCGTAATTTGGGGAGATGGTCACGCCGAGAGAGATCCTAAGGCCCATGGATATCGGGCGGCCCTGAGGTTAGCAATGCCTTCCTGATATTTACGGAGAAAATTTAAAGCCACTTACGAAGGTGATAGACTCAACTATGTAAATTTAAATACATAGACACAACGCTTCCAGGGAAACTAGAAATATTAGCATCGCACGCACACATTCCCTAGCTGCTACTTCTTGAACCCAATCCTTCAATTTGTCACCCTTATATCCAATGCTCAATCAATTTACAAACCCGTGGTGCAATCGCGAGAAGAACCTCTTAATTTATTTTTTCGAGTTAGGATTCTGATATAATCGTCTTTTCCACTGCAAATAGACCTAAAGAATTTGGAGGAAGTTTGTAATGCATTTCCCATCCAATTCCCGCTCAAAATGCTTTGAATCTACCTTTCCTGTCTCCCTTGGATTTCTGAGTGCTGAAAACATTATATATTTTACTATGTTTGCACTTCGTGTGGTGAAATTAAAAAATGAAGTTGTAGAGCTTGGTGAAATCTAAAAGAATTCCGGAATTTTCGGAAGTTTGCCGTAATGAAAAAAAGTTATGTTTTCTATTTCCTCAAGGTGGGATTTCAAAAGGGGTAAGCTTGATACAATTGAGTTGGCATTTCCTCAACTCCGTTCTGCCATTACCTATTCTGGTTACCGTTGAATTTTGAGGTAGTATTTGCAGAATTTCACGAGTACAATCTTTACGGTCGAACGATAAACTGTGAAAGGTTTTTTTTACTTAAAAAACCTTTCACAGGTTTAGGTTAGACCCTTAAACCCTTAGGGTTTTTTACTTTACTCGTTTTGTGAAACCAAAGGCTTGCTTTGATATTCAATTATTTCGTTTTAACCTTTTGTTACACATGTGGGGCCATCCTTGAATAACATTGGTCAATTTTTGCCTATTTTTGCCCTTCTCATTATTCCCGATGACCCGTGAGATATGACAATATGCGCCACTTACCTTGCATAATTATTGGCGCTATCTTTAATGTCAAGCAGTCAAATGTTTCCAAAATGAAGAAGAAAGCGAATTTAGATTTGACAGTTTCATATTGCACTACGATTGCAGATTATTTCAATTGCAGGTTTGGCTTAAAAAAATTATATTACCGTGAAATGCATGTTTTTTTGTTATTTAGATATACGAGTTTGAAATTAAAACTAATATTTCCAGACACTGTTAATTCGTCGATCAACTGCTTAAATAACACTGCCGTGAGATTTTCATTTATGAATATTTGAAAAATGACTTATTTGGTGATCTAGGATAATTACGATTCTTTCTTCATAAACAATTGCAAACATAACGCAATTGTGAAAATTACGTAAAATTTCTCCTGGCCCTCTCCAGAACTTCCTGGAAGGAGCTTGTTTAAAGTTTACACAAACTAACGCAAATGATGTATCCTACTCTAAGGATATTCGGACTATTCCCTTAAATAATTCATTGACAATTCTAATCAATATCATCACTTTCCCATTTTTGATGTCCTCAAACTAAATTCGTTTCAGCTCCACAATGAATATATTCTTTTGCGTTAGAGGAGAATTTGTCGAAGGATATCCGTCCTTAAGTGGATAAACGGCTTTTGGTATTGCTCTTGGCACTCCGTGCCAAGGTTCTCTGTTGCGATAGCTGACAATATATGTGACCGATCTTCCCGGAAATGGGTTCAAAGGCGCTCTCAAATGCGGAGAACTCACGGAGCATCATCCCGTCTTCTCACAAGGACGACCCGTCTCCGCGCCACTTGGACCATTGATTACCACCGACGCGCAACGCGGGTGCCGCCTTTCTTGTTCCCTCGGCGATCTCTATATCTCTTCTCCTCCTCCTCCCCTTCCCCCATGGGGGCGGACGGGAGGCGGGGGTCCCTTCGAACGGATCACACCTGGAACGAGAAGTCGTCCCGTCCTCATCGCTTGGGAATTCTGGCTTTGGAAGTGGATGGGTGGGCGGATCCCAGGCCAGAGACGGTAACGGATGCGCGCGACTCGCGGAGCCCGA
The DNA here is from genome assembly GCA_037158775.1 of Hetaerina titia. NCBI lineage: Eukaryota > Metazoa > Arthropoda > Insecta > Odonata > Calopterygidae > Hetaerina > Hetaerina titia. The sequence goes on along the minus strand of CM073778.1, from coordinate 74,428,494 downwards.
GGTGAGGGAAGGACGCTCTCCCCGAAAAATTTGTTCCGCCACGCGCGAAGGAACTGTGACAATCAGTGGTGGAGGATGGGGGGGGTTGAGGGAGTGGTGGAAGGGGGCTACGGGAAATTGAATGAGAAGGTGGGAGGGGGTGGATACATCAGCTCTCTCTCTCAGATGTCACCGTCGCGACTCGGTTCTTCTCCCCTTCGTGGGTGCAGCCACGTGCTAAATCCTGGGACACCCTGGTAACGTAAAGAAATCTTCCATTGGGAAGCTGATACATCAACCGCATTCGCCAATGCTGGGCGTTAACCTACTAAAAGCATACTATATCTTTGATAATATCAGTATAAAAAGATCTTTATTATCGCTAAAGAACTACTCCCCCCAAACCGTTGCCTTGCTCTTATTGTTTCGCTCCCCTACCTGTGTGACTGTAGAATTCTCCCGCTTACACGAAGTTGCCCTAGCTATTATTATCTCTCCGTGGGGGGACCCTCCCGCTACCTACAGCGTTGGGTCACATTCCTTACCTGTGTTCTTGGGGAGGAGACCGTTGTATGTTGAATGTCCACGTGATAGTGGAATGTCACCTTCTTACTTAACAAATTCTAGCTTTCACGATATTAGGTAAATTTCGTACTGCACCCTAACGTGCAATTATTCGCTAGATGATAGTACAGTATCTATGCACATAGGATATAGAACAGTATCTGTAAATGTAATTGTATGCTTGTAGATTGAAAGGATTTTTGCATGAATGCGTACACCACTGTGGGTATAATTTTGCATGTATGAGTTGATTTTTCATGTGGTTTTGTTCCTTTTTATGGATGATGACCTATCATCCCCCCACACGCCCTTTCGGCGGTTTGCGGGGTATTATGTAGATGTATATGAGAAGTCAACCGACCAAGGTAATGTTTAGGATGGACACAGTTTGAACTACGCTACAGTTACAAGCCTCACCGAACAAGACATAACCCTATACTGTCTGCACTACAACGAGGCTTAATTCAAGTACGCAACACTTTCCAACACCCTTCACTTCGCCCAAAATCTCTTCTTTGCCCAACTATTTTCTTTTCGCCCAACGCTCTCCCCTTTATCTCAGTTTTCAACATTCAATCGGTAATGAAAATGCTCTGCAACCTTTTGATATCTCCCAACATTCCCAACTACTCTACTTCCCAACCTAACACGTCTTTGTTTATCTTTCATTCCGTATGTTTTACCATTTCAATCCTTCTCTAACACACACACACATCCTCCTTTTCTATCGTACACACACATCTCAAACCCTTTCTATAAACACCTGTCATCATACTAGTACTTCAACCACCATTTTACTACGGCACACGTTCTCTTAATTTGCTAACCTAAGTACTCGAAGTTTGGTTTGATTGTTGAGGATAAAAATAACCTAGTACAATCCCTTTACCCCCTATGTGGTAGATAAAATACACACATTCACAGGGAAATAAGGGGATCCAGTTTCTTTCCCTGTCCCATCTGTTGTTTCTCTGGAAGATCTGAGAGGTTAGCGGAAAATCACACAGCATGGGTGAAGCTGAAGGTGACCAGAGGCGTCACATCCTAATTTAAACCCTGACTCTTGGGTCAGCATGCAAAACCCTGCTCACTGAAATATCTCGCCACTATACATTCCAACTTATAATTAATTCCTATTTTTTCTGTGAAAGGTTGAAGTGACCGTTAATAGTAGGTAATAATCCAAAGAATTCCTGCGGAGTGACTTCATAAAATATTTTTCTCCGGCCCGCTGGTTGTTGAATATTTTTAACGAATTAATGTTTTTACAAGTTATTGATCACCTCCCAAACAATATGTCCATCATAGTTTCGTCCACGTCTTGCTTTGCGTGTTCCTATCTTCCTCTTATTCACCTTTTTCTCTTCCTCATTTGAATATTAGATCACAGGGGTGATGTAACGAAAACGGACGTCATTTCAGGACAGATACATTAAATACTCGTTATTCCTTTGGAAAATTTCCATGCTAAACTTAAGCATCCCGGTCACGTGCAGATAGTAAACATTACTTTATAACGTCATCTCCTGTTAATTCACCTTCATCCGCAAGGGCTTAATAAAGCCCATTTGGAAAAATTATTTCTGTCAATGCGTCATGGAAACATCCCTTTTTAAAATGAACGTTTTTTTATTATTCTTTCCAAAATTTAATCAAAACCGGCTATAGCTTGAATAGAAAAAGCCGTTTTAGAGTGTAAATCAAATGTACTCTATTAAGTTTACTTGGATAAGAACTATGGTTAACTTGTGAGTAAAGATTCACGGTGGCTTCGGAAAACCGCCTTGCCTTTGCTGAATGTTTTTTCGGCTCCATACCTTCCTGATGAACCGCAGGAAGCTCAGAGAAAAAACTTGAACGTCCTACTTAAAAGTACGTAAGAACCACATCTAGCTTATGGCTCATATGACCATTTTTTATAGAACCATCCTTTGCATTGAGAATTGTTTTTATGGGGCAAATTGCTGAGCTTAGGTTAATTTCAATTTGATCTTAGGTTTTCCTTCTCACCCTTTGCCACAGGTCTATCTGATAGCTCACTGGGTTTGCCATAAATGACAAAATGGCTTAGGCATGAATTGCAAGGTTACTGTGGTATTGCAAGGTTACCCTGTGATTACTTATTCATATATAGCGGGTCGCGGTAGTCCAGAGGTACTGACCAGGGTACCGGAATCGATTCCCAGGCAATCCTCTCCCGGCACCTGCAGCTCCACCCAAGATATGTGATTCTTCGGGTACCAGATCACAGTGTACAGGGAAAGGAACTGGCCCCCCTACCCTGATGAGTGAATTTCACACGCCGTCGGACTTAGTACTGAGTTAACTCTACTATCACCTACCAAACCGACCTTAGGGTTGATTAGTGTGGTTTATAAATATATATAAACCCAGTTATCCACGATGGACCGTGGAGAAAACCCCCGGAATGAGGTGTGAAATGGAAAAAAAATTTCATTTAATTTAAGTACAGAAGATGTGAGTGTCAGATTGGCATGATTACGGGATTATAATGACAGGAAAATGGCACATAATAGCTTTCTATGAACCATTCAAGAGTCGGGGTCTTAGTGCAGTTTTCAACTTTTCCTCATTCTTTTTTGCGAAACTCGTGGAAGCACTTTATCATGTCTTTCGGTTGGAAAAATCTCCCGCTTCCGAGTTGGATATTTGGTTTTTCCTTGGTGGCAACGGATATGGGAATATTTTCATAACCAAAACGGTTTTTCTGAAATAAAAACCATAGCATTCGGTACAATAAAAATCGGTTTCCAATATATTTTTTATTCACACACATCAACCTTTGAGGTCAAAATTTTATGGGTGCATAACCCTCTCTCTTTCGATATTCAAGTGTAGGTATATCGATGGGGGGAGAAGGCAGAAATGAAAATTCTCTGGAGAGGAGTTATTTTTAATATGCATTCTGTTACCTTTGCGATTTTTTTTTAATGTGACGAAATAAGTACTGACAATGGCGTTTTAAAAGATTAAATTTGTTTCTCAGTTCAAGATGGATTCCATTTCAAGGTGGTGGGTCTCTTTCAGGCTTTATTTCCCCGCAGGACTGAGCTTATATTTCTCATCGCAACTCACGTGACTCAAATGCATTGTAAACACCAGGCGGTAAAAAAACTTCCGCGCTCATTTCGCCGAGCCAACATGGCTGTCAGCTAATCTCCTGCAGTCATTGATACCGTGCAAACGGGCGAATGCGTCTTTGTGAATGAAGAAGAGGCGAACTTCTTCCATGAGGTCATAGAAAGTGATGTCAATTTCGTGAATCCAATTGAAGGAATAAAATTACATGGATTTTCTAAAAATGGCAACGATTAGCCATTCAATCGAGTGAACACGAGAATCACTTGGGTGAATATCTGTTTTTTTAAGTTATACACTTTTACTCGAAAAATTATTTAGTATGGCAAATAATTTTTATTGTAAACAGCCCTAAAAACTAGGCATTAGTTCCTTAGATTTTCATTACGTTGCATTCTGAGTTTCATCTATGTAGGGGGTTCACCAAATTAAAGCTGACTTTGCTCGTGAGAGAACTTTTAATAATAGGCGTAAATGAGGGAAGAATAATTTCGCAGATTCCGCTAGAAAAATAACTAAGGTGCCACTAGGAAAATTAAAAAAATGTAGTGGAGTCTGCAAAGTTAGTCTTCCCTAATTTAATTTTAGGGTGAGAATCTTCCACCAAGTAACGCCTGAGACAGTGCCTTATAACTAGTAATAATACTAGGTGCTTTTTTTAATACCTGTATAAGCTTTAACGAAAAGAGACCTAATCAGCAAAGCAAAGGTAGGTTCTAAAAGGTTCAAGATACCAATCAGTTTAACAGTGAAAAACGTCGAAAACAGAAGTATTACTGTGCCTTTAGGGAGAAAGTGAGTTGGTGATATTTCGCTTTCATTAGCTCCTGAACCCGCTTTTATGTGCCCTTAAAATCCTCAAGCCGCCTTTTACTATAATTTCTCCTCACTTCCCTACGCTCTCTCTAACTCGGCAATTAAAAAAAGGTAAGCTTTCCCTCTTTGATGGGTAAGCGATATTAGTTCAAGAATTTTGCGCATTATATCTTTGTGAGAGGGTCAATGTTTTTTTTGCGTTCATCCTAGAAACGAGTTTTTTTACCCAAACACAAATATTTCCTATGTTGCTTCATGTTGTTCCCAAATTATTCTCATTGTCTATGCTTGCTAACTCATAGGTTTTCATGAGCCACATATTCTTTTGATATTAATCGTTAAATCGTGAGTCTGTGAAATTCCCTCGGAGCATGTTTGCGAAACTTTGTCGTATTCTTCCCTTCTGCGCGATAGAATTTTAATCTCAAACTCTCTTAAAAGTGATGATGAATTTCTATTGCATTTTCAATCCTTCGTTGGCTGGTGTCATTTATCTCAGTCAACACTACTCAAAATAAAACTTGACAGCACGGCAAAGAATTTGTCTTTATGATAAGAATACGGATAGCATGAGTGGTATGTTGTGAGTTGGTTCTCAAAACAATTTCGCTTCTCCCGGTTATATTGAATCCTTGCGTGTGATTTCGTCTGACGACATTTCTGAACTTTTATAAAATTACGAAACAGAATTCCGTCGAGTAACATTTTAGGCATCTCGTGAGTTTTCTATTTAATATTACCTATTTTATGCCAATTTAATTTTATTTCATTCCGATATTGATTTAAGGAAATCCAAAAAAAAAGGAGGCGGAAAATTAATTTCTTTATGGTTCGCATTTCGTAAAAGGTTTATTTTTGTTCAAATTAATAGTTCTCTTTTTCTGCCTTTATTGTTTTATTATTCTTAAACATTGAAAGGGATTTTTTCCCTTCAATTTAAGTAAATATGTTAGAAGATTGACCCTTAAAGATTTATCATTGTGCGTTTATATCATTTGAAATATTTAAGATGCAGCTTTTTCGCTACGCATTTTGTTTTTCTATGTGTGGTCACTGGTATTCATAGATGATAATAATTTTAATTTGCTACGCGAAACGTTAATTTCATTAATGCCAAAAAGTACTCCATACGGAAATACAACATAGACCTTGAAGGATTTACACACGTTAGTTACAAAGGGATTTTATTGGTTCCATTTCAAACACTTAATGAAGCTTCAAGGTTGGGAAGCAATTAGAAGTTCCTTGGATGAGATTTTGGTTTCTGCCAAACCAGTTTAAATTCCTCTTTGGACTCTTCTAAATGCTGTAAGTCAAGGATCGACGAACTTTTCACGTGTTCTTCTCTTACGATTATTATTTCTATTGAAACTTCTAATGTGATAATTATTTATTCTGGGAACTTTTCCCGGGACTTAGCGTCCTATACCTTCGGTTATCCCTTGTAAACTTTTTCCCTCTAGTCAAAGTCAAAACTTTCATAACCAGAGACTTCTTTCATGAATAATAAACAGGTGTGTTTAATTTCATAGCTGGGACTCGTGTGGAGAGAGAGAGAAAGAGAGAGAGAGAGAGAGAGAAAACTCGTCTCCAGCATGAGACAGGCTGATGTTTAAATTAAAAACCCTAAAGGTTCTTTTCTGTTTCCTTTGAGGAATTATTAAGCTTTTAACGCGAATATATCATTCAAGTTTCTGCTCCATCGCATTTTAAAGTTACACTTGAGTTCCTTCCCTAGGCTTTTTATCATCTAGTCATCCTTAGAAAGAGCTCTAACCATATGCATTGCTGAAAAATATAAAATTTAAAACTTGAAAATAGTATCTAAAATCGCCAAGAGTGTATGTTATGCGTACGTGGATGCATAATTAGAGTTTCTTACTTAAGCGAAATTACCTGTCGCTGATTTCATTTTTAAAGAAATCTTTATTTATTATAAAATAAAAAATACCTATGCATATTGGTTATAATTACGATTCTGCCAAATGGGATAGGCTATAATTGGATTCATTACAAATAATTACACAATTTCCAATTCTCAGTAAAACATCCCTATTTAAGCGCTTCTAATCAAAACATTACCTAATTATATCATACTAAATTAAATATCATAGCATGACAATATCATTTTTCTAGACAACTGGCCACCCCTTTTGTAGACTCTTTCATACTGGTGTGTTAAGGGTGATCGGATCGCTAAAACTGTAAAGGCATCATGCATACCTACTGATTTATATTGAGTAATAAGTCGCTATGGAGAAGGTGAAACGGACCGAAAGGGATACAAATGAGGAAGTACTAGGGATGGTGGGTGAGGAGAGGGGTTTGTTGGGAGATATCCTATGGAGGCAGGAAAAATGGATGAAAGGCGTATTGAGCGGCAGTGGGATGTTGAAGAAGGTAATAAAGGGGAAAATGTTGGGCAAGCGAGGAAAGGGCAGGAACAGGATAGGGATGTTGGACGGGATGAAAGGATGAAATATGTACACAGAGATGAAGAGAGACCTTATGTATAGTAGATTGCTGGATTGGGTTTTGTTTGGAGTTACAAAATATTTATTTGATAGTTGTGTTCATCCAAAAACCTACCTTAATCGGTAGATTACGTAATAATAATAAGAGGTCGCTGGAAGACTCATTTAACTGACTGAGGCCATCAAATATTCATTTTTTAAGCTCTAGTTATAAGTTTATCAAATTCTAAGGCATGTTTCTAATTTTTGCTGAGGAGACGCCAGAATGAATGCCTTCTTTTTGACCCTCGTGTATCCGTAGACATCTCTTTTTCAAGATCAAATCATCAACTGTGTTTGACTGCAGCTTGTATATGAAAACATCGAGACACCCCGGAATGGTGAATCTCTTGGAATTAATTTTCCAGCGTATGCCGATGTTTACAGGTATATTAAGAGTGAATTTGCAGCTTTCAAACCGCAGAGTGCATTAACATTTAACGATAACCTCACCGTGTAACTATTTCTCCCCTGTTTCTAGCAAATGATTGTTAAGTTTGCTTCCATAGGCGTTTTCCGAGGCAGTCCCAGTGTTTAAAGGCTGGGGGAAGCAGCGTTGGGGGTAGGAATGAGGGGCTGGACGGGAGGGAGGGCAGATAGAGAGTGAGAGAGAGAGTGGAAAGGGGACTCGGTCGCTTTGATGCGGTAAAGGAATTGAAGGTCTCGCGGAGTAGGCGGAATGGAACCGACGTGGTGGTGTGTGTGTGTGTGTGTGTGTGTGTGTGGTGGGTGGGGAGTCGGTGAGGGGTAGGTGAGGGGAAGGGGGTGGGGAGGGGTGGTCGGAGGTTGGGATGGAAACCTGTGAGCGGTGGAGAGGGAGGCGTTGCTCAAAAGGGAAGATGTGGGAAGGAGGATTGGGAGGAGGAAAAGAGAAGTTCGTCACACAGAGTTAGTTATACGAGTCGAGGGAGGCGTCGTCGGTGGCATCTCTTCCACGGCTGCAGTCCTTTTCAATCCCCTTTCATCACCACTCACTCCACCTCACACGGCCCGGAAACATCACTTAGGGCCTCCGCGCTCCCTCCCCCACTCCACCCCATCCCCTCAAAAGAGGCGGCAGCAGCACCAACACCACTGCCACCCGAGAACGCCTTAAGAACGACACCAGCACCACCGTCTCGCCTCTCGCTAAGTGCCGACTCGCAACTCTCCATCCAGAAGACACTCCTCATCCTCCCCCTCTCCATCCCACCTCCTTAGACGGCTAATCTGGACGACGCCCACTTACTCGCTCCTTAATATCCTCCCCACGCATATCCTTTGGCTCTCCTATTGCGAAGAATCGACCGTCGTACGTGTTACCATATTTTCCGTCCGGAGACCGTATTGCCCTCTTCTTAGACTCGATGCAAATGTGAATCTCGCGGCGCATAGAGTGCATTAATGTTCCCTCCATCTGATGCAGAACGGGATCAATGACGACGGATTCGAGTTATATGGGCAAGTGTTGTGCATTCATGATTGAATTATTTCAGAAAATCATTGGAGGTGAAAAAATGATCGATATAATGTTGATTTATCGTAATACTCAGTATTGGGTTTGTGGTATTTCAAAAATTTGTTTCACGAAAGGAACATTAGTCGGCGTTATAACCAGCGTCGTCGATTCATGTGAAATGTTGTCATTGGTTACTAAGCGACCAAGTTTCGCACATTCTAATCTATTCTGGATTGAGGTGAGAATGTACTAAACTTCGTTAAGACCACCCTTCAAATGATCGCACTAGGCGCCCGCAGGTATTCAGATAAATTGCGGTGAGGTGCATGCTTATACTGCATTGTGAACCTCGATTATTAATGTGAATAATTGGATCAAATAATTGATAAATGTCTTTATTCACCGCCTCTTTGCTAAACATATCGTATCTTTTGACCCAACATCATAACTTTTAACATTATTTGCTCATTCATTGAGGCTTTAAACCTTTAAATTTTAAGCTTGATATCACTTGCCAACGTATTGCGAATAACATGTATACTATTCTTGGAAATAAGTCTGAATAGGTGCCTAAACTTGTGGCAAGATTTGAAAACGTCAACTCGAAGTCTCTTTATACATGTATATGAACGCATTCATAAAAGTCAGAATTCACCAGAAGGTTAAAACAGTTATTTCAATAATTGAGCAAAATTTTGGCGGATATTTTAACGAAAATGTGAACAGGATTCAGGGCTAATAGTCTCTCATTGAAATAAATTAGATTGAACAAATCAAGCTCATTAAAACTTAATTTCTTTTCAATACGTGTTGGGTAGTGTCATCGAGTCAAAAAAATTTTCTTCACCGTAAATGACACAGTGCTGAACCGTTAAATTATTCTGATTTAATTATTAATTTGCCATTTAAAGGTGAAAAATGTGTAATTATAGGATAACTGTGTTAGGTTACGTTGATTGATGACCTTGGCTCTACTCTCGGGCACTACCCTGGCTTTGTTCTAATCCTAAGCCCAAACAAACATGACAGGGAATAGTGTTCACAATTGATATTATCGTTTTTTCAATAGATCGAAGTTCGTGGCGCGGGCGTGACCCGGAGATTTCTAACTGCGTAAAAGAATCCCCTTACAATAGTAAGCATAGCTCTTTGAAAGATAAGTGACATGTTTAGGAAGGCAACTGCATTGTAATTTATCATTTGCCTCTATAACTATCTTTAGATCAGCCTTCTAAGAGCACTTGATTTACATTATTTATGCACCTGAAATATTTGCATTGAAGTATTGAATCAGCATTGACTGGAGGAAAGTTTTAATGTGTTCAAGATGGATAACTTCTTTGCATTATTCAATTTCTCCATATTATTAAAACCTTAAAATTTGGAATAGACGAACAGTAAGTAAAAAATTAAGTGGTAATGAAATCGATAACAAAATATAAATACATTAAGTGTAGAAAACAGTATACTATATATAGTACGTATCGAGCGGACGTGTATTTAAAGTCACTTCAATTATTAATATAATTTTACTGTCCCAGTCGTTTCGGTCATATTTTCACAAGCCCTATTTTCCTAGCCTGCTATATTTAATCTATTAGAACGTGATTGTTACAAACATTGTCTTCCTTAAACTCCGTACAAATTTGAATTCTTTGAAACGTCGCATTAGTTTGCAGAATTGAGAGAAGATTCCACCATGGAAGCAGTACATTTCTTTTTCCATGGAGAGAAATTTTGAAATCAGGAAAATTGTAGTTTGCGAATGTGGTAATCAAATTATTAAAAGAAATAATTACTCTGGCGTGGTAAGAGTGAGTGGAGGTAATTAACTTATCAAGTGACGCTGCGCTTTGCATTTCTTCATTTCACGTCATACGTACCGACTCAGAGTAACAAATGACTACTTCTTTGCATATAAAAATGAGGACGCTCGAAATGGATTAAAAACATAACACTCGAAGAGCAATTAAAAGGATCATAAATTTCCTCCTTATTATTCATCCTAGTATTTCAAAGAAGGCGGTTGTTCCCAATCCAAAACCTAACTTATTTATAATTAATTATCTGTTAACATTCATTTAAAATGACGATAGAATTGTTTTCTTCCACGAAAGCCGAATAATGACGTCTTTGAGGAATAATTTTTCATCTGTGGTATTTCATTTATTTCTCGCCCCTTTTTATGGTGATAAGAATGTTTGTTTCAGGTGATGTCTCACAAATACGCCTTAAGAAATTTAGCAAAATTCAATTTTAAATTATGGTATTATGTCTAATTTTACACGTAAAAAAGAAGAGAATTTGTTCTTATTTTTTACTTGGTTTCCTCCTTCTTAAGTTTAAATACTAGAAGGAAGGCGAATACTAGGTTAGAAGTACTCGCCTAAAATTCCTGGAGAAGAAAATCTTCAGTTGAGCCGTTCATTTTGTTCGCGTTTAACACCCACGCAATAGTATTGAGCCAAAAATTGTGCTCCACGCACGCACCTTGCCCCACTCCCCCTGGCTTCCTTGGTTTATCCGCGACGTGATTCTCAGAACGTTCAGTTGTGAGTAAGGAGGGAGGATCCGTGAGGTGATGTCTGAGGGCATTCGTTCTAGGGATTATCTCCCCTGGGGCGACCGCATGAGTTTCGGGCGGAGGTTGTCAACTTTCCCCGAACTACCGGAGTTTGACAATTATCCGCGAGGAGTCGACCATAATCCTGAAAATCTCCCGACTCCCTGAATGCCACCTTTTTTTTTTAAACGCTTGCGTCGTTGTCGCCTCAGATGTTCGGACGTACTTTTTACTCCGAAACTTTCTTTTACTTTTTTTCATTCGACGACAATTTGTCATAGCGAATAAATAAGGTCTAATTCGAAAATCTTGCATTGAATCTGCTGAAATCTGTCTTAAAAGGCATCCCGAGGAATTGGATGTGTGTCAGCGCATTGGTTTTACTTTGGCACTAACCTCTCTAATATTTTCTGTTCAAAAATTCTGCGTTGAGTAGGGATGAATTATTTTTTCCTCAACTAATTTCCTTTGTCGCATTCCTCATTATATAATCTGGTTTCTTAAACATTATGATGATGACAGAAATAAAACTCACAACCTTTGGGTTATGAGTTTTATTATTAACCATAAGTGAATAGGTTACAATAAGAATACGAAAAGTTGTTAGCTCTCCTAATGATTGTGTACATTGTTTTTCAGTATACCACTTTTAAGGGTAGCCAATCATGTATCCATGATTTAATTGTAGTACATCGTAGGAATGTGGGTGTTGATAGACGAGCAAAAGGTAGAAACGAGATGCATTTTATGTTGATTTTTGATTGCCGCTTTTTCGAGACTCCTTAGGCATTAGGGAGAATGGGGTTTAGGTGCCTAAATGGTATGCGCCTTATGATAAGGCAGCTTGAGTTTGGACACCCTACGCAGTGGTACTGCCAAATATGTAGCTAAGAATAAGGAATAAACAGATGATGTCCGAATGTAAATATTTTGATTTTTGAGATAACTTGTGCAAATAATCGTACATGGTTTTAAAATTGCGTAATACTGAGTACTTTTTACAATTCATTCGGCAATCTTTTATTAAATTTTTCCATTTTTATGTTATAATTTAGTAACTTGGGCGATTTTGGCTACTAGTTTCGTATTCATTTTCTCTTATCGGATTATATTTAGTCTTTATTTTTTTTTTAATTTTGATTTAATTATTGGGTCAGACAGTATTACATTTCATTAATTAAAAACTTTTTATCTAATGATATGGTAGTTCACTTCATGGTATGTTTTCGGTAGTTACTCTTTGTCAGTAATTGTTTTAAGATATGCCTTGTGTCGGGTGTAGTTCATTTATATTCATGCGTACTTTTCTAGCTTAAAGTATCATATTTTTCAGTTACGCTTAGTATCAATGCAATATTTATTCTCCAATTATTCCTTATTGGCAATTTTTCATATTTGTTGGTTTTATTACTTTGTGGGCTTACGTAGTGAAACGGTGACTCCTCTTGCAGAGGTTCGACGAAATAACGATGATTAATCAGTTGGATTTATGCAGATGGCTATATTTTTACTATGAATATTACTAAATATTTACTTTCTCCAAACACAAAATTACACTAGGGTTTTTTTCCGTAATGTTTATATACCAAAATGAGATTTAACAAGCACACAAACGAGGCGTGGATACTTCCACGTTGACAAGGATGACGTTCTTAGCAATAAAATGAAGCACCAAATAAATAATTTTGTTCTTACCTCTACATTTCAAATATACGTGGGTGGTCTGAAAGGTTCCGAATCAGAAAATTTCAGAAAAAATGTCTTGTATCCTTGTTAGGTCAGAAACTTCCATCCCTTCCTCCCCTTCCATCCTTTGTCCCTCTCCGTGGGGGAGCCCTTCTCCTACCTGCAGCGTTGGGCCAAATTCCTCACCTTGGGTAGGAGAGCGTTTTATGTTGCACGTTCTTATGGTTTCGCCTTGCTACTTACTAAAATCTAGCTTGCACGTTCTTGGATAAATTTCTTGCTGCATCCTAAGGTACAATTATTTGTTATAATTAAGCATATGTACTTGCATGCTTGTGGAGTGAAGGGAGGTAGATGTGTATTTGCATGCGTGTAAAATGATAGGATGTTTCTATGAATGTATGCACTTCTGTGGATTAGGGTTTGCATGTGTGTGTTAGTTTTGAATGCGGTTTTTCTTTTTTCCTTTTTTTGGGTGGTGACCTAACACCTCCCGCCACACGTCCTTGCGGTGGCTTGCGGGGCATTATGTAGATGATGTAGAAACTTTTCAGACACACCTTTGTGTGTATCTTCAAAAACTTGATAAAATAAAGTTATTACAAGAATTTAACTACATTCATGCGGAAGACGTCAAATTTATCTTCCCTAAGGAAAGCTCTGTCTTTTCCCACTTGAGCCTTCGTTTTTTCAACGAATAAAAATGTCCTTTCTCTAAGAAAAAATATGGCGCCCACCCTGAATCAGGCGATTTAGGCGCCTAAATGATGAGTCTGGATAAAGCTTCATAGACTTCGATGGTGAGCATTGAACTGCACCCCTCAGTTTCTTCTCATACCGGCAACTAGTAAAATCCTAGTTTGGAATTGCTTAAATAGGGCACGAGGTTGGGCGTCAAGCACGACCATGAATTTTCAAGTTCTCCCAATACTCTCTGCTCTCTCTCTGCTCGGTGCGCGCCGTCGCGTCGTCTGGGGCTCGTGGGTTCCCCTCCGGTGAGTCCGGAGAGGGGTGATCCGAGTAGGCAAGCAGACGGCGCGAACGCCGCGGGCGTCCGATTTCCCTCCCCGCCCCCACTCTGCCCAAGGGCCCAGACTCTCACGTCCCATGCGGCTGGCCTGCCCTTGACACGTAGGCACAGCCGCCTGCGCGTGTGTTCGAAACCCCGACTTCAACTTACCGAGCGCCGTTCGTTCGTTCATTTCCATCCCTCGGCCCTACTCGATATCCAGTTTGCATGCATCCGTCTGGGGATTCGGGCAAGCCCTTAGGGTATTTGGCGAGGGGTCGATGCAGTGGAGGGTTTGCCCCACCACCCCTCACAAAAGGGCGTTGCGTGGGCGGGTACACCCGGAGGGATGTTGCGCGGCAATCGCGCGTTACGGAAACCGAAATGGAGCCATTAACTTTTTTTTGGGTCGCCGTTGTCGGATTGATTCATCGGTGTAATTTATAGGCATCATCAGTGGAAGGACCACACGTTCGTTCTTGACTTCGGTAAGAACGACATTTCACATGCATTTGCGTTTAGCTGAATTGTATAATTCATGTTTTTTTCACGAGCATGGTCTGGATATTTGCTGAGTTAGAATTGCAAAATTTAGACGTGCATAATTTTATTCACCATTATTGATGTCCGGAAAAAACATTAACCTCTCTGCTGACCGGCGATTCAAAACCAGGAGCGATTACAATTCCCTGCTGATAAGTAGATGCGAGAGAGCGTCATAAGAACGGGAAGGCCGAGGGAGATCAAAGAAACAGAGATCTAAATGACTATTAGCGTAGACGTCATTCTTATGAATTCCATAGTTCATGATTATTTCGTAACCTGAATAGAGTTGGTGTTCAATACATCAGCTTAAGATCAGGCAAAGGAATAATCACCATCACTATTTCAGTCTTAAGATTGGTTTAACTGCAGCTCTCAATTCTTCCCCATTCAGTGCTCATTCCCTCTCACCCCCTGCCTGATAGCTTCTCTGTTGTACATTCCTCATAATATGTCCTGTTTAAGACTAAGTCTCTTGATCTTCCTCATGGGAAGATCTTCCCTTCCATTTGTGCCTTCTTTTATGTTTCTAACTAATCAATTGTCCTTGAAGGTGTGTCCAATTCAACTCGTTCTTCTTTGCTGAGGAGTTTTTCATATTGCCTTTCCTCTTACGCTCTTCTATATACTTCCTCGCGCCTCACTTTGTGTGTCCTTTAAATCTTCTGTTATATTGGTATATTATTATAATTATTTCGTCGTTACAAAACCTTCCAATATTTTCTCTCGGAACTCCATTATACGAGGGTCATCCGGAAAGTAGTACCCGTTCGTGAAATAAAGACACAAAAGTAAATATTAACAAACATAAAAAATTTTATTTGAAAGAGGATACTTTAAACTACTTCTCAACATAATCTCCAAGCAAATTAAGGCATTTGTCATAACGTGTGACAAGTTTCTGTATTCCTGCTGCATAGTCCTTCGCCGCCAGCTCATTGAGATACAGGGTCACTCCTTCTTTAAGTTCTTCATGCGAGGGACCCATCTTGCACAAATTTTTGCATAATGCAGATGGTGTTTAACAATTTCATGAACAATTGTTCGAGAAACATTGGGAAAATGCTCACAGATGTCATCAATTGTGACGCGCCGATCGTTCCTCACGAATTCGTCAACTGAGCTCACCAGTTGGTCTGTAATGACAGACGGTCTCCCCGAACGCTCATCGTCGTGTGACTCGTCCATTACATTGTCTCCATACACCTCCTTTAATTGGCGATGAATATCACATGGGCGAACGTTTCTTGCATTGAGGAATTTAATCACTGCCCTCACTTCACAACTGGCGGCGTTCTCAATTTTTTTAAACATTGCAAACAATCACAGAAACAACACAGGCAATGCTAGCGTCACGCAACTTGGCTCAGAGAAGGCAGACAAGCCACTGAAGCTATCTGACCTCGTCCAGCGGCTACTCGCGTCGTCAGCACTTCATGCGGCACGAACGGGTACTACTTTCCGGATGACCCTCGTACCTTTCCGTGATGAATTAACCTTTAACCTTCGCCGTTCGCTTCTTGATCTTGTAATTCCTCCCGTGCCAAGAATGGTACCATGAGCATCTTTTGAACAAAAAAGAGCGTATTGTGACCATGTTTCATATTAACATTGCCAATGCATCTAAAACGATTCGCGGCATCGTCAGTTAATATGATAATTAAGCCCGTTGCGTGAGGGATAAGGAATGTTCCTTCAACTTTCCTTCAACTCCATCAATATTTGGCGGAAAATGAATAATTTTGATCCGGTATACATCGCTTTGAAACTAAGGCTGAATTTCAAAATTTAATTTCTTTTGAGGTCTAGAGGGCTTAGGTAAAAAAACACTTAAAGGACCATGGTGTATATAAACAACTCCAACTTGAACATTTAAATCCTAATTGGTTCAAAAGCGGTGCCGTCGAACTTTGAAACTAGAGCCTTCAAATATCTCGCTTATTTGATTCTGAAATAGTCGAGAAACTGAAAGCGGATTCTATGGATCCGCAATGTGTGAACAAAATATATAAGCAGATTAAAATCCCTTTCGCGGTATCTCTTCCTTTTCATTTTCAGCAAATTTGCAGGAGTTGTACAGGAAGTTATATTTTGAGCTAATAATTTGTGCTGGCCACCAATAATTCCTATCCATGAAATACTTCCTCAATTTTCTTCAATAAATAGATACATGCGGAACAGATAAATAGGTACATTTATAATGCCATGAATTTGTACATACGAGTATCTTAATACCTCATCAAACACCATCTGAAGATTCCGCCGTAAACATTTACAATACGAAAATTGAGAGAGGTGGTGCGATAAGTGACCGTAGGAACATGATCCATTTAAGTTAAGACTGTAGTGAATACATAGGTAATGTCCTCCTTTTATGTGTAATCATCTCTTTAAAATGTTAAAATCAATTCATTTACGGAATGAGTGTGCAAAAATCGGCATGCCAGTTTTTTTTCAATGAATTGAATCTAAACTAATAGCAGGAGTGACATAACGAAAGCATTTCTTTCATAAAGAGACTTGACTTGAGACTTTAGGGATGTTTTCATTGTTGAAATTAAAATCTGCGCCTGAAGCCTACAATCTGCATTTATATTACGATATATCTTAACTCCCAATTATATTCTCATTAATGCACGCCCGCTTTTGCAGCCAGTACAACTCACTTCCGAGGACCGAGCTTCCATGGCAATCCGTTCGGGTCTGAGCCACTGGATTGAGAAATAAATAGCACCACTTTGCCGCAATCAATCGTAGCAGTCGACAGGGGGTCGCAATCGGAAGCCCTCTCTCCGTGAGCAGGCGGCTTCTCTCGGGAAGTAAGTATTTATCCCATTCAAATGACCGGCCACGGGAAGCAGGAGATATTTTCGCGATCATTAACTCCGCATTCGCCACTGCGATCGATTCTGGGCTTATACCCCGGGTCTAATTAAGGCGGCCACTTGCTTGGATTTAGCGCTCCGTTAGCAGTGAGGACGAGGTTTACGATGGAGGAGAGAAATGAGGGGAGAGAGAGAGAGAAAGAGAGAGGTGAGGAGTTGGAAGGGTTTTTGGGGGTAGAGTCGAGAATCCACATCGCCTATTTCTTTGGAAAATTTTGAAACAATAGCCGTGGAAGTGAATGCGAGAGAGGGGGTAGGGGTTGGCGGGCGGGAAGTGTGTCTGTGAAGGAAAGGAAGCGATGGTCGAGGCGGGAAAGGAGACGTGAAGAGATAAGGAAGGAAGGTGGAACGAAAAAAAAGGTTTTCCTGGAAAATAAGACTCCCTCTTCCTCCTTCTTTCCCCCCTCCCCTCTTCCCCCTCCGCCAATTAAGACGATTCGATTTTAAGACGGCGACATGCAAACTAATTACAAAGTTTGACGTCGGCCACGGTGAACTTTGGTAGTTATCTTCCTGTCGGAGGTGGAGGGAAGGGGGATGGAGGAATCATTCCCTCCAGTCCGTTTTCCTCCTGAAATGGAAACGTTCTTTCTCGCCGAGGGGAACGTTACCCCGAGACCTATGATCGCCCCGTCGCCGCGGGGCGAGGCCTTCTGCCCGTCTTTTCGGTCCACTCCCCACCCCCGCAGTCGCCTTTCACAATGAAGCTTGTCATATAGGCGGCGAGAAGGAGTCGATCGCCACAACACGTTTCGGGGAAGTTCGGGCCACGACAGATGCCCGATGGTCTACGTAAGGAGACCGAGAGCCTTCCACCCAAGTTCGGTCAAGATCTCATTTTGGTTTCGTTTTCCTTCCTTCTAAGCCCTCCATTATTATGCGTGCATTTATAGCGTTTGGTTTTACTCCGAATAGTACGTTTCCTCAGCACGCCTTCGGACTTGATCAATGAAGCATAATTATTTTGAATAGAAGTAGGTTGGTAATCCTTCTAAACCACGGGTCCGGTTTCGATCCTCGGAGGAGAAGGGTACCTCATTTATAAATAGAACTCCTTAAAGAGAGTGCACCGTCCGTTCGATGTTATGCCTAAATTATTATTATTATAGGTAATCTACCGGTTAAGGTAGGTTCTGGATGGACATATGCTACTGAAAAATTATCTTGTTCTCCCAACAAAACACAGCCCAACATTCTACTATACAAAAGGGCTTCATCTCTCTGTATTTCCTTCCTCACTTCATCCCATCCAACAACCATATCCTACAATCCTGCCCTTTCCTCGTTTGCCTAACATTTTCCCCTATATCACTGTCTTTAACATCCCATTGCCAATCAATATGCTTATAAATTCTCTCTAACTTGTGGAAGCTTCTTTGCCAGGCGCAAATCTACTATTATAGGTATTCTATCGTTTAAGGTGGATTTTGGATGGACATAGACTATAGGAGATACTTGTATAACGATTAGGGTTGTATTTCTTTGCCTCTCCATGCAAAACGCCAACGTGACATCTTGACTGCAATAGCCTTCTCTTTACCCTGATGCTTGTAGATAGAAGTAATTTGTATCTGTATTTAAAGTGATTTTATATCCCTACAAATTAACCATTGCCTATTCTTCCCATGAGGTCTTCTGGGTCAAAACTTGATTACACTATTCTTTCTCATGACTCTGAAATGTTACTTACAATATGGTAGAGAAGAAATTGTCTTATTTTTGACCCTCCACGGTTAATTTTTTTGTCTAATCGAATGGACAAACATTATCGATAATTTGTCAAATTTTTTCCTTCATTTATTTTTAAACTCCTCTTCTTCAGTTCTCTGTTAAGAGTCACTCTCCTTTTTCTCTCATGCTACGAAGAGTATAAGTTATATCTATTGTCACGTAAACCACTTTTATTTGGATATGTTTTATGACTATCGTCATTCTATTTTCACAGTAAGGTAGCTTATTGGTTATATATAAACATTTACGACACATATTAATTGAAGAGTACTGACCTCAATTTCTATGATTACTACTGGTAAACCGATAAATCTCGCGATGGCGTAATTTCTAGGTTCCAGATATTTTTAGATAGCGCAAGGCTATTAACAAGGGTAAAGGACGGAGAGTCATACACGGATCATTTGCAAGTGAATAGGATTTCATTTCCCTTAATATTTGAAATTCGCTAATCTGGGAATTTTTAGTTCAAGGTTAGCTCTGTCTTCATCGTTCTGTTCATAAATAGTTGAACACTGGTTTGATGTATCATATTATATATCTTCTCTATTCCTCCACTTTAATCAATCGTAGTCAGTGAATTAAGTTCAGGAAAACTAGTTAATGTCATCATAACATTTTCGTGAACTGCTATTCTCTCTAGCAGCTAGCATAAATTCTTGGCCTAATTTTTTTTACGCATTTATCTGTAAAGTAGTATTTGACACCTGGAAATACAACATATTACTTATACAGCATATCCCACAGTTTCTTTTTTATACATTTATATACTTTTCTGAAACTAAACTATTAATAAAGCCTTGAGTAATATGCGTTGAACTTAACGGCGCATGGACTTATCGAGGCGAAAGGATGAGCCTAGATCGATTTTTTAAATGTGTGGGTATAGAGTATGTATGAGTATATATGTATGGGTATGAGAATTTGGGTATAGAGGAAAAAAATTAGACCGAGGGGAACTTTTACGTATAGCGAAGTTATAGTTTCGAATGTATGATAGGAAAAGTGAGGAAGTTGCTCGGTGAAACCAAAATTAGTCAAAAAAGTTGAAAAGGTATTAAATAATCATTACAGAGGAAGGAAAACAAAATAAATTGGAGTTTATAAAGGTGGGAAGGAGATGCGAAATGAAAACTGAAAAAGAAAATAGTGCATGTGGAAACGAGGTAGTCCACAAACAGAGTTTATACATGATAATTGTCCGGGATTGTACAAAACCTACCTTTCATTAGTGAATTTCTATGACTAGTGTAGGTCTAGCTATATTTCTCGGTAATAATGTGGATTCACCCGCAAACTATCCCATTAGTCAAATGTTAATTGCTACACATGCTATAGTTCCATGTTTTTCTCAGGATTTTTTTCGGCAGGATGGCAGTATGCGTTTCGTCGGCAGTCCTTTTATCCAAGTTGCACTTCACCCGTAGGTGCGCTCGCTATTTGGGTCACCAACCTTTGCAAGAAGCTAGTAGTTCAAACAGAGCCTGAAAGCAAGGAAAGAGCCAAGGGTGCACTCCGGTTGCCTCCCCTCCAACCCCTCCCGATTTATTCTATTTCCCTCTGCCGGTTTGGCCTTTATCCGTGGAACTAAAGGGCGGGGAGTTCCATCACTGTCGTCTCCAGCTTTCCTGCGACTGAGACCCGTAAGAAGACTCGCAATCGGGTCACCTACAATTGGAGAAAAGAGCAGGCCTACTTTCCATCAGTCCTCCTGGACGACTTCCTAGGCTTTAACTATTCTTGAAGTTCTCTGTGATTTGCAATGTGCAAGTAACTTTATTGGAAGGAAAACAAGGTAGTCTTATATTGTTTGTTGCTGTCCAAGTTTTTTATTCAACACTTCCGTGTTATTATCCGCGTTTCCGACGATATCATCAACACACACACACACATATATATATATATATATATATATATAGTATATATATATATATACAAATATATGTATTATTTAGAAGCACTCACGAGAGAAATATAACTATTTGGATGGGCCAGTAGAACACAAAATAAAATGCTTATTTTCTTTCGTCTACTTCTCCACAAAGTTTCCAATAAATCCTTCATAAAATCTCTCCACCCAAAAAATAACCTTCCCGCGAACGAACGTCATGATCTAAACCGTACAGTCCAATCCCAACATCGTAGTCTTCACCGCCGATAATGCCTCTTCAGTAGTAATTCTAAACACCAATGATTGCATTTCCGAAGTCTCGGTCACCTTCAATAATACTCTCACCAACAACCAGACTTCAACTTTCCAAACAGAAATTCTGTCTTTCCTCCTCTGATTTGCACTAGAAGAAGACCTCATCTCCCAAGACATATTTACTTTCATCCCCAAACCCCAAAACACCCCAGTTTTATCTCCTCCCGAAAATACACAAACATAAAATCCCCTGTCGCTCTTTAGTTTCCAGTTTCAACTCTCCCATCGAAAAAATCTCCGCATTCCTTGACTACCACCTACAGCCTCTTGTACTCTCCTTGCTTTCCTTCACGAAAGACACATATCACTTTCTCCATCGTTTAAATTCTCCTTTCCCTCCACCTCCAACATCCTTAAAGCCACCATCGACGTTACCTGCCTATATACCTTATTCCCCAAGCAGAAGGCTTTTCCTCTCCAACATTATCTTTGTCTACGCCCTCTACCCTTGCGCCATTCGACCGAATTTCTCCTCAATTTAGCCACATTCGTCCTGACAAAAAACGCATTTTCGTTCCAAAATTATTTCTATTTAAAAACCAAAGGCATAGCGATGGGAACGAGAATGGTACCATCATACGCCAAGCTCTTCATGAACCACCTTGAAGGGACTTTCCATTCACAGCAACCCCTCCAATCTCTTTTCTGGCTCCACTACATGGACGACACTTTAATTCTCTGAACATATAGCTCTGATTCCCTCAATACTTTCTTATCGGCCTTAAATTCTTCTTTCACAGTTAAATCCACTTCTCCCACTTCATATTCCACCATCACCTTTCTTGACACAGAAATCTCATTTCACAATAACATAGTTACCACTTCAGTACACATCAAAGCCACCAACCATCAGAAACACCTACAATTCACCAGCTATCACTCTTCTCACACCAAACGCTCGATTCCTAACTCTCTCTATCCGCGGACACCGGAGTTGCTACACCAAAGCCACCCTTAACAAATTTCTCCACGATCTACAACATACACTCCACAATCGCGGTTACTCAGGAAATGTCGCACAGAATAAAATCCACCGCTCCACTCGACCACACACACCACAGAAAAACAACCCCACATCTGACGTAAGACTCAACCTTTGCACCACCTACTTCCCCGGATCACACAGAATTAAACCTTTCTTAAAGAACTTTACCCTATTTTACACGACAATGACGCTACCTCATCCTTACTGCTCCAATTCGCAATCCAACTCTCGCATACAGACGACCCGCCAATCTCAAAAACCTTCTGAGATCCACCAACCCTTTGGTGCCTCAATCAGACAAATCTCCTCATATTTCCCCTGCCTGCAACCGCCACCGATGTGAAACATGTCTGCTTATCAGAACTGCTCCCCTCTCGCCAAATCCCCTAAGTACCCCCTCACCTCGTTTCCACCCTAATTTCCTCTTGAAAAAGATTATATATCTTTTGTCATGCAAACAATGCACTTCATTTTACATAGGCGAATGCATTACCCCCTTATCTATTCGAATGAACAATCACCGCTACTCCTGTAATTCTGGAGTCATTCTCTTCTCTTCCTATCTTCTCACTCTATTCTCTTCCTATCCCTTCAAACGCAAATTCCCACAACCTTTCCTTTGACCAGTGTTCCTCCCTAACCATCCTAGATGATGCCTGTTGAGGCGGTACCTGATGATGATGCTCAGCATCGAAACCATGGTTGCGGAGCATTAAAAAAGTATGTGGAAGTGTAAAGTTTGTTTTTTTACCCTCCCTACCCGATTCAGCCACCAATATAGAGGTGAGAACTCACGAATCCGCATATATACTAGCCAATCGATCTTTTGAAATTCCCACTCTTAACCTCCATCTTTAATTCCGTTCCCAGCATACCCTGCACCTCTCCACACCGATTCCATAATCCCCGTCCGAGATATTCCAGCCTGACCTGAACAAGGCCGAAAGTTCAAATCATCTAAAATATGAGTGTCCTTATGTATTTATTTATTTTTTGTATGTTATATGTATATATATATATATATATATATATATGTCCATCATATTTTCTTGGGAATGATAATTGAGGTGGTTTCCCGTTGCCTTCCTCAATCCTCGTTGATCCGCAACCTGTACATGTCTCAGACTGCTCAGGTGCGAGTGGGGAACGGAGAGTCCGGATGGGCAGTGTTAGGAAGAGGTTTAAGGCAGGGTTGCCCATTGTCACCGGTACTGTTCAACGTATATGTAGAGGAAATGATTAAAGAGGCATGGGAAGAACTGGAGGTAGGAATGAAAGTCGGAGGGGAATTCGTAAAATCGGTTAGGTTTGCTGATGACCAAGCATTAGTTGCTCAGTCAGCCAATGGGTTGCAAGCATTGTTGAGTGAATTGGAGGTTCAGTGCGATAAATATGGGATGAGAATAAATATTAATAAAACAAAGGTTATGCGATTTTCCAGAAAGAAAAAGGCTAAGCTAAATATTAAAATAGGAGGGGAAAAAATAGAGCAGGTAGAACAGTTTACATATCTCGGAAGTGTTTTGGACCAACACGGTCAAAGTGGTAGGGACGTAAGGAGAAGAATTGCGCTAGGCAAGGAGGCTTTCTCAAGGAGGAGGGAGTTGATGACGGGGACGTTGAGTAGGGATGTTAAGACAAGACTCGTAAAAACTCTGATATGGAGCGTAGCTATGTACGGCGCGGAAACGTGGTCGCTGAAGCAGGAGGATAGACGTAGATTGGAGGCTTTTGAAATGTGGGTGTGGAGAAGAATGGAAAAGGTGAAATGGACCGAAAGGAAAACAAATGAGGAAGTACTAGAAATGGTGGGGGAGGAGAGGGGTTTGTTGAGAGAAATCCTATGGAGGCAGGAAAAATGGATGAAGGGCGTATTGAGCGGTAGTGGAATGTTGAAGAGGGTAATAGAGGGAAGAATGTTGGGCAAGCGAGGTAAGGGTAGGAACAGGATAGGGATGTTGGACGAGATGAAGGGAGGAAAGAAGTACACCGAGATGAAGAGGGACCTGATATAGATTAGTTTGCTAGGTGGGGAGTCACAAAATGTTTATTTGATAGTTGGGTCCATCCAAAAACCTACCTTAACCGGTAGATTACCTTAAAAAAAAAAAAAATATATATATGTATATATATATGTATATATATATATCTGTATATATATAAACAAATGTATATATAATCTCTTACGAAAGTCCAAATAGTAACCATCATATTATTTTTTCGGCATGCTAGATGCATCGTTAGGTTACATAAAAGTGAGAAGTCAAAACTAGAGTCTGTGTAATTGAAACATTGCTGAATGGCAGAAAAAAGCATTTTTACAATGGAACTTGCCATCATATTAAACCACAAAATATGCAGACATGTTTGGAACAGAGTTTTTCAAATTCCCTCGTGGTAAGGGAAATTAAAGACTCATAAATTCGTCGAGCGAAAGACGCAATTTCATAATAATATCCATGATTACTTCATAATTCTAAAAACTTAACGTTAAAGGAGGAGGCATACAACCGTAGGTTAATTATCTCTAAATGAAACAGTAAATAAGTAAAATCGATAGAATACGTTTTTGGACGTAAAAATGACTGAATTAGACTTAAGAGTGAGTTTTTCTCCAACGTCTGGAGCAGTAGATCAGAAGAAATAATACCTGCAAGTTTTTATATATTTTTAAGAGAAAGTTTGTACCATATTTTACACTGATAATCAATTGTTTCGTATTCCTTTCCTGAAAAAAATCATAAATGTTTTTTTTACTTTGATGGAATATTCACAGAAAAGGGCGTGAATGGATTTTCGCAAATGTTCCTTGGGTGAGTTATACATCTACATCTACATAAATACCCTGCGAGCCACCAAAAATGGTGTGTGGCAGGGGGTGTAGTACTCTGAGGGAAGGGTAAGGGATGAGGGGGTTGGGGTTATCAAATAGGTAAGTAAAGGTGGGGGGAACTTGTAATATTTTATACCTGTTATACTTTTTTATATATGTTTTTTCAAATTCATATTTTATACCTGTTATATTTTATTCTCTTAAGCCATTCACTCTTCTCAAACCTACAATTCAAAAGAGTGACAAGAAATGATGTCGAGTTCCATAGACACGGTGGTGGGTGGTATTCAGCAATTGCTATTTAAAGTCCGAATAGAAATCTTTTTAACTGTGACTGAAGTATCCCAAACGACAAATCCTTTATCTCCACAGTCTTATTTTACAAACCTAAATTATGGTCTCTTAAAGTGTCGCTTGTCGCAGTCGTTCAGTTGGGTTCCAGTTGGAATTCAACTGGAGGCGTTGGTTCCAGTTGGTGCCACAGGCCAATGCAAGCTCCACTCACTGTTTGTAATGTATAGGGTGTCAGATATTCGTGGGAAACGACAGACGATACAGGGAAGGGATCTGTCCCTCCTTATTACCATGATATTACCATTTCTCAGGCTTAAAAGATGAGCTCTACCCTCGCCTATCAAACCGAATTTCTGCTTGACTACTTTGGAAGTGGAGTGGTGTAATACTATCGTTTAAGTAAGTCTAGACTATGCGTTTGATTTAAAACGCTTGATTTTCGATTTCTCTTGATCTTCATCCCATCAGCCTCTCAAAGATTTTTTGTTGTACCCAACGATGACTGCAACCGATTTATGATCAAAATATTCAACATCTTCAAACGCAGTTGTGTTAAATACGTTAGTTGTTTAAAATTTATACATTTACAATCAATATCTCATCAAAATTAATATCATGAATAAGCTCCAATTGGAAAAGTCTTAAAAAGTTTTGAGTTATGTGCTGACGGCATCACATATCTATATCCTTTAACGGTGCTATTTTTCCTCTGGGCGTTTCGGATGTTGACACCTGTAAATTTCGTAAAAGTAAAACATTATTCAAAGTGGGTTCATAATAATGTATCATTAAACTTACTAAATGTTCATTTCAAATATTTGAATTTTGCAGATGTGAATTCCAATATTTGTCTTCTAGTTTTGTCTTTTATGTATTCTCAAAGTTTTTGGTCGAAAGAAATAAATGTCAGTGTTCATTATAGTCACCGATTGTATATATTGCGAAGGTACTATATTTAGTATTTATTTATGTGCCCTGCCAGCTATCGCTAGGATGTGTGGCAGAGGGTGCATGCACACCTGAATAATTTTTACCCGAACTTTACCCTACCGCGGCGGAACAATGTTATTATGATCCCTTTTCGTTCGCGGAAAAGATGGCATCTTAAATGTATATGTTCTACACTTAATCTCTCAAATTTTATTAGCATGATATCTCCTAACGTAGTACGATGGGAGTAATAATACAATTTTAATATCACTGCTAAAGAGCCGCACTTCCAAGAACTTCAATCTGTATAAGAAAAATGATGAACATTATAAGAATGTGTGCTTCTGTGGGAATATTTTTTGACAGTGGAATGTCCTTTTGCTCTTTTAATGTGGATATTTGAATCGTATACAAAGTGAAGCCTGAAGCAGTTGAGTTTATAAGTTGATGTCGTTAGTGTGGACTTATTATTGGTTTGCTGACATGTAGTCTAAGGTTTGGTTGACATTTAGCCCATATATGGTTATTTTAGGAGACGAAGAGAAAATATGACAAAGAATGAACATAAATGCTATTGGTGTTAAAATCAATTGTATTTTAGAAATAATTAAGACCTTTTGTAGACGGTCAGCAAATTATTAACTTTATAGTCCGTAATAGGCCATTGCGAAATGTGTTTGTTTAATTTGGAGCCATTACTTGTTATAAATTCATTTATGAGTTTCAACTTTGAATCCCCGTGTGATTGAACGTTTATATAGCAAGTATCATGCAATAATAATTTATTTTATATCAAAAACACTTGGCAAAATCAACCCAAAAGTTGATTTGAGTTGATCTGAGAAAAATGGTCCGCGATTTATAGTTTAAAGTTCATAGACAATATATCGTGAAGTGTATTAACACCGGTATCAATAGGAATTTCCCTCTACTACGCCGTTAAATCTCCGTGGACCTCTTAAATTACTCATTTTCCTAAATTAAAACCTCCCATTCCATTCCCAACGAACCCAAGCATTTACCTTTTTCCTACCTCCTCCTGTAATTGTGGAACTTACTGATGGCGGATGAAGTTAACCCAGGTTGCGTGTGGTGTTTTTCCTTAAGTTTTAGTTTCCATAAAATCACAACTTTGGGTTTTTTTTTAAATGTAACATTGTATGGGACAATGGATATGAAGCCCGGACTCGCCAATCAGTAGACGAACCCTCTACTATCCCTCTACTTCCAGGTCACTCAATACACTGAACCCTTCTTTCATAAATGATATAATTTCCATTAATGAAATATTGAGATCATCTTTAGACCCGTGCTCATTCATGGTGGTGAATTCCAGACTACCGAAAGATCATAGCGTTGAAACTTTCTACTTCCACTCGTTTGAGAAATTTTCGGAGACTGCCGTACGTGCTCTTAGAACGGAAGTAAACGTCGCTCTTCGCATTCCCTAGCAATATATCCAGTGTCATCATCCCTTTCCCTTCCTCGTTTCAATTTTATGTTCACTCTCTCTCTCTCTCTTCTTCCTTATTGTTAGAGCGCCTGAATGGCTTGCTCAAGAATAGATAACTACCTGCTACTCTGCAAACCCCGAAGGCGTATCCTCACCCAACGGTCCCTTTATTATTTCGATACTTTCTTTTTTTTTAGCCCCTCACTAAACGGAGAGGTGTGCCTTGTTCAACAGACACGTTGACGCCGCTGGCTTCGCTGCCGTCGTCACATGCTTTTAAGCGCAGGGCATGTTATGAGTCCCGACGGAGCGTGTAGTGAATGGGGCCGCTCCATTGATTCGCAGCGAGTGCATCAGCATATATTGCTCAACTCCCCTGCCCTTCCCCCTCCCCCTTCACCTCACTCCTCCAATCACGAAAGAAACGTGCGCCTATGCATGGAGAAGGAGTTAAGGACCGATCCCTTCCCACCCTTATTTCCCTCCCTGCGAGGGTTAAATCATAACAGAAGAGCGGCCAGGGCTCTCGAAATGAAAGCCGAATCGTTTATTGTCAAACAGTCTTCGGCAACATAATATAAAGCGATGATGCTTCAAAAGCAGGGACTGGAACGGAAGTGAACAATTTTCGTCCCATATTTTTTGTCTAGCTTCCCGTTTTCTATGATATTTTGTCGCCGTTAAAAGTTTCGTTCATGGAATTTTACTCCGTCACAAAGGTCTCGGGCAAATTCTTCACCTCCGGGGCGACGTTTTTCTTTTTCGATCTCCACCCTAGTATCTCTCCAAAAACCTTACGGATGTTTTTCAATCTGAGGAAAATCGTTCCGATATCTTCGTGTCCCGTCCCGTTCGATATCTTCTTCGTTCCGTCTTCGTAGGATTTATTCACCGTTCAAATATTTTTGTTTCGTCCGTTGAAATCTTACCACTTCGGGTCAGTCAGTCTTTATCGTGTCGTCCTAAATCGTTCAAAGTCTTGGAAATCGATAATCGGTATTATTCGTTGTAAAAAAAAACCTCGCTGAGCTTTTCTCTTCCGTAAATGTTCGGCCTCGGAATTTGCGTGCCGCCCGGTCCCGCCAAATTTTTTCGACCTTTCAAAATCTTTGACCCATCTCTGTCCAGCATCTTTTCGTTGTTGAAAATTTTGTCACGTCTCTTGTCAGAATTTTTCTCCTTCCTCACAGAATTTTCCATCGATTCCTCGTCTTCGTTAGTAGCATTTCTTCTCACCCCAAATTCATACAAAGCTATTCGACTTTCATAGCGTTGACAGCTGATTTGAATGTTTATTCTTCACTCGGTGAAAATATTTTTGACCACAGCAGTTGAAATAGGTTTCGAAAGAAATAAGACCTGAAACAAAACACAGGATGTTGAGCTAATGCATTAGTATTTATCGCTGGTTTTCTACTATAGTACTAAAAAGTAATGAGGTATAGAAAGATAAATTGAATGAAAATCGACAATAAATTTCTCGGAAATATTCCATAGAGAAAGGAAAAGTATATGAAGAATATAGAAAGTCATCATTCGCAATATTTCTTTAAAATAGAGTTCTGAATTCTAAATCTTTTTTAAACAGATTTTCATGTTTTCAGCTTAAGTGATTCAAAAAAATTCATGAATTATAAGTATTGGAATAACAACTATCAGTCAATAGAATTGACTAACTGCATCCTCTATTCTCGATCTGTTGAGCATTTCCCCAGAGAATAGCGATGGCTTTCAAATCAAGATGCATCCCTTTTGTGAGACTTTGAATTGGATTGAGAAATTGAGGACTGGAAACGGATGGAATGGAAACTGGATGAAATCCTTAGTGCGCATTAAAACCTTTCAAATATTACATTCTTTAAAGTGTATGGAATGCATTCATCCTTGGTGACATGGTCTGCACAATTCCCTGAAATCCTCAACTCAGCGACGTGTTCCTCAAAGTAACCTAATCCCGCCGTCAAGCACTTCCCGGCCCCACACATCTACATATGAGTGTCCGGTCGCAGCTGGTCCTCATCTCAAGCCAACGGGTCACTTCTTGTCGTCAGTTCCCATGGGGACTGTCCCTCGGGGGAGAAGGGGAAGAGACAACCTCTCCTCGCCCATCCACCACTCCTCCCCGCCACCTTCATGTCTCCTGGTAACCCTTCAGAAGCGAGGTGGCGTCGTCGGAACCCATCGCCTCATGAAAGAACTCCCTCCCTCTTGAAGAAAGAAAAGGAAGTAGCTACGTCTCGAGAAGGGCGTAATAAGATGGACGTGGGTGCTTTCCCGCTCATCCCTGTCCCTCTAGGAAATACCTCAGTCAAAATTCTCTCGACGATTCTGTAACTCGTGATAAAAATTCTTACCAAATAGTTATAAGTTCATTTTCGTTCTATTGCACTCATGTTTAGAGAGAAGAAACTTTTAAGCGATGATAGATGGATAATTCCAGTCAGTGACTTCACTGTGTTAAAGTGCGTAGAACTGAACGTACTTGGTCATTTTTTCTGTCACAGTTATATCAGCTAAATTTGCATATCCAAATATATTCTGTGCTAATTTGCTACTGGTCTTGTTCAAATTATAACGATTGTTAGGTGAAAGTAGTTGTTAAAGAGAAATTAAGTAAAACGTGACATATTATTTAACTTCGATAATTAAAGTTTAGAGTATGTCATTTCTTTGACAGGACAGGAGGACAAGTAACTTGTTCCTTAACTCTATTTCTAATTTATTCTTTTTTAAAACGAAAGAGGTATAAAATATACTTGTTCTTTTGTCGGTAATATTGATTTTTCATGTACAAAAATAAGATTTGTTTACATCAATAAATTACTATACTTTTCTGTATTCATTTGGGAAGCTGCCACCGGCATTTTTATACAACTAACGACTTTTGTATCACGCAAAAAACATCAATTTGAATGATTTAGCATGGAAATGAGAACTTGTCAGATCTAATACTTGCTGTAGCACATTACATTGGCGCCATGACAAATATCCAATAGTAGATGGCTGTATTAGCTGAATGATTACGTACATTAATGAATTATGCTTCCATTTCAATCAGGATCAGCAATTAATTACATTCGTTTTTACATTAAATTGAGCAATTAAAATATTGATATAAATCTGAATACTTACACCCTAGTAATATTTCGTTGAAAGGTGACTATCTTATGTACATATATATATATATATTGTTTCACAGTGATCAAATATATTATTGTGACAGTTATGATTATTTGTTCATTTATAAACCCTTAACCTTATTTTAAATGCAATGTATTCAGGTAACAGCGCCTTACGCTTTTTTTTTCACACTGTTGTTATTGGCACTGGATTGAATGGGGCATCTTTAAGTGGCCAAATGAGGACGAGTGCAAATCTGGTAACGGGCCGTGTCCGTATTTCCATTCGGCCACATCTTCGGCCCTGAACGGCCCCCAATGGATCATATTCGACTGGCGCCCTCCCATTACATGTCGAACACTCGACCAACACGTCAAACGACGAAAACCCTTTCCCTCCATTCGTTCGTCGTTGGTAGCCCTCGTCCTTCGGATGACTTTTATCTTCGATGTCATGCAGTCTGGTCTATCATTATTATCCTCTTCCTGTGAATTATAAATAATATTGAAAATAGAAGATCCGCGGTGAGATTTACTGACAAAGATATATCCTATAGAATATTATCTAATTCCCTAACTTCCGAGACAGCATTAAAGAGGAGGTGATGAAACAAATAGCATCAATTTGTACTACTCCTACAAATCCATGTTCGGTTGAAAGGATTTAATTGTGAAATAAGAACTCCGTTTGTATTTCGGTTTTTAAGATTTTCTTCCAACATTAAAAAATCTTAAATTCACATTTTAAATCACTAATTGTCGTGCCTTTCAAGCTAATTATAACTAAGGACTATAAGTAATAATTTCTCGTATTTTTAGAACCCCAGTCATTCCATTTGGATTTTTGTTATCTCAAATAATTGCTCTAGGTTTTCCTTTCATGAGGCTTAGTTCGATGTAATATTTTTTGCCTCAACGTGACATCTTGTACATTTTCAAGTTTATTTGAAGAAGGAATTGCTTCTGATTCGTTAAACACTGATAATTACCTAAAGCGGTCCTCTCTTGCACGGCGAATAATTAATGACTTTGAGGCATTATGGTTGATATTGTTCATAATTCATGGAAAACATTACAAATTCCTTCCATCCCTTGTAATTCCATTTTCTGTCATTTGCATCCAATTCGCCAAGAAATTTAATTCATATTATCATTTAGCTCTTTGAATACAGATGGTATTTTTTAGTATTCAACGTATTTAATTCGATAATGCCTTCAAAGCCATCACTTATTTAGCCCTCTTAGTTCCTAGAATGTATTTGAATTCGTAAATTGAAGTTTTTTAAATTCCATTTCTCATTTCCTCTCTCAAGATTCCATTTTCCTCAAGTCTCAAGAAATTCTCGAAGTCCCGAGCAAAAGAGATCGCCCTGGATCAATTGACCTCGTTTCAACCATCGAGAGAGGGAGTGAATTTTAATTGCGTAAATTCATCATGCCCATTTTTCCCTTCTCATGATATTTTTATTAGCACTTGAATGGCACTGAGAGAGAAAAAGAAATGTCCCAGCTCAAATAGCGTGCGTCGGAAGTGTGGACGGAATCAAAAAGAGGGAGAGGAAGAAGTGGAATGACTTCACGTTGGGTAAATCATCACTTTTTGTCTGCTTCACAGGAGGACTTGGTCTGAGCCGAGGGAGTAAGCTTAACACACCTTGGGGGTTCTTCAAGGTCTGCATCCTCGGCCCGCTGTGAATCTTGAGGGTAAGTAATTGCATTTGAATTTCATGCCTTAGCTCACCTTGGCATCAACACGCACACGTTCGGGTATTCCCCGAGGTTCGACTCTCTAAGTAGCCCTTTACTTCCCGGCAAAATCGCCCGTCTGCCTTGTCGGAATGCTCCCTTATGTGTTGTTGCATCAAACCTTTTCTCCCTGCCTAAGAAAAGCCCGCAGAATTACAAATGCTTTGTGAGTCTTTTCTGGGGCGCCGACGTTTTTAGATACCCTGCCGAAAGTAGCTCATTTTCAAAGAAATCTCGCGCTAGCTTTCAGGTAGTCGTTCGTCTAATCGCTACTCATCCATGACTAAGATAGAGTGAAAGGGTTATCGATGAGTTATGACCTTCCGAATAGTATACTTCTTCTTACTTGATGAAATCTATTTCTTATGTATTTTCTTCTTACACATATTACCATTTTTGTTATTTATTTGAGAATGCATTGGTTTATTATTCGTTAATTCTTAAATCACTCAATTTTGTAAACATTTTCAAAGTATCTAAAAGTAGATTTTAAATTATGAATGGAATGCTGAAGAATATGATAGTGGGGAGAACGTTATGCAAGCGAAGTAGTGAGTGGGAGGTATATGATGAAAAGGGCGTTTTGGACAGAATGAAGGGAGGCAGAAAATATGTAGAATTGAAGGACAGTTTACTGGACTTCAGCTGTAGCACACCAAGGGGACTCAAGGTGAGTATTTTTGTATTAAGATAAGAAATGTAGCCGTACTTAACCTTCAACAAAATCCAAAAAGAATGACTCTTCTGTATCATAATAATTATGCTTTAGAGTACCGACTGAGAAAATGAAAAGTAAACAGTCAGGCTATTCTTATGTAAACCTACCGATTACGTATTTTAATGCTGTAGAAAATTTAAATACGAAAAATATGACCAAATTACTAAAATACTATTACAAAGTAATCACTTTTATGGGTTGTCATATTTCACGAAATTTTTCACGCAGCCTTTGTTATTCTGCGACAGGATTATAAGTCTATATAGGTTTTCTTAAAATGTTTGACCAGCATAAACGGTAACGTTTGCATTCATACTCATAATTAGCGATTAATGTATAATAATTATAATAGTATGAGTTTTTATGGTAAAAATATGAAAAATAATATCGTGTAATGTGTAAAAGAGGTACCATGCGCCTTTTCTATCTACAGGTCTGTATATCTACACAATGCCCCGCAAACCGCCGCAAGGGCGTGTTGTGGGGATCACCACCCGTCAACTAGAATACAGCAAAATCATATTCAAAACCAACTTATGTTATCTCTACACAAATATTAGTTTGTTCATGCACTCGACGATCCTTAATCACACGAAAGAAAGCACTTACATGCGGCAATATTTAACAACAGAATACGTACAGGTTTATTTAAACCATGTTGTAGAATTATTAAAAAGATGGGATGGGTGTATTAAATAATAATAATAACATGCAGGAAGATACATGCAGGATATCAACAAATATATACATTGCCAATTTTAATTATCTCCTACGCGATTGCTGTCATGTCTTTTGTGATCTCGAAAGGTTAGAGCAAAAAAACAACATTTAAAATTTATCCGTTCTACAATAAATCTCCTTAGTTTTACATTAGTGATCTGACCTACCATATTAAGTGGTGGTCTGGAATATATCTTTAACATCCTCAAATAAGTAACCTGCCTCAAATGTACGCAGTAAATTTAACCAGTATTTAAGCTTACGGTCAACTAGTGGTCCCCATCCTAATTCTTTCAATAGTGTCGTGACACTGCTAGATCGTTCATAAAAACATTTCCCAAACCTAGCTGCTTTTCATTGTACTCGATCTAGTAACAAAAATAAGCCTACTTCATGAGAATCCAATACACGTGCAGCATACTCAAGATGCGACCTAACTAAAGTGAAATAACAAAGCTCTCTGATCTTTCATTGAAATTTCCAAGTATTCTTTTTATGAATCCTAAGTATTTATTATCTATTCCGCAAATCTCACGAATATGTTTTCCCCAGTTGTGTGGCTGCATGCTACTGAGAATACGCTTCAAATACTGCCCTTAGATCGTTAAAAATCACACATGATCGCCCCTTCGTAAGTCTAAATCCATTGTAATTTTATTCAACGTAATTCCTTCTCTGTGTTTCTGATTTTCTCCTTCAATGATATTGCTGCGTTTAGTAGATTCAGAAATTTGCCCAAAGTAAACAGTGCCCATCGTTTGAAATGGTTGATTGAAATTACTTTTTTATCGCTTCTTCCATGGATTAGTATGCAATTGTGAGTACAGCACCTCTGACACTGAGTGAATCTTTAGTGGTTTTTTGTGAGCCATTAATTGAGTTCAGTAAAACTGACAGCAAAATCGATCGATATATAGAGTCATTTTTCCCTCGCACAATTCGACACCACAGCAATAGCAAACATAACTTTAGACCAATAAATTGAGCCTCCCAAATAACACTAAATACCAATATACAATTACTCCAATGGCTGGTGGATCCAACACCCACTACCACTCTGTTTCATATTGAATTATACCGTTATATTAAAATATAGACCATTTTCCAGGTGAAATTAATCTTGGTTAATAGAAATAAAGGAACATTATTTTTTCAAAGCGCTAAAAAATAAGCAACTTTTAGATTTGAACGCGTTGTTCTCGATTTAATCAGAACATAAGGAGCTTGAGTGACCAATTATTATCAATTAGCTCCCTTTAAATTCGTTTCAACATAAGTTATGGTGGATGAAGCTGGAGAGATTCATATCAAAGTGAAAGGCGCTATTTCTTTAGATTCAGTCGGTAAATGAATTATCCTGTTTCAATAAAAGATTGACCTTTTTAAATTAGAATTTCAAGCAAAAGAAGCCTGATTTTGTATTGATCTGATCATGAACATGGAGATTAATTTTTCAATATAATTATATTGTTATTTTATATCTAAAATAATTAGTGAAGAAAATGACGAGAAGCAGTTATTTAAGTGAAAGTTGCCACGGAAAAAATGTCTAGGGGCTAAGATAACATTTGGCTGTCAAGTTGGTATTCGAGGAATACGAAATGAATATCTTTGGAATGTCAATTTTCTAGTTTTTTTAGTAAAGCTTTGGAGAGAGAGAGAGCTCTTTTTCTTTGAGTGACTGAGTCGCAAAAGCGTGAAAATGTCATTCCTTCCTCGGATGCCGTGAGAAGATAACGCTGATGCACTTAATTACATTGACCTTCATTAGCTACGCACTCATCCATTCCTCTGGGGAATCGCTCTTCAAATGGGAAATGCCTCTGCTGCGAGGTACTCTGCAGTGATTGTTTTGGCTTTGACATAGATTAGTAGCCACGTAGCATATCATTAGGAATCTCCCTCCAGTCGTGCTTTGTTAACTAACCAAATTACTATACGCGTCTTTGTTTCTCCGAGTTATTCACGTCCTCTCTTAAACAGCTACTCACCATTCCACTTTCCTTGCTTTTCCTCATTTCTTACATTCCGCACTACTGCTATGACTTTACGGAAAGCAAAGGTTGGCTCAGGGCATCCAACCAACAAATCTAACAGCCTAAATTTTAAGAGTAGGTTCTGATAAGTCTTTTTTTTCTGGCTTCTCTATTACCTATGAAATTTGATTTTCATGGCGTTCAACCGTTATTACAATTCCTTATTCTTGCAGAGTGGTGTTATGTTATTCATTGTCTTGGATTATATCATTCGCTTCGTCTCCTTTCCCATATCTTGGACATTTTTACATATCATACGTCGTGATATTCTTATTGGCCAGATATATTATATTAGTATTCTTGTTTTCCTCTATTTCATTTAGGAATTTCCTGTTTTTTTCTGGTGGGTGTACCAGGGTTTCAAACAGTTCATTTCTTTTTTGATTTTCAATTCTTCTGACTTTAAATTGTAGAATCGCTCTAAGGGTTGCGTTCGAGAGCCATGATAGCTTCCTTCTCCTATTGTTGTGAAGTTAATAACTGACCTTTATTAGCAAAGGTGTTGATGAAGCCTCAACGCAAACCATGCGGTCGAGCGGGAGAGAGGCTCCTCTTAAGTGCATAATCTGTGGGATTTATTTGCTGATTACCTTTGACTTGCCGCTGGCCATCGCCCAAAAATCTTTTGTATTGAGTTTCTCTTATCTCCATCCAATCAATGTTTTGATGGTTGTAGGCTATGGATAAAGCATATCTTTGATTATCATGATACGAAGTCCTCAAGAGTCTATCTGATGCCCAATGGGTGTTGAATTGATTGAATATTCCGTCGGCGCCGCAGAGTCCAGCCCCTGTAAGACTGCAATTTGCTTCTCATCAATACATGTATGGTGTGATAGTTGCATAAATAAGAGGATGTACACTCGAAAAAGATAGAGTTCGACCGTGAATGGTCTTCCCGATTCCTCTCTGCTTGTTTGTCAAAACCGTATCGTATATATTCTGAGTCTACAGCAAAATTTGCTTAGAATGGCTGCAAAGAATGAAAACAAGTGAGAATCAATACAAAACATTCGATTTGGTGTTACCTCTCCCATATGTGAGGACACGGTAGCCTAGTTTTAGAAGTATAGGTACTTATTGGGGGAGGGGGCTGATATTGATCACAGATATCTTTGGGCATCCCCAGATTCACACGAGCTTTGAGATATATAGCATTTATTTTTACCAGGAGAACCAGGCGGCCGGTGGCAACGGTACATGGGATGACCAGTCTTGATGTGTGAATTTCACGCGTAGTAGTGATTGGTATGTGATGAGCATTGGCTTTCATTTGTCAAACTAAACTTCGAGTTTATTTACGTGGTTTAAGCTACTTTACATGTGAGATGAAAGGTGATAGCTGTTTAAATAATGGTTTTTCCGAAGTATTAATATGGTGTTGGTGGACATGAAGAAACCTTTCTCTTGTCTTACTCCTTATCTAAGGCATAAAATAGTCCTAATTATCGTCGTCGAGTAACAGAATTCAGTAAAACTTTCTATCATTTTTTTCATGGTTTACCTAAGATACATACAGATATATTTTGTACGCTTTTATCATGTAACTCAAAATATGACGACTATTTTAATCTCTTCCAATTTATCGTGTTTGTTCGGCATTATTTTCCCCAGTTGACAACGATATCGCGTATCAAAATGAAACACTGTCAATATCTGTTAATCAAGCCTATGCAAATACTACATCCAAATACATCACTTGCTTAATCGCAGCGAACCTCATTAGAAAATTCGCCAATGGAAAGGTCATTTTGTATTTAGAACGTCGCTAATGGAGTAAACATTTCGAGGTCAGACCCTTTTGTAACTCTATAGAGAATTGGAATGCTTCTTGTGTGTTTAGCACCAGATAGAAATTATACGAAGATCTCGTGATAATGGATAGCCTTGTCAAGTTCAGTTAATTAGTGTAGATAAGTTTAATATAGTTTGCAGGGATCCACTATAAAATTTTTGTGATGCTTTAAGGAAGATGAAATTTTATGAGACTGTAATATCATAATGTCGAATAACTTCTTTGACAACGTGATAAACGTTATTTTTATTGCTTAATTCCAATAACTACATGATGTATTACGATTGAAATTAAATAAATAATATATTAGGATTTCATTTTTTTCAGATTTCCATTGCTATTTGAGAAACAGTTTTTTCTTCTCCCTTGCGTTCAGCCGTATTATTTATTTATTAATGGCGCATTTTATTAATAATTATGTGACTTCAAGTAAGCTAAGTAAGTATTCAATATGGATATTGTCCTATTTTTTGATAGAGATTGTCCCCCAAACTATTTATTGTATTTCAAATCGATACGTATTGTACTGTACCTTATAATATAAGGTATTTGCTTAAGGTAAACTATTATTCAGAAATTTATTTTGTATCATACGTAACCAAATATTTGATTATATATTCATTACAAGACTTGTTGCGAATGTCATGCCTCGTCGTCTTTTCTCATTTCCATTCCATCTGGATTAGTCTCCCTCGTCACTCGTTTCCTGAACATCGTTCAGTTATGA
The DNA here is from genome assembly GCA_037158775.1 of Hetaerina titia. NCBI lineage: Eukaryota > Metazoa > Arthropoda > Insecta > Odonata > Calopterygidae > Hetaerina > Hetaerina titia. Next base: position 74,390,106 of record CM073778.1, on the reverse strand, counting down.
TCGCCCACTCACAAAATTATCTGGGCAGTCTCATCTTATGGTGTACGTGGCATTGGTCCCTGGGTTATTGATATTTAAAGAAATCCATTTGAAACTGTTGAAGTATGACGATGCAATTGCATTCAACTGCATGAAATAAATGACCCCTTGTTACTAATTTTTAGGACGCTGACATTTTTCAATGTTTTTGGACGCGCACTGCATCAAAATTAAAGATAAGGAATGTCAACATGACTTCATAAAAAACTTTTCCAGATCGGAGTTGCTACTTGCAGCATATTACGAGTACTTGTACATCGGATGAAGTTTTAGCAACAGTTAAGAACAAGTTGAATTGAAACATTTGTTACAAATCTTAAAGTCAAAAACGAGAGGGAAATTGATAACGAAAAGGGAGGGAATCGATAACGTAAAACGAGAAGGAACATGATGGAAATGTTTCGAGTAATTCCCTGTTTTTTCAGTTTCATTTTCTTAGTCAACTTGACGGTTACCTACATCTGAGAATCTGGTCAAGAAAACACTAAGGGAAAGTTTTAAACTTTGGAGGGTAAGGTGAAAAGTTCTCGGCCTGACAATGAAAGACAGCGATTTTCAGTTAAAATATCATTTTATTTTTTTACATAATCTCCCTTGACTTCAACACACTAGCTTCAGCGTTTCTCCAACATCAGTATTCCTCTCCGGAAGTGAGAGCCAGGAAGGATGTGAAAATATCCATCTATCCATCCTCCCAACTTCTTCATTGGACGCAAAGCTTTTCCCAGAAACATATTTATTCAAGTTTGGGAATAGGTCTGAGGGTGCTACAACAAGAGAATAGGGGGAATAATCGAGCAAATCGTACCCCAAATCTCGTAGTTTTCCCATCACCTTTCTGAGCAGGTGCGTTGTCCTGGTGAAAGATTATGATGTTTTTCTTCTTCAAGCCAGGCGTCTTCTCGCGAATTTCGGCATCCAGCTGGTCAAGAAGTTTAGAGTAATATTCACCTTTAAATTTTTTGCCCTTTTCAAGGTAATCAATTTACAAGATCCCTTTCGCATCCCAAAACACACTGGTCATGACCTTTCTGGCTAATGAGATCGACTTCACTTTCTTTGGCGCTGAACCACCGGCTTCCACCCACTGCTTTGACTGCTGTTTCGTTTCTGGCGTGCAGTGGTGGACCCATTTTCCATCCAGGGTGATAAATCGTCACACAAAATCAGTCGGTTTCCCCTTGACTCGGTCCAAATATTCGTGCGAAAATCGTTTGCACATTTGCTTTTGGTCGGCATTCAGCAAATTCGGCGCCTACCATGCGCAGAGCTTCCGCATCCATAATTGTTTGTGAAAGATGTTTCACGCCCTTTCTTCCTAAATCCCTATGCGGCCTTAACTATCTCACTTACCTGTCGTCCAACACGATATTGTGCACCTTTTCAATGGTTTGTGGAGCGGTTGCGGTTTTTGGCCGTCCTTCACGTGGGTCATCTTTGAGGGATGTGCGACCACGTTTAAATTCAGCTGCTCACTTTTTAACGGTTGATATTGAAGGAGCCGAGTCCCTGTACATATTTAACACTTCGGATGAATTTCTTTGGGGATTAGTCCATCTAATACGAAGAATTTTATGAGCGCGTGAGATTCAAGTTTCCCATTTTAAAGAAAAACACGAAAGACATCTACCTCCAGAATAGTTGAGAACAAACTGCTTGAAATAACAGGTTGAAACTTGTCATACTAACTAATTGCAAGTGCATCCAGGCCGGAATCATAAATTTTCGCTGATTGAATCGCCATCTCTCTCTCTCTCTCTCTCAGGTCGAAAAATTTTAACCTTACCCTCGTAGATACTCAACGAGACTTCTCAGAAACACAAAAAACCCTTCCCAAACAATATCTTTCCTTTTGCAGTTTTTCTAGGTTTTGTGTTGGAGATATCGATTTTAAACATATTAATCACCACTGACATGCCTTCTCTTTATGTTAAACTTTTAAACAACCCGCCTAATGAAACAATGAGAGACATCGAAATAATAATCAATTTTTATTAAAAAATATATAGTTCAATTATGGAAGTTGACTTATTCTTTAATTCATTATAAGAGGAACTCGTGTGTACCTATATACATAGGAATATCCCTCCCTACTTCAATTAATTCCATGCCTTTCCCAATTCAGCCAACTGGGCCGTTTGCATTTCCTATTTCGTTCTAGTGATCCTCATTCTTATCCTTGTCCCCTCCATTATATTTCTCGAGATAAGTAATATCTTTCCGCGAGAGTCACTTCCCGGCGGAGAGCATCAGAACTGTTTGAAGCACCGCGGCGCTCTCCGGCAAGAACTCCGCTCTCCGAATATGAATTTCCACCCTTCTCTGCACCAATTAAATAAGTCTCACTTTTTACATTTCATTTATTTCTTCCAAATTGATTTTTCCCGCGTACACAGAAAGAGTGAGATAGGTCTATGAGACAAGATTCTAGAAGTCACTCAGTCTAGTGATTGCTTCTTCGAGTAAACGCTATTTCTTAGATGACACATCGTGCGTTTGGCATGTTTTCATGTTGATTTGTGTGATGGTTCTTGAAAAGGGTGAGTATTATAAGATAATTCATTTACTTTCAGCTGAAATACCTTCCATCGAGCATCTTAATGGGTATTTGGCTTTATATTAATCCATATTAACATCTTAATGTAGTACTTTGATCACGCGAATTAGAAAAAACCGAGGTCTATCGATGTAAAGGAGCAAACTACCTCAAAAGCATCAGTTATTCAAGTTCTTTTCATGGGATCGTGATAGCAAAAGCTAGCCGTCAAGTTTTTTTTTAAATACGGAAAACTTAACTGAGTAGATGGGATTGACTGGTACTCTGACATGTCACATCGGATGAGTCAAAAATATTTATTGAACATTTTGATGACGCATGGATCTGCCCCAAAGACTTATTAGATTAAAACTTATCAAAGTTTAAAAAATTGAAAATTAAAACCATAAGCTATCTTTAGTATGAATGTATATTCTTCAAAATATTGAAATCAGATACTTTTTGCTAATTTAATGTCTATCATTGATGAAAACGACCCTAATAGGTCTCCTTCATTATAAATTGCTGGTTTTAAGTTTACCAAGGGTGTTGATTTTTTTTATAAATTTCTTTTACCTTGGTTTTTTAAGGGTGCATATTTACACTACTCAATGTTTCCACAGCTTCAGCATCTCGATATTTTAGCCGAAATCGTATTTTTTTGGGAATCGGCAAACGACTATAAAATTAAAATCATTAAAAATTATTACGCGATTTATTTCAGTAATTTCATTAAATAGTTTTACGACTTAGTTGTCAAAATCTTTCGAAAATAGAGATTATGGAACTACAAGCGGGTTTCCATCGGGAGTTTCATTTCATACGGAGTTCTCCGCGTAATTATTAAAAACTAAAACGTGTGTTCCTTTGAGATGTTAGATCTAAAACTACTCCTCGTCGCATTTTAATTCGAACTCCATACGGAATCTATTTTCTCCAAAAAGAAATTAAAACCCATGAGTCCACTGGAAAAAAACAGCACGGAGAACATTTTAAATGCGGAAATTCAAAGGACTGGAGCCAAAGAGCTTGTATTTCCGTGCATAAGGTCCTTCACAACCTGAGCACCCTGAAATAGTCAAAGCGTTTATCCAGAACAGACGTTGCGCCAGATTTCCTCGTTTCATTCTAGAATCGTGAAAAACGGAGGTTCTCCTGTCCGAACTTTCTTCTGGGCGCTAACGTCCGTCCAAAAAAAAAAGGTGTCGTTCATGTTTTATGTGACACCGTTTTTTCCGCGATTCATGGCCTCACGCATGACACACTTTATCACAAATCCTTTCCTTTAATATTCCACTGCGCCTACCCTTTCATCTCCCGGCAATTCTTCACGAAGCTTTTACGGTCTGAACTCCGAATAATCAATATTTCCAGCTTTAAATTTCCTGTCAGATTTCCACTTGCTGCATTACAAATCCACGTCGATTATTTTAATGTTACCTGACTTTTACATGCCATGAACTTTGCATGCATTTAGCGTGTGTGGGTTTAAGAACGTTCTTTAATGTAATACGGAATAACGTCCGTAGCGTGTTCGCGAGTAAAATTTAATGCACAAATTCCGTATGGCGTCGCCTCCACCGTGTTATGGTAATGAACATTAATAAGAACACGATTTCCCTTAATAGTGGTATCAGTATATCAGAAGTGGTAGGACTCAAATCGGAAGGGAAGGTTCATTTCTTTGGATAACGTTGAAATTTGAATGTGGAAACTCGATTAGAGGAGATTGCTTAAGGTAAATAGAATTCTAGGTGCTTGAATGACAAAAAGATCTCTTGGTTTCCCCCGGAGGGAGATAATTGTTCCAAGATTCTAAATCATAGTTGGGAATTTGCTAGAAAGGAAGGTTAGAATTTAACTGAAGCTATAAGAAAAAATCACTGCGAGTTGGTTCGTGCCGGAAAGTATTTTTTATTGCTTAAATTAGATGTTTGCGATGCATACGATCAGTGAAATCTTCAGGATATTCGCCAATAATTCGGTAAACTACATGTTTATATAAAGTAATTCGAACTTTCAATTACCTTTCCAATTCCCCCTCACTTCAATTATTCCTTTTGCTCTATGAAATTAGCCATTAACTGACTTGTAACGCTTGCTTCAACAAAATTTTCACCCTCCTCAATACTCTAAGTCGCAGCAAGGACGTGCATATTTAGGATTGAACTAGGAAAAAATACTGGAGTTAGCGAAAAGTGATTTTTATTAATTTTGTAGTGATTCCCTGTCAAATTTGATGGCCATGAAGGAAAAATTTAACCATTGAATTTGTCGAGTTTTTGAGAGTAAGTATCTCTAATTTTCTTATTGTGGTTCGACCTCCGGATGTATTTATTATTGAACTTGGATATTTTCCTCACTCCTCGCTCGAGTAAATCGTACGGGCCTTCCCCTTCGCAAGAAATATGATTTAATGTTTATGCTCTGCGTGGTTAGGTCATCGAAATTTAGGTTATGTATTAATTTTGTAATTCTGTGTGTTCTTTCAAGTAGTATCTTATGAATCTTTTCCATTTAGATATTTCGTTTCAGTTCTAGGATTTATCCTTGGTGAGACGGGGCTCTTTAACTCACGAAGTATTTCTCGTGCTTAGTCTCAACTGAAGAGATATTCAATTATATGCATGTTTCCTTCTATTTTTACCCATACTTGAATTTTTAATCGTCTAAATTCCAAATTATAGCTTATTCACCGCATATAATACGTTTACTATTCCTTCACATTAGGTTAAAGTGTTTGCGCACCGTTCCAAAAAATACGGACTTGAACAATTGAGTTGAACAGAGTGAAAATCTGAGCAGTTACTGAAAAACAGCCTTCATAGGAAAAGAAAGACTTGCCCAGATACTGCGTAAAATGGAATTATAGCCCATATAATTTACTTGTATATTTTGCACCTATCGTCATTGAAATAATGTACAGAACATGATTGATAGGTCGGTCGGGCTACGTTCCCACAGCTTAGATTTAATTGGTTGATTTGATCGTGAGTTCACCTAATTTTAAGTCCAACGCCGCGATAAATTCACACATTAGGATAGATCGCCACTTTGTTCCCTGTTAATTCCGTTCTTTTCTCTGTGCCTCCTGTTGTTTCCCAGAGAAAAATTACGTCTCCGAAAAAAACACAGAGCTTAGGTGGGAGTGCTTATAGACTCGTCACTCGGAATCGAACCCTGATCCTCTAATCAGTAGCCTATAACTCTTACCATGGGACTGACACGTCCTAGAACAGATGAAAATGAAAATGGGGGAATCGGCTGTTCATTCAAAAATTTGTTTTAACTCCGCACGATTTCCAATCACAGCAACACCAGAGTGAAACACTAGCAAAGTAATGGGGAAAATAAAACAGAAGCTCACTCCGTCGGACTTTTTCCACTATATTTTCACGACAGGCATTCGAACATGAATTCTGAGAAAGGAATGCCACACGTCTCTGAAAAACACGCTTGGGTTTACACTGTTACAGGTACGTGTAGATGTGAAATACCGCCCTCGTCCCCCGCGAGATACTTCAGCAAACCCTACTTTCCCTTTAGGGCGTGACGGAATCTGTGAACATTCGCTAAATGCAGCTCGAGCTTTTCGCTTTCCCTTCGTAGCACGCGGAGGACCCACCCTCGCCACGGCTTCCCCTCCTCCCGCATTCGGGAAGAGGCTCGCTCCCCATCCCCTGACCATCCTATCCTTCCGTCCCACCATCGCCCTCACCCGCCCACTCGTACCTTTTACCAGCTGCCGCGGATTTTCGCTTTTCCCTCCTGACAACCTGCCTCTCGCCTCGCCGGAGACGCCTACACCGTCACTCCCAAGCGCGTTTCATAATCGCGTAACATTTTCTCATCTCCGAGCAAAAATATTCAGTGAAAGGATAAACGATTCGTCTTCTACTGTTTTCACAAATTTTGCGCTGGAAATTGTTGATTAAATTATTAATGGGACGCTTCTCGGATCTGCATATTATAAATAAAAAATCGTCCGTTTTCCGGGAGCCGTACTCTAGTCTGCTAATTAGTTCCTTCTTCCACGTGGCATTTGCATAATATGAGTGTGTGCAGTTAATAAGTGCAATCGGTATGAGTGGCGAGTGGAAACAGGAGAGCCTTTAGCGAGATATTTGTAGTGTGAGCCAAGTGGAGCAGAAAGTTACCGTTTTTATTCGCAGTTCAGCGGAGAGTGTTTCGGGTTACGGGGTGTGAAGATCGGGAAGGAGGGTAACTCGTGGATGTCTACGAATGGGTGGTTTGGAAAATAAAATTTCGCAAACGGACGTAAATAATTGCATTCCAGATTTCGGTTATGTTCATTCCTAAGCTAAATGTGTAAAAATTTGTATCATGCTAGTGTTTCTAATACACTCATCAATTCTTTATAATTATCGTGATGACTAGATGAGGCAGTTAGTTTCTAGAATTAGGTATTACATTACTGGGCATAATTTCTAAAGATAATGGATTAGTTCGATTGTCATTTGATGTTTTTCGCAAATCGGTGTCGGTGTCTTAATAATATCCGGACTTATTTTTTTTAACTACATCATAAGTTCGAACTGGAACTTGTCTTGCATAAATGAGTTACATATTCTTGTCCCCTGTTTCATTGACTAACTCTCTTGCATATATGCTATATGCTATGCTATAGACCATATGCTATGCTATATACTATGACTGTATAGTATATGGCGGTATCCAATAGATTTTGGATTCGTGAATTTACTGAATGCAATGTTTCTCGTTGCAATTCAACCAGTTATGGACGATTCCGTCAGATATTATTCCAAGCGGTAAAATACTCCCTCTCAGAAATTTAAAATACATCCACAAAAAATACTTTATAGTTTCGAATGCTTCATTTTTCGTCAACCCTTCTAGGTTTTATGGCAACGGCAGTAGTAAGGGTGAAACCGACCTTGAGAACTAAGTACGTGTTCCGAGTTCGGGTTTATCAGTTTGTACGTGGAGATATAGTTCGCAAGCCACGACTAAGTGCTTGCCTCGAAGTATTCGTTCTCCTGAAAGGGTCGCGACGATACGTGTTGAATTTCCTCCTCTCCCTCCCTCTGCCTCCATTTCATCCATTCCCGCCCTCGTCAGATGTCACGAGCACTCCGAAGCCGCATATCGGATCGCCCAAGTTTTTACTCCCATCTCTTGGGTTCTGTCACGTCTCCACCAGCTCCCAGACCAATTGCCAGATCTGCTACTGCCTCCCAGATCAATCTAAAGCGTTGTATATAGGGTATACCACGCCCTGCTACATGCCTTAATCGGTGGCTTGCAGGGTGCGGTGCAGAAGATGCAAATGCCGAAGTGACGTCCCACCACGCCTTCCATCATACCCGTTTGACGCGCGTGCGCCTGCACAAATCGCTCGTAGATTTTGGGTCGGAGCGGAAGGTCGGGCGACCCCACCCCCCTTCTTCCTGTCAGGCGACGGAGAGAGGGAATGCGGGTTCCTTGTCGCAAGGGTGTAGTTAACAGCGAGCGAATGGGCGCTCGGGCCGAACAGCCAGCTGATCCGATGGGAACGAACATCTCTCTCCAATAGAGGGGGTGGTAATTTTGTCCATTTAAACGCAGAGATATTAGTTATTTTTTTTTACTTAAGACTTGCATTCATATCTTAATTGAATGTGTAAATTTATTCCTTAACTGAGGGAAGAAAATTACGCATGGTTGTGAATGTAAATTCCTCTTACAAAGAGCAATATCAACTGGAGAACTCGGCCTCGGTAATCTACATTATTCATCGAATTTATTTAAAAAAACGGATATTGCAATTATCTTCAGAGTTTTATGATACATTAATATTTTTCTTTCCTTCGCATACCACGCTGAGATGAATACATTTTATTTTCCTCGTGCTCCTGTGTTCTTTTTAAAATGATTTATCTAAATTTAAAAAATGAAATCTACGAAATTTTTTAAGTATTGCGGTTTCTTATCTCAATGATGTGTCTAATTTTAATCGACAATATGAATTTTTTCATATTTTTTGCATTTACTTCACGATATACAGGTATAATGCGTATATTGTTGTACTCTCAACTTAAAGATTTATTATTCCTGGTACTCGTGATCGTCACGGAGAAGTGCAACTGTTGAAAATTTCATTAGTTCTATTTCGTAGGTACGTATAACTTGATTGGAGTGTCATTATTCCAAAAAATTGGATGAACTATATTCATCTCAGCCAACATTAAAAAATAACAATTTTCATATTTTTAATTTTTTCATCGACCTACTTGATGTAGATGGGGTAGAAAACCCTCCTGTAACCCCGAAAATCGCGGTTCATTAATTCAATTCTGCAAATACATGGTTTATTAAAGTGTGCTGATTTTGTTTAGGTTTAAGGAGTGATTTAACTCGGCGCATGTAAAATGAGAGCCACTAATAAAAGAAGAAGCCATGAATTAATATTAAGGCGAAATTAAAATGAAAGATAGATCGTCCACATAAATTGGAAGGTTTTACTCATATAATTGTTCGGTGGTTAAAAATTCTAATGGATCGGACTTAAAATATTGAGAGATAAATTCGCAAAAGTTTATGACTGGAAGTTGATCTGGAAAGTGGTCAGGATTTGTTTCCTATCAAGCAGTTGAGATTTCATATGGTATCTGGAAATAATCTAAAGATGTTTTCAGAAAAGCTGCGGAAGATTACGCAACAGTAACCTTTGACGGAATCTTCTGATAATGCGCATTACAGGGTCCGTCCGGAAAATAAGTGTACTGAGGTCAGGAAAAAAAAATTATTACACTTTTACATATTTTAAGCTAATATTCCTCAAAACAGGACCCTTGTGAGTCGATGCACTAGTTCCAGCGGCGTTCCCATTCCTGGAACGCTCCAGCGAAGGCATCATCGGGAACCTCTCGAAATCACGTCGTCACGGCCTCTTTGACGGCGTCCAAAGTCCCGTATCGCGTTCCTTTCAAACTCCTCTTTATCTTCGGGAACAGAAAGAAGTCCGGTGGTGCCAAGTCCGGGCTGTAGGGCGGGTGCGGCAGCGTTGCCACGCCGTGCTTGGCCAAGAAGTCCGACACGACAAGCGCGGTGTGAGACGGCGCATTGTCGTGACGCAGCCGCCAGATGTTTTTGATCGCTGGCCGGACGCGGACGACTCGTTTTCGAAGCCTGTCGAGCACTTGGACTTAAAATGCAGCATTTACAGTTTGTCGTTCAGGTACAAATTCGGAGGGGACGACTCCCCTTTTGTCAAAAAAGACAATGAGCATCATAAACTTATTTTCCGGACGAACCCTGTATAATGCAACAAAATTGCTGGGGACGCGATCAAGGTGAATTATTTTAACACTTCCAAAGATTTTTGCATTCTAAAAAGATCTTGTTTCCTTTTCGCACGAAATTTGATTAAAAGCGCCCAAGCGCGCCCCCCTGGAGCTTTATGCGTCATTTTTTCCAGTAGTCTAGGCAAGTGATAGTAAGATTCGTCAGTGAGTGACCGTTAATCGATTTGATATGAGCATGTTGCGTTCGGTTTATTTTTTAGTTCATGGACCGCAGCATTAACAATCGTCCACTCAAGTAAGCTCTAGACAGTTTGTTGAATTTTGTGCACTTTGGGTGTTGTTGATTTTGCAGTAGTGAATCACGTCGAGAGTCTAAGGAAGTGCCCCCCCCTTGATAAACCGCTCCCATAACTCTTAAATTAATTTCAAGTTGCGGTGGCCCTAGAGGATGCCAACGAAAATCACACGATTCGCGTGCTTGAAGCCTTGCCTGCGGAATTCATTCGCTTAATTTGATAATGCGTCCAGGTAACGACGCGCATCGGTCGAAGCAGTCGGTGGGTACCTTCGAATATTTTATCACTCGCGGGAATTGATGAACTTGCGCCAGAGCTTCTAAATTGGAGGAAACAGGCGAGAGCGTTTCCTCGGGATGTCGTTTTAGTTATGAGTTGGGGAAACTTGGTCGGCTCCGTATTAGGAACTGCATAACGAGTGAGGGATCTTGGATATGGTGTCGTAGTTGGTCGTGTTTGGATGTTGAATGAAGCGAGCGCAGCCGCTGCATCGCTTTATTATCGAGTCGTTAAATAACTCCGGCGAGGAAATATGTTTCCTCTCCGTGCGCTACTTTCCTTCGACTAGTTCTGCGGAGACACGTCAAACCATGAAATCGTTTATGAGATAGTCTTACCTTCAAACGGACCCAAAGCTACAACTTGTACGGGAATAAAGTTTCCACGAACAGTTTACCCTATTGCCAAAGTTTGTGTTGACTTGAATCAAAAGTGCAAAATTTTGTTTATATTAATCTTAGTAATTTACATCGTGACATTTTCATTCACAAAGGAAAAAAAATAGACGTCTAATTGAATTCCTATGAAAGCCTAACCTTGTATCATGGGTTGTTGTTATCAATATTGTTTTCTAGTCATTTCTCAGCCTTTTTCTTGGGTAGTCGGTTTATTTAAAGGTAGGACTTTATATGAGAGCTGCGTGTCTTCCAAGATTTCTATTACGTCTGCCCATTTTCTGTGACGATAATTTCGCGCGCGCGCCGCAGTCTTCAGTTCAGAAGAGTGAATTCGGCGTATTTAGATCACTCCTGACGTGAAGACGCTGGCCTTAATATTGGCGCAAATGTCCTCCCACAAAATGGCCTTACGGGGAATAGATCTGGGAAGACACGTAAATTCCACATCACTCCACGGAAGCCTTCACAAGGAATAGGTTATAATGCCCTTGTTCGACGCAAGTTGGGAAATTGAAAAAATCATTACGCGCGAGAAAAAGTTTTACTTAGTGCACCTGAGTGAATAGTCAAGAGTTCCATTGGTGTTTACATGGTTGTCTGTAATGTTGTTACAATGAAAAGCTACTAAAATCGCACCATCCCATTCGTTAAGTTTGCAAGTTCTCCTTCAAATTATAATTATTAGTTGCGGGAGCGCATGAGTACAATCAGGAGTACGTAAAGGTAGAGCATTTTAAGGTTTAAAGGTTCTATTTTGTCCAACATTAAAATTTGTTAGACATTGAAAGAGGGTAGGCTCACACTGAAGTATCAAGTGCTGGAAAATATTAGTACTGTTTACGATATAGTTGAACAGTCATGGCAGTTTTCTCTGCCCTTCTCCAACATATCTGAGTTAAGTGTTGAATAAGACTTTTGTCTTCCGATGTTTCTTTGAAATAAAACAATTGACATGAATAATAAACCATTATTGTAGAAATTGTCGTTTTTATTACACCTAAAACCCCTTTAAAGCGGTATAGGTTATTGCAACAGACAGTATGGAATTGAATTCTGAACATTAAGTTTAACGTCATAAAATTGTCTAGTAAAATCAAAAGAAAGAAAGATTACATCTGATTCGCCCACTAAAGACAGAATCCGTTTCCTTGGAGATATGCGATATTGTGACTGTTTCACTGTGATATTTCTTCCAAAACAAACAGAAGTGCTTCTCTGGTTTAATATCTAATTAAGTGCACAATTTGCTCTTTGCTTTCTTGTAGGATTAATTTTTTGGCCTACTTTTTAGAGTTACTTTTTGTGAGCAAACAAAAAAGACGATACGTACATTGGAATTAGATTTCAAGGAATTTTATTTAATTTGTGCATAAAAGGAAGCCAACATAAATATGGTAAAAAGTTGATATTGATATTAAATAATGAAATTATCCAGTAAAATGGATGGCATTTTGGACGTCAGAGAGGTCATTTTCTGTACTTGACTTGGGGGGAAGATGACACGATGTGTAATAGGTGATTTGCCCACTTAAATTCTTTTAACTTAATATGTTGGGTAAGACTGACTTTTAATAATCAAACCACTTTACTTTTCCACATAAATTTTTATGTGGAAAAGTAAAGTGGAAGTGGAGTGGTTTTTTTATGTAGAAAAGTAAAGTAAAGTGGTTTGATTATTAAAAGTCAGCATGAAGATTTTTCACCAAGTTACGCCAGAAACTGTTTTATTTATGTTGGGTAAAAGTTTCATTTTAGATTTAAAATTCTGTTGAAAGAACTAATACGTGCCATTCGTAAATAATAGTGACGTTACGAGGCATATTCATGATCAAAGGCAATATTTCTTGATATTTAAACTAAACCTACTCTCAAAATTCATCTTTAACGTGAATCTTCTTGTGCTCTGAAAATATTTCCAAATTTGACTAAATGAGCGCCTTTTCATTGCAATGATAATTTTTTCAAATGGAATGATATTATTTCTACATCTAATTGATTGTGTGACAGCCATCTCATAGATGTTTTGGATGTTAGCCTTTTATTATTTGGCTGTAGGGAGTTTTTGATTTTTCCAGGCAGTCTTAGAAAAGCAAAATGAAGTTTAAATAAATATATTCACGTATATACTACCTTGAACAAAAAGTTCCCGGAATAACCACCGTGTGGCGCTCCCATCGTTCCGATTTGAGTTCTGTTTTTTTTTGTTAAATTGGTACATCTGTTGTTGATATTCCCTTTAAATCTTAGTGTCATAACTTGACATTTGCAAAAGTTACGTAGCCAAGAGTACATCTATCTCTGTGTGTGTTGGCGATTTTTTACAATTGCAGAAATGGATTTAAATTTGCAACAACGAACTTGTATTAAATTTTGCGTAAAAAACGGATTTAGTGGCGCACGGACGTTGGAAATGTTGGAAAAGTGTTTCGGCAACGATTCTCTAAAAAAACGGTCGTTTACCAGTGGCACGAGCGGTTCAGAAGTGGTCGTGAGTCAATCGAAGATGATGAACGCAGTGGCAGACCATCGACATCGAAAGTCGGTGAAAAAATTGATAAAGTAAAAGAAATGTTGGTCAATAACCGCAAATTAACCATCAGATAAATAGCGGAGGACTTGAACATTGCCTATGGATCCGCCCAAGACATTGTGGTTAATGATTTGGGTTTCCGTCGTATAGCAGCAAAGTTGGTGCCAAAAGACCTCAATTTCATGCAAAAAAGAGACCGTGTTGACGTCGCAAAAGACATGATTTGCGAGGCTGAATCCGATCCCACATTCATCAAAAGGATCATTACTGGAGACGAGACGTGGGTTTATGAGTACGACACGCAATCCAGACATCAGGCAAGTGAATGGCGTTCACCAAATGAGCCGAGACCAAAAAAACCACGTCGTTTTCAGTCAAAAAAGAAGGCAATGCTGACGGTTTTCATGGATTACAACGGTGTAGTGCATCATGAATTTTTGCCAGAAGGCCAGACAGTAAACAAAGAGTATTATTTGGGCGTTATGAGACGTTTGCGTGAAGCAATTCGCCGAAAGAGACCAGAAATCGTTGCACAGTGCGTCGAGACCGTCGCACAGTGCTATCATTATTCGTAATTTTTTGACGAAAAATGCAACAAATACCATCCAACAGCCACCGAATTCACCTGATTTGGCTCCCTGTGACTTCTTTCTGTTCAATCGAGTTAAAAAACCATTACGGGGAACGCGTTTTAGCAGCCGAGAGGAAGTAATGGAAAAATCGCAGGAAGCACTGATGGACATACCGAAAACCGAATATAAAAAATGTTTCGAGGATTGGATCAAGCGCTGGCATAAGTGTGTTGCAGTCGATGGGGATTACTTTGAAGGGGACAATATAGATTTAGATGAATAAACTTATATTTTTAATTTTCTGAATAAATTCCGGGAACCTTTTGTTCAAGGTAGTATATTATATATATGTATATTAATATATATATATAATTAGGTAATATACCGGTTAAGGTAGGTTTTTGGATGGACACAACTATCAAATAAACATTTTTGTAACTCCAAATATAACTATGTATATACTGTATACTAGTATGTATATATTGAGCCATTATAATTGTTTCAATAACGATTTATACTCGAAATACAAAGCATTCAAATGATTCGAAAGTTAAGTTATTTTTCGACCCTCAGGGATCGAATTTACGGTCTCCTTACGAGTATTGGGAATTTGCTATAATATCTTCTTTTAGTTGTCTTCCTTAAATATTTTTTTTAAGATGTTAGTCATTCTATGTCCCCTCGTTTAAAAAGGCCTCCCACTTTAATCTCTCTGACTACCCTGAATATATTATTACTAATTTTCGATAAACTAGGCAATCTCTCTATCAGTAGAGTCGTTCTTCGTCTTTCGTCTTCGAAACATTCGGACTTTCGTCTTCATCATTACCATAGTACATCACCCATATGGTTGGAAAATGGCAACCCTTCAAGCTGTCCTGCTATCTGACATTCTCATCATTCGCACATAGTTCCTGGAGTTGACGTCATGCGTCACTAGCATCTCGTAATTCAGCCGTTGGTTTCATCCGCTCAGATTCCCTTTCACGGATCCTCCCTATACGGTTTTCAATAAACTATTGTGCCGCAAAATTTGTCCAATTAGTTTTCCCCATCCTCCTCATGATTGTCTCACCTAGGCCTTTCTCGTCATCCTCCTCTGAAGTACCTCCCTCCAAGATGAATCTCGAGGCCTCGCAAATGTTGGATCTCCCAGAATCATTCCGTACGTATGCGCCGAGTCCCCGAATGCGAACGCCGATAGCTGCGTTCCCCTTTTCGGAGGGGTGAGTTGAGAGATGAATTCCACCCTCCCACCTCCTTGGCGCCTCCTCCCTCTCTCCCTCCCACCTCCCTCCCTCCCTCCCCCCTTTTCCCGTCGTCGCTGAGCAATAGCCACAGCGCCACCTGGCGCCCCCTCATCAAAACACGCTCAAGTGGGCCTCCCAACGTCCCGAGTGGGAGGGTGGGAGATGGGGGAGAGGACCCACGGTGGGGTGGTTCGAGTGGGATGACCGTCCTTTCAGCGGGGTTCCCCCGACCCCTCCCGACCATGCCTCTCGGCTTCCCCTTCCTGTCGCCACGCCTTTCAAGCCTACGCGGCGGGGTGGAGGGTGACTTCCTCCGCGCCCTCGTTTCTGGAAATCTCCCGGGGTTTCCCGCCCCCAACTCCGCGTCGGGAGGCAACGGTCGTCGCACACACCCTGGGACGGTTACATGGCAAAGGTAATTTGTCACTTGAATATTTATTTCCCATAAAAAGACTGTCGTCGTTGTTCCTTGGCCCTCTCGACTCACGTTCACTATTTTAAATAGCTTCCTCCGGGTACTTCCTACCATACACTACAACTTAAGGGGCAGATAGAAAGAACTGAGCCCACTTGGTGTATACATACTTCCACACACCCTCCTGTTGAGGAAAAAAATAATGGTAGTTAAAACCTGCATAAACGTTTTATTCAGTTTTCTCAACACTGACTGAGATGTAGATAAAATTTATTATTCCATTGGTTTTCTGCCGGGGTTTTATTTTCACTATATCTTACTATGCTTCATTAATACTGAGAGCCGATTTAATCATATATGTTATTTTAGTAACATCTTGTGTACTTTGCTAATTAAAAACTAACCAATAAGGAAAAAATAAAGGTAGTCATTTGGCTTTCAATTCCCGAAAGGAAAAAATGGAGCGCAGTAATTGTTCGTAATTGAGCATCAAAATAATTCTAATTTCTTTTAAATATTTTTTCAACACCAGCGTGTGACAAATCATAATGTATAATCATCATTAATGGCACCATATGATCAACGGTGACGTAGCTATTGGTAGGCGGTTAATTATGCGTATTTTTGCTAAAATGAGGCACACGTTTCTTTATAATAATTCAATTTTCTATAGAATATTGGATAAAAACAGACAGTATTTTTTTGTGGAATTCGAAAGGTGCAATTAATTTACTTATTATTATGAGTGACATCACAGTTATTTCACGATTGTCGCAGCAAACCAAGCGTTGTTAAATTTAGCGTTCAATATATGAAACAACTCAAGTGTGACCACAAGTCATTCCATGTATCATCAATTGCAATCACGTAAAATGTCTCAGGTCAACCGTTGATTCAGGTTATGGAATTATCGCCTCATCTCCTTTCAGCGTGGACAGAGTTTGCCCGCAATCGTTTCGGCGTGGATTCGGTCGTAACACAGCTGAATCGTCTCATTGCATTTTCGTAGATTGGACGTCCCGAATGAGTGACCACAAAGCCTGCCGACATCCCATGTCGTAGACCTGGATTCGCTATCCGTCGGGGGAGGAAGACACCATTTGAAACGTTCTCGTCGCAAGGCAGTGAGGAGTGGATAGGTCGTTAAACCGATGACTTTGAAAGGGCATCTGGTAGAGACTGGAGAGCCAACTCGCGGACACACCGCTTTTCAATCATGTGTCTCGCTCCTGCTTAATCGTCGAGTCTCGTACCTTTCAATTATTGTCACCGTAAATGGAGCAGACAACCTTAGCAGTCTCCCTCCGAAGCCATTACCGCACTGCAGCTATCCACCGACGCCTAACCAATCGGAACCGAGGGTGATGCAGGAGACTGATAGGTGGTGGACTAAGATGTTATATGATAAGACTGTCAAGGCAAAAAATTGGCAACTCTAAGGAATTGATATAGCACTTTCCCATGTCGACCCAAAATGAGGAGAAATATTTCACCTCACCAAAAATTAATGATATACATTCACCTACTAGACCTGGATCTCAATTCACTCGAATGGTATTTCACTTTAAAATTCTCGTATTTACCAAATTTGTGATTCCGTTAAAAATATTGTTTCGGATGTGTTTGCCGTTTCTTTCAAGAATTAATTGATGTCATTGCTTCGTTTTTGTTTTTTTCCCATTTACCACATTGAATTTTTTTGGAATTTTTCAATTTTTAAATTTTAATTGATTGGTGGAGGCGAAATTTTTCTGTTTATTGTTCGTTCGAGCGCGTTCATTATATTTTTTAATTAATGTTTAATTTTCAGTAGGAAGTTAAAACCATGACACTAAATGATGCAGTAAGTTATTAGGAACTGGCATAAAATCCTGAATAGGAGGTCAAGGCAAAACGTTTGAAAATTCAGATAACGGGAATTTAATTTGCTTAAAAGCTGGTGACGCTGTTTTCTAAAGTAATCTTGAAAACCGCTGACTTAGGCTCTCTAAATCGCACTTCGATACGCACATAAATATCGCACGTCGCAGTCGGGTGTATCGCATCATGAAACACGGCTGTTTTTGTGGGCTGATTCCCCCCTCGTCCTAATAAAGCCGTCTCCAGATCCTCTCCACCCTCTCTTCCATCCTCCCCCAAAACCCTCCCCCGTTTCCCACCAATCCGCGGCAGATGGCGGGAATGTCAGGCGTGTTCTCCCAAAGGGAGTGTATTTTTTCCATCCCTGCTAGTCCTCCCTACCCTTCCCAACCCCTCATCCACCTCCCGTCGACTTTCCCCAAAAGACGATTAATTCAAGCGAAGCAATTAACAGGTCTGATGCACGGTCCAAGGAAGCTCCAAAGTTATACGCCGTTAAAATAAAAAAAATGAAGTTAGAAAGAACGGTCGCCGTCGCTAGTTTTCGAACTTTGATGCAAGGCGGAGTGTGACGTGTTCATCTTCAGCGTGATAATAGGGGGAGTGCGAATTAAATCCGTCGCCGCTGATAAATATAAATTTTGAAGGTTTTTCAACCCTTGGTGTTTAATTATTCTCGATTTGAAAATTGCTTTTTAATATTTTTGTTGACTCTCCAAGAAACTCATAGTGATAATTACTTCGCTCTTTGCTGGGGGAATAAATTTATTTGCAATTTCTTTGTTAAACGTGAAGTTAATTTCATCAATATTTGAGTACATATCAGGTAAGAGAAAGGCAGGGTGGTAAAAAGGAAGTTGGTAAGATAGAGTAAGTTTACTTTATTAAACTAATATGAGACTTATTTTACAGTGGGTAGTCCAAAAAGGAACGGTATTAAGAGTTTGTATAAGGGTATTTCATCGCTTCGACGGGTCAAGTTTTTTAATCATCCTCTCTAAAATTCTCGTTAGTTATGAGTATACCTTTCCCGAGTTTTTCTACCAAAACCTTTGAGTGAAAATTAAACTAAAGAGAATTGTATCTTCATTTTTCAAGTACTTTAACATCAATATCAGCAATACTCTCAGAGTATTAATTCATGTGAGATCTGACCAGGCATTCGTATATACTATATATATCATTATTACTATTATTTGGTTATCTACCGGTTAAGGTAGGTTTTTAAATGGACAAAACTATCAAATAAATTATTTTGTAACTCCAAAAAAAACCCAATCCAGCAACCTACTTTACATCAGGTCTCTCTTAATCTCTGTGTACTTCTTTCCTCCCTTCATCCCGTCCAACTTCCCTATCCTGTTCCTTCCCTTCCCTCTTATATATATATATATATATATATATATATATATATATATATATATATATATATTCGTCGCGATGATCCAAATCATATAACCGGCTAATGAAAGATCTAAAATACAAATGCCGGCAAGATGTCACATAAATTAATACTCTGAGAGTATTGCTGATCTTGAATGTTAAAGTACTTAAAAAATTAAAATACTATTCGCTTTTGCATACATATTTTTTACCTAATTAATGATAAACTCTATTATTAAAATTAATACCTTTTTTTCTTTCTATTCGTGTGTCTTGATACCAATGACCACGAGTAAATATTCTCTTGGGAATATTTAACGATGTGTTGAAAATTGGTGGTAGTTTCGGTGATTGTGTGAACTATACTTTAATTTTCCAGGCAAAATTCGGAAGAAATTCTTTTTACATTATCTATGAAATTAATAAAGTTACGCGAGACGGTTAAATCTTGTTGTAACTTTATTGCATTATTGAAGGATTCACAAAAGAAGCCATTAGTCGGAATTTTTTCAGATTCGCAAATATTCTTAATATTTTTTGATCGTATTAAAATTTGTAGGCACTTTGTCACTAAGTTTATTTTAAAATCATCTTCAGAAAATAACTCTGACGGAGGGAAGGTATTTTAACCTGAGAACGCTTCGGAGAAATTCTGGACGTCTACGTTCACTGAACTCATTTTACTGCGTCGTTCATATAGCTCATACCCTGACAGTACTTAGGACAAAATATATCTCATAAGGACCTCGTAGTTCCATTGAATATTCTCCTATTTTGGACTCTCTATTATTCAGCAAGAATTGAAAATTCCAGAACTTTTAGCACCTAGATGTGTAATCGATTTTTTTGGAGTTTTACAATTTCATGACCTTCTAGTCATAAATTTGTATCTAAGCTATGTAGTATGTGCCATTGCGTACAAATTCTACATACAAATCTGCATGTAATGGAGATAAATTAGATGTTATTAAACGTATATTGAGATAAATTCCAAGGAGCTGCGGAAGATACCGTGACTAATTTTTAACGAAGTCCTCTGCTAAATGTGCATTATTATGCAACAATTTCAGAGTGTAAAAATGATTCTCCTTGAACGAGATTCGAACCCGGATCCCTCGATGTCCGGTCGAGACTAAAGCGAGACAATATTTGAATCCCGGTGAATGCGAATGATTTTTACACTCTAAAATTGTTGCACTCTAGTACGAAAAATAGAACTATTAATTACAAGCGTTTTCATGCGATTTTTCGTGTCTATGTGTCATATTCTTTGGCCATTCACTGTCATTACCGATAGATCTAATTGAAATTCGCCTAAGGTATAATTTGTTCCAGTCACTTCCCCAACCCTCACCTGCTATTAAATGTCTCTATGCATTAAACTTACACAGTTATCAATTAATAGCTTGCGTGTGATTCCTTTACATCCACGTTGTGACATTTATTGAGCTTCATTATTAATAGATTCAATTGAAATTCCCCTTAGGTCATACACTTTGCTCCGATCACTTCCTCAGCCTACCCCACCTAACCCCGAACTCTCTTTTCGATGAACCATTCGTCCTGTGGGAGTGGGTGTGCATGAGACTAAAAGCGACTCTTTCTCTCTTCGGCATTATACCTATGTCATCCATTAGTGACGCCTGCCTATTACTCTCCGTCAAAGTACTCGCTTCACCCTCCCTGCCCTTTGAGCTGAGGAAAAGGGATAATGGTTCCGGAGCAGTGACGTTCTACGGTCAAATGGGGCTCCTACTTTACGCCGGCCAATGAGAGGGGATACTGCCTACTTTCGAGAGCACCTTTCTTCAGGGCGAGAAAGCACTCTCCTTCAGGTGCTAATCGATGATTGGAGGAGGCGGTCTGCGGTGAGGCGGAAGGGCCTCTATGGGGGCAGTCCGCAATAGAGGGCGGAAAGAAGGACGCTCGTTAATCATCGAGTTCCACCTCAGAGGCGCGACTCCAAGGAGCGATTAGCGATCGGCGATTCTCGTCTGAAGCGCGGTCATTCCGTCATGAATCTGCCTTGGAACCAGTTGCAGTTCCTCTCTCGCAAGCTGCAGTAGATACGGCGGGCATTCGTGAATGTGACCGTACCAATACGTCACCTAGCTGAATCTTTTGGCATGCTACCGTCATCCTTCGTTGCTGCTTTCCCGTTGGGATTTGTGTGTAATTAGAGTGCTTTGCGTGGGTGTAATTAAGATGTCAAACATGAGATCTCTCTTAAAAATAAAAAAAGTTATGTTTCGTATCATGGTTATTCCAGAGCGAGTTGATCCTTAATTTAGGGTAATTCGGGTGTGCTTAGCTGCCATTGTTTATAGTTCTCAAATGTCATCAGTTTTTTTGGACGTCTCCACTGGCTCGACCCCGATAAGCTCTTTAAGAAAACTTTTTATCATGCATTCAAGGAGTCGAACCACTCATTGTCTTTTTAGGCATGGAAATTCCAGAACCGGGACACGAACTTTGATTTTTTCGGTTAACAGACGAGTTACCCACCCGACACTAGGCCGGTGGCACTTAATAAACATTTCCCTCTGCGAAACTTTAAGTTTATCATGTAAAACTCTATCGATTGATTATTTAATGTTTTAATTGTCGACTAATTCAAATGTTACATGAGTGAATTTTTCGTGCATGCTACATGCTACGCATTATATATATAAATAAAAATAAAATATATTTTCTATAAATATATATACATATATATATATATGTGTGTGTGTGTATACTTTATATATCCGGGCATATATTTTTTTGGCATGTATATATATATATATATATATATATATATATATATATATATATGCGGGTCGCGGTGGTCTAGTGGGTAGAGCGTTGGACTACTGACCAGAGGGTCCCGGGTTCGATTCCCGGGCAAGGCATTTTGGGCACCTGCAGCCTCCACCCAAGCTAGTTGATTTTTCGGGTACCAGATCTTCCTGGGAAACCATAACCGGCACAGGGAAAGGAACTGGCCCCCCTACCCTGATGTGTGAGTATTCACACGCCGTCGGGCTTGGTACATGGGTGAGCTCTGCCATCACCAACTAAACCGACCTTCGGGTTGATTATGGTGTTTATGGTTTTTTTAATATATATATATGTATATGTGTGTTTGTGTGTGTATAATCACGAGCGGCGTTTAGGACTTTTAAATTCAGAAAGATTTAATGAGATAATTTTTTAGGAAGATGATCTGTAGTTTATTGAAATTTCACTTTATTTTAAGTCGTACATAATGGATTTTATTTTATTTTTACGATATTTTCCGTACAGTGTACGTCACAGCGTTTGAAAAGATTCGTGTTTTCCATTTTGGATATTCAAAAATTATTTTCTTTTATTTTTCTTGGTTTAACATTTTTCCCGTGTTATTTGGTCCCAAAATTTGTAAGATTTTTCTTATAAAATTTGGGATATTGTTACTGTTACGTGTCTAAAACTGTATGTATTTCTCGTGTATAGAAAACTAGTCTTAACTTTGTGCTTGATAATGCGTAATAAATCTAGTTATTCCTTACGAAAGTATTGCCTCAGTGATTGGGCATAACTCTGAAAACGTTTTTGGAAAGAAAAAAAAACACTATTCAAAAGGCATGTTAGTTAGATTTATGGGATATTTTCAAATATTAACTTGAATTATATCTACAGGTATGTACTTGTATGCAATTATCCTTTAATGAAGTACTAACATTTGCCGCTATGACTCGCAAAAAAAAACATTGAGCTTATATTGGGGAAAATAATCTCGAAAAAATTGCAGTTATATACGATAATCCCTTACATTTAATTTAATCCCTAAAATGCTTCCAAACACTATCCCATGAAATGAACTGTACACATTGAATTATTAACTTAAACACTGAAAACTATTGAATGTATGAGATGGTCTTTCAGGTCAGAGGTCATATTTACTTGTTATTTGGATTAGCGGAATCAGAAATTCCTATGGTAATGATGGGATAAAATGACTATTTGTCCTTTGGGACTTTGGTCAGCGATCATAACTATTTATCTGCTTGTTTAGCAGGAAGTTTGTTTCAATCAGCAGGAATTAGATTGCACACTACTCAAAGAGCTTCGTTTATTCGTAATATATGATGTAGTAAATCAAATTCATGTTATGTATTCACTATATTTAACTCTTTGATCTTCTCCTGAATGTACTCGTATATGGAATTGATTTTGTGGAGATATGTCTACTTGTATCAACCTATAAACGTATTAAATTTGGAAAAATTCAACATTATTAAAAGTTTTTATGTTTCACATTTTAATATTATCATACATTATTATTTACGACCTACAATGAAACGCTTCATAGCTCCTTTTTTCATTAAAGCAATCAATAATTACCGCAAAATCCAGGATTGGAAGAGAAAAATACTTATGTAACCTATAATGATAATGTAGGGGAAACTGATAATGAGTACATCTAGCTTACCAACTACTTGATTAGAATGAATGATGTTTTTAAATATTTTTCAGGGTTGTCATTTACTTTTTCCTCTTTTGGGAGTAAAATAAGTTTACCAGGATATTTGCCTGAATTTTTATTACCGAAACGTTTCTGCCTTTATAACAAATACCGACGGAAGAGTATTCTTGGAAGCTATTTTTCATCACTTAATCACTTAATCAAAAGTGAAAAGTTGGGAAAAAGTTGGTTAAATATAATCTATCATTTTGAGCACAATTATTTGCAGGGAAAATAAAACAAATCATTGCCATTGATAAAAACGATATCTTCCAAACTATGATAAAGGCAACATATTTTAAGTGGACAAGCTCGTCGAATGAGCGTCCGGCTGAATAAATATTCAGGAACTTGGTAATTTTTAATAATCGACGATTACTTTTGAGTGAATTATGCCCATATGACTTAGGGTACCATTTCGGATTGATGTCTTCAAATGAACTTATTAACCCCGTAAAATAACCTCAATAAAATAAAGGCTTCTTTTCTTTCCAATTCCTACACCGTGACATTAAGAATTCCACCCCCGCCAGGATTAGAACCTGGGAAAGGAAGCCAATACACTACATGACCCTCGAATTTAAAAATATTATGCCTCATTGTTTGATATGGCATTGGAAATACTGGAGAAATAAGGTAAACCTCATTTCGGTGTCGAACTAACTCCGTATATTTATTTATATTATTGGCATTCTAACGGTGAAGATAGACGGTGGACACCTTGGGTGAATTCTTAAGTGGTAACGCAATCGCTAATTAAGCCATATGTGGAGAGCATCTCCAAAGGAGCACTCCGTCCGTTGAATGGGGCGTGAAATTTTGTGACATCTCGACATGTTTCGTTAGTATTAGGGCTTTCCCGACGCTGGATTGTTCTGAAAACCGTACATCTACTAATCTACTAAACAAATCACCTATTTCTAATGGCACAAATGACCTCAGCTATCAGACGCTTCCCCTAATAACTAATCATCTAAACCTTCATGTTCTTAATCCCTCCAGTAAGGACAATCACCATGGCGTGAGTTATCACACCATCCAAGTCTACTTCCAATAGCGTGATGCATTTTTTTGTCAATCATCACCTCGGATTTAAAAATTTAACTCTGCGCGTTCGCACAGCTATCATTTTATTATTTATTTATTTATTTATTTATTATATATTATTTATTAAGACAGCAAATCAAATAAGAGAATTTTTGCAAACTTAAAGAAAGCCTCTCAATGTTTTTATCTCGCGCTCCTTACTCCAGTGACGGCTATGAAAAACTCGAATAAGATTAGAACTCTGTGTGCATACCACTGAAAAGATAGTGGTCCTTCATTTTTCCTCCAATTAAGGAAAAAATTCATCAAGTGACAGGCTGGGCCAAGTTTTATTAGTGATCATCACATGTGGTGCAAATTAGCTTCCGTGGGTGGCTTTTCCCCTGCCCACTCTCATCCCAATCGACGATTAAACAAAATCTCCCACTCCTCCCCCCTCCTCCCTTCCTCGGAGAACAAATTTTTTTCCTCCAGAGCCACTGGTAGCCACTTACGGGCCTAAACATTAAAACTTAATGAATGCCTCGGTATTTTTGCAGGAGGAAAAAATGCGTTTCCTATAAAGGCATCTCCTCCAAAATTTCTCATCACAATTAGGAGAAGAATTTCGTTAATTAATTAAGCGGTTAAGAAAGGGAGGGGATTGATGGCCGGGACTTTGAGGAACGCTGGAGCAAAAGATTGATGAAGGCCTTAATATAGTGCAAAGCGTTATATCGTCCTTGCTCAGGGTGTTTGAGGAATGAGGATAGGCTTGGATCGGAGATGTAAGTGGGGGGGAAGAGCAAAAGAAATTAGTTGGACATAGCGGAAGACTTAAAAAATTGGATGAAGAAAATATTCAGAGATATGCTGAAAGATTTTGTGAAAATGCAGGTATGCGGGGAAGGAGTAAAAAAATATGTATTTTGGACAAAATCGATCTAGTGATACAAGTTGAAAATAGCTTTAGAAATCCAATAACCTGCAAACAGCATAACTAAAACTGATCAATCAAGAAGATGCAGCCACGCAGGGGGACTTGAAAACTCATAGTCGCTGAACAAGCTTGCTTGTGGAGTTCATATGTGTTTGAGAAGTCCTTGAGTATGCGTAGTTTTAAGTTAACGGAAAAGATCTGCCTCATTTTACTGTTCACTACTCTCAGAGTTCATATACTGCAAAGCTTATAATGGCAGTACTAATAGATGTAGGTATTAAGATTGTGTGCTATTCCACTTAGGATCAAAATAATAAAATTATTTTGTACGGTTATAGAAACGTTGACCTAATGAACGTAATGATTGATTTACGACGATGTATTCCCAATTACTTTAGTTAAAGCTTTTAGCACCTAGTAACAGTCTTTGTAACACTTTTAGCCTGTAATATCGTGATCGTACGATTCGTAATTTCAGTAAATTAAAGGAAATACGTTAAACCTGATAAATTTTAAACAACGATATCTCTAGGTAAGTTTACTCGCTGTTCGACACGTATATGAATATTTTTCCATATAATTATTAGGTAATTTATCAATATACGGGATCCTGAAGAAGTTTAAAAATTAATGTATGTGCTAAATAAACTCTTATCTGGTATTCCATTGGTTTAGACTCTCGCTGGCATTTCGATAACCCCTCTCTCTTCGTCTTCAGGGTTCCGATTCGTCGGTGGAGACGGAACATATTCTGGTGGAAGACTGGGGATAAGTTGATTCAGGGGGTACGCCAAGAAAACATCATATCTTCCAGTGATACACCTGTTTTAAGGCATCCATTTCTCTAAGTTCTTCAATTCAGGAGTCGCATGGTGCAAGAATGTCAAATAGAAATAGGTAATTAGAAATCGTAATCTCAAGGAATTTAAATTCCCCCCAGGATTGGAGCGAAACTCTTTGCACAAAGAACGTATTCCAGGTTGCCTTAAAGACATAAGAGGGTTTATAATGGGGAATTAACCATTCTATCTGCCGGGAAATAAACGTCACGGCGTTGACATTTCAAGTCATTCCGGACCGGTAATTGGAAGAACCAATTTTCATTCTCGAACGGTTCCTGCCAGACGTTGATTTCGTTTGAATTTAAAATTAATGTGTGTCCGTCGGGGTTCTGGCGTTCCATTTCGGCCGGATGATCGTAGACCCTAGGAGGAGAGGAGGATTGAAGAGGGTCCCGGGGAGGGAGAGAAGCAGTTTGAGGGGTGTGGATGGTTTGTTTCATTACCCGTTAAGGGCTGCTCACGTTCTCGCCGGCCTTTCGGCGTATCCTTTCGGGATCACCGTGGATTTCCAGGTGCGTCCCTTCTCACCCAGCCGTTCTTCGCTCGGGGACAAACGGTCCACTTCCGTCCGATGGCGCCGTACGTCACGAAGACTCTCGCCTTCCATTTCCAGAGCTCCACGTGACCCCCCCCTACTCGCACTCCCGAATGGCTCCAGGTATAAGACTCCCCCGCACTCGATCACATCAAATCGGGGAGTGGAGGGGTAGGTACGAGGAGTCGAAGGGAAAGGGAGAGTGGAAGGGAGAGGAACTCTAAAAGGTCTCCTAGGAAATGGCAATCCTCAAGGAGGAAAAACACATTTCGGAAGAAGAATTGCCTCGCAACCCCATTGCTTTCAAGCCGCACACTTGCGCAAAACAATTTCGATTCATTGGAAAGTGAAGCTTCTGGAATGCATATTCTCCAGGTTCCAAAGTCCATCACACCCCTATTCCCATTCTTATCTTTAATTTCTCCCCTCATAGCTGAGCTGTTTCAATTGCTTTTTTTGTTAAAAAACCTCACAGCCTTCATAATTCAATTTCACTCTCATCAAAGGTGGAACCTATCTTGAATTTTATTAGTAGTTTCAACCCGACTACTATGACGCATTATAAATTCCTCTGTAAACTGCTTAGACCAGTTATGATGGAATATGTTGAGTGGTGCTTAACATGGTTTAATTTACGTAACACTAGGTTATACCCAGCGCTAAACTCAGTTAACTTTCGGTGTATACGGAAGGTTTATACGAATCCCATCCTGTTCAGTCATGTGAAATACGTGATCGTGATTTTTAGACTTATGTTGGGCCTACTGCACCCAGAAAGTCCGGCCAAGTGCAAATGTACAGGAATCCGGGAAATGATTTTTTAAATGAGTATAACACTAGCTAGCTACCATATTTGAAAACACCTCATCCAGACGAGCGTTCGAATGGAATGCGATGGAATACACATTCCTGTGTCACACGGTTCCAAAATCTGGTATTTGTGCAAGGAATGTGGATATAAATGCAGGATTTTGAAACATGTGTTTGGATAATGAGGAAGAAAATGAAATGAATGAAAACTAATGAATAAGATTTGTGTGCGACGGGGCAGATGGGGTTTGTAAGTGGAATAAATATTAAAAGCGCAAACTTTGGATGCAGGAGAGGTAATAATGGAATTAAATAGGCCACTTTTATATGGGAGAATGTTAAAAAAATCGAGGTAGAGGAAGGAATAGATTTGGAATTTTAGGTAATGGAGGAACCTACCAACTAATTGATGAGGAACCATTCACCGTAAAGCGATACGTATTGTTTTTGTGAAGTTTCTTGGACGTTTTACGTTCTGAAAAACACCAAACCGTTATGTAACAAGTTTCAGGTTTCACCAGAGCGAAACCCTAAATGGTAAAACTCCTATAATACTTTATTATCGTAGTCTATTACTTTTTTTATATGAACACGAGACAGTAACTATCGTGGAAGAAAATAAAATAAGTTGGAAATAATGGAAATATGGAGTTGCAAAAGCATGATCCAATTGAAAATTCGTATAATCTAACGAAGTTTAATGACGAACTTTGGAAAAATTAGTGACGGAATAAGAGGAAAAGAAAATATTCAATACCGCGCAAAATTTAAGAAAATCCCGCGGTCATATCTTTGGAAAGATTTGAAAGGAATAATCAACGGAAAGTATCGCATACGAAAACCAAAAATGTGGAGCATAAAGCAGGAAATATTGGTAATTGAGTAAACGGGAAAATGCGGACGCGTGAGCATATTATTCAGAAAGAAGTTATGTTGTAAATCTACGTCAACCATCCATGGAATCGATGGCTGTTGGTGTTGATATGAGGTTTTAATAAAAAATAAAACTCAAAGCAAGGGATAATTCACTCTTAGTCTTTGATGTTCTCTTCATATTTTTAAAACACAAATATTAGTTGTTGACGCCAATTTTATGAAATGCTACCAGTTGCACTTTTGATATTCATTCAGCGAATGTACTTTAAACGAGTTGGTGCCTTGTTCTAGCAAAGTAGGGGATACAGTGAGAAAAATATCTCAAAACCATCAGCTGCATGGAAACTGCAACATATAGGAATGAATTTCATAGGTAATTCTTGGTCTTGTCCAACATGTTAGTTTAAGTTGCCCATTTGGCAACAGACTTTATTTCGTCGGACTGATTCATCTTGCCAGTCAGATAAAACATCTCATCTATACATTTCAGTAGGTACCTTTTACATGTAGCAAATAAGGGTTACGATGATATTCTAGAATTGTAGTTCCTTGAGTGTGTGGTATGTAGCAATATGGCAATGGAGTGGCTCTATAGATCATAGCTCGCAGTACACTTCCCGGTCCAAAAATTTCTTCTCTACAGTTAAATTATCTTTGACGCAAATTTACTGTCACATCCTCACTGTAGACCATAAAATGTTGAAATTAATATCGGTATTCGAATCATTCTGCTAAAAATAATTACTTTTATTAATATTTTTTGTAAATGTTCACGCAGCAGCAAATAGCTCACTCTTCTTAGTTTTAATTCAAGCAAATATCTCGTCTGTAAAAAACAATTATTCCTGTATCTCTCCACAAATATCAAGGCCGGCTTCGTGTGTTATACTTTCACTTATTACCGAGGTGGAGGTCAGAAAAAGTACTCCCGGCTAGACATTGCCAACGGGCGAGCAAAATCTGATCATTTTCTCAACCCCGTCCACCCGTTACAATGAGCGAGTCAGTAAGGGAAGGTACCCTATCCCATTGGCTTCAAAAGTCCTGTCATTCTTTTCCTGGGGCTCAGATGGCCCGAGGGTCCCGCACAGGAGAGGACGTGGTCAATATCGCTCTTAGCAACAGAGGTCGGCGTATAGCAGTATATGTATTGTCCTTTTCGTATTTAAGAACCGTAGTGGTATCCATGATAGATTGTTCACAACTTGGGAATGGCCATAGCCGTTCAACCATCTAATAATTTTGACACATATGGTTCAAAAATACTAAACAATTAAAGTTGAATATTAATTTTTTGTTGTAATAACGCTAGTAAACTCCGTGTAAAAGGTGTTACTAGTGTAAAAGTAAACATTTTCAGTTCCTGCATCATTTATTTCCTGCGGATCCGGTCTCCGTCCTTTTAGTAAGTATTGGGCCATTCGAAATTTAATGTTAGAAGAGGAGAAAGGGAAGCCGGAGAACATCTCTACGGTTGCTAAGAGGGGTCACTCTGATGGACGACTTTTTTTTACGGCGCGCGCGTTGAGGTGGCGTCACCATTCCCTTTCTCCCTCGAGGCAGAGGACGCTGGTGGTGAGCAGACAGAAATGGATTCGGGATGGGGGAAGAGGGGATAGAGGGGGGGAAGAGGGAGGAGGAAGATTCCCCCTAGAGGGTGGTGGCTAAGTGTGTGTGTGTGTGCTTGCGTTCGAATGGGAGGGATCGGTCGGAGAGGGGAGGTTACGGCGGGTGGGGGAGTTGTTAGAGGAGCCACGGCTGCCTGCTAAGTGAAACGGGGGAAATCACTTTCGGTCCTCAGAGGTGTCCCATCCCATTTTTCTCAAATATCTCGTGTAAAAGGGAGACGCACAATAAGGAGCGAACCCTGCGTAGTCTGGATCGACCTTTTGCCACATTTGGTTGAGGGAAGAGCCACCTAACCGTCCCAGATGAGAAAAATAGCTTCCCGATGACCTCAATCTAATATTCAATAGTTATAAAACCAAAAGTTCCAAGTGCAAGTTATGTATTCCAAGTACAATTTGAAGCCACTTCAATCTTATAAACAACGCATTGCATGCAACTTACCTTTAAGCACATCAAGTACATTAAATGGTCACACGATACGTGAATCCACACACCTATCCTCGGTTTTCAATCGCTTGACACACGAGAATGTCAATCAAATGTAGGAATTCCTCTTGGGTCTTCCAACGGATGAAAGTCTACATTCCGCTCGACGTTTAGGGCATGAGAGTTCTTCAAGACAAGAGATGTCCGAGTTGAGAAACGAAACTTTGGCTAGAATGAAAAGACTCGCCCGGTGGAAGACGGGAAGAGGAAATTCTACACGCGATGCTCCGGGAAAGCAGCAGTCCTATATTGATCAAATCTTACAAGCATCAGATCTGTTATAGAATGGAATCTTATGTTAGGCAGCTACAATCTAGACGGAGTCATTTAAGCGACGAAACTCGACAGGCGAGCGAGACCTGGAAAATCAAGTTCAAGAATCAAGGACGAGATATTTACGACCAATATCTTATTCGTCGGTAGCCTTCCCTTTTCACAATTAATTTGTGACCAATCTATATAGAAATACTTCTACTTTTGATCATATAAATTTCTTATGGTAATAATAAAATGTAGAAATGTAGATTAGGTTGCTGGATTGGGTTTTGTTTAGAGTTACAAAATATTTATTTGATAGTTGTTTCCAT
The DNA here is from genome assembly GCA_037158775.1 of Hetaerina titia. Taxonomy (NCBI): domain Eukaryota; kingdom Metazoa; phylum Arthropoda; class Insecta; order Odonata; family Calopterygidae; genus Hetaerina; species Hetaerina titia. The sequence continues at coordinate 74,359,066 of CM073778.1, read as the reverse complement.
CCAAAAACATACCTTAACCGGTAGATTACCTGTTATTAAATAATAATAATAAAATACGTATACGGCGGTTAACAAAGGGTTCTATTGGGCATATTGGGCATTGAGTAAATATCTAGGTCAAATAAAGCCTACAAAGGAATCACTACTGGAATTCTAAGCGTGGCACTAGATACTATAAAACCTCACATGATTTTTCTCCTCTAGTGAGATATACTCTGTCTCTTTCTGTTTGTTCAAAATGTCGATTTTCTTATTCGATTCGCGTCTTTCACTTAACATTTTCCCCACAGCAAATTTCAGAGAGTACCCAGTACCAAGGTATAGCGGAAGGCGTTCATATCAAAGGAATAATATATTTCTTATATTCACTTTGTAGAACTTAAAAATTTCTGAAAAATGTAAGATTGCGCGATAATATTCCTTTTATACAACTCTTGACCAACGATAGAATATCATTCAAATTTAAGTTGACATCTCCTAATAAGCTTTTAAACGGTATCATTCACGGAAAAACGTGTTGCATTTTGCAGGTTAGCGCTTAAAAAAAAATTTCATGGACAAGGTTTTAAAATATGTCTCCTAATAAACAAATTGCTCCATGTCGTGCCATTTCCGATAGAGGCTTGGGTAAAGTGATAGAGTTGCTGAAACTCTCTTTTTTTTCGGAGAATGCTGATAAATATGAGTGCAGGCAGGATCCACTTTTAGCCGTTGAGTTGGCCAATTCGTTAAGCAAGACGACGGCTGTCGCAGCGACGTGAGTCGGGAACCATTCTTCGCAAAAGCCACGCGAATGATAAAACGATTGCGCTTGAAAGGGCGCCCTGGGTGTCGAGATTGGATTGGGGTCGAGTCCGGGGCGATAGAGAGGGAGAGGGAGGATGAAGTGGGCGGAGAGGGGGGAGAGAAATGGCGCGGTGGAAGGGGAATTGACGGGCTCGCGAAAAAATTGATAGGCATTAAGGAGGGAGAGGGAGGAAGTCGACAGACGGTAAAATGGATCGAATAATCGGGGGGAGTGGGCCCAAATGGGTTGACAGATTCCCAAGACGGTTACATCCAATGCGGTTCTTTGAAAAACGCTCGCCTTTTTATACTCGCCAATCCGGGTCTTCGTCTCCGGTCGCGTCAGTCGCCGTCTTAACTCAGAGGGGGTTTTATATTCCCCTCGCGGAAATGGGACCCGCAATTCCGACTGTTTCGGGGATGGGCTCTCGTTCCATGAGAGAGTTTCGGTGGATAATGCCGCACTTAATTAGAGTAGGTCCGTTGGATGACTTCCATCTCGTAACGATTGGCAATGCTGCTGTTTTTCTCCATCTGAACAACGAAATATGGTCATCAAGGAACGGATTAAAACTTCTTCCCATTCTTCTGACGGTTCCTATATTTACCTTACGGTCTCAGTTTCACTCGATTGGAAACCCTCCAAATTAAAGTGTAGCATTCATCACTTAATGTAATCATTTATTATATCATTATATTGTTGACCTTTTGTGGCATGCATCTCTGCTCTTCTTTGTCGAATTCTGTAAATCAGTGTGACTTAAGAATTGCGTAAAATGATCAAATTCGATTTGAATTTTCAAACTAATTGATAATGCTTTTTAGGTACTTTTTTTTAACTTTGACCAAATATGGATGTCATAGCAATAAAAATCAGGGAAACGTAATTACAGTTTGGAGTCATATTTATTGGTACGATGGGGAATTAAATACTGGAAAAATTATCTCTCGTAGTCGTGTTTTTTCAACATTGAAATTAAATAGTATAGTGATATTTCCTTGGCATGGGTACAAAAGATATTATTCATGCATGATCGTTCTTATTCTTTAATGATAATTTCACTGGAATCCTGATTTTTGTAAAAAAAATGTTATGCAAAAGTGCATGTGTAATATGGTTTCTTTTGAGTTTTTTTTAGTTGTTAGCGATCCTAACTCGATTAATAATGAAGGTGATGTTGTGGAGACTTTTCCTAGTGAAGTTATTTTTTAGTTAATAACAATGTAATGAAGAAACTATTTGTACTTGATAATTTAACCATGTCAGCTGGGGCATCTAATTCATACATTTATCGTAGCATCTTCTTCTCTCAAATTATCTGAAGTCCCTATTTTCATTCCTTTGGAGACGCAGAACTTTTTATTATGATGCCAACATTTTCTGTTTGTAGCCTACTAACAAATAGCGTTTTGATTAATGCTGAATTGTGACTATTAATCCGTCCACTGGGGATTAAGGCATTTGGTAAATTTTTGACGGTATCTTGTATAACTTGTCTTTAAAATCGCATATTAAATATGAGTTACTACTTAATACCTATCAGTTTTTTGGTTATGAGTACCTTTCGTCACTTGAAATCATTATTAAATATACTTTTTTAGGTAAATTAGGTTCTTCCTCAACATGTATTCTGTAGTGTGGCTAGCAAATAGATTTGAACGAAATGCAAAAGCTGATGTTCACACCTTAATATTTCGGAAAAAGATTGCAAAACTTGGAAAGAAGAATGAAAGAGACCCTTGCATGAAATGAATAAAAAATATAAAAAGCTTGCCAAAGAACCAATTTCAAAGACGAGAGAATTGAAAAGCTCCTTTAGGGAAGAGTAAAGTAAATGTTAGCATGGACTTTGATATTGAGAGTAGCGTTTCGAAACATTGGTTTTTGAGGAAAGAGAATGAGCAGAGATGGATGATTTTCTGATATGAGTAAAGAGGTCGCAAAAACTGAAGTTGGGGAGAGGGAGTGAAACGAGAAGATGGGCCTGCCACAAGAAGATCCGTCGGAGGGGTTTGCCGTCAGAACAGGGATGTAACGTAAGGATAGGCGCTTGGGCAAGAAGAACGTAAATAGTCGTAGGAATATAAAATTATTTTTTTTATTTTAAGATGGTCAGTTTAAAATAAAAATAAATGGTTTTCGATGAATGGATTGTCACATGATCCCCTGGATACAAACTGTTTTAGAACTTGGGAGGAGTAATAAAATCAAGGGAAACCCAAAAAAAAAGGAATCACTCCAAATTTGAAATTTAAAGCGGTCGTATATCATTCGTTTCCCGATCAGAAATAAATTTTCTGATCGTGATAGCCTCCCAGGATGGGAGAATATGGCTATGAGAAAGCTATAAAAGTCCCTAAAACATTTCCATAAATTTTCAAACCCGACCGCGTCCTCAAAATTCACGTTCGGGAGACAAATTTTCAACAAACAGCGAAGTCGTGTCCCAAAGAGGAATGTATGTGGGAGAGTGGAAGCTTCTTGGAAGGAGGGGAGGATTTGGAGAACATAAATGGAGTGGATGTGCGGAAAACTGAGCGCTGAGTGGGATACTGTTTGCCTGCGATGGAGGGCAGAACGAGAGGTAAGGGGAATGGGGGTGAGCGAAGAAGAGGGAGGAGAGAACAGTTATCGTTTTGGACAAAATGAAGGGAGTGATGAAAATTAAGAAGTGAAAAAAAATATTTTATGATTAAAATGGGCACTGAGTGGTACTGGGAAACACAACCTTGCTGACCTATCGCAGTCAATGTTAGCCGATAGGGCATTCATATCGACATCCATTCCAGGATTAGGTCAAATTTTGACTCTTCAGGTCACTTTGATCTTTGATAAGCATCTCGTAAGTCGTAGGGTTCAAAACAGTTGTCCGCATAAAGATGATCTACGCATTCGGGAATCAAGAAAAGGATCTAAAAGATATGTAAAGAAAGCGGAGGCCTTCAAAGGGTATAAGGATACTGCCTCTCCGTTATGACGATGAGAATATTATTTGGAAATCATTTCTGATAAGAGTATTCTCGATTAGAGTTTAAGGCTACGCGATAGGATCTCTACGTGGGATGTCTTGGTGCAGGTGTGTCTTGTTCAGCACGGCGGCCCCGAGGGAAGAGGCGGGAGGGTGTGGGGTGGGGGGGGAGGAGGGTTGCGGCGGGAGGAGAAGCCGGTGGTCGGGCGGTGGTTAGATCTGCTGCTTGTGGGTGATTGATGTTTCCTTGGGGCGGAGATGGATGAGTGCTCTGGCGAAGGGGTTCTCCTTCGACGCCTGTTGTGGACAGACTCGCAAGGCTGACCAGGAAATGGAACAGATTGGGAAATTTACTGCGTAAAGGGCAAGGAATAGCCCTGTATACATACATAAATGGACACGGATAAAAGCACATAGGTAGGCTTGCTTGTACACGCTCGCGTGTAAGCTGACCTTTCTCTATTGACCTTTTTTCTGATAGAATGAAGATATGAATGAAAGATGGCTTACTCAACTCTTCAAACAATTTATGTTTCCTCGGTAAGTTATTTTTAATGCACTTGTTTAAAATGTGTAAGCGCTCACTATATACTATCCAGAAGAGTGGAATATAAAAAAGCGGTGTAGAACACCACTGCGTCAAAATGTGTATCCACCAGGTAGACCAAACATACTTTGAGGTTCAAGGGATTAATTATGAACATAATAGAAGAAGAATGGCGGAAAAGACATCTCGTGGAACGCAAGGAAAAAATATAGACTAGTGCTGCAAAATTGGATGTCATTGCGTCAGAAAATTAGCAATGGATTGTAGGATTAATGAGTGGGAGGTCTACATCCGGTTAATCTTCGGAATGTAAGAATAATATATGAATACTCTTTCAGGAAAACTGCCACAATTTTCAATACCTGTTATAGATTTCGACACTTATAGAGTGTATGTTTAAATGTTTTCATTAGATATTTAAAATGATTTAGAAATCTACCAGTCAGTCATTCATGGAGATACTACCAATTTCTACGCATAGGCGCCAGCACCTAGCAGGTTGTTTTTTTTAACCATAGACATAAATTTTTGCAAGTTCATTAGACAATTGCATCCATGAACATATTAGTGTTTGGCATGTGTACTTAACAAGTTGGTCGAGGTGTCATATACGCCCGCATCGTTGAGTACAACCGTTGGGGGGAGAGATGTGACGTGGCAGGAGTGGTATTAGGGATGGGTCGTGCGGATTTGGGTGGAGCGGAAGGTTTGGGGAGGATTTCTGAAGAAATCTTTTGAGTTTCGTCGAGGGTACTCCCACCGCTCGTCCCGAGACTTTCCCCTCGAAGGGTGGGCGGCGGTACGCGGCATGGCGAACCCAAAATTTCTCCAAAGTTCTGCGGGCATAAGTCCCACATCTGCCCAAGGTCCGCCAAGCTGTCGTGCGTGTCTTTAGAGGAGTGCCAAAAGGTGTGGGGAGGATAAAAGGTGTGTGGTAAGAGGGTTGGTGTGTGGTAAGAGTTTGTCACCACTGTTACAAGTGCCACTTTGATTCATCAAGGATACTACTACATACTATCCGTTACATTTCAAAAGTCACACTTGAACATTAAATTTCACTAGAATCAGTCACATACGTAAACTGAAATTTTCCCATTCCAATCTTGTGAAGCATGGCCAGTTAGTCAGTGTGCCTATTGTAAATTTATCATCAAGAGTCGAGTAACGTGCTTACTACATTAGCTAGTGTATCAATTTGTAGGGTTGAGAATCAGGTACAGGGTTCGTCCGGAAAATAAGTGTACTGAGCTCAGGAAAAAAAATGTATTACCCTTTTACATATCTTAAGCTAATATTCCTCAAAATAGGACCCTTGTGAGTCGATACACTTGTTCCAGCGGCGTTCCCATTCCTGGAACGCTCCCGCGAAGGCATCATCGGGAACCTCTCGAAGAAACGTCGTCACGGCCTCTTTGACGGCGTCCAAAGTCCCGTATCGCGTTCCTTTCAAACTCCTCTTTATCTTCGGGAAGAGAAAGTAGTCCGGTGGTGCCAAGTCCGGGCTGTAGGGCGGGTGCGGCAGCGTTGCCACGCCGTGGTTGGCCAAGAAGTCCGACACGACAAGCGCGGTGTGAGACGGCGCATTGTCGTGACGCAGCCGCCAGATGTTTTTGATCGCTGGCTGGACGCGGGCGACTCGTTTTCGAAGCCTGTCGAGCACTTGGACGTAAAATGCAGCATTTACAGTTTGTCGTTCAGGTACAAATTCGGAGTGGACGACTCCCTTTCTGTCAAAAATCCGGAAAAAATCAGTACACTTATCTTCCGGACGAACCCTGTATATGCTAGAAAGAGGTACTACTTCTTCTGCTTGTAAATTATTAATAAATGAAATAACTCCAGTAATCAAAAAATATAATATTAAAACACGCACTCGGGCTTTTGAATTTGTTTTTCTGAAATGGGCGATTACTGCACTAGCAAGGCATGTGCAAGGACAGTACAAAAGGGAGACCAATTGGGTTTTCTTTTTCAAGAAAATATTTTGGGTGCCAAGAGGGAACAATAAGGGTTCGGAGGGGAAAATAAGGGAAGGATAAATTTGACTATACGTATTGGTGCCAAATAGATTCTGGATCAAAGATCACGCATAATGGAATGTTATACACGTATGCCTTTGCTCAAAACTAAATTAAATATTTATTCTTCGTTGCAGCTTTGGAGCTCAAAGTTTTCTAAGGGAGATAATTTTTTCAAAGGTATAAAAGCGTCTCCTTTGATAGGTACCCGATTTTTTGTGAAAAACTTTGACGACCTCCTCGAGGTTATGTTAATAATAACACAAAAAATAACGAAGTTGTTTACGAAGGAAGCCGCCTACAAATGTGACCAATTAGAGAAACATAGTAAGCAAAAAAAAAAGGAAAAATTCAAAATGCGTCAACAGAAAACATAAACATCACCCATAAGTGGAGGGCAGCTTTAAATGTTTTCCTCTTACCTCTTACACTCGACACCCCAACATTGCTCCCAGCATTCCCTGCGTAAACTCGTACATTCGTAGCTGAAGTTATTAAAAGGCTTCCTTAGAAAATGTAAACATTTTTCGAGAAAGTTCGGGTACCACACGAGGCACCGAAAAAGAAGGATTAGTTAATACGTTTCCTAATAAATCGCGATGATGGTATATCAACATATCAATATATATCAACTTTAACGGAGTGTTCGTAATTTCACATGAATTAGCCCGAATTTAGAACCTGTAATAGTAGGTTTGTGAGACCAATCGCAGAAGATATCAATGAAATTTCAAATAAATTAGTGGAAGATATATTAGATTTTTCAAATCTTATACGAGAAAACGGTGTTATGAAGTCTTACAAAGAATACGAATGGTTTTCTATTCAGTCTATAAAATTCCATAGTGCTATAAGATATGAATCTAAAGGTTACGAAGCCCTTGGGTTTATCTCTCACACCTATAGTATAGAGCGATTTGATAAAATGATGGAGATAGATCTCCTTTCTACTCGATATAAGTATTTTTTTCTCCCTCAGCAAATGGAATTACGATTAAATACTGGGATTTGATATTCCTTGTACTGACATGAAATCATGATTTCCCACGATTATCCAAAAAAGGATGATATGTGAGCTCCCCCTGCCAGACATATCCGTGGCGACTCGCTGAGTTTTCCGTAGACGTAGGTGCATTGTTTATTATTAAGGGAGTTGGAACGAATGTAGTGGTACACGCGAAAAGCGAGTGGAAATCGAATAAAGCCGGCCAATTTTTTTGTTTAAGGTTTTATCCTGAGACGTGGAATAAATTGGATAGTCATGTATCCACCTCTCTAGGTGTATTTGGTATAAGATCCGCGATGTATTTTTTCTCCTAAGCAGAATCCTTTCGTGACGGTGGGACCCATCCAAGTTTCTGTGGTGCAGGAGGCACTGAAATACCATAGTTGTTTTTCGCATGAAACTAATCTTCTGCAATACAGAGATCCTAGAATGGAATGTCATGCATAAAAATGTAAGGTGAAATAATAATTTTGATGTGTCTTTAAATTGAACAGTCAAAGCCACAGGTGCAAAAAGAATGCAGAATAAACGGGAGAACGATGAGAAAATGTAAAAGTTCAGCTAAGTTGAAAAATTCGAATTTTTAAGGGTGATTCCAGATTCGGATTTCCCGGAATGTGATACGAAAGAGGTTATAGATCATTCCAAATTTTACCAAACCTGCGGTGGTGTATGTACCAGAGTAGACCTTACCTATAATTTCTTTCCGCAAGGATCTGTTAAAACTCCGATTTCATGTCGTTTGCATTGAACGAATGGTGTCGTCCATTGACAGCCATCTTTTCCTGATGAGATATTTTGTCCAAATTAATATAGTTTGGACAAATTGTTACCTTTATTTTTGAAAGTTAACAAAAGTTATTTTAATAATATGGTTTAATGTGATAAATAATGACAAGGGTGAAGGAGAACGGCTCGGAGACTATTGCACCCCATCCACATTATATAACGGTAGAATGAATTTGGCTTGGATTAAACATTGCATTAAATGCAAAAAAAAATATGTTTTTAAGCGCAGTTACGCCGTCCAAGCTTCGTCAAATATTTTGTAAGGGATGCTCAAATGAAAAATTTCGTATTTGTTTAGGACTTGCAATTATGATCCTGTTACGTTTTGTCATTAATTATTAACTTTAAACCCGAGAAACCAAATATTATTGTTTTGATCACCGGCTTTCGGTCTGATTTTTGTACTACAGCAGCTTATGGTATCATGAGCATCTCTCCAGTTGTGTAAATTACCCAATGGCATCATTGCTCTTTAGATATTTTCGGAAGATTTAAACGAACGAATAGCATACCGAATGGGTTCCTAAATAACAAGATTCAGACGACTCCATCAACTGACCGACCAGCGAATCAATTGAATCAACTCCACCGTGAAAATTCTGAATAATCCCAGGTCAGAATTTTTTTCGATTTTTACCGCCCTACCCGCTCAGTAGGTGTAAATATATGGGTATAAAATTCGCAATGAGGTCCAGGGTGTGGCCTCACTCATGGAGTGCTGCACTCTTGGTGCTTACTCGACGGCAAGTTTGAATCTACGTATTGCTTCTCCACGGCCGGAATTTCAGCCCCGGACCTTATAAGTGGTAAACCTGACGCATCCGATCTCTTTGATAGCCTCGAGACGGATTTTTCCGCCTCAATGCTCGGTGAATGTACGGCGAATGGGGGGAGAGGGGCAGGGGGCGAGAGAAAGTGAGAGTCGGGCAGCACTCTCATGGGAATTAATGAAACGGTATCCCCCTCTCGTCTTCAGCGGTCGTCCCCGCCCCCATGAGGGGTGCGTCTCCACCCCAACGGCGGGCCCAACATTCCCGGCGTCGAAAGCAGGAGAGGGCCCGTCCGCGTCGAGAAACAAAGCCCTTGGAGGGAGGGAGAGGGTGCAATTGGATTCTCGCGCCGGGAGTCGAGTGGGAAGTGACGGGGACGACCGCTCTTGATTTCGCCGGAAATTCCCGCCGTCGCCCGACGCGGATCCCTAACCTCCTGTTTCAACTTGTGTCGGCGGGAGTTCGGTCGAGTACCCTCCCCTTCGGCGTGTCTACATGACGGAGGCGTCGGGCCGGGAGGGAGGACGTGAATCATATTCTCCTTCCTTCCCCCTGACGGAGGACACTTATTTCATCTCACAACTCACCAAGATAATGAAAAGTCACTATTTCGCTCTCCAGTTCTACTTTAATTATTTCGAGATGTTTCTTGGTGAATGGGAAAGCGATGCACCAAATTCATTTGGCGCAGGATGAAATAATGCTGCTGCTGTAAACTTGGGCGTATTAAGTTCTCGCGATGCTATCAGCGAAATGTGTACGTTGAGAGTGAAGGGATTAGAAAACACACAAACATTTGTGGAGAGACAAAACTAGGGAATTTTCGAAATAATCTGCACATCTAAACCTAACGACTGGTTGGTACATGGGCTTGATGGTGAAAATTACCGGCTGTTCTCATTTGAACTGGAAACTATGTTTATTCAGGAGATATTCTGATTCGTCGCTCACTTTTAACTGTACATATTTTGCAGTACCTAGAATCAGTTTCCTAAATTTATCTCTGAAGTAATTCAGCTCAGCACCTTTTATATGCCACGCTTGTAACACATTCAGTGCGTTGTAGTTTTTTCTCCATTAAAAACGTCAAAAATCCCTAATTCTTCCTGTAAATATCTTGCCTACGTGGTACCAATCTTTCACATCCATTCAACACTTATCGTCAATAAACTAATTCCCTACACATCTTAATGATAACCTCAACAATCCTCGACGTTAACTCATAAGCTTAGAAATAGGTAGAGTTGTATCCTTAAAATATTTTGGAAATTTATAAATTGATTTTATTTACCGCTATGACAAAATGCCACTCGGTTAATTCGCGAGATTTTTTTCAATATATCTTCCTCATATACATTTTATACCATCCAATATATTTTCTTTTCCCTCGTATCCTCATGATTTCACGTCAGTATTTTTGAGAACGGTCGCGAAAATGTCCCTGCTATTATCTCACAATTATATGACTTAACGTTCACTAATTACAGTAGCTCTTCTAGCGATGTACTACCACATGGGTGTCTTAGGATACATCAAAACTCTTCAAATAATAATATTTGGCTATCCAAATTTTTTCGTAATACAAATACTTCCGTTAACTTACTTAACAACAATCAATTCCACCACATTAATCAACTCAAATGATGGATTTTGATAGGTGAGATCGCCTAGTTTGGAATAAGACCGATGGCATGTGAAACTGGATGTGACTGGGTCCTTTCACTGCGCCAGCTGTCGGATTCCCACGAAGTTACGTGATTCAGAAAATCGCAACCTTTGGAATTTGGATGGATGTCTCTCAGGGTAACACCTGGGATTTAAACCTGAGACCCTCTTCTGTATTCGAACGCTCTGCTCACTACTATACCCTACCACGCTGTTCAAACCATAAGAACCACCCTCGCTTCAGTATTTGATAGGAAACTTTAATGATTGGTGATTTACTTTTGTGACTAGTTTATCCGGAGTTCAAGACAGCATTAGTCTTAATGATTCTCATTAAGTCTTATTAGTCTCATAAATACTTGGGTTTGTCAAATAAATTAAATGGGTAGTACTACTTATATTCTCTCCAAATATTAGTCATATGCCTATCGTCTACATGTGAATTAGTAAAATGGTTTTTAAAGTGTAGGTACATGCATCAAGAAATGAGTAAATAACCCAATGCATTCAGATGACCATTTGTATACTTAGGGTCTTATAACATCACCTAAACGATGGCTGACATAAATATTAACTATCATTCAAAAGAACAGCCTTGTTCCACTTAAAAACGTATTTAATTTGGGTTTATTAGGAAAATTGTGCCAATTCGTTTCTTAACATTTCATTAATTTCAAATGGATTCTTATTTTATATTAAAGATTTTTTGTCTAAATACGATAAAGTGGAAGTAATCATTAAATTTTAATTACTCTTTAGGAACGAAAAATCTTCTTTACAAAACGTAATGGAATATTTTGATTTATTTCATTTGTCTCTTTTTAAAGTATTCCAAGCATCCCACATATCCCAACCATCCCACCATAAAACATACCAAGTTCCATTAAGGTATCATTCATGTTAATCAAATTAAGCCTAAAATAGAATACAAATGTATTGTCTACAATCAATCAAGCGAAAATAGACACTAATATTGTGTGTAGGGCCCATTTTCAAATAGAATGTTGGACTACCAGGATAAAATAAGATAAGATGGACACCAAACTATCTACTTCTATTTTTTAAATTCAAGAAGCAATTTTTCCCTAATATACCCATTATTTTATGATTTAGATAAATATGTAGATGTGTACATGTATTTCCCTTTGTTAAATATAATATTATTTATATACACACATATATATATATATATATATATATATATATATATATATATATATATATATATATATATCTACAATGAGGAAGTACTAGGGATGGTGGGTGAGGAGAGGGGTTTACTGGGAGAAATCCTATGGAGGCAGGAAAAATGGATGAAAGGCATATTGAGTGGCGGTGGGGTGTTGAAGAAGGTAATAGAGGGGAGAATGTTAGGCAAACGAGGAAAGGGCAGGAACAGGATAGGAATGTCGGACGGGATGAAAGGCGAAAAGAAGTACACAGAGGGACCTGATGTAGATTAGGTTGCTGGATTGGGTTTTGTTTGGAGTTACAAAATATTTATTTGATATTTGTGTCCATCCAAAAACCTACCTTAACCGGTAGATTACCTGATACTAATAATAATATACACACACATATAAGTCTTCCCCTCCTCTCCTGTGTTCGTCCTTTATATGTATTCCTATCCCTTTTCCTATTTCCATGTGAATGAATTAGATATTTTTTGCCGAGCTGAAAATATTATATTTGAAAAGTGGAGAATCACAATATTCTAATTGAATGTTTTCTTTTCTTCTTGGTATGTGTGATTTCCTAATCCTTGCAAGTTCACAAATGTGCTAGATAACGTCAAAGGCAGCTCGATGAGGTAATAGTCCTTATCTGTTTGCTTTATTAGTTATAGTTTATTTATAACCCAAATAAGGATCGATTTTAAAAATTGTACCTATTTAAGCCTAGTTTTTTCTTGAAAAGGAAGTAAAAATGCGCTTTTTTGCAGATATAATTGCGTACTGGATGCCATATAAATTCTGAAGCGCAGAAAATATCCCTGGTGTTCTAATTTCATGACAAAATGACACGCTATTAGAATTTATTTGACATTTGTGAATATTAAAGGCCTCTGAGAACATCTAATGGGATTGGGGAGGTTGATTTTAGATCGTGGATTCTCTATTAACCAGTGTCATTAAATGTTTGATACTTTATAATCCTTGAATTTATTGTTGATAATTAATTAGTTGGTCTGCATACCAATCCTATTCTTACGTCCACATTCGAATAAGTGTAAAAATGACTCATATTGTCTATTATAAATACTGATAGTTGGAAGAACGTTAGGCAGGCGAAGAAATGGAAATGGTAGGATTAGGACAGGAATGTCGTACCGAATGAGGGAATTAAGGAGGTATGCTGAAATGAAAAAGAGTTTATTGCTGTGTCAGATGTCAGTTTATTTTTTGTTAGTAGAGGCCAAGATGTGTATCAGTTATCGCCGTGTACTATTTTGTATCCATCCAAAGCCTATCTCAAAAGTTATAAAACCAATAACATTATCAATTATAATAATAATTGTATTTTTAACTAATGTATAGTATAAATTACTATTCAAGTCAATAGTCTGATAGTTGACTTACTTCTGAAAAGTTTCAAGAGATGAAAGTTCACATTTTTGGACTTGATATTTTCATGAACTATCAAAGAATTACTACTTCTGGTTTTATCTTTACTGTTAATTTAATGTCTGAGTCAAGTGTCCTTGCCATAATTCATTTGATCCCGGTGTTGAATTCGCGGGAAAAGTTCATGTACTACTAGCGGGCGTATGATGTCCAAATACGACAATTCCTGCAGGTCCCATCGGTTGTAAATTTTCTCACGCAGTTCATCGTATGGTACTTTAATTAACTCTTTCACCAAGTTTTCTTAAAAAAATTCATATCATTGGGGATATTACCTTCTGTTGTCCGAAACTTCACCAAAGTTGTGTAAAATATATGTAATTTTGTAAAAATAAATCATTACAAAGATCGAGAATATCAGGTAGCTTCAAGAAATGTAAGTATGTTCCCAATCATTTTCTGGTTCTTTCTGGCATGGGAAAGTTAGTTTCCTTCTATCTGAATAAATAGCTACAACATTAATGGCTGAATATGCGCTTGCGTATTTTAATATTCGTTGGTAAACTGATATCCAAAAGTTATTAATTTCTGATTGGATCCTTTTTTTCATTGTTCAACAAGAGCCCTTGATATTGAAATTTTTGTATTTTAAAAATGAATTACTCCCAGTTTATCGCTATCAAATGTTTGTCGGCGTAATCTAATGTAGGAGTGAGCTGAATAGTCTTCATCTCGTTTAAATTTCTATTTTACTTTTATCAAATACAAAAACTCCATTAGCCATGATTAGGTTGCTACTGAAAAAGTGATGACTAAGTAACATGCGCTGTTTGGTATTTATTTTTCTTTTAAAAAACCGCTTTTCATTTGCTTTCGTGGCTTATACCGAAAGACTCATCAATCTATACTTAGATCGGTTGAAAAATAAAATCTAGGGACAGAAAGAAAAGATCCGGTCTACGTGCACAATTATTGAAGAAAAATTGCACTCTTTGCTATCATAACTATTCGTTACCCTAATTATTATTTTTATTAAATTTCAAGAAATTGTAATAGTAACTTTAACGGAGTCACCCGCTATGTGTGCATTATTATGCAACCATTCTTAAGTGTTAGCTTAAGAATGCTTTTCTGCATTTCTTAAGGTAGCTTAAGTGGTTAAAGCACTCGGCCGGATATCGAGGGATCCGGGTTCGAATCCCGGTCAAGGCGAATGATTTTTACTCTCTGAAATGGTTGCATATTTTTATTAACTTTATATCTTTCTTTAAGACTATTCTTCAGTTAATTAAATATTATTGGCCTATGAATAAAGATTCATTTCGAAGGTATGACAAACGCTAGATGGAATTTCGGTATACGTGTGCACCTCGTTTTGTTTATTAATAATAATGAACAAAATAAACATAGGCATATAATCTAACATGAAAAACGAGTTCCTTAATTTGCTGTCCACTACGTTCACTGTAGTTCTATCCTCGTTATTAGTCCTTTCATTCGCTGCATACCTTTTGAAATTTAATGCTTAAAAATAATAAATGACCGTATTTACTATGGTTTACGTCACAATTTTTTACGTCCAAGGAAGTAGCAAGAAGTACTTCGATGGTAATTTGCTTAGATTTTTCACTTTGATGCTAAAATGAGAGTTTGTATGAATTTTATTCAGGATAGATTTCCAGTATCTTTTTTTCGAAGATATCTAGGTAGCCTTCTCCTGGATTTAGTTTGTGCTTGGGCCATATCCATAAATTACTTACTTCCAAGCCATATGCTGAGCGTGAAGTCAAAACTGGTCGATGGAAATGTCAGTTTTATGTATTATTGTCTATACTTAGGATCGAATGACGTCCTGTAAGTTCAGAGAGTTAGTGTTGGCGTGAGAAGGGGATGTGAAAAATCGTGAGGCATAATGTACCAACGGTCGAATTCCCCGCGGGTAGCAATAAGTCAGGTGAATCGAACTAAAACTTGGTATGCGTCGTGCGCTAGGAGGATGGAACCATAGGTTAAGAGATCGAATCGAAAGAGCGTATAATAGATGACCTGGTCGCATGTCACATGCGAATTGGGTTCCGTCTTGGGATCGATCTGTCATATCGATTCTCAAAACTTCTGCGATAAATCGTACCCAGGATAAAATTTTGACAGGAGTTCCTTAGTGACTTGGTATTTGGACTCCTTGGCCGACACATTCGATTGGTAGATCAATGCCGACGCGTCGAAAAGGTAAATCAACTCCTTACTTTATTCTTAATTTGACTCATTCCTTAATAATAAAAAACTTAGAAGTTGGTACACAAAATAAATCTTCGGAGAAATGTCATGAACGTAGCTTGATTTGCTAAATTTGTCGCACAATGCTTATTGATGTGATTCTCGAGGAGAGGTCTGGCCGAAAACTTTAAATTGGGTAATCGTAAATTCAGCAATGTGAACGGTACACTTAGGACTGATGTGTAGGGAAAATAAGAGTTAAAGAAGGACTTAATTAAAATTTTTAGTAGCTATTGATCCCAGATTTACTGGGTTTGACTTGTATTTAAGGGCAGAGGACGAAATTCGATTGGAAGCACTTTGAATGCATAGGGAAGGTATTAATGGTTTAGACAAATTTAATGGAAGACAAACGGAGAAGTTTGGGGTAGCACAAGAGCGGAAAAAAATTCATCGGTATGGAGAAAATCGAAAAGAAAGAAATAGTGGGAGGGGATATTGAGAGTTAACAGAATAATTTTAAAAATATTACCGAATGGTGAATAATAAATGAACGGGGAAGGAAAACAAGTAAACCTACGCGATAGAGTATTTGTAGTAAAAAAAATAAAGTGTTTACAAATTGTGTAAAGACAATTTTATTTTAGAGTAATCATTTCATATCTCACTCATTAATATGCTAATTTTTTCACCCCCTGAGCAAGTGTCGATTCAATTTATAATATAATTGTATAATACACAATTGTTTAAGTTGGAACCTTTTTAATATCGCAGGTTTAATGGTACAGTATCCATAGTACAGCAGCCAGTGTCCATTTCCGCAGGAAACCCAGCGATATCTTGAGCTTGCGCTATTTTTTTTGTCATCGTAAAAATTGAATGGCTCGATGAAACAATGAGTTATCTATACGTTTCATTTTTTCAGAGATGTTATTTTTTTAAATAAAGAAGAACCAATGGCAACCCTTCCCCGAAATATTTGCCGATACCTACTTTCCGTCTGCCCTTGCGTAATAATTTCAAAACTTTAGTTATTTCGGTTTGGTTCCTCTTGCTCTTCGACATAAGAGGGCCCTATTCTAGAATTCCCCATTAGCTTTATAGTATAGTTGAAATGTTTGAAAGCGCCCAGTCTGGGAGATTCGGTTAATTTTATCTTAATAGGTCTAATCTAGGGGTGAGTGCTGCAAACTTATTTTGCTATGAGCACGGAGAGCCGAAGGTTTAATTAAGTCTGAGGTACTAAAGGTACTTAAAACCTCAACCTGATTAATTGACGAAGATTTTAATAAGCGCACCATTTTGCGCGAAAATACCCCTTTTGTTCTCTTATAAATACGTGTATGTAATGCCATTAATACAAACAACTCTTCTGAAGCGTAGCATTCCAGCATTCCTCTAAGCCATTACACCGTAAATTTCAACAATATCCCAAGTATCGCCTGCAAAGAACTTGGTTCCAAACAAAGTTTGTGTAGCTTGGGAGATTGTAAGAATGAGATAAAAAGGAATTTTGTAGCTTTCAATTTGAATGTAATATAATGTTTTTTAACTTTCAGTATGAATGAATATATGCATGTTTATGCATATATATATGCATCGATATATGTAATATATATCGATGGTGGAGAAGCACTCACGAGAGCAATATAATATTTGGGCGGCACAATAGAACACAAAAATAAAATAGATAACACGTAATAGGACACTCACATTTAAGAGAGTTTAAGCTTTCGGCCTTCTCTGAGACCTTGTTCAGGTCCGACTGCTCCTAAGTTATGTATATACATATATGTATATATATATATGTTAATGTAAATGGACTAGTCGACACAAACACAGAAACAGAAACACATAAAAGAGGGGCTCACTGGGTCTCCTATTTTCGGTGGTGCAACCACCTGTCTCAAGAGGAGTTAGGAACAGAACTGAGGCAGAGGAGGGCCCGGAAGTAGTGGCTGGAAGGAGAAGGGAGGAGAAAGGGGGGAAAAGGTATTCAAGGGGAGGGGTTTGAAGGGCTAGTGTTAGGCGCGGGAATTTTAAAAAAGGTGGGGATGATATGGAAGTTGTTGGGGGCGGAGAGGGATGAAATTATGTGTATAAAGGGGGCAATTAGTGTCTAATATTAATACCTGGACGATTCCAGGAATCCAAGAGCCAGATGAAAGCTTGCTCTAGTGTTTTGAGTTTCAGTGGAGGGTTAGAGGGTGGGAGGGATGCTAAGATGGATACTTTATAGCATTGGTCAAAGGGAGTGTTGTATATATATATATATATATTCACTTTCCCGGAAAAGCCACGAACGTGCACATTTAAACTCTAGTGAAACTCTAGCACAATGAGTTCTGTTCCTAATTCCTCTTGAGAAAGGTGGTTGCACCACCGAAAATTCGAGAACTAGTGAGTCCCTCTTTTGTGTGTTTTGGTTTCTGCGTTTGCTGTGACTATTTAGTGAGTTTCATTTATATATATATATATATATATATATATATATATATATATAAATATATATGCGGGTCGCGGTGGTCTAGCGGGTAGAGCGTTGGACTGCTGACCGGAGGGTCCCGGGTTCGATTCCCGGGCAAGGCACTTTGGGCACCTGCAGCTCCACCCAAGCTTCTTGATTTTTCGGGTACCAGATCTTCCTGGGAAACCATAACCGGCACAGGGAAAGGAACTGGCCCCCCTACCCTGATGTGTGAATATTCACACGCCGTTGGGCTTGGTACATGGGTGAGCTCTACCATCACCTACTAAACCGACCTTCGGGTTGATTACTGTGTTTATGGTTTTTATATATATATATATATATATATATATATATATAAATATTCATTCACATTGTAATAGAGATAAGGAAAATGGTAAAGGAACACATATAAAGAACGAACACAAGAGAGGCGGGGATGGCGGACGTGAGCAGATCACGAATGCAAAAATATTTTCCTCGACCGGGACCTGAACACCGGATCTCTCCACTTGCCGGGCGGATGCTCCAAACCACCTGAGCCATCGAGGAACGACACCTTTACACTGAAATCTGCGATCTTATAAAGCGCCAAAGTGCTCCGAATCATAACCCAGAAGATGGCGTTAGGGAGCTGTTACACCCACCAAAGGAGAAATTGACATATATATATATATATATATATATATATATATATATATATATATATATCATATTTTCCATAAAGAAAAAGGCTAAGCTAAATATTAAAATAGGCGGGGAAAAAATAGAGCAGGTAGAGCAGTTTACATATCTCGGAAGTGTTTTGGACCAATACGGTCAAAGTGGTAGGGACGTAAGGAGAAGAATTACGCTAGGCAAGGACGCTTTCTCAAGGAGGAGGGAGTTGATGACGGGGACGTTGAGTAGGGATGTTAAGGCAAGACTCGTAAAAAGTCTGATATGGAGCGTAGCTATGTACGGCGCGGAAACATGGTCACTGAAGCAGGAGGATAGACGTAGATTGGAGGCTTTTGAAATGTGGGTGTGGAGAAGAATGGAGAAGGTGAAATGGATCGAAAGGAAAACAAATGAGGAAGTACTAGAGATGGTGGGTGAGGAGAGGGGTTTGTTGAGAAAAATCCTATGGAGGCAGAAAAAATAGATGAAAGGCGTATTGAGCGGTAATGGAATGTTGAAGAAGGTAATAGAGGGGAGAATGTTGGGCAAGCGAGGTAAGGTCAGGAACAGGATAGGGATGTTGGACGGGATGAAGGGAGGTAGGAAGTACACAGAGATGAAGAGGGACCTCATATAGATTAGTTTGCTAGGTGGGGAGTCACAAAATGCTTATTTGATAGTTGTGTCCATCCAAAAACCTACCTTAAACGGTAGATTACCTAATAATAATATATATCATATACATGTAAAATCAAAAAACTTATGTGAAAGAATCACGGATATGAATAATAATATATACTAAGATAGCACTAGCGAACACAAACAAAAACAAAGAAACACATACAAAAGAAATTAACACGTATTCCGAATTTTCGGTGGCGCTGTCACCTTTCTCAAGGGAGAGAAGGAAGGAACTGAGAAGGTTTCAACAGTGCAGGATGGGGATCCGTTTAGTCGTAGGTATGTGTAGCGCTTTGTATGCCGGGGATTCTTCCTCTCTAGGAAATTTCCTTTCGTGGTGGTTTTCAGGGGATCACGCTTGCTTATGGCAGCGCTCGCGCTCTCAGGCTCCTCCTCCTAACCAGGCGTCACGTTCTAAAACAGTCGCTCAGTCATCGTGAGTGGACGTGTCCAGTGCATGGTGAAGCACGCGTGTTTTCGCGTTGATGGTTTCCGAGCGTGGAGGGGCGCAGGGCCCTGGGGAAAGTCGGCGGCAGCGAGCGGGTGCTTGAAGGGGGGCGGGGGTCAGCAAGTCGATGGTCATCGACTGCTAGCATGACCACCTCGATACTCTGCTCGTCGGATCCGGGTTTATGAAAGGACGCCTCCAGCGAGCATATAGAGGGGCCTGGCCTGGTCACTTTCATCCTTCAAAAGACTGGTTTCGTTTACCTTAAACAACTGAGGTTTTGCAAGGGAATATTAATCATTCAATCCAAGTAGATCCTGCCCTTGGAGTAACACCTGTAGTCTGAGAGTCAAAAGCAAAGGAGTCCGACGAATGAAATCAGTGTGGACCAAATATATGTTTATGTATGGGCAAACAGGATGGAGTTTAATTTACCTACTTATAAGCGATAAAATATCAAATTATATCTTAGTTTTATCTTTTTATTGTTGAAATCGTATTATAACTACACGATTTTAACGGGGCGGATCAGTTGGAGTCTTGAAATCGCGTAAACTCACTGAATCAAAAAAAAAACATTTCCCAAATGTTGCATGGCTTATATTCCGTCTTAAAATACTTTCACTTGCTTTTCGTGCATATGTCTTCGTCAACTAGCTTGCTTGCCAAAATTGATCGTCATGTTTCACTCTAAATCCCTCCTCCTGGTCGCTCAATAACGAAATTGGTCTATACTTGGTCTCTTGGTAACAAGGCACCCTCGGTTCGAGATTTAATGGGGGAAGAATAAATTTTTGGTTTCTAAAATTTTTCAGTATTATTACGCAGCTCTTTCGACGTTCTCTATTCATTAAATCGGACTTTCATGCATGTCATCAATTGAACTAAAATGGATTGGTCCAAGTTCACCCTGATTCTATGCCACTTAATTGCGGTGAGCTCAAATAGATTTGAGTCATTTTGGTTTTTCTCGTACACTAATTATGTATTACTTGTCATATCGGTGGCAATAGTATACTTTCTCTGTCTTCATTTGAAATTAATGTTCATGTAAGTTTTATTTAATTGTCGCATGATTTATTTAAGTGCTTCCTTTTGGTTTTCTTACACAATCCATCAATATTTTCCGTTTGATCATCAAATAGTAATCTGCCTTTCATGTCACGATATTCATGCAGTGTATACCATATTTTTAGGTTTTATGAACCTAATGCGGGTAGGGTTCCAGGCACCAGAAACTTACCCTTTCTGTGAAAAATAACCAATTTAACCAATAGTCGTGTGTATGTTACTTGTCAAAATCAGAGAAACATTGGGAAATGTGTCGCAAAAAAATTCAAATAAACCGCGGTAGATGCCGCGACAATAACTTTTAACGGAGTAATCTGCTAAATGTGCATTACAATTTAACAATTACTATTAACGGAGTCATGCATTCATGAGCATTACGTACAATGCCGAAATTGTCGAGGCGAGTGATTCTTACCCTTTGAAAATGTTGTGCGCTGTATTACTTGTACTATCGTTGTTTGCTTTTTCGAACAATTGTTTCATGTTCATTAATTCTGAGTGATGCCAATGACGTGTTGCGCGGTTACAGCTCGATTGAATTTGGCAGGATCGAAAAGCACTGCTCTCAGTCAATTGTGATTACCTCAACATTCGTCGCCTGATGTTTCAATTTCAGGAGTAGTTCCTACCGTTCCCCTTGGTATTTATCGCATGAGTGGACGCAGTGTTTGGGGCGGGGGAGGATGGGCCGGTTGGTGATACACGGTGCGAGGGGTTGAGGCAGCGATTCGTCGTAGCCCCCGTGCACCTGGCCGTGTCGGCCTTGGCAACCAACCGACCGTCTTGTCTCCTTTCCTCCGAGCAATCCACCCTCCCTCCTCCACCCCCAAACTCCAGCCTCCTTCCCTTCTGGGAGACACCTAGCATGCGGTGGAAAAGAAAAGCCCGCCCCTTCTTCCCCCACCCCCGCCTTACCTGAAACCTTGAACGCATGGAAATGCTTTTCAGGACTTGTTGGAGAAATTACTCCATGCATAATGCCTGTTGGTCTCGGTTTGTTCTTCCGTGCGTCTGGCCAGCGATATTTACGCTAGTAAGCATGAGTGCGATCCGGACGAAAGAATCCCAGACCGGAATAGGAAGCAATTCTTTTCCAGGACCATTATTGATCAGTATAAGCTTAATTATAGCCGGTATCTTAGGTTTAAATTCATTTCTGTTCCCAAAATTGTGATAATCACTAGCAAATGCTCTATTGGCGTGAATAGAATACTCATTTAATGTTTAATGCTTGCGTTCGTGTGAAGTTATTACATTTTCCAACTGAATTCAACATTCGTTTGATGTAACTCATCTGTAACTTACCAACCATTTAGTCACAACCATAATATAAGCTTATGGACTGTCCATTCCCGGTGTTGATTCGCATTCTCCTACACCGTCTTGTGCCATCTTACAAGGTACGCGCAAGGGTACATACTACACGGTCAAGCAGCTCGCGCGTAGAAAGACCTGTCTAGTCTTTTTTCGTAAAAATCTCGTACATTAATACCTTCAGAATACCTTAAGACCCACCCTCATTGGTGCATGGCATGGGGTGATAATGCGCAAACTACTACAAAATAGAGGAAGAGTTATGTAAGGAGGAGATTAATTCAGATTTGTAAGTGTAACGCTTTTTTTATTGAAACCCTATATAGTGAGAGTGAGAAATTTGAATAAATTTGGCCGAGAGAATAACCCTCTTACTTCGTTTCGTTGTCCAATCTACCTCTACACTATGGGATTGCGCTTATTTTTTCGATGTCGAATCAAAATTTCGATGATTTGTCTTTGCAATTAATGTACTCCATCGTTACTACTTGCAATGTCTAGAGGTTCTCCAACTAAGTTGTGCAGTAATTTAATGACCCTTTTTGATCTTTCAAAGCAATTTTCTCTAACCAGGTTGCAAAAATATACATTTTGTTCATTTTCTTTGCAGTGTTTTCTATAATGTGTCCAATGATCGCAAAATAATTACTTTAGGGCTTATTAATGAGAGATAGTTTTTATTAAATTTTTCATTGCATTTACCGCGAATTTTTTAGAATTTATTTATAGACCGCGCTAAGTTCAATATTCTCGAAAGCTGTAGTAATCGGTTTTAAGTATTTCGATATATGACTCCTTACTTTTCCATCGTTTATGACGGTACCCTTGGAGAAAAGTCCATTGTTGATCTTTGTACAGATTAGGTACCATTTATGAATATTAGTGTAATTATTTACACTATGCTGCTTAGTCTTTAAATATTTTTGCGCACACTCTAACGGTATTAAAACTACCTCTAACAACTACTTTTGCATGATATAGTTTTCATACTAATCCAAAAAAAATTATAAATATGATTAATACAAAGGTTCATATCGATTAATATTGCTACTCTCAACAGTCCCCACAGCCATGAACTTTTTTTCCCATCAAGAGCATGTTAGAGATTCAATCAAGTTTGTCGAACAGAGAGTCTAATTTGATCCCGTCGCGTGAAGAAATTTGCACTTTAGCACAACTTTTGTGAATTTCAATATCTATTTGAATCTTGTTCGGGCATAAGTTCCAAAAGGCAGATGTTCAGGCTCTACTTATGTGTACCCGAAATGCTCAATGTACTTTAGGCTGTGCCGAAGCAATGCAAAGTTGTGGTATCCAGTAAACCACCCTAATGGTGTGCGGGCATTGATTGAGGTAATAGCTTGAGGGCTTCAAAGGATCCAAGTAGTCTGTAAATGTCGTTAGAATGTGGGTGCTCTTGAAGTGAACAGCGGGGAAAACTATTGTAATGCGTAGTAACACTGTGCTCTATTTCACTTTCTTATTTCCAAAAAGGGCACCGTCTCTATTTGAAAAACAGATGACTAAGATTCATCTCTATTACTGAAAGCTTGCTCGAATGAAGAATAAGTTTCTACATTAATAAGCGCATTTATATTTGCGTCTCTGTTAATTGATTATGAGCAGTATCTTTTAGTTTTTTTGAAAGGACTAATGTTTTACAGATTTGATACCATTGATGGACAACGTATTTATCTGTATTGCATAAAATGAAGCGTTCGGTGATAATCTCCTAGTTTTCAGGTTTGAACCGTTGCACAATATCCAAGTGTGCAAACAACCAAGCCCCTGCGCATGCGCATTGACCCCCCGTCTCCTACTAGACAAAGCCCCCCTCAGACGTTTTCGGTATTTCATTGTACGTATGTTCAAGCAACATAATATTGGCAGGATGTTAATGTTAAAGTACATATTGGCGTACCAAGGCGTAAGGATTTTGTCAAGCCTCTGTCCTTTCCTCTCAATATGCAGGAACTCTGGCACAAAATCACTCAGATGATTCTCGTCCAGTAGATGTTTGGCAAAGAGAGACGCCGAGTCCTTATTTTTGAAGCACGATTGGTGTTCCTTGATCCTTTCTTTAAACTTTCTCCCAGTCTGGCCGATGTATCCTGCTCCACATTAACAATTTAATTTATACACGCCACTTTTCTCACTTGTAGGAATTCTGTCTTTGGTATGAGAAATTAAATTCCTCATGCACTGTTTGTTATAAAACGCTAGTCTTATTTTGTCTTTGGGGATTTTTCTGCATACCCTCATGGATAAGGGCCTAAATAGAGAAATCTTCTCCATTGAGCATTTGATGTATCGCTAGGTATAGACCCATAAATACAGTTTCTGGCTAACTTGGACATTTTCCTCTTATAAAGTTTGTCTATTAATTTTACCGGGTAGCCATTGTTCACTGCTATTGTCTTAATAATATTAAGTTCCTTTAAAACCCTGGAAACCGTCGTGATGACGTGCCACGTCGAAACCTGGGTCGTCCGTCTAATAAATCTATGTGGAATTATAAAGTTTCTCTTTTCATTATGCAAAATATATAATGCTGTTATCCTTTATCACAAAATAACTGCGGAATGACCTTTGACCACGTAGTTGAGGGAAAGAAGGTGGTCCGAAGTATTCTAAATGTGACGCCACATCGTACATGATAACGATGATCATCGAATGGGTGAATGGCGAACAAAGATGTTCTACGTTGAGGAGGTGAAGGATGAAGTGTTATATGAGGGATAAGTTTGTCAGAACTATTTTCAAGAACGATGTTCTGAATGATAAAGATGTCCAGTGTAATAAATGAACCTGAAGACTACACTGCGGAGGAGGTGCATTGAAAAGTATACAGTCGTCCGAGAAAAAAAAATACATTCATGTAGGCATGGAGAAAAATAATCCTTTACGAGTGTTGAGTACAGAGCTACGTCAAACCAGTCTTTGGATTGTTGACCATTACTGATGTTGACAGTAGAGAGATAGATGATACCCAACTTACGAGGCATAGTGTTTGTGCACGAACCGGTTCGAATTCTGGAAGATACCTTTGAATACCCCCAATTAAACTCAATCTGATGACTTTCGATTCCCTGAACATATGAGTTTCACGCGTAGAGCAAAGCTCTAGCCATATTTAGAACTTATCTGGACCAAGAGGATTGTTATTTTGGTTAATGTGCTATAATGGCTGATGACTGATAGTGTTCATATGACAAAGGTGATACGGAGGCTATTGGATAAAAAGCTGTTAATCAATTTAACATCTTGCTTCCCACTCTATCATCTCCTCACGAGAAGTAACGATAAAATTCGAAATCAAATGAAGCTCCAGCACGACCTAAGAATACCTGCAGCACATTAGGCGAAACGTCTCCAACAACATGATACCAAACCGGAGGAAATCGATAAATCTCTCTATTTCATCTGAAATTTGCAAAAACCTTCGTCAGAAATTTATATAGATAAAAGTGGTATTTGGCTTTAGATCAACATCATAGACGATAGGCTGGATATGCGGTCACCATCAAAATTGCTCCATATTATATGTCTCTATAATAAAAATATAAAAAAATGTGAATATATACATTAATTGAGTGGGGAAGGAGGGATATCGTCTTCAGATTACGAGATATCAATATAGAGTGTGAGCAGGAAGACTTTTTACAGCACAGGCAATACCATACTTTGACATTAGTGGTTTTTCGCTTAAATGGATAACCTATTAGGCTAATTCAACGGTATTCTGATATCGAAAAATGTTGTTGTAATTTCTCGTTCCAAAACTAATGTTTTGAATACGGTCGTCTTTGATGATAATAGCGCCAAGTAGGTGGAGTGGTGGCCTTGTTGGTAGAATGTTTCTAGCGCGCTGCTTGCTATTGACCAGAAGAGAATTGTTTGAATTCAGAAGAGAATATCAATTGTTACGGTAGGCGATGCCCCTGGACAGCAGTCATATTTCTGTCATGGTGCCACAACTCTCTGGATAACCACAGACGGCACGGCTAGTGGGTCTGTTCTCCCGACTCTTTTGAGTGTTTTGTGCGCCGTAAGGATGAAATCTTACGTTATATCTCCCTTCACCTATCAAGCCAACCTTCGATGTGAAGGCTACGGTTAGATGTGCATTCATACGTGAATGTTTTACCTCTCAGTTTTACCTTAGTTTTTTGTTCAAATATCGACCCGTCAGTTTTCAGGACGGGTTCCAAATCAATCCTTCGTTCAATTCTATGCGTCCTCCCGGTGCGACCTTTACGCTAGCAAATAGGTTTTTAGGTACTCTTGACGGTTAAGGTCATTCCCCAACGCTGACATAAATCAAGAAAAAAACGCATCAAGCAAAGTGTCCATGGCCGAGGGGAAATTCGAATCGCGACCTTCGGGTTAGCCGGTGAGCGCGTTAGCCACCAGACTAACCGGTTCGGGCCAGATAGGCACTTCTCATCGGGGCACTTGTTAAGTGCTCGTGTCTTCGCATAAAAGTGACGTCATGAATTTTAAAGGGTACGCGACTGGCATTGAAACCGAACAACGCATCTGGCGTGGATAATAAGGATAATTCCGAAGAAGAGTAAAAAAACGAAACACTCCGGTATCGAAGAAGTCACCGCCGACAAGAGAATCGAAATCGAATGAAAACAAAGAAGATACCTCTTGGAATGGAAGAAGAACTTATGAAAAGAAATGAGATACTCTTCAGGATAGAATATCGGAACAAGATGTGAGGAGAGTACGAGAATCTGTTTGTTCATCTGCATCTGCATAGTACTCACAAACCGCCGCAAGGGTGTGTGACGGGGGGTGTTAGGTCACCCCCCGTAATTCAGAATAAAACCGCATGCGTAACCCACAAATTCACGTCAATCTACACACACTACATCGTATATATAGTATTCATGCTAAAACCTTCATAACTCACACACGTTTATACTATACATATACTATCAACTAACACATAGATGTACCTATGAATATACCTAATGTCTACGGAACGTTTAATCTTGTCCTGATTTGTTAAATTAAATGTCTTTAATATTTCTGCAGTGACTTTGGTTTCTTACTAATATGATTCCTGATTGTCCGGGGAGAGATACTGTTAGTGAATGTAAAGTGTGTGATAATAATGGCAACGTGACTTCACCAAAGAAATATGGTTATTTGGATGTAAATGTAGTTTAAGTAGAAGAAGAATAGGTATTGGACGCAATAACGACGTCCTTAGCATGCCATCACCAATTCACTACTGTTAGTTTGGCAATGGTATTACATATTTATTTGATGATATTCGTTGCAATTAGGCAATTGTCCTGGTGAAAACGGTCAAGTCTGGTCGGCTGTCACTCATGATATCTACATCTATATAATACATAATCGAACAATACCTAATAATAATATCTCAAATGACATGGAGAGACATGCATCACAAGAAGAACAGATGGACAAAGCTCTTGTATACAATGACACTTAAAGGATTACCGACTACATTATTACATTTACCATCACTCGTGGGCTAGGTTTACACCATTCGAGAACATACTACACACCGTCCATCCCCACACTCCGTCCATAATCACGTACTCTTCATTTTCATATACCGTTCAAAATCGCGTCCCGTTAGCACTTCATTCACTTTTGAAATACAACTTTTAATGCCGTTCACATAACATACAAACAATATTTTAAACGGTACAATAGTATAACAATCACTGATCAATGGTTTATCACCCAGTGACTGCTTTACACTTCTTCTTAAAACTCCTAAAATTGGAAGGAAAGGCCTCAAACAGACCTCCAGGCGGCTGGTTCCATTCAACAATAGTTCTGTTTAAAAAAGATTATTTTTTCTTATTTGTTTTTTGCGTTCTTATTTTCATTTTAAAACTGTGGTCGTTTTTTCCCCTTAAAGTATGGTTTTTCTATCTCTTTCCATAAATCTTCCCACGCTTCGTCATTTTTAAAAATTCTTTGTATAATTCGTAATAGTGTAATATTCGCTACTGAAAATCGTCTGCAATATCTGGAGTCAAAGAAAATTTAAGAACAAGTCATAACCCGGAAAAAACATTTCGGATTGTATAAGAAAACTACAGGGAATTATTGAAAGCGAAACTTAAGACCCCACCCAGCTGAAGTCACCAGTCCACTGGTGGACTGGTGACCTGGATAAAACGCAGTCCTCAGGTACGTCAACAGCTGATGATGAATCAACATTCCAATTCGAATTATTCAGAAAGGAAGATCATAAATCATTGAAGCATGTTTTTTTTCTCGGAGTACCCTTGACTTAAGAAATACGAAACTTTTTCATTTGCCACTTATTCTGTCTTCTGTAAGCTTTTTCTTGCTCTCACCCTAAAGCTCGCGAATAAAAATTGAAAATGGCGTGTACCACATTTCATATTCTTCCCCAATATCCCGCAGTCATTTTCTATCGATTCCGTATCATTTATTTAAAATGCCAAAACTCTGGGTAATAAAATAACAAATTTTTACTGGAAATTTGAAATTAAAACAATGGGTTTTGCTTGAGGCCTTACTTCATAACTTATTACTGAGAACTCCAATCCCTTTCTTAATCACCGAAAGTATTTCTCGGCGAGGACTTAAACATTTTACGACGCTTTGAATGCATCGGGGACCCATCTTCTTTCTTCTACATCATGAAAGCCGGCGTTGGACGATTTACAAGCGAGCATGCCTTGCCCTACCTCGCTATGAAATAAATCACGGAAGGATCGTTTCACGTCGTCATGAAAAATCCTCAACAGCGACGAAAATAGCCATGGAAACAAGAGAAGCGCGAATGGGTGAGGGGAGGAAAGTGGGGGTGGCGGGAGAGAGCAGGTTTTTCATGTTTATGGAGCTCTCGGGTAGTGTGGAAAGAATAAATACGAGGGGCCCAACCCCCCCCCGGACCATCCATTTTTTTTTCTTTTCCAACTCTCAGACGGAGAATAATGCAGGGCATGGTAAGGGGGGGCAGTGTAGGAATGCACTCGGAATCGACGCTAAGGAATATACCCGACCTGCTGGGGAGTCGAAGCCAGGCCGCCCATTCGGATGCGGGTCTCGTACTGCCGAGACGGCCAGTCAGTCTCCCTGGTGGGGGGAGGGAGGAGGACAGGA
The DNA here is from genome assembly GCA_037158775.1 of Hetaerina titia. Taxonomy (NCBI): domain Eukaryota; kingdom Metazoa; phylum Arthropoda; class Insecta; order Odonata; family Calopterygidae; genus Hetaerina; species Hetaerina titia. Next base: position 74,329,966 of record CM073778.1, on the reverse strand, counting down.
GAGAGTGGTGCGGAGTGGGATTGGAAGTAGAGGGATGCGCGTCGTTGAAAGAGAACCCTTTGAAACTGACGGACCAGCGTATGAGGGGGAGATTTTTGAAAAAAATGTTGGATAGGGTGCATGGGACGGAGGAAAGCGAGTCCTCCCTCCGCCATGCTGCCCACCCCATGCCCTCTCCTCGCCGAGTAACGTCGTCTCCCCCTCCGATCCCCCTCCGTTCCTCCCCGCATGCAGTCCGTGACTCGATCAAAGGGTACAAAAGCCGACAGCGAGAGCTTTGATGCTTTCTCTCAGCCAACTTCCCCGGATTCGAAGATGCCCGTGAAGCCGCGCTAGGCATTCCGCGACGAGAGCTAATTCGTTTTCTGCGAGGAAATGCAGTCGACTCCGTCGGCGAGTGTATCATCCCTCGCCCGTCAGGGTCCAAGTGTGGACTTCGTTCTCGTGACTATGTTATTCTCTTTCCGCTCCACTCCCACGCCAGGCGTCTCTAAAGACGGCCACATGTCCGTCCATTCGAACGCGTATCTGACACGCTTCAGTCTTTTCAATTTGTTTAAAAAATTCTGGTATTTTGTGGCGGATTTGATGCAATCGTCAAGAAAATTATCCAAATCCAAGGCAATCATCGAAACAGAATTATAATAAGCATTGTGATTTACAGTGGTGTAGTGTGCCTGAAAAAAAAATGAAAATTCGAAAGAATATTGTGGACCTCCGAGGTGGAGGTCCGCTGTGAAATCAAAATGAGAAAGGAACAGGAAAGAAATATTGTCTTTTAAAACACGACAATTTAGAAGACATGTCTGTACACTTAAATTCATATAAAACGGATGGAAAATAATGAAATCCCTATGAAAATTTTGGGGTGATTACCAAATGAGAGTTGGACAGGAAAACTTGGATGGAATAATGAAAGAACACAATTAGAGAAAGAGAGAACCAGGATGAGAAATTTGAAATAAAGGATGGAGATTGGGAAGACGAAGATGTCGTAAAAATATTAAACTACCCTTAAAAATAATATGGTAAGAGTAAAAAAATGTTTGTTCGTAAATATTTTGGATAAATTATTCGTATAAAGGATCACTTTGAAAGCTAAGGTTTTTGTTTCCACAGAGCCCTTATGGTGATGATTGTAAAAAAGGAAGAAGATGATCGCGTGAATGATCTTATAAAGTGTTACCTATTATGGATCAATATTTTTTTATAATTATTATAAGTAATTAAATCTACTATTGAAGATAGGATTAAGGAAGGAATGTAACACCCTTATATTTCTTATCCTCGACTATCAAGACCTGATCAAGAGCGGATAATAACGATGCAATAAACCCTTGCTCATTTCCGCAAACATTCCACCTCCATTTATTCCGTCCGAATTGTTTTTCATTTTCTTCCGCCTACCTAGCCTGCCTATCTTTCTTTCCTCTATCACAGTCTTTGAGATTTCATCCCCAATTAAAATGCCTTACGTCTACCATTCCTGCCTCCTTTGGATTTCTCCCAACAATCCTCCCTCCTACCCCACCATGAATAGCACTTCCTCTTTAGTGTTTCTTCTCGTACATTTCACCCTTCCATCCTTCTCCACACCCACAGCTCAAAATCCTCCAATATGCTTCTTTCTTGCTTCTACAACCATGTTTCGGCGCCGTACTAAACCACGCTCCATATCGGATTTTTAATGACTCCCCTCTAAACATCCTTAATAATCAATTCTGTCATCAATTTCTTCCATCTCTTCTGAATATTTGCTCGTTTGATTTTTTATTTCCTGACATATTATTGATTATTTGCACAAACGTTCTCCTCATACTATCTGGGAGCACTTTTAGCTTCTTTTGCAGTGCACCCATTTCACCCGCCCTTTGTAAACTCTCCATTTCCTTGTACTGCGTCCTCCACCACGCTTCATTCGCTCTTTTAGTTTCCCAGCTAAATTAATCATTCAAGTCTATGCGCTTAGTGTTCCCTAATTCCATGTTTAAATTTTTTCATTTCCTTCTGTCACCTATCTTCTTATTCATGTCATCTGTAAAACATAGTTTTCTTTTGAAGTAAGATCTGGTGCTTTCCCGGCGTATGAGCTTGGTGAAGTTTTCTTTTCGTTTGCCTATTCAATGATTCTTTGATATTTTTGCCAAAATACAAGCGGAAGAGTGACAAACAGAGCGACGTAACACGAGCATTATGGCAATATAAAGTTTTGGTCGATATTTTTTCAGAACTCTTCCCAATCATGGAATTTGATCATCATTGGCGGCGAATTATGGAACGTGACTCACTGTTGCAAAGGAACTTTTGAATGTTTGGGAAAAGAGTAGTTTTCATTACATTTCTGTGTTTATCGGTTACAAAAATATGATTTAATTATAACGTGTCAATTAAGCACTACGTTACGTACGTTTTGCTTTATTAAAATTTACAATTTACGTAATTAATTGGCAATTAACAATAGCAAGATCGCTTTAAACAGAAACTGAGGAACCCATCAACAATATATAGGCTTGGATTTGGATTGGTTATATCAACCGAGGGGTAACTTTCTATTACATGACACGAAACTAGAAAGAGTGAGTGTTTTAAGTACTGATGTTGCCCAATATAACGTGCGGAGATACCTTAATTTTTTCACGCAAACAAAATTTCAGATTAATATGTTTAACATATTTTTTTTTATTACTAATGGGTCCCTTCATAATTTAAACGATTACCTTTAATCGGCGCAATATTTTGGTTCAAAAGAACACTGTTAAACATTTTTACTCACGAAAAATTACGGGAAAACTAACTTTTAAAGCGTAAAAGTTATTAACACTTCCATTGGATAAAATATTTTTTTAAGGAGAGCTTCATAATATCCTGGGTTATACGAGTCAAAGGTAGACATGTCTTAAGGGAACAGAAAACCCTGCAATTTCCACAAACGTGTTGTATATTTTTTTTAGCGACGAAGGTTCCATTGCGAAGCAACGACGTGAGGTACAGCATCACGTATCTGATGGCGTTGCCACGAAATGAAACCGAGAAGGTGAAGAATGAAATACAATTGAAGACATTTCTGTGGTTTCTGTTCCCTTAAAATTTTTCACGATGAATGAAGGCTGGTGCGTACTGGCGTACACTCTCTCCTGCCCACTCCCGAGGCATCTCAAAGGGTATGAGGCGCAAGGTATACTATGTAGATGTATGCATGTATTCAGCGTCCCACCAATACCTCATCATTCGTCTCCTTTCAGTTTTGGCAAACGTTTATTCGTTTGACTTGGCACATATGCATTTTCCAGCGACGGAGACGCCGGCAACGTCGTTTTTCACAACTTACACATGGCATGCCTCCCTTCTTTCTCCCCCTCCCTCATCCCTCCCGTCACCTCCCACCCACCCACCCACACACACACACACACACACACACACACACACAAGCAAGCAGTGTCGTAATCCCCGCTCCTCGACCGGAGATAAAGGTGGCGCGGAAGAGACGACGTCGCCGTTGCGAAAATCCAAATCCCCAAGACTCTCGCTCGCCGTGAATTATTTAAGTGAAGCGGAGGACAACGGATTCCAAAAGTGCGACTCTGGAAAGAATTTGAAGGAGAGAAGTGGAGGAGAAGGACGTGAAGGAGGTTGGGTGAGAGCGATGGGAGAGAGAAGAAAGACAGAAAATAAAAGAGTTTCTCCCGTGAATGCATAATTCAGGTGCCGTTTGCTTGCTTGTCGCGCTATGCCCCGCTTGAAATGCTCGGGACCCCCAACCCACTCCCGCCCGCCTTTCCGTCCTCACCGCCCGCCCGGCACTTCGCGACGCGACCAGGGGTACGTACGCACTTCCAAAGGGGGTGGCGGGGTAAGAGGGTGTATCCTCTCCGGGTGCGAGAAGTGGGGATGCTGGACAAAGGAAGCGTCGCTTGCAGTGGCCAGCCGTCTCGACGCGCCCCTCATGAAGAAAGGATTGACCACCGTGAAGGGGTTGGCAGCGAACCACGCGGCACGCAATTTTATTTTTCCCGCATCTCGTCTCGGCAAAAATTATCTTAACGCAATTTCGTGCCGTGGGTCCGAAGCCTCTTGAGGCAAGATAATGGGCGTGGAATGAAGGCCTTTGAGATGTTGATATGGAGAAGAATTTAGAAAGTAAGTTGGATGGAGGGGAAGACTGGCTTGGAAGTTTTAAATATGGTGGGAGACGAGAGGAAGTTTCTAGTTTTAATCAGAAGAAGTGAGCGAAGGAAATATTGAGATGTAGTGAGGTACTAATCACCGTAATAGAAGGGAGATTTGCACAAAATTTGTTGTCTCAGGCGTAACTTAATGGAATTTGCATAACATATTGAAATGAAATAGTTTAATTTGCAATTCCACAAACTTTTGTGTGACATCTGTACGTTGAATGGAATAGGCAATTTGTGGATGGCGGAAAAACTAAAGGTAGGAAGAAGTAAACAAAATAGTCTGGGACAAACAAGAGATAGCCCACGCAAAGGGGTATTAATCATGGAAAACCGTGAAAAATGGAAGTTTAACGGATAGATATCGATGAACAATGACGAATTACGAATATATCATAAATTAACCTACGTAAGGTCACCAGATGTTCGTTTTTTCCCTTACATACCCTCTTTGTTTTAGCGCGTTGGGAATATGTGGTAGAAATTCTGACTCGTGTCCAGAATTATACGTGTAGGGAAATATGTGAACACTCTCAAGGTATTTAATGACTATATCACAAGGATTGAGTATATAGAACAAATAGATCATGGCACTTACTGGACTCACTCGTACACTGATAAAAAAAAACATCTGTCCGTGTTTCCATTCCCGTTCCAGTTAAAATTGATTCATGACGGAAACGATTAGTTTCCATTATCCCCACCATACTTGTGTATGCCTTAAATGAGTATTCTATCCCTTTCTTCCTTGAGTGATTGTAAGTCGTCGCCGCCCGGCGTATATTGGGGAGTCATTATTTGATTAATTCGTGAGTGCATCATTTATATATTAATTTATTATATATCATTTATAAAGCGTCCTTAGTTGCATGAATTTTTCTGCTTTTTCTTACATTTCCGTTACAATTGTCTAAAGGTTAACATAAAATTATCTGGAAAACCTTTGTCATATCTTTCCCGTCGTATGAAATGTCTTGCCGTAATTTAGTGAAACGTTGGGTGCGAGCTGACTGGGAATTTTTTTGTGACGAGGAGAAAGAGTGGAGTGGAAAAATTGAGTATCGTACTTAATGGACGGCACTTAACAGAGTGGAAGGATGAAACTTAATATTCATCTTTCTCAGCGCATCGTCCTTGAAAACGCGTCATATCAGACTCGAGGACAAAATGCCAAAAACTGCTCTTTTCGTACCTCAGAGAGTCATGGCCATTACAAATAGTTTTTGTGCCCGCACCGAAAAATTTCTGACCATAGTTTTCTCCCGCTATTTCATACATCAATATCCGAGTTAAATAACTTTATATGTTATAAACGTACATAATATGATATAGGCCAATGAGCATTTGGAGCTGCAGATTAATTTAAAGTTGAGGAAACCAAGCTATGGATTGACTTCACGTATCGGGAGTACTCCATTTCAAAGAGCGGAATAATTTGTCCGAATTACACTGTTTAAAATGGTTTTCATAGTAAAATTATTCCTGGCGTCAAATTTTCCTTTCTTTATCATCGTGCAGCAATGAATATCGGGGTGAATTGACCAATAATTTATCGGCCCATAATACTAACAGACATGTATCATTTTGCTTATGATAACGGGTAAATTTGGTGAAAAGGTAAAAGTTGAGCGAAACTTGTCACTGGTTACTCCTAGAATTTCATTGGTCGGTCCATCCATGAGCGAATTTCGTATCATTCTTCAATGGGAAGGTTTGATTTCAAAATTATGCCGAGTGAAACGAAGGCAATCAAGATTTCTCTGAAATGAACAAACGTACTTAATTGTGAACGGAAATGGGAAAACGTTTATAGGTTTTTGGGATTGGCGTGGAAATCTGCGACAGGCAAAACGGTAAATTTGAGGCAAATCTCTTCTCAGAGTCAATTAAAAACCTTGCAGTAAATCCTACCTTAAAGAGAAAGACCAAATACGTTAGATCAGGACGATAGGGAGTGGAATTAAGAGGATCGAAATGTGGTCCATTTCAGTGATAGTTAAAAGTGCTGAAATGTCTCACATTCATTATTGCTGGGACAAAAATAGATTTGAATAGACAATCTCGTTTTTAGACATTTTTCGTCTAAATTCATTTTTTATGCTACAACTGTTGGCTCACTTGATTAAAATACTGGTTTCCTGTAATTTAAATAATGTAGTTCACTATAGACTATTATTTAACTCAATAACTATCATCATTTTTTGTCGTCCCCATTTATTTTTTACTATTTCGATGCATGCACCAAGGATAGATCCCACCTGTTTTTTTATCACCCGTCCCACCATGAAAACTAAATTTGGTAGCTTCAAGTTTTGTTGCACAAGGTACTGTATTACATTTATTTCATTGAAGCATTCGAAAATGCTGTATCTATGTATCTGTATACATGTTAGGAAATCGATTCATGCGAATGGTGCCTCCGCTTTTATAATTCCTCCATCTATTTAAAATCAAAATAATATTTTATCGCCCAATTTACGCCGAGGAAAGCGAACTGGTAGCTATCCTTGAATATTTGCATAACGTCCAACAAATTGGGAAATATCTACACGAGGAACCGATTACGAAAATATTGGATAGATTTATCAACAAAAGATAAAGTAAGAACGGGGAGAGCGACGGAAAGAAATGGCATGTAACTCATATTTTGTATTTCGTAAAAATTAACGAAATTGCATTATGGGTTTAAAAATAAGGTACCCCAACAGTTGAAATTGAAACAATTAATCACCCGGTTCTAATCGAACGGGCCAAATTATTACTATTTATTAAAATTTATTAAATATTAGACTGGTCATGCTAACTCCTTTCAGTATCGTGCGTATTAGCATTCCCATATTTTTGTTGCTCAGTTCAATTTATGCTCGCATTAGAATAATTTTCTATTTTTATATGTATATTTATATTAAACATAATTCATGTCGGGTATATTTTATATTTTCCAGGGAACAAACTTAAAAATTTTTCTTAATAGGCCACTTCCACTCTAATCAAACAAAAATCAATTCCTTTGCTACGTTCAATGTGTCCATAAAAATTCTCACTAGCAGTATTATCATTTGATGCATTTTTCTTACCCAAGTTAACGATGATTTCTTTAAGTATAAAATTATCTGTGTTCGATATTTTTCTGAAACATTCCTTAGCGTAAACAGAATGAGGAAGGTGAATTAGGATGTTAGGAAAAGAGGCCTGGATTCAAATGTGACAGCGGTAGAAGAGAAAACATTCAAAGTGATCGACCAATTTGAAGTATTTCTTTCTCTTTCACATGAATGAAAAAGTTAAAAAGTAAAAATTGAATTACCCATTGATATTTTCGGTACGCACTGTACGGAACTGGACGGAACAGCTTATTAAAACTTGCACACTCTATCAAAATCCAGGTTTAGGTGTTTGCCAACCTTCAGGGAAATACTGCGCCCCGCGCCACTGTTTATTATTCCGCCCCCCTGCAGCTGATAATGGTTATTTTAATTTTTTCATGTGTATAATTCCACATTATATTTTATTGTTTGAGTCTAAAATAATATTAATAAATTATAAAAATCGTCTCATTATGTGCATACAAATGAAATAAAACAGTTCAAACGCACGGATTACTTTCTGTACATACAAGTACTATAATTTTCCTAATTCGGCCTTCGGGTGGAAAAAATAATTTTATTTAACGTTTTGACCCTTTGAGAGACAAGCGATATACTGCACTGACTTAGGAAAAGGACGCAGAGATGCTGTGCGTTGTGTGCCTCTTTCACATCCTTACTCTGAATGATGGATTTTTCGAAATCACAAGTGGCGCAGTCGAGTGGGAGAGATAAGAAACGCTCGTTTCCTGACGATGAAAATTGACCATCCATTTCTCATCATTGACCGTTCTCTTTAAAGGGCTTCGCCAATGGATGGAATTATGGCACAAAATGTTGACGTCATAAAACACTAATATCCTCTTCCAAAAGTTGTGATCTTGATGTACATAGAAACCTGCGAATATATATTTCATCGGGACGAAACAAAGACCTTCACCAATGTCCTAATATTCCTTCTTACGTACTATTCAATTTTGTATTTGTATGGCACGAAACCTTTGGTTTGTTTCCGCTCTTGTTTCTCCTGTAAGTTCGGGAGTACATACATTGCGTCGTTTCCTTCCTCGCAACTTGTTCCACAGCTAAATCACCCGAGGCAAGTTGTGGCCCTTCGCGGCTGACCCAAATACCCTGGATATTCGGCCAAATTATGTGAAACTTTGCTACTTCTTGGTTAAACGGAGGTCATTACTATTAGTAGTTTGTTGATATTTATGTATTCTAGAGGAGGGGATTTAGGGCGGAGGGTCCATTGTACTTTGGGAAGGGTTTCAAGCTCTTCCGGATTCGCCGTGAGATTTCCCCGCATTGGACAATAATCTTGAACTTCCCCAGAACCAGAGTTTGCTGCCTCGCTTTCCCGTTTATACTCCACAAGACGACCGTCTTACGAAACGCATGTTATTAGATTGAGAATTAGTTAAGTTGTTGTTGTGCTTACCAATCGAAATTCAGCGGAATAGAGACAGAGAATTTCCGGAACTATCTTTTGAAAAAAAATCCTTATGTGCTCTTTTTTTTAAGTAATATATCGATTAAGGTAGGTACTTATGTACGCTGTGCTTGATAAATTCTCTCACTCAGCATGAGTTTTAGAAAGAAACGCTGTGTAGAACTAGCTACATCATTTTAACTTTTTATCCTTGAAATAAGTCCAATCTTGAGTTTTATTACATTTTAGTCAAAATGTTTATGCACTTATTTATATGACGAACTCGATCGCCAAGAGACAAACACTTTCTTCGTGTGCCCGTTGTTTTAGTTCTTACAGTGTTAATACTTAAGATTAAGTTTTAGTTCTTACAGTGTTAAGACTTGTTAAGAAGTAGTATTAAACATACATTAGATATTACACCTGAGGGTAATTCATTAGCGTTTAAACGATCTAGATATCTATGTAAAACTTCATTTGTATTATTTTGCATGTTTTTCGTTTCCATAAATTAGGTACTGCCGCTGTTCACTTCGGTTCGATTCCCTAAAGTAAAACTAATGCTCTTTAGGTTTACCATCTTCGAAAATTTCCAACTCTTAGCGTAGTCATTTTAAGGAATCGACCATTAGCTGGCAATTTTAGCATCTGAACGGGACTCATGTAAAAATAAATTATTAATTCCCTCACCCTGTCGATCCTTTACAGTTATCATGTGACATTTTCACCACCCAAGCCTCTTCATCCCACCTGTCAACAAATTAAATATTTCCCCTGTCCATGCTCGGTTCTCGTTGTCATTGTTATGATTGTTATTGTTATTGTCCATGTTCCGCCCTCTTTGTTTATTGTTATGCTTTTATTGTATTTCGTCCTCTAACATATGTGTTTATATTTTTCACTATGTAAATAATGCTTCAAAATAAGATAAATAAAATAAAACCGTGGGACTCATGTATTGATAAACGTTACAAAACATGGAAATATTGGGTATTTAAGTACATGGAGATACTGAAACCTCTTGTCGGCTTTTATTTCATCACTAATAGAGTTAATGATACCAGACTATTACGAATACATTTTATCGTCGTACTTTTTGCGTCTTAACATCGAAATTCCTTATTAAATGAATCTGGCGCGAGAAAATTCAACGAGGCAAGTCTCCGGTGAAATTGATGGAAGGGACATACTCGGGAGACGCAAATGTACTGTTTACAATCTTTTAATGTTCAGGTATGCCGAGTGGAATCAGAATGGTACAACTTGCACGACACCACAACGGTGGCATGATTTCAGAATATTAATTAATTTTGGGGTGTCGTCGGATCAAAGAGCGAAGGAAACGCTTAGACTTCTGTTTGGCTGGGTTAATTTGGAGAGGAGGTAAATCAGATTCTCATCGCTCTCCCATCCAATTAATTTAAATCTAAACCGCTATTTTGTGACTGACGCACCAACAGCTCCCAGCAATGCGGCATGGAGTCAAAATGTATTAATCACCATTCAGCTGAGCGAAACTTCTCTCTCGCTCTCTGATGTAGTTCCTTTTCTCTTTTTAACTTACCACCTACGGTACACGCACGCAAATGGGTCGCAGCTCCTTGAATCAAGGTTTCAATCATCACGCCATGGAAAGGATTCCTGGAAAATCGAGTGGTATAAGGGGGAAAAAGGTGGTGTCATTTTAAGGTGCATGGGTTTTCTCCTCTGCGTCACGTAAAGTTGGGGGAAGAGAGAATTGAAAAAAACCCGGCAACAATGTGACGTTATCCAATGGATGCAACATAGCTTCGAATGAAGTGAGCATCGATGTGTCAAGTGTTACATTTCAAATTAGCTTCAATCCAAACAAGCTTTACTGGGATTAGTATTAGATTGATTTTCATTTCGTTTTACTTTTCGTTTGAATTTGATTTCCATGTATATTTTGGTGCTCCGATGAATGAAACGGTTCGGTTTATAATATTCCACATGACTCGCGGAAGTTTCCCCAAAACCGGATCCCTTGGTGCAGTCCTATTAATAGGGATATTCCTTTTTTCACTTGAAAATTATTTTCGTGGAATTTTTAAAAAGTGGTTAAAATTACGCATAAATATCAGCATAACTTCGAGGGAAGGATATTAAGTCATGGTAAGTCACCCAAAATATATTGGTGAATAGCAACGTCATAGTAGCGTATCAAAATAATGAGAGCCTAGATTCAAAATCCAATTTGAAGCGAAGGTTAAATTATAGATTAAATCTCCTACGTAAATTGGTAGGTGGTCTCTTTAGCGAAACTGTTGAAAATGCAGCTTTGGCTATTACTTATTTTTTTATTTTTTCTCGTTAGGATCATTTTTATAAAATTAGAGAAAAAAATCGTAGAACAGATAAATTTAAGATGTAATTTTACCCGCGAAAGATAAGGGATCAGCTTAACGTCTTCCGACCGCGCTAGGGAGGCAAGACTTTTTGTGTCAGAAGTAGTCTAGTGCGTAATCACACCCTGCCACACACCCTAGCCATTGCTTTCCGGGTACCATACTTGCATGTTTTTAAAGTTCGATACATGGCCATATATATATATATATATATATCATTCAAACATAGAAATAGGTATAAGGAAAGGGGATAGGAAAACACATAAAAGGCGAACACAGGACATGTGGGGAAGGTGGTTTTTGAGCAGATCACGAAAGTAAAAATATTTCCTAATCCGGGATTTGAACCATGGGCCTTCCACTTGCCGGGCGGATGCTCTACCACCTAAGCTAATAAGGAAACCTGATTTACCTTGAGATCTGCGATCTTATAAAGCGCCAAATATATATACTACCTTAATCAAAAAGTTCCCGGAATAACCACCGTGTGGCGCTCCCATCGTTCCGATTTGAGTTCTGTTTTTTTTTGTTAAATTGGTACATCTGTTGTTGATATTCCCTTTAAATCTTAGTGTCATAACTTGACATTTGCAAAAGTTACGTAGCCAAGAGTACATCTATCTCTGTGTGTGTTGGCGATTTTTTACAATTGCAGAAATGGATTTAAATTTGCAACAACGAACTTGTATTAAATTTTGCGTAAAAAACGAATTTAGTGGCGCACGGACGTTGGAAATGTTGGAAAAGTGTTTCGGCAACGATTCTCTAAAAAAAAACGGTCGTTTATCAGTGGCACGAGCGGTTCAGAAGTGGTCGTGAGTCAATCGAAGATAATGAACGCAGTGACAGACCATCGACATCGAAAGTCGGTGAAAAAATTGATAAAGTAAAAGAAATGTTGGTCAATAACCGCAAATTAACCATCAGAGAAATAGCGGAGGACTTGAACATTGCCTATGGATCCGCCCAAGACATTGTGGTTAATGATTTGGCTACAGGAATATTGTCCACCCCCACGGCCTTATTTGCTTTCATCTCCTTTAGTGCCCTTTCTATTTCATCGTCGAGTATGCCTGGACCTAAGCTATCTTCTTCTACGTCATGTTCCTTTTCTATGTCTAACCTTGTCGGCCTAAGTTCTTTACCATACAGTGTTTCTAAATATTCCTTCCATCTCTCTTGGATTTTTCCTGGTTCAACTATTATCTTACCCCACTTATCTTTAACTGTTAGCACAGATCTTGCCTTCTTACTTCCCGATAATAACTTAACCTTGCTGTATAGAGCACCAATTTCACCCTTCTTCTGTAAATTTTCCATATCCTCGCATTGCGTTTTCCACCATTCTTCTTTGGCTTTATTTGTGGCCCTTCTCAATTTATTGTTTAACTCCTTGTACTTCATTTTACCTAACTCTGTGTTTACATTTTTCCATCTTCTCCTCTCATTCATCTTTGCAATCATTTCATCCGTTACCCATGGTTTCCTTATCCTTTTCCCGTTAACGGTTCCTATAGTGTCTTTAGCGGCTTCCAATATCCCTTTCTTGATACATTCCCATTTTTCTTCGATAGTACTCAGTTCTTTATCGTCACCCATTATTTTCTCTACAGCCTGCTGATACTCCTTCCTCGTTAATCCATTTAATGCTTCTAAATTCCATTTCCTAACCCGCCGCCCTTGCCTTATCTTCTTGAAACGAACGTTACATTTCATAACAACTAAATTGTGGTCAGAGTCCGCATCCGCTCCTGGGAAACTGTGCGAATTTATCACACTGTTCCTAAACCTGTGCCTAACCATTATATAATCTAACTGATACCTTTCTGAGTCACCTGGCATTTTCCATGTATACCTACGCCTTTTGTGGTGTCTAAACCATGTGTTGGTGATGACTAACCCCTGTCTCCTGCAGAATTCAATTGCTTTCTCCCCGCGTTCATTCCTCGTGCCTAACCCATAGTCCCCCACCTCACCCCCATCTCTTCCTTCGCCTACCGTCGCATTCCAATCCCCCATCACTATCAAATGTTTCCCTGCAGGAACACTCGCGATGATATCCTCTAACACATCGTACATCCTATCGACTTCTTCCTCCTTGTGGTTGCTCGGGGGCATGTATACCTGAACAATGACCAAGTTCGTCGGCTTTGCTTTAATCTCTACGAGTAAAATTCTATCAGTCGCTTGCTCTATGTTGACTACGCTTCTTCCTACCACTTTATTTAAAATTACGGCAACCCCTCGTTGGCTCTCGTCCCCGCCGCTGTATATCACTCTATAATTGTCACTCCAGTAATCCCCGCTATCCTTCCATCTCACCTCGCAGAGACCTAAAACATCTATATTACCTCTTTCCATCTCTCGCTTAATATTTTCTAATTTGCCTCTCCTCAATATTGTCCTGACGTTCCAGGTTCCTATTCTAACTACTTTCGTCTTCTTCTGCATCTTCTGTCCTGCTGCTGTTATTTCTCCCCCGCAAGGATTTCGTGGGATGACGACCGCGGAAGCCTTGCCTCCCCCGCTGCCGGGCACGACACACGGCCCCTTGGGCCGAGTCCCGCAGTTGCCAGGACTCAATTTCTGTTTTGCGTCCATCATAATTTCTTGAGAATAATAATTGAGGTGGTTTCCCGTTGCCTTCCTCAATAGTGTTTTTAACGTGACACCATCACTTAATGGCCGCCCCACTGGGGTCAGACGCCATTGCAGCCGCCTCACTGAGGAACAGACGCTGCGTGGACTACCTTTCGTCTGGCTCCTAACCTTCGACCTATCTGGCATGGGTGACCCTTCCAGGAGTAATTATTATTACTCCCGCCAGCACAGCTCTAGGGGTCATCGGAACACACAAGCCCTTCCACCACGACAAGGTTGTAGTCCATGGGAGGGTAGTATATATATATATATATATATATATATATATATATATATATATATATATATATAATGTTGAAAATGACGCTCTTCGGCGACGCACAAACACGCAAACACTAAGATAATAAATATTACACACACAGAAACATAAAAGAATATATATATATATATATATATACACATCTAGGGAGTGCTATGTCTCCACTTACAACATAGTGGCTTTGAGACCGAGAAGATTCCACGAGTGCAAGATGGGAAAAAGAATCAAAAATGCGTGAGACTGAAGTGTGGACGAAATAGTGAATTAAGATAATCAATATAAAGAGCGTCACGGGAGATCGACTTCAATTGTTATTGAATGGGCCCTCTCCCCGATCGCATTCGACCTCTCATTGCGAAATAACGCCTCCATTATTGTCGGCTCGTATGCGGGCGCACAGCACCGTGACGGTCATCATCGCAACGCCCATCACCTCCTTTCCTCCCGTTTATGCGGGCATTAATGAGTACCCAGTAATGGTGAGGGCGACGAGTTTCGACAACATTTTTATTCAGATTTGGGAAATGGTTATATTCTAATAAGGTTTGTAAGTGCGGAATTCAGTTTCCTCGGCCAAAAAAAGTTGCGGGGGAGAGACGATGCTCTCGTTTTCAAATCTTTTAATGGCATGATGATGAGTTCAAATAGTGAAAGAGATTGGGGTTTCGAGTGGCAGAAGATGGAATTAAAGCCATGCACAGTTTGAGTAGATGGGGACGCATGAAAGCAAATGGCAGGTGTTATAATCCATTTGGAATGATTAGAACCTCGGGGATGAAATTTTTGCGTGGCAGTAACTATGTTCAAATGAGCAATAACGGGCATATCGTGCTATTTCCTCGAATGAGTGCCAGAAAATAGATTGTTACGGAGAAAAGTAGTGAAATATAATCCGCTCAAGAACAGGCATCACCATATGGGCTCGCATCGCGTTCTAAGCCTTTTAATCCCTGTAAAATGATTCACCGATACTGGAAGCGACCTCTTTGGTATAAACATCTTGAATGTCAATTTTTTGTTGATCTAGGAGCTGCAATACTTTTCTAAGTTAATTAGCTACCTAATCGGTAATCGGAATTTTTCACGAAGATCTTTATGAAATCTATTGATGAATGAAGCATTTTTAAGTGTAATTTAACATTTTCGTGCCGAGTTTGTCTTCAAAATGCGTATAAGTGAGTGAAACAGTTTAATTAGTCGCCAGCCAACAGTAAACTTGCGCGAAAAACTAGAATCTCTATTCTATGGTGAGAAAATTTTGCGCCACTATCGATTATCGTTTATCCATGCCTAGTCTAAACTCGTATCTTCCCTGAAATTCTGCAGGACACTTTAAAGAGTGGTATCGCAAGTTCATGAAACAGACTTAAAATCACTTGAGAGATTCGCTTGGAATAATTTGCGGTCCCAAATAAAAATGTTGGAGCGCTCTTGGTCATGCGTTTGCCAAGTTATTAAGTGAAAGTAATTATCGAAGAGGGCACATCCGGTCGGTGACCAATAATCTGTTCCACTTCCAACCGCTCTGTCGTCCTCCGAGCATCCTCTGACGCGAGCGCATTCGTTTGTATCGAGGATTCCTAACTCGGACTAATCAGCCCGGGTCCACCTCGTGTGGTGATCGGATTGGTGTGGTGGCAAAATAATTGATCATTCGCACCCATCTCGGAAGTGTTCCGAACCAAAATGGTCAAGGTAGATTGAGGGAATCAGAGCAGGCAATTTTAGAATGTTAAGAAAAGGCTCTTGAAAAATTTGATACGGAGTTTTTGCGGTTTTGTACGGAAACGCGGAAACATGTTCTCAGAAGCAGGATGTTAGGAATAGAATGGAGGCTTTTGAAATGTGGGTGTGGAGAAGGATGGAAGAGGTGAATTTGACAGAAAGGAACACGAAGGATGAGGTGCTAGGTATGGTGGGGAGTGGATTGTTGGGAAATCATAAGAAGAAATCATAAGAAGGAAGGAAAAATGGATGCAAAGCACATTGATTGGCAGTGAGATGTTGAAGACTGTGATGGAGGGGAGAATCTTAAGCAAGAGAGTAGGATAGGGAGTTGGACGGTTGAAGGAAGGGAGTAGAAGATGTGCTTATTTTAGAGCAGGATGTCGAGTGGTGTTTTGTTAGGAGAGGCAAGGGAATCGTCACTATGCTCGTTGATGGCTAGTGTTTATCCAAAATAGACGTTGACCGGTAGACTACCGGTGATAATAATAATTATTCCGATCCCTATTCCGGTGTCTTTTGGGAAGCACTTCGAGTGGAGTACGTCGTCCGTCGGATGGGACGTTAAAATGTGTGATCCTTTGGCGGCTTTCCTTAAGGGTAGACTAATGCCGACGCCGGGTTTCTCTCCGTCCTGCCCCGATTCCCTGAACATTCTATCTCTACCAAGTACCCCACCCATCCCTAATGGCGCAAATGACCTCACCGTTCGGCTGCCTCCCTTAATAAATAGTACCTCGTCAGCCCAATCAATTTGGAAGATCGGTCAAAGGTCTGTTAGCTGATAATAGCCGTTCCATCCCTACAGTTCCAATTTTGCAGTAGCCCATAGGTCGAAAAACTAATTACGATACGGGGCTCGTATCTAGGGTTCAAGGAGAAAAAATAGTCGTGGATCGTCGGAGGAACCTCTTATCAGAAGATAAACTTGCATTATAATCTAAGAGGTAGATGGGGGAGTCGCGTTATGGTTTCTCCCTTCCACGTTGGTGTCACACAAAGAACATCTTCAGGCGACGTCTTGAGCACCTTTAAATAGAGCCCGACAAAGTTTCCACAAAGGATCGTTACATTTCTCTAACGTGTTGACATCATTAGTATGCGCTCCCACAAAGGTAAAATTTTCCAAGGTGGGCCTTGGAAAATCCTTATCCTTGAGAAATGATCACAACGGCATCCGCGAGATTCAATTTTCTCCAAAACGACTTTGTTTTTTTTTCAAAGCTCACTCAAAATAATAGTCATGGTGAAGGCAAGTACATTAGGTACGTTATTAGTGATGCACTTGAGTGAAAGAATGAACTTCTCAGTAAACGAGACAGACGATGATGCCCGCATTGCCACGTAAATATTTATCTCAATTAGGAAAATAAATGCGTGAGAAACACGAAAATGAATGCAAGGATGTTATTTACTCACTTTGAGATGAATTCTAAAGAATCATGTGCAAAGAATAAGGGAATTGATCACAGGCGCGGTAAGCAAAAACGTTATGATGACAAATACGTTATGTGACAATTGAAAGAATGCATGAGTAATCATAAATATAAAATTTAGCGCTGTGTGATTCGGAAACTTGTTCTTTAAAGCATGAGGATGACCGTTATGCTAGAATATTTAAAGCCGTGGGAATATAGGAAATGGTTGGAGTACAGAGGAAGACTGACGATGAAATTTCAAATAATGTGAAGGGAAGAAGTTGCACAGTGATTTCCAGAGAAGGCAGAAATAATGAGGAGTGTTGGGATTTTTACATAGAATTACATGGTCCTCTGCAAGCCTCGGCTAGGTTGTGTGGCAAGGGGTGTTCCCACACCAGACTACTTTTGACTCAAAATGCTTTTCCCTCCTAGCACGGTCGGACAATTTAACTCTCATCCCTTATCACTCGTCCAAAAAATGGAAATTTAATTTATCTGTTCCACATTAAAATTCTTCAATTTTATTGGCATGAACTCTTCTACCGTAGTATATTGGGGCTAATAATTCATTTTCAACATCATTTCTACATAGACATCCTTTTAATTTATGCAAGAGGTGTTATATGTAATTTAGCCTCCTCTCCGGGAGTGTTTGCCAAAATTTCGATACGCTACTCAATGTTTCATAACAACGTTTTACAAATCTCTAAACTGCAGGCAATCCAATTCGACAATCATAATGCATTTAATCAACATTCGGGATGCTGGATACCGCAACAAGAGGGATGATGTTAAGTGAACGGGGGATCGGAATGAAAGACATAAGAAGAAGCTGCTGAATCGATAAGAATGAAGTGTAGAATCAAATATTTAAGTGCCAGCTAGAAGCAATCTATACCCGTAAAAACTCACATGAACCGTCTTATACCTACCTTCAATTGTTAGACTACCCATCACGATGAGTAAGTATTACTCTTGGGGACTTGATGATTAAGTTGAGTGAATATTCTCAATTGAGGTTCGATTTGACGTGATGTTGAAAATGTATTATTACTCCCATCGTACTATGTTAGGAGAGGTCATGTTAATGAAATTAGAGAGATTAAGTGTTTTACAGGTAGATTTGAGATGTCATTTTTTCCACGAACGATGGGGAATCATAATAACATTGCTCGACCGTGGTAGTCTCATGTTCGGGTAATATTATTACGTTGCGTATTCACTCCCTGCCACACACCCTGGCGGTGGCTTGCAGGGGGTGAAATAAATATAAACCCCGGAAAAATTCCGCCAATGCCAGTATTTGAACCCAGCCTCTCCGGGTAGGATAGCGCTGGTCATCGTACCATCTTATTTCTCGGGTTAGTTTCTGTTAAGGCAGGAGAAGAGAGTCGAACGCGCCAGAATTTGGGATAAGCCGTATTCGTTAAGGGGCCAATTATTGTTTCCAGCACCTTACATAACTTATCTCTTTTCGATCGTAATATAAATATTGGCATTTCCACCACTATCTACAGCATTAATAAGCAGAAACAATTCAAAATTTTCATAACTAGTAACAGCGTCGAATAAGCTGATATGTGGAATCATAATTTGACTCCGGATAAAAGGAGCAAAAATGTTTTGATCGAAGTTTGGCTTCTCCTTTTTAATACAAGAGTACTTGATGAGAATTTATCTTGGCTTGCTAACATTTTCGTTTATATGTAACCTTGGAAATTTTTACTGCCGCCAAAAATGATCGAGTCGGTCTGCATGTTAACTTGAATCGATATATTGGTATTCCATCGTTTTCCTCATATCGATTCACTCTAAATGCTGTTTCCATTTGATTTGCTTTGATTTCTATATGCCAGCACAGCCGATTGCCTCCACAGATTTGTTAATATGAGATATTTGAGCTAAAATAGAGAATAGCTATAGACTCTCTAAGGAACTTCAGACGACAGGCGTCAAATTTACTGGTATTATTGATACCCCGACGATTTAACACCAAACGGCGCAGGTAATTCAAGGATAAATGTTCATTGAATTTTTTCCATTGAAATTCATCTGATCCTCAACTGTCTTTTTACCGATGAAATTGGTGGTTTTTGTGATAATTCTGGGGAAAATTTCAAATTTCAAAATCAAGCAAACATCCACCGTTACTTTGTAATGGTGCAACTATCTTTGCACATTAAATACTCATCAGGTACATTAAACGCAATTCATAGCGATGATACTTTATAGAGGAAATATATCTCTTTTCACCCATCTGATATTTCATTGATTTACGCTACCTGGACTTGTTTGTTCTAGCATTCTAGGTTTGCGTTATTTTAGAATTCTATCGAGATCCATCGAATCACTGGCGACGAAAATCAGTTTCCGAAGGATTACGCGAGGTCCTTGATGACAGTACGAATCACCATGCTGTTTCAGAAATGGTAATTAAAATTAATTTTGTTTCTCCTATCTAAACATAAGGCATGAAAAAAAATCTCGTCGGACAAGTTTATTTGAGTCTCGTACTCTAAACCATCTGCACGAACGAAGTGATAATGGTGTTCTAGAAAGCCGGTTAGCTGAATCAACAGCCGTGTCGGTATTTTTGGTTAAGATTCAAACATTTCCCCTTCCGGATTAATCGCACTAAATAGTTTAACTGATGGCTCGCCTCTCCTGTTTGCCGATACAACCGGTTAATACATCACGCGACCGCGTCCAGATATGCGGGGGTGCACTCATGAAAAATATGCGGCGAACAGCGACCCTAAAGGGTTTTTAACCTCGTTTTTGGCATTATCCGTGCAGTTTGCGCACCAATTTTGACGTTATGAGATTTAATTCGCAGGGGAGATAATTAATGGGCAAACTATTTCGTGAAACAAAATAAATTTGTCGGTCATTATTTAT
This sequence comes from Hetaerina titia, assembly GCA_037158775.1. Taxonomy (NCBI): domain Eukaryota; kingdom Metazoa; phylum Arthropoda; class Insecta; order Odonata; family Calopterygidae; genus Hetaerina; species Hetaerina titia. The sequence goes on along the minus strand of CM073778.1, from coordinate 74,309,943 downwards.
CAAACAATAAAATATTTTTCCCGCTGTTTAAAGTAAATTTTTGTTCCTCGACCACGTTTGGCTGTTCAATCTAAAACAATTTCCTGTATTTATATCCGCCAGAATGGAAGTTAGCGCCTCATCACGATTCGCTCGGCTAATGACTGCACTTCAGTAATCTCTAAAATGTACCCAGCACGCCCGATTATGCCGCCGCAGCTAAGCTTTCCGCGATGTTGCCACTGTGATTTAAGCGACCAGTCACCGCGGTTGATCGGAAAGAACGGCTTAATGGTTAACCGATCTCTGCGGTTCATCGGTTAACCGAAAACGTTTAACCGGTTGGAGGGAGGTTAACCGGGTGTCTCGATCGCATCCGTTTAACTGGATGGCCGTTTAAAAATAAAATCGGTTTTCATCAATGATGCTTGACGTATGATGCATTATTTTTATTTATATGATTACTTATGCATTATCTTCAATGAAATTGTAACAAATAGGAATTATTTTCCGCTCATTAAATGTTTATGAGAGACTCATCATCTGTATCTCAGAAGTATGACTGTAGAGACAGTCCACGTATTTCAATCACCCAACGAAAGGTTTTTCACACATCTTGTAAACTTGCACAGGCTTAAATACTTTTCCCAGCATTATTTTCTTCCCTTTTCAGTTAAAAGTTTCCCACTTATCACAGTCTTCAAAAAAACACCCTCTCTCAATTTCCTCTCCGTTCACTTTTTCTCCTTTCTTTAAAATTTCACCTCGCCAATTCCTCTTTTCCAAAATTGTATTTAATGCTACATTGCATGTCTTCCTCTCCAACCAACCTGTTTCCTCATTCTCCTACACGCTCAAGCCCCAAAACACTTTTGACCTACGTTTACTCTCTTGCAAAAATATGGGAATTGCCAATCCTCCTTCCCTAATCACGCTTTCGCTAATTTACGCTCTCCCTTGCTTTTCCCACAAACCTCATTCTTTGCATAGATTTTCCTTATTTTATTGTTCTCTTTATTCACTGTCATTCGCTTTGAGTATGTGTAGGTATATATATACATATGTATATATAAATGGATGTTTATATATACATATATGTTTCTTTTCTTTTCGATTTGCAAATCTGAGCATAATGAATTTGTGTCTGTCTATATGTATTCATGTATAAATATGCATGTAATTATAAATTTTATGCCTAAAATAATATGACCTTAGCTGCCGGTCGCCTTCACTAAAACTATTACTAAATGTACCTACACGTTGAGGCTCTCGTTGCTTCTGATTTCTTGTGAGAAATTGATGTGCATATGTAATTACTATTCGCAAGTTTGGTGCCCGTACGAAATAGCTGCGTACGGTTGGAATCCCCTCCAATTGTGTACTCCTGTTTTCTCTCAAAAACTGCGTTTGGTATCTCGACAAAAGACTCCCGTCGTTTCCCAAGACGTAATCTAATACACGCGGCAGAAGTTTAAAGAGTAGGTGGTGTTCCAAGTGCACTCCTGTTGTTCTCCTCCCGCCTGGTTTCCCGTCACTCGCTTTGGTCGCTAATACTCTCTCGGACGAGTGCGAGGAGAAGAAGAGATTTGCATTCATCCCCAACATGCACGTATTTCCACTGAGGAACTCTTAAAAGGATATTTCGACCGAAAAAAATTTCTCTCCCGTTTTCAGTTTGTTAACGAAGCCACTTCGACAAAGTAGTTCCCAAGGAATGAATTGGAAATATACTAAGAGGGTGTGGGGATGGTCGCCTAGTGGAGCGAGAAAGTTTCGGTTCTGGAGGATCTTGGGTTCAAATCCCCATTTCTCACACCAAAACATTCCGATTCTCTGGAGGAGGAGGCTTGATCACCAAAATTCGAAATTGATCCTTTCGTCAGAAAACTAAAGTTATACGCTGATATTTTTTTTATTTTCTGGGGAAAATCGAATTCTGACCCACAGAATAAAGTTAGTTAAATTTGTTTTGGAGGCGATCGACAGCTAAGGTCATTTGCGCTTTTACAGATGGATAGGAAAGGAAGGGTGGAGAGAAACCCGGTGTCGGCATTAGCCTAATCAAAGAACGACGCCAAGGGGTCCTCAGTTTAACGTCCCATCCGACAGGCGTCGTACTCACTCAAAGTGCTCTCCACAAAGCACCTCAAGTAGGGATCGGGATACCACTGGAAAATATTTGTTGTCTCCAGAATTTGAACCCGGGCCTTCTTGGTGGAAAGCCTGTACGTTACCCTCCGAAGGAGAAATACACGACACAAAAGGGGATGGAGAGTAGGTAAACAATCATACGACATAATACAGGATAGGAACAGTTCGTTTCGTGGCACGCATAGAAAGAAGAAAGAGACGAGCCACAATGTCCAAATACACATTCAAACACGAAATCCATCTTGTCTGTCGCATATTTCTCCTTTGGAGGGTAACCTACAGGCTCTGACGCTATCTCTATGCCAAAGAATCTGGGCACTTGGTAACATATAAGACCGCAGATTTCAGTGAAAATTAGGTTTCCTCAACAGCTCAAATAGTTAGAGTATCCACCCGGCAAGTGAAAAGATCCGGTGATCAAGTCCCGGTCAAGGAAATATTTTTACACTTGTGATTTGCTCAATTCCGCCTTCCCCACCTCTCCTGTACTCGTCCTTTATACGTGGTACTATCCCTTTCCCTTTTATCTATTTCCATCTGAATGAATATGTGTTCATTTACCAAACGCTCTCTCCCTTACTCCCTCTCTATCCGCGGGCATCGCATTTGCAACTATCCCGAATCCCTCAACAAATATCTCAACAACCTTCACCAATCCCTTCTCCTACGAAAATACCCAGATTCTCACCTTAACAAAAAAATCCTCAAACATTTTTACACCCCCAAGGCTTCCTCAACTACAGACTCCCACCCTCTCTCAGTTTGTACTACCTACTTCCCTGGCATTCAGTCCCTCAAATTCATCCCCAAAGACCTGTACGCCATCCTCAAAAACCACAACGCTTTGCCCAGCCTTCTTCCCAAAAGCTCCTCTGTCACCTTCAAAAGATCTAGTAACCAATCAGATTTCCTCAAATCCACCAAGCCTCTTTACTAATCCCCTCCCACCCCCAGAGTCACACCCACTCATTGCTTTCGAAAGAGATGCAAAACGTGTCCTATTTTTACCACTCCACATCTCTCCATCCCACCTTTTAACTCTCTCCCGCCCTTCCCCCACTCCTCCTGCACATCCAAGAATGTCGTCTATCTTCTGACATGTAAACTCTGCCCGGTCTTTTACATAGGCCAGTGATCCACACCCCTGAACCTCAGGATAAACAATCATCGCGCCTCATGTAATCCCTCTTCCCCGTCCGCGGGTCTTCCCATCCCAAAACATGCCTCCCACCAAAACACCCATTTCAACCAGTGTTACAGTGTTTCCGTTCTAGCATCCCTTCCCCCATCCGATAACCCTATAAAATTAAAAACAATGGACATGGCATTTATATGGCTTTGCAAAGCCTATCTACACCCGGGTCTCAATATCGTTTGCTGAATATAGAGGGTTGAAGTGGTAATGTATGGAATTGTTGCATACAGGAGAGAATGATATTTTGTTCATCCGCATGTATTTTGTCTTTCCTGGCCTGGGTTTTGACTTGCGAAGTCCAGATGACGACTTTGTAAGTTGATACCTGGGTCGTGGATGTTGTAGTATCTGTGGTTAAACGAATTGTTTTCTTTTCCGTCAGTGACTTATTTCCACATCCTCCCTCTCACTCCTATTCTATCTCCGCTCCCCTCTGGCCTCCTTTCTCTCTTTCCCCTTCCACAACCCTTTCTTTCACCCCTCCCTTACCACCCGTTCTTCCCTTCCCCCATCCCCTTCTCTCTCACATACCTCACTTCCCCCAGATTAGTTAGTCTTAACGCATCTTCTGGTGAAGACGGAGCTCAATTCCTTCGGAATTATCAAGAAATAACGTGTGAGTGTTCCTTTTAACTGTTCTTATTATGTTTGTTGTTGTCAAAGTTTTTATTCAACACATCCGTGTTACTTCGACGTAATCATATATATGTATATGTATATATATATATGTATGTATGTATATATATATATATATATATAGTCACTTCTTTAGTCACTTTCTTGAAAATCCCACGAACGTGCACGTTCTGTTCCTAATTCCTCTTGAGAAAGGTGGTTGCACCACCGACAATTCGAGACCTAGTGAGTCCCTCTTTTATGTGTTTCAGTTTCCGTTTGTGTCGACTAGTTAGTCCATTTACATTGTTATATACATGAATATGAATAAATATGTGTAAAGTTGATATGATCTAGGAGGAAGGAGGTTTGTCGGATTTGAGTCCTTGCCTTCATGTTCGCTTCAGCCTACCAATTTAAGGTTGGACTGATTTGAATTATTTATCTACTCTCACATTTTTTTCGGTCATTTCGAAACGTCTACGTAATTCCTGACCAATAATAGACGAATGGCGAGAGTGAATGGGGTCCCAAACGGGCGTACATTCGCATCAAAAGAGTGCACGGCCGCACGGGGTGCTTGCTTGGGTCACAATCATTTTATTATATTTTTTTCTTCAGAAATTATGTAGCATTATTATTCATCGGCATTAACGTGAACAGTGTATATGAGTGTTTTTTCTGAAAAAAATATACTTTTTTTCCCTCCCGTGCGTTGACTCGTCGAAGCGAAAATTATGAGTCGCTTTTCCCCCCTTTCAGTTGATAAACACACTTTTTTGTGTGTATTTCCTCTTTTTCTCTATATTTTCATAAAATGTGGAATTATTCCTCAAAGTGACGCTTTTGAAACGGTTACCCCCCAACGCTTTTTGTTGTCCGATAAATTCAGTGTATTTTTTTCTCCGCTGATACGGGTGGGATAATTCGAGAGAAAATTTTCATCAAAGCTCTTTGTAGATGTGTTCCGTAATCGACTCACTGGATTGACTCCATGCGGGTGAGTTGACATGCATTGGGACCGTTAGGACCTAGCATTCTCGTTTTCACAGGATCCTTATCGCTGGCCCACCTCACGCGCTCGACGGAGCGGTAGAATGGCTGTGTTTCCACGGATAAGGAATGGAGAAATCCTATTTTACGAAAATACATTGTTATTGAATCCCGATTGATCTCTACTTTGCGGGAAACAGGTCGATATTGGGTGTATGCGGGGTAATGTTTTCTCCCTTTGCTTACCTTCCTGAGGGCTCTTTTGAGGTCATTTGCAGTTCTAATTTTAAAGGCTCTGTCGGGATGCTGAGCGTACAAGACTTGCACGAATGTACGTACTAAAGAGACTCTTTCGCCGACAAGAGAGGGGGAATATGCGAGGTGGAATACCCCTCGTAAATAATAAGTGGGTCACTACTCGTTGACGTGCAGAGAGAGGACAGGCGGCTGACTTTCTTTCGCGTCTCTGGACGAGAGAAGTACTGTCTCCCAACCCCATTAAACTTTATCCCCCCACCCATTCCCGTGTTCCCTCAATAGTAAACATGACTGCGGTACTTCAGGATTGATTGCCGTATTGGATCACGTGCAGCGCAGAGGAGCTAGATCTGTAAAACGTTTTCATAATACACTTGAGCGGCGTATCAAAATTATTTTTGAGCAACTACGTTAAGAATCACTCCCGGAGGGAAATTTAAATTGCATATTCAATCTCTTGCGTAAACTGGAAAAAGTTCTCTTTAGCGATGATGCTGAAAATGTATTATTAGCCCCATCGTACAACGGTAGTAGGTATTACCATGGGTCATTAATAAATATATTAGATATTTTAATCGTCGAAGAAATAAATTAAAGGTGCAATTTTTCCACGAATTATTAGGGATCAGAATAGCTGTATCCCAATGCGATAGGGGAAAAGTAATATTCTTTTTTTTATTCTGGGTAGCCTAATGCGCTTTCATTGTCTCTTCCAACCTTAGTTACGAGTTCGTATTGTCCTTTTTGTTGCCTGCAGTTCTTCTCGAATGCGTAGAGAAGTACGTCTCGTGTTGCTCACTTACTTACCGCACTGCACGTACCTGTAGTAAACATTATGTACATAAATTAATTTAAAAAATTGCAATTTTCCACAAAATGAAATTTGTACTCATGAAATTCCACCATATCATGCCTGAAACGTCGCTTTTTATGATGTACATAGTTTGAATTATTTTACTGACCAAAAATTTAGGAAAACTTAATTATTTTTATTTTGCTTGCCTGTTATGTTATCCCCCCTGCCTCGCAACTTTACGCTGGCTTGCAAGAGAATTATTACTTACGACTGGGTTGATTAATTACAAATTCTCACATAGGAACCATTAATTACCAATTCTCACGAAGGGACCACCCAAATTTAAAATGTTATTTGAAGGAAACGCTGATCTTACCAAGTGAAATATTTAATTTCATTAATAGCTTAAGTTCGTTCTTGGAAAGAAGATAAAAAATTCTCGCGGGAGTAGGAAAGGTGAAATGTATGGAAGAAAAGCAAATTAAGAAGTTCTAAGAATGGTGGGGCAGGAGAGAAAGCTGTTGGGAGAAATTTGCAGGAGACTGGAAAAATGAAAGATATTTGAGTGGCAATGAAATATTGAAGGATGTGGCAAAGGGTAAAATGTTGGGTAGAAGAGGCAGGAAATAACAGTCATGTTGGATGGAATGAAGAAGGGCAGGAAGTATGTGAAGTAGAAAAATAGTTTTTTTGTAATGCAAAATTAAGTTTACTCATTAGTGTGGTGTTAAGTGGAGCTGATATTTATTAGTACCTATTTAATTTATCCTTAAAAAATTCACTTATAGCGCTGGTATACTCTTAAGTAATAATATAGTATCACTCATAATCAGTACCATTGGGTACATTGTCGAAAATGCAGTCTTATGCAGGGACACAACGAGCAGATTGAATTGTGAGTATATCTAAGGGGTTTTGCGTCCCCACTTCTCCTTTTGCTACCATTACGTTTTGCAAATCATAAATATCCAAATGAATCACACATTGGCATTTTAATTAACAGTACTCATGGATTATCTTGCATTTCTTTATGTTGAATGATATATTTTATTGCCCTTACTGAGTGATATACTAATGGTGATGTAGTTTAATATAATTTAATATAGCCTGGAAAATTTTAAAGCCACTATAGACGTACTTATGATTTCCAAATGTATCACTGTCACTATAACGTCAACATTTACATTAATCTAGAAAAATATATTTTTATACATATATGCGGGTCGCGGTGGTCCAGGGGGTAGAGCGTTGGACTACTGACCGGAGGGTCCCGGGTTCGGTTCCCGGGCAAGGCACTCTGGGCACCTGCAGCTCCACCCAAGCTAGTTGATTTTTCGGGTACCAGATCTTCCTGGGAAACCATAACCGGCACAGGGAAAGGAACTGGCCCCCCTACCCTGATGTGTGAATATTCACACGCCGTCGGGCTTGGTACATGGGTGAGCTCTACCATCACCCACTAAACCGACCTTCGGGTTGATTACTGTGTTTATGGTATATATATATATATATATATATATATATATGTGTGTGTGTGTGTGTGTATATATAAAAATATATTCATACATATATACATACACATAAACAATAAACACAGTATCCAACCCAAAGGTCGGTTGGGTAGATGACGGTAGAGTTCACCCAGTACTAAGCCCAACGGCGTGCGAAATTCACACATCAGGGTAAGGGGGCCAGTTCCTTTCCCTGTGCCGGTTATGGTTTCCCAGGAAGTTCTGGTACCCGAAAAATCACATGGATTGGGTGGAGCTGCAGGTGCCCAAAGTGCCTTGCCCGGGAATAGAACCCGGGATCCTGCGATCAGTAGTCCAACGATATACCCCATGGATTACCTCAGCCCCATATAAATATATGTATTTACTTGGACAACAACAAATTATATAAAAACACATAAAAAGAACACTCGCACGTTATGAATTATTTCGACGGAATTTAGCGCCGTCTTCCTCAGTTACTACGGTATCTTCTGAGGAAGACGGAGCTAAATTCCGTCAATATTATTAAGAAATACAGTTGGATGGATACACATATATATATATATTTATATATGCATATTCATCCCCCTGGCTATTAGTTTAATAATTATATTTGAGTATGCTTGTGAAATCCCGTCAAATAGTTATGTCAAATTTACTAGTTTCTCAATCCGAATATGAGCTGACAGCAGTCTCCCATTCTTCCCTAGCTAATGCATATTTTTGTAAGCCCTGATGCCTACCTTTGCAATATCCCTATTAGGTTAAATATATATCCTTGGATCTTCCTTTCATGACTTGCTATTCTATTATGTTCACCATCAATATACTGTTCAGGAGTAGGCATGCTTTGTCCCATGTTCTTTGTTGAATCGTAATCCATAGGGCTCTTCTTCTTCAACTTTTCTTCTCTCAACTTTTTCTCCTTTCAAGTATCCGTTTTATATTCAGTGACCGTGTCCGGCATCAAATTTCGAAAATATATGTTATCATTTGATTTGCTTTGCCTATAGCCCACAGCCTACGCCCATGCGAGTTCTTCCACATATTTCTTCCTCGTTTTCAGCCGTATGTCCTATGAAAACAGCGGTAGTGGCCAACATTTCCCGAGACGTTGAGACTCGCGAAAATGAATTATTCTGATCTTGATGATAGGAATGCATAAATGTAAGATTCCTTTCAACCCTGGTATGTATGCTACGTCCAAATCTGACGCGTGATCCTAGAGTACTTTTTTATCCTCTTATCGCAACGTCTCCAGTAAGCCTCCCTCTTCCCCGTGATTGAATTTAAGTTTTCTTGAATAATGGAAGAGCGTATTTGGGGGCGCTCAAATAAGTTGCAGTGACAACTCAAAGGTCGTACACTTTGGGGGCACGGGGTGGTAAAGAAAGTGGAACTGAACGAAATAGAAATTAAAAATGAACTGTTGAACGGAGAAGAGTTTAGCCTTGACACACGTATTTTTCCACCGAGGTTTGCGATAAGAATGACCGTTAAGGGTCGTCCTCATTTAGGCTTTGCGGGGATTTTATTCCCGCGGCAACCGCCCTTCAATCGAAGTTAAGTATTAAAAAAATTGGCAAAGGGAAAACTAGGATAAAGACAAAGAAACTCTTTCACTCTGGTATATTTCAAGAAACTGCGGGAGATACTGCATCAGTAACTTTTAACGGAGTCATCCGCTACGTGTGCATTACAATGCAACAATTTCAGAGCGTAAAAATCATTCGCCTTGACCGGGATTCGAACCCGGATGCTTTAGCCAGCTAGACTACCGAAGCGTCCTCTTATACTCTGAAATTTTGGGGGTTTTAAAGGAACAAGATGTTGTGACGGACATCGAGGAATCCGGGTTCGAATTCCGGTCAAGATAATTATTTTTACGCTCTGAAATTGTTGCATTGTGTCTGGTATATTTTTAACCATAATCAAGTGAAACAGAGCGGAAATCAGCAGGGATTCGTAAATCTTGACACCTGGAGATTTTCCTGCAATTCAAGCACCTTCTGAAAAAACATCCCTTCTCTTTCTTTTCTCTAACTTTAGTTGTCATGTTAGTAATTTTCATGTTTGTTTTCGTGCACGTTACCCACTTACTTAAGTTGTTCTTGTGTATTTTCTCGCTACGGTGAAATAATTCCGACATTTATATTCCAGTTACAGTCGATTCTTCGAGGAAGACAAAATCGACGGATCAAGGGTCAATATTCTAGGAGTTCACATTTTTCTGGAATACCCGTAAAAATACTCTCTTTACGATCCGTATAAAGCAATGCAGGGTTAACGTTATTTTAGGGCATTATATGAGCATTGGTTTTTCAATGTGTCGTGGTATTTCGGATTGTGCATCACAACATTCCAGCAGGCTAGGGCATCCAAATAACACATGAGAGTCTCTCGAAGCAATATTCAATTCTCCGGCGCAAATTCAGATTCCAAAATGCATGTCTGGAAAATTTGGTCACCGCTCGCGTGATTGGATACCATTTTCTTTGCAAATCATTCAAAAATCTCTCCCTCTCTCTCTCCGACCATGAAGTGCATTTCATACGATCATATTTTGATTAAGCGAAAGAGAATAATACGACCCCGCTTCGCCAATAATTATCGGTGCTTCGTTCCCGATCATCTCCTGATTTGACCAATATTTGCGCTTTGCCAATGAAAATAAACAATCCGTGGTCATATTGCTACGTGAGTTACTATAAAAATATCCATGAAACGTGATCATTGAATATGGGTGTTCATGATGACTGATATTAGTGACTAATTAATGATAATATTGTTGATAACTTGTTGAAAATCGACCGTAAGTCGTAAAATAAAAGAGATTTCTAAGGTAAATAAAGGAGAAAATGGGACTAATAAATGATTGCTACGTGTGCTGGCCAACCTGTATGTTAGAAGTTTGTCAAAATAGCCAACCAGCTACGGCTATTTCCATTCAATAAGCTGGTATGTCCGAATGCGCACAATTTCGCGATGCCATAATTGATAACAATATCCACCACTACCACTAGCTCCATTTTCGATGTCGGTCTTCATTCGGAGGACCTCTTGGCTTTATTTAGCTTATATTATATATTATAACAGTTTGTTTACTCTCTTGCTGGAATATTTCGATGACAGATGCATTGTTATTTGACAAATAATGTTGGAAATACAAATTGGTAATTACGATTTGTTAAAATTTCCCGTTAATAATAGCGATAACGCCATCATTTACTACATTCTCTATTCTATTGTGGGCACAAGATTAACAATAGAGAGCCGACTTTTTACAATTATGGTAACCTACTATCTTAATCTGATAATATACGACATACAATATCGTGTAATGCACGGGGGAGGGGATACAGGGTCGTTGAAACAAGACGATTAGCGAAGATTGAAGATGGGTTTTATTGTAGTATTGGATGTCAGGTTGTGTTTTGTTAGGAGGGCCAAGGAAAATTATTGCATTTCAGTCTGTGTCTCTCCAAAATAACCTTGAACGGTAGAATCCCAACCAAATAATATATTACGCCATTATGGTTGAATTAATATCATTTCATGTTTTTTCAATTACAATTTTAACATAACGCAACACCATAGCATAATTTTGTATTGTTTCCGGTTCGTTTTAGTTTTAAATATTCTTAGCACAAAATTATTTTATGTGGACTAGTTGTTTTGCATTTTATGATTTCTGTACCTTAGTGCAATGTTTTTCAAATGAGCACTCGTCATGAGAGCTTATCCCTTTTTTTATGATTTTGTTTTTTCTCAAAGTTCGTGTTATTGTCATGTTATCTCTGTCTAAGCTACGGCGATAAACTAATAGCCATTTTTCATGAGTACATGTTTGATTTTCCGTGATTCCAAGCCCGAAATGACTTCATACTGCGTCACTCTTCGATCATGAAATCGCCATTCATTCGTTTTCGACGACGGGATTCCGTGCCAAGGACCCACTGGTGGCAGGATGGCGCCACTATCTTGTCACTTGTTCCGATTGAGAAAGGGAATCGGTTGTTAATCAATCACGGTGACGCCGGAAAACGGCTCGTTACCTCATACTCGTCCTCTGTTTCTCAACGGAGTGGAGCTATTACCTACGTGCCGCTCCGTCGCGTCGTTCCTTCGGCGGCGCGGGAGAGAGGTGGGTGAGGCGCCGTCACTTAAAGGCGACTATCGGGAGGGAGCTTCCGGGTGTGACACTGAGTGGCAGCGCCTTCGCCGCTATCAGGGCCCTCCAAACGGCATTCTTAACACCACTCACGTGCCGACTGGCTCCCGACTCTAAATGCATCAAAGGACTTTCGACGTAAATACCTAGGCAGCGTGGCATTATTTTGGCGAGGTCTACCGCACTAGTTACAAATTACCAATCTGAATCCTTCCGCATAAATTCAACACGCAACTCAAGTGTAGTATTTTTACAGTGATCGTCTGAAATAGATATAAGGGAAGGGGACAGGGAAGGAAAGGTGGAAGGGAGCGGATCACTAGCGGAAAAACATCTCGACCTGGACTCGACTTGCTGACAGCTGAGATAATTTGAGCCATTAGCGATGGATGGGAATGGTGGCAGGTTGGAGAGAAACCCGGCGTCGGCATACTCTTAACGGAAGGCACCAAGGGGTCCGCAGCTTAACGTCTCATCCGAATGACCGTACTCACTCAAAGTGCCTCCCTCCACAAAGCACCTCGAGTAGGGATCGTCATACCACTGACAAATATCTGCCACCTCTGGTATTCGAACCCGGGCCCCCTGAGTGGGAAGCCAGTGCGTTAGGCACCGTACCATCCCGATCCCCATCATACATAAGAGGATCTACGTACATGGTAAGGATATTAGGTCAACGAATTTAGACATAGTAGAAAGAGATTGTGACGTAAATAGGATTAGCTTATGCCCAGGCAAATTTGATTACGAGACAAAAGGGGCATTAAAGGAATTGCAGTGAAATACGTAAGTCCGCGGCATTAGTTAACATCCCTGCAGAACTGCCTAAGAGTTAAAGAAAAGGCGGATGGAAGAATTAGTATGGGCATGAGGAAGGAATGTTGCCGGTAGATTTCTTCGCAATAGTGTTAGTTCTCATCCCAGAAAAGCAAAAGGCAACGGTATTTGAGGACTATAAAACAATAAGATTGATTTCTCACGCATTTAAAGTGATACTTGCGCCCACCAGTAAGAATATGGAAGTAAATAGATAGATAAACTTCATCATTCGGGCAAAATTGAGGCCATAAGGTCCCTTCTACCATTTAACCCTTTTGAGAGAGGCTCTAAGTAATCACTTGGTGATTACTTAGAGCCCGTAGAGCGACAAATTCATCAAATAAAATAAAACACGAATAAACGCATCTTATAAATTTATTCAGACGAATTAATGTTGTTTTCAATAGCAGGAACCTAACGTGTATAACAATGGAAAACGTCCAGCAGACTGGAAAGATTATTATGGAGAAAATATTCACTGCAAAAAACTTGAACCAAATATGCTAATTAAGTAATGATGTTAAAAGTGAAATAGGTCCATTAGTAATTCAGTGCCTCTTGTAATTCCTTTAGATATTTTTAATTTTTATCTATGCGGTGCATACATTTGTACCTCGTACGATACATTCAATGTCACAGCAATTTCCCCGAAAATTGGTTTTTATATGCGATGGGGTCGAGCTCACTCCATACTTATATGCGTGAAAGTCGCATTTCTGAATCAGTCCTTTTGTTCTCCCGTCATTCTGTATTTCATGAAACTCTACTATTAGGAATAAGAAAAAGTCCACCACTTAAATTTTTAATGGAATTTTGCAAAGGCGTCAACTCAGTATTTGAAACTGGGGCCCTCAGTTGGGTAGTCCTACTTACTACCCACTGATATGCCATTGCCCTTCACATTTGTGATTATCTAAAAGGTTATGCAAAACTAAGTTGATCCTATTTGTAATTATGTGGAACACACTGTTTCCCTTTAGGACCTAACGCTAAATAAAGAAGGCTCCACAGCCGTATCCACGAACCAAGGGGTAGAATAGGTGTTATTATGGAAGTGATTTTTCATTGACTTTTCGGCAAATTTGAAAAATAAAATATCAGTTTCACCGCTGATCTTCTCGTGTTCCTCTTGGACATATAATCTTCTGCGCCATCCTTGCGAAAATTCGAAGAATCGGGCAAGAGATTTTCGCCCGGGCTGATTTGAGATTGTTTTCAACTTTATTTTCATTTTCGTCATCGAAAGGCGGAGAGGGAAGGCTTTAGATATCACCTCCGTCCTTGGAGTTGTGGGAAGGGAAAGAGAGGAATGATGAGCCGAAACCTTGAGAGTGAATTCACCAAAAATTCAACGTCCCGAAAAAAAACCTGAAATCGTTCCAGCGGAAGGCGATATTTCCCTTAAAATAAAAGCACCGCACGGATAATTAGTCTTTTTTCAAAAGGATGGGAATTTATTCCCCCGTGGTGTGCTTCCTCCTAACCCTGTCCACCCACCGCCCACGACATCCCTGGGTCAACAGGAATCAGGCCGGGGTTTGCGAAGGCCGTTCAATCATTTTCGCTCATCAATATCCGCCTTTCATTCATACTCACCTATACAGAATGAAGGCTGGGCAACGGGGATATTGACTGGCGTGTACTGGATGGACAGTATTGAGTGTAGTGAAATTAATAGCTCGCCGGTGGTTTCGGCCGTCTGGCAATTGGTGAATTGCCAAATCTCTTTTTGAGATGAATACTCTACGAAGACAAGCGTATGGCGTAATGAAAACCGATTATTCAACAATATAGACGGGGGAACGTTTTTCTTTATGTCTTGAGATTTACTCGGTGGAAACCTAATGAGTTAGGACGACGCATTATTATCTACGTTAATCACGTTATGAACATATAATTTATTCAAAAAAATGTAAAATGAAAATTAATAGGAAGAAGACTATACAGTCCTAAGAAAGAATAAAATTGTTTAAATCATTACCAAAATTTTTAAAATTTGAACTCGATAAATGTTAGCTGCTTACGAAAACATTAGAAACCCAACCTATAACTTTAGAAATACGTACTTCTCTTTATATTGTTTGAGTGCATTGAATTAAGAAATAATATACTAGTCATTTATGAAAATAATTACAGTCAGCGTTTCACTCTCTGCTACCTTAACCTCTCCCCTTATCTATCTAATCTATCTTAAGCATCCCATTGCCTCCCAGTATGTCCTGCATCCAATTGCCCAGCCTAACTCTAATGCCTCTCAACAGTCAACGAAATTGCGCAGCCGCAAAAATGCAAATTAATGACCATAACCGTTTGTTTTTCTTTTCGTTATATAAGAATAAGATTAAGTGGAGAGTAAAACGCTGGGAAAGCGAGGTAGGGAGGAACTGAAAGGACATTTTGAGCGGAATTAAGGAAGGTCGGAAGTGTGCGGAAATAAAAATCGAGTTATGTAATATTTGTACGGTTAAGGATATTTTTTTGTGCATAAGTCTGAGCTTTGAAGTTCATTAGTGTATTGTGGCAGGAAACATCCAAAATGTAGAGTAACCCGACGCACTACTACAAAAAATAATGATGCTATCAAGTCGAAATCGCTCGGAAAAATAAAATGTGTGCGAAAATTACACAGTGTGTAATTAGCAACAATTAATATTTTTTCAAGGTCTACGTATTTGCTCCATGAACTTACCCGTAGCTCCTTCTCTTCTTGTATGAATCAACTCCATTAATTCTCAAAGTATCTCCAATCCAGCAGGTTCGTTTTTTTCCTCATTAGTAGACAATTGTCCTTCTCCTACACTCTTCTCTATACTTCTTCATTTTCAATTTCACCTTGGTATTTAATATCAGCATCCGCCTCCAGCACCAGGTTTAGAAGGCTCCTAGTCTCTTCTATTGTGTGATTTTACAATGTCCCTAGTCTCTTATCCATGGAGAGGAACACTCGACACGAATTCTTCCGTGTTTAGCTGCATTGTTTGTGAGTTCATCCTCTTTGAATAGGTTCTTTAAGCTTATCTTTGTTGTGCCTCAGTACAATAGGCTTCGTGGTAAATATCCTCTGAGCTTCTAGCCCTCCGAGAAATCTAGCGGCAGGTTATTTAGCTCCAACTGATAAAGCTTTCATGAAAAGGGGTTCGCACAGATGCTACGAATGCGGGGGCATTATGTGGTAATATTTGTGCTTAACGTGTTGTTTCATCGATTAGAGACGTGGGCGATTGCAAAAGATGACCAGAAAAAGGGAGTCGTATCGGCCTGGTGCTGGGACCAAGTGTACAAACAAAATTAGATACGAGGGTGTATATTCAAGAGAAATAGAAAATGCCACTGGGAGGCTACCTGAAGGAAGGACTACATGAAGTGGACACAATGAATACAATTGGGGATGGAATGTAAGGTAAAGCCCAAAGGTGAGTACTCGCAGAGTTATAGGTAGACCAAACTAATAGGGAAGTGGGGAAGAAGAGCTTTTAGCTTGCGTAAGTGGATTATCATGTATTTTAGTATGTATATACCCTGCAAGCCACCGCTAGGGTGTGTGGCAGGGGCTGAGTACACACTAGACTAATTTTGACCCGAATATTTTTACCCCTACTGCGGTCGAGCAACGTTATTATGATCCCTTATTGTTCGTGGAACAAACGACATCTTATATCTATCTGTTCTTCACATGATCTCTCTAATTTTATTAACGTGATCTCTCCTATCCATAGTACGATGGGGGTGGTGTTACATTATCAACGTCACAGCTAAAGAGACATCATTCCAATTTATGCAAGAGCTTCTATCTGTCATTTTACCTTCGCTCCGTGAGTTATTCTCAGCATAGCTCCTACAGTATTTTGGATACGCTACTAAGTTCATCATCACAACGTTTTACAAATCTAGCTCCTCTACGTTGCAAGCGATCCAATTCGGAAATGAGTCCAACTTCGTGAGGATCCCCGGTACTAGCAGCCTATTATAAATGAGGCCTAATCAGCGAAATATAGCATTTTCCTTTGACCTTTTCATCACACTTACCCAGTACTCTTATAATAAATCCTAATCTTTTGTTAGCTTGTCCAAACCCAGGAGATTTCGCGATTGAGGGTAACGCCTAAGTATTCAATGTAGTCTGCACACACTATTTCGTTAGTTCTGATGCAGAAGGCCGTCGGGAGGGGATTTTTTTTTCAAAAATTCATCATTACACTTTTATGTTCAATTCTAATTGCCAAGTTTCGCACCAGTTTTGCATAGCGTTTAGATCATAAGCCCTACGAAGGCCACCTGGAGGAAGGACTGGATGACTTAGATACAATGGATACAATGGAAGGGAAGGCCCAAAGGTGAAAACTCGCGGAGTTATAGTTGAACCAAACAAGTAGGGAAGTGGGAAATAAGACCATAAGTCTGCTTAAGAGGATTAGCAGGATAGGCTTTAACCGATGCAAGGCCGCGGTCAAACGGTTCTCAGCTTTGAATGGCTGATGGATGAATGCTTTCCGCCCCGTTGTCATTTGGTCTTTGGCCAAAACGTCTGCAGTTCATGAACCAAGTGGAAAATGAAGTGCCCATAATTTTTGTCTCGTTGGAAGATGGCTTGAATGTGTTGCTTCGTTCTGTGGGGCAGTGGCGGTCGCGTCACCGGATGTCGCGCTCCCTCGCCTTCTTTCGCGACCTGTGATGGTGTACCGGGTTTGGGGAGGAGTGAGTTAAGCGGTCTGCTGGTTGAGGGTCTCAGTTGACAGGAGCGGACGTTGCGATGGTGTGGGAGAGGCTGCGGGGCGGATGGATGCAGCCGACGGTTCCCGTGAATTCATTCGGCGTTTGCGTCCAAATTGAGCGACCGTCGCCAAAAGTTGACGTGACCAGTTGAGTGTCGCGTCGCAGAATTGGGGAAGTCGCTCTCCCTCGGATGCAGGAAGTTCTGCGAGTGCCAATTTTGCAGGAGCCGTCTTGATCAGGAAGGTATCACTGTTCCCTCCACATCCTCGTGCTTTTGCGAGACCATCAAATCTACGCGATCCTTAAAATTGAAAAAAAAGTATTGTAGATTCACACTTCCCATATGTGAGGAGATAGCAACTTAAAAAAGACGTTCAACGAAAACAGAACATATTACCAATTCAATTACGTGCCCCTGTTCTGTTGCATGAAATTGCGCCAGGAGTGATTTTGTGTAAGTCAAATGTTTCTGGGAAGACGTTCATTTCGTTGAATAAATAAAATTGCGGAGTTATGATTTGTTGATGATGTCTCAAGATTAAAATAGTAGATCTTCTGCAAAGGATTTCCAAAGAGTTCATAACTTTTCGAAAATCAGTTCATCTCCTATACTTAAAAGAGCCCTTTCTCTTATTTTTTGGCGAGATAGCTATCGTCTCGATTTCCTGGCAGTTGTGTCGTACAGAGAAGGTGAGGGAAGCTTGAATTTCGTGTGCAGAAATATTTTTTTAGAAAGAGAATACAATTTTAGAATATTCTTCGAAAGACTGCTATGAATGGCGCAGGGATTCAATAAAATCCACAACGTCACCTGAAAACTTGGGAATGGCAGTTTTTGCCAAAATTCAGTTTTTTAATCATCCACAGAATCTGATTGCATGAATTGTAAAAAAATAGAGAACAACGCATCGAAGACATGAAACATTCTTCGTCGCATAGTGAACATATACAGGTATATTCTAGATTCATCAAGGCATTCGCTGGCACATGTAATAATTATTTATTTTTTTAATCAGAAAATTATTTCAAATAAGCTCGTTTTTATTCAAATATTATTTCTGGTTTAAGAGAGAATTTACGGGTTAAGACGTTCCTTAGATGAAGGGAGAATCATTTTAATTCCTCGTAGTGCACGTAGGTACAGAGGGCTTTTGAAGACGGGGTAAAATTTTCAGAATTTTCAATGGCGGATGATTACAGCGGTACGAAGAATACCTAAAAGCCGCATTGAAATTCCCAATCCTGATAAATGACTTCTATTACGCGCAGATTTGAATATTTCTCATTTCCGCCTGTCGCACTATTTCAAGAGTGGTATTTTTACTGCTCTCTCGTCGTGACACCAAGACAGTGAGACATACGAAAACGGTTCGCGAGGAGTGGAAATGGAGAGAGAGAGAACCCAAGGACGCCAGAAAACTGGGCCAGCGATTTTATTACGAAGGCAACTCGGATGAATTATCATATGCCATTTGATAGCATCTTTCCCTTGACGTCGTCCTAAGGATCGGCCTTCTTATTCATTTCCACCCCTGAGTAGGGGCGACGGCATTGTTATTCCGAGGTTTTATCAAGACGTTGGGTCGCCGTCCCCCCCTTCTCTCTTTTCTGTTCAACCCCTAGCTTGTCCTGCACTGAGGCGGAAGCCTTCAAAGGATCGACTTTCCCGTTGCGCTCTTGTCCATTCTACGGTCTCTCACGAAAGTCTTCGTACAATCGCCAAAGATAGAGAGAGGAGAGAGAGAATGTAATCTTCTAGCACGAAGATCGCACAGTAAACTGAGGCATTCGCATGTATTTCAAGTTAAGTTTCTTTTAGCTTCGGTGGACACTTGACTCTTTCCAGTGATTGCATTTTTTTATAATGACTCTCATGGCGGCTGTTTTCTTTTATTTGATTCAACGATCGCATCAAGGGTGGAACTAGAAGTCATCTATTTTCTCTTTGTCGCTTCTCTCAACAAAGCGAAGAGCTCTCTCCCAAATGCCAACGAAAAGGAATGCAGCCGAGGCAGCGAATATTTCTCGAGGGGGAAGTTCATTGCTTTTTTGCAATTTTTCTCAAATGGATACTTGATTTCGATTTCAGCTTCCGCAGCTTTTTTAATTGAGACGATAGACACGACTGCTATTAAGGTATTTATGGACGCTGTAACAATTGTATTAGCAATCATCATTTCGCCTTGATGAAAATTTATGAGAAGATTATAACAGACGAAGAATAGTTTGTATCGAACGTACGCGAATTATTTATCAGTGAATTTGAAAACACAAACTTCATCTGTAATTTTTTTGTACGAAATCATTTTGGATTGCCCTCTATGTGATTATTTTCCATTTGAATAAACTAGTTTTATAGGTATACTGCCGGTCTTTAGTAGGTTTATGGCGTTTCATTAAAATATTTTATCCGTTTGCTATCCATGCGTCCCGTCGTGAACTTCTAGAGTACCCACTATGGTATTATTATTATTAAAACTTACATGTGCAGATAGATAATGTCAGGTAGCACACAAGTCCCAAGTATTATAATCACACTTGCCATGGAAAAGTGACATGACATGAATTATTATCACAAAAGATAATAAATACAATAATTCAGTAAAAAATACACTTAAAAAAATACCAAACACAAAAAAATAGAAAATCCCCATCTCATTAACATCAGTTTCCCAATCAACAAGAAAAAAATAATAAAATTTAAAAAATTAAGCTGTTCATACAATTTTGCACAACCCATCAATCAAATGATTACATCAATTGTTTACGTCTTTCCTTAAAAGTATTCACTCTGTTAGGAAAGGACTCGAATAGTTTTGTAGGTAAGGTGTTCCAATCAACAATTGTTTAATTAAAAGAAGACATTTTTTATTCGTTCTTTGTGCCCGGCATTTTACCTTGAATTTGCGATCATTTCTCCCTATAAAATTTGGATTTCCCGCCCCTTTCCTCAGTTCTGTCCAAGCTTTCTCTCCCTTCAGAATTCGGAACATTCCACAAAGTCTGCTTATTTATGAAGTGCAAGAGTTTATCATATGTTTCCCAAAACTGGACTCTAAAGATTTTGGGCTTACACTGAAAGATATGAGTTACTTTAGAGTTATCTTGGAGAACGGGGAATATAGGCTAGAGGGATGACAGACAGCGAAAAAAGTTATTCATGATGAGAAAAAATACGAAGTTGTGGAGGGAATTCAAAAGGAGGAGAAAACGTGGATGGAAAAGATATCGGGGGATTCTGAGGACTGTGAGAAAATTAGGTGAACCACGGACGATGGAGGAAGAAACCTGGATTTTCAGACGACAATAATATATGGAAATGTACGATAAGCTGGAAAAACAAAAATACTGTCAGATAGTTGCACTGATCACCAATAATTTATTGGAAATATTTTTTATGCTTACGTTTTTCTTTGATACATATTTTACCCTGACTTAACGATTCCAAACCTCTACTTTCGCCAATCACTCTTTTCTTGGATGTCTTTCCATCCGTTTTGCATCGCAGTTAAACCGCAAATTAAATCGATATTATGAAATCAAACAGGCATGTGCCTTTTGTTTTTAATGCGCTATAATGTTATATTTAGTTTTTTAACGAAGATTATGGTAAAAATTCGATACAAATACCATTGCCTTCGTAATTGAATGCCGAACGTAATAGGTAATTTAAAGAAATAACTCCAAGGCACTACAAATTCTTTGCTCGAATAATGAGAACTGAGGGCACGATTACGACAACAAAATTAGTGTGTAATAAAGTTAATAACTGATAGTTTGAATCATAAATGACTAAATTACAGTTTATATCTACGGTCCTAAACAAAGGAAGATTTTATTTTTCAACTTCAAAACGTTCGCTTAATACGTTGAATTAGCCGCTAGGAAATGAAACTTAATTCATTAATTACCCTTACTTCCCACCAAGATTATTACCGAAGTCAGTGCAATAAAACACTAGGAGGTAATTTTCATAATAACCTACGACATAAACTTGGTAACCCGTAACGCAACTCTGACTAAATGGGAATCTACGGAAAGAATCGCATTTTCGCTAAATTCCTGACGACCACACTTAAGATGATATAAAAATAAAGGTACCTCCCATAAATCATCAATGACGAATGGAACTGAGCACTCCTTAAGAGGCTTCCCGTTTCGCCAATGCGCTCAACCAGTTTTGGGCTTCATTTGTTTGGATTCCCGAATATGCTGCGTTACGAGTGAAATTGAATCACGTGATGCTTGCGAGAGGTTCGTTCCAGTTAAAGCAAGTTTTCATTTAAAAAAAAATACTCAAAATCAACGGGATTGGTGCAAATTAAGTTTCGTCATTGCATTAACTTTCGAGTGCTTCATTGTGCTTTAGTTGACTGAATAATGCTCACGTTTCTGGAAGCGTGTTTCAAACCAAACAGTGTTTTTCTTTTATTACGGCGGCTGGATGACTTTTATTCAATCGGCGAAATCAATCACACATCATCGCCGAGCAACCGCACGCAAAAAATTCCCCCCCCTACAAAAATATTGTTCAAGTATTCCGAAAGCATAATCAATGCTAAAAAATAATTATTTCATTCACATGCAGATGGTAAATGTAATGTTTTTACCCAGTGGCTATCGTTTTGATTATTTGTCTTCCTTGTATGTGGTGACCCCTGCCAGTTCTCTGGAAATTTTACACAAGAGTGAAGGAGTACGAAGATACTTGGTTGAACCTTACCAGGGGTGATCTCTTCAAAGATACCTCCAGACTCTCGTGTTTAAATTTCTAATTGTAATCTGCAAGTTGTTGAGTTTAGGAGTCGGTACTTGTTTCATCATAATTGGAGTCACTTCTGGGGTTCTATTTGAATATCAACTGGTGAGGGTGTTCCATTTTTGGGGAAACCTTGACTTTAATGTGATTGCCAGTGAGTCTTTGTTCTGTCTGCGGTTTAATTCCCACCCTCATGTAAAAGAGATCCAAACATTAAAAAGAACAATGGGGAAAAAACGGATATTGCGTCAAATGTCCTCTCTATTGTTTGCAGAATTGTTAAAAAGAGTAACATTTTATATTAGTAAGTGTGTTTCACGTTGCTAATGGTACTTGCGAATTTTTTTAAGGGAATTTAACAGTTTTTCTATTTTATATTTACCATGGCAAACATTAAAAATCCTTTTCGTTTTTTCGTGCGCCCTTGGTGCAGCACTTCCATCCTAGTCGTAAGGGAATGACAATTCAAAGATCTTATCTTTATAAACTGGATTATCGGAGGAAGCATATCAGTGGAGTGTGCTATAAAACCACACCGCGGAGGTACTTGAATGCTAATGGAATGGCGTTCTTTTATCGCATGCTCAGAATGCTCAATCACTCGGCCAATTTGCAAATAAAGCCGTGAGCTGTGAAACGATATGCACTGTGTAATCGAATCCTCCTGCTGTTTAACGTAAGGTGCCGAAGAGTCCATCCAATTTACCGTTCCATCGTCCGGACTGTGCACTGAATATGAATCGCTCCCCGGTTGGCGCTCAAGGAAGAAGGGCAGTGCACTCTGGAAAAATCTTCCGCTTTCGAAAATCGAAATTTTCGGACCTACGGCGTGGTTAGTTAGCGCTCATAACACTATTTTCATAGCTCTATCTGATTTCATCAGTGATATTATCATTAGGGCGAGACGTTTCGACACTAAACATAACTTAGAGAAAGGGGTTTAAATAATTAGGACACTAAATCAGTTACCGACAATTATCACGACTACATTTCATAAAATTTACTCCTGAGATGCTCAAAGTGATGCTTTTTTATAAACATATGCGGCCATAAGTAAAATATGTCCAAAGAGTCCAATGAGTGACGTAAAAGAACTAAGGTTAACTGAAGATCGATCACAAAAATGCCATTCCTGTTTCCGCTTTTTGAAAGTCATCCTGGGCTGTTGAAATCGGAAAAATGATTTTATCTTCATTTTAATGATGGTAGTAGGGATAATTTTACAGGGCAATTCAAATGAGCATTCTCAGCGCGCTGAGAAAAAATGTACAATTTATGGTCCCAATGCATAAACACAGAAAGCCCTTACTTAAACGTAAATATGACATCGATAAAAATTCAATGACTACTCTTGTGTTTTATTTGTGACAGTCCGCAATTTAAATCACTCTTAGAATGTCATTTCAGAACCAACCAATCGTAATAATTAGTTATCTGAAACGAAAGCAGTAGAAATTCACGATTAAAATGTAAAAATTGGTTTTCATTTAATTCTTCATTGAAGAGAATGAAACCTGCAAATTTTTGACAATCATTCAACCACTTGTTCGGCAATCCCTCTCAGGGAGTTCATCCTCCTCCATACCCTTCCGCAGTTTCGGTGGTTGTCAATCGAGGCTATCAAATGCACGCATTCTGCGGAAATGGGATTATCTGCATGGTTTGAATCAATTGGAGACGAGGGACATCCCGAAAGAAATCAAACCCACTCCAGCCGGTGGGTGACCGCGAGCCGACAATCGCGGAGCAGGGAGAGGGGAGGGTCGGTCGTGATTGGTGGGCCGCCGTGGGAAGGAGGATGAGGAGGAGGCCAGAAGTATGCTGCCAAGCTGAATGATGACAGGGAGAAGGAATTGTTTCAGCGAGCGCTTATTTTCTTCAAGTACCGATTCTTTTCGAGTTTTTACGGTATCATAATGGCAATTCGAGGATTATGAAAAGAGTGCACTTCTAAATATTGCCTAGCCACATTTGGAATACAACCAACCCTAAAGTTTTTCTCGTGTTTTTTTTGTTTTAGTTTTCCCACTGCTCCTTTTGCCTCTCAACTTGATGAGTGTCAGTAATGAGTGCTTGTCATTATATGTTCATCTCACTCATTTTCGTAATAAACCCTTTTCTCCAATCTATAAGATGAATGACGGAAATGCACCAAATTTCCTCGTCGTGATATTTCGATATTGACTAACTAAATAACTTGATAACAAATGAAATATCATTTCACTATATATTGTTATTATATAACTCTAGTTGCAATTAGGCAATTGTTCTGGTGGCAACGGTCAAGTCAAACGGTCACTCTTACAATGCATATACATGCATACACAAGAAGAATATATATGAGACAAAATGCTCTTATATGCAAAGACATTTAGAGATTACCAACCGCACCAGAGCTATCACATATGGGCTAAGTTCACACCATACATCCAACGCACCGTTTATCGCCGCACTCCGTCCATAATATCGGAAAAAACATAGTTATTCCACATATATTTTATTTAACACATATTTTATTTAGCACGACCACAGTTTCGACTTACAAAGTCATCATCAGGTCGAAATTGTATTTGTAAGTCGAAACCGCGGTCGTGTTTAACAAAATATATGTGGAATAACTAAGTATTTCTTTTCCGATATGAATCGCTTCCACAAAGTGATGTCTGAAACCATTCTATCCGTCCATAATCACGCACTGTTCAACTTAATATACCGTTCAAAATCACGCACAGAACATATATTTAGTAATTACAATAGTATAATAATCACTCACCAATAAAATGTTTCACCCAATGGCTGCTTACACATATTCTCAAATTGGATAGGAAGGGCTCAAAAAAACCTCTAGGCTAGCTGGTGCCATTCAACAACAGTTCTATTTAGAAAAGGGTATTTTTTTCTAATTCGTTTTTTGTGTTCATATTTTTATTTTAAAACTGTGGTCGTTTTTTCTGTTAAAGTTTGATTTTTTTCCATCTTTTTCCATCTCTTTCCATCAATCTTCCCACGCTTCGCTATTTTTGACAATTCTAAACGTCGCGCCCAACCTACTCCTTTTTCTCCTTTTTTTCAAACTCTCCCATTTCAGTATCCAGCATTTCCGTAACCGTATCTGTTCTTCTGTACCTTCCGAGTACATATCTTGCTGCCATTCTTTGAACTTTTTCTATCTTTTTAATATGTCCCACCTCCCATGGATCTTATACTATTGACGAGTATTCTAGGATAGGGCTAACCAGTACCTTATAGGCTTTTTCTTTTGTGATTACACCACTTCCTTTTAAATTTCTCATTACCCAATGAAGTGCTTTAAATACCTTCCGTGTCACATTATCTACTTCGACTCCCTACCCTAGGTCCCTAGTTAAGTAAACTCAAATATTTGCAATGACTGCTACATGCCATTCTTTCTCCAAAGATTGTGTAAATATCCTTTTGTGCATTCTTTTTATTAGAAAAAGTTATATGCTTACTCTTACTAACATCAATGCCCATAGTATTATTTGTAACCCAGTCATCAAGGCGATCGATGTCATTTTGAAGTGTTACGCGGTCATTTACATGTTCTATCCGTCTGTACATAATGCAATCACCAGCAAAGAGTCTTACTCGGGAATGTAAATTTTTTGGTATATCGTTTACATAAGTTAGGAAGAGTAATGGCCCTAGAACACTGTCTTGTGGAACTCCTGCTATAACGATCGCCTGTTTTGAAAATGCATCCCCTATTTTCACTTTTTCTATTTTCAGTATATTTGGTTTATACATATTTTTATGTATAAAAATATATATTTGTATGTGTGTTTATACCCACATGTACGTAATATATACGTGTAAGTATACACATATTGTGTATAAGTATACACAAACGCAGACATACGTACATATATGTACGCATACAAGTATACAAGCATACAAACACATATGTAGGTATGAACAGATTCATGGAACCTTCCGAACACCCCCCTTTGGATTAGAAGGATCAATTAGTTAAACCATAGCAAACCTGTTACAGTCCGAAAAACTGTGTAGAAGATGTGTAGGAAATTTGGTTCAATAAAAATCTCATGCATTATAAAGAGAAGATGCACGCAAACAAAGCATGCCTCTGGGTTCGTTGTCGGATAAACACGTTAGCCGGGAGACCCGTCGTCGTAATTGCAACTATGAAATCCTCCCTTGGTCCTTCCACCCAGCTGGCCCCGTCCTAATCTGTTCCACGTGCGGGGATATTTCTTCTCCGCATAATCTCGCATCCGAAATCTCTCTCTCTCTCTCCTCTCCCTCTCCATCCCACCCCGGACGGATAAATACATTTTTATTCCCTTCCACCGTCGCATACCGTGAAATAACGTAACCGCTCCAGGGAATGGGAGTGGGCTAGGGTGAGGGTGTGGTGGAGAAGGGGGAGGGGAGAGGAAGGGCGTGTGAGGGAAGATAAAGAGAGAAGATCCATCAATCACGGGATCGATTGTGTGGCGTAGCCCTCTTTAGCCCATTCCCTTCATTCCCAAACCCCTCCCCCTCCCCTTTACCGCCGAATGTTCCCTTCCGTCCTCGGGTCGGCTTTTTGTTCACTTCCCTCCTCGGATATTTTATGACGGCACCAGCGAAGCCCGCGCGAAAAATTGGCCAAAGCACATTAATTAGTCCGTCCGTGTTATTGATTGCATCCTTACGTTTCAAAAGTATTTGCATATCATTATTTAACTAGCAGGCGCTCACGAGACAGCGAAAAAAAACCCTCAGAAATCTTATCTATCAAGTGCCAAATAAATTTAGGTATTCGCCCCGCAATAGTCAATGCGAGAGTGTAAGTCAATGAATTCATCCCGGTTCCTTGCTGTAAAATTTTTAGGAGTAATGCTGATAAACAAATACGATAGCAAATGCTATAATTGCTATTTGACTAAAAACTTCAAAGCAAAACTAAAATAATATTCCCGTCGAGCTGAAATCCTGTGCAATTTTGGAGTAGAAATTATGGCGCACAATAACGCACGATAATTATTTGAAATGTCAAAGACGGAGATGATTATTAACTGAAATTCCATGGAGGGAGAATACGCGTGCATTATTAATAAAATAACTGTCCCGAATAGATTTTATGCCTTTTATAAGGCAATTCATAAGCGAAGGTAAGGAATTGGATGTTGTACCTGTAAATGGCATCGGTATCTCGAACAGAGCATAGCCCAGAAATAAAATTGAAGAAGAAAACTGTCCCTCTCCTTTAAAGAGCTCACTTTCACTTTTCTTTGAGTGAATTTCATATTATAAGTCCTGCGTATTAATGAATTGTAGGAAAAATATAATATTCCCTGGAGTGTATTTTCTTCCAAACCCATCTTAAAGGAAACATCATAAAATTGTGGAAAGTATTCGTAATGTAGAGAGACTTATTTACTCCCGCGAAAAACTTATTGATATTAGGTAGAGTCTCAAAGGCATATTTCTTCGAAGTTGTAGACATTCTTGGGGTTCTTAAATTGAATAAACTATCCCATAACAAGTTATTAAATATTAATTTATACACACGTGCGTTTGTCATAATTTAATCTGTGTGTGTGGACATCGTGTGGATTTCAGTTGGTTTTTTCGTAGTTTTTACGTAATTTCGTCCGAAAAATAAAAATTAAATTGATGATATTCTCATTTTTATGTATTTTTCATTAATGAGGAGTCGTATAATTCGGGTTCAAACGAAGAAATAAAAAAATATTTATTTTATATCTAAGATATTAACCAGTTTCCAATTCAATCATTCAGCACATCAACACTTTGGAGGACAAGAAATTCACGTAAGGTGTACCTATAACTACTGTTTTCCAGAAAATATCCATGTAGTGCTCTAAGCTCAACTACTCTGAGACTGAAATCCTCCTTTTTTTAATGAAACAGTTTCTCAATTACGAGGTGTAGTGATTCAAATCATTTCACAGCGAATTTTGCCTACGAAAAGATTGGTAATTTTACTTAACTTGGTACTCTATGTTATATAACTGAGAAAGAATAGTTTCCATGTAAGTTATTCACGTACATTATCTAACGCATAAAGTAAAATATGTAAATTATATGCAAAGAATACGATATTATGATTAAGTAAATGTCCTCCAAATGTTATGCACACAGATCATAAAAGTATACTGATTGCACCTGAAATTAATATCATGCTGAATAAGATTCACAGAAAAAGTCAATTAGTCCTGCAAAATTGTGTGTAAAATTCACAACTAACTCTCATTTCACCCATCATATCAATGAACTCTAACGTGACATAATGTTTAACATCATTGTTTGCATTTACGAACTTTTCCTTGAGATACATGCGCATGTCGTGAGCCGTGAAAATAATTATGAAATAGATGTAAAATGAGAGTTGAATCATTTGCATTCTGTAAATCTTTCTCATTTTCGCGAATGTTTCCCTCCTCGTTCCAATGACTCTTAAATGTTGGAAATAAAAAAATGGAATCATCGATCCCTTCTCTCTCGTACTAACTACCCACCGTTCGCCCTCAGAAAATTAATTGCCTTGAGTAAAACATCATATTAATTCCTTAATTTCTGTTCTCCCTCCCCCCGCCTTATTAACGGATATCCACTGCTAAGAGTAATAAATAACCATGCGATATACGTCTGTAGAATCCTGGAAAAGTATAATGGGATTTGGTTGAAATTTGGGTAATAAATGACCGACGCAGAGGAACTCACAAAAAAATTGCATTGTGGACTCTTTAATATCTAGATTTGGTCCTTCGTTGAGTGGAAAATACGTGTATTCATGATATATTTAACACAATTTCATTATGATTGAGAAACCTGAATGAGGCGATCACACTTCTGGAAGTATACGGTTTAAATTTATGAAGTAGGTTTAGATTGAGATTAGTTGTTTGACGGGTAGTGACACATTCCTCAATTGTCAACTATTTTGTAGCTCCAGCATTATTTCAAATGGCGAGAAAACTTGATCGCAAAAAGTGATGCCAAAATGGTTTGCAAACATTTTGAAATTTTAAATAAAGGGATATTTATTAAATATTTACGGTGATAATTTGGTTTTTTACTTAATAAGCTTTTAAAATGTTAATTTCTGAAATTTAATTAAAAAATAGATAAAGCTTTTAAGTAAATGACTGTTACGACTAAAGAGATTTCTTAAGAGAAGTCTTGACTCTCTAAATGATGCAAAGGTTTTACTTGGTAGACAAGGTGTCCTTTTCGGGAGCTGGCCTTCATGAAAGAGAGTTGAGGGAATGTGTTGGTAATGTTTGAGGAGTAAACATTGTGGGAAATGGATAAATTAAGCAACACGAAGGGGAAAGCGAGCGAAAGAGTTTTAGATGCGATAAGGGAAGAGATTGGTTTAGGAAATCCATTGAAGGAAAAACCTAGGTGGCGGAGATAGGAGTAGTAGTGGGATATTTAAGGTGTGGCCAAAGGGATTTACCCTCCAATCAGGAAAAAAGAGACTTGTGTTTGGGGCCATGATAATATAGTTAATCAATGAAGAGGTGACAAAATAAGTGAAAGCAAATTTGAAGGCGGATTTGCTTGGAAAGCACAATTCCGAAACGAATACCTACTTGGCTGAAGCACCCGACGAAGCCCTATCTATACTATGAAGGCATGTGTGGAAATCTTTTGCAGTGTGAGCTACCTCCGGAGATGAAGATGCTATTATTTTTCTTGATAGTAATCTGCTTAATATTCACTTCCCAGCTAATCATTATTATTCAAAACAAAGTCACTATGCACTTATGCTGTTGGAGTGCTCTTGTTTTCCCCCCACGACTGTCCTATTTACCACCCTAGCGAGTCCTGCTTCGCGCTCCATTGGCGATTTCGGGGATTACAATTGAAGACTCCTCCTCCTCTATGCGGCAACCTCTCCACACTAGTCCGTCAGTCGAATGGCCCTCGAGCTGGTCACTGGTGCATCTGACCCGAATATCTCGGATGAAATGACGCCTAAGTTGATGAATATTTTCCTGAGATTGAATTGATTTTCTGGAGTTGTGTTACGCTCAGTTCTGAATCCAGCGATAAATCCCTTTTCGCCCTTTAGCCACCATGTCCTTAATACAAAGGATTTAATCCATCTCGGATGCTTTACACGCTGGTAAATCAAATCAATCGGAGATATGTACCAATAATACATTAACAATCGATGTCAACGCTTGGATTGGTGGCTGGTCCTCCATTATACCCTGTTCACCTACTGCACTCGAGTCATTCCTTTCCGCCAGCTTATGGGAATCGCTCCTTTCTGGTCCATTTTTAATGTGCTACTCAACGAATTTTACAACTGATCAACCTCTCTCTCACGGTATATTTCCCCAGTCAACATATTGCTTAACGAATTAACCATGGATTGTTTTTATTAACATTATTTTTCTACACCTAAATAGATTCGCCCCATCGGTGTAATAATACCATTAATTTGTTAATAATCATTGCCCCGTAGAACGGACCAGACTTTGATAAGATGTGTGCAATGTTTGTTCAGCTTCTTCAATTGTTAGCATATGATTTACTCACCGTGTCACACTCAACGAAACATTTCCGCAACGTGACATTCAAGTGATTCGATAATTTTTGCATGAGGTAAACAGACTTGCAAGAACTAATGATGTCTGGAAGATGCCGGTGATTGATAATTAGTGCATTTCATGAATATTTACCGAAATGCCTATTCACAACTATACTTGTGTCGGGTTTGCACGTAGAATGGTGTGACGCGTTTCAAACTGCAGCTAAAAGTCGCCAAGGGATCGCATGCTAGTGACTTTTAGTTTTCCATTCATGAGGAAATACTAATTACAAATTCATCGTGACATTTCAGAACTCACTCTGTTAAATGAACTGATATGCGTTTACCTTGAATAATGTGTCAATTTTTTCTGTAATATTTTACTGACGAATCGTTCGTCAGCATAAGAATTCATAATATTCCGCCTTGCACGTCTACGCATTCATTAACATCTTATTTTGGTCCCTCCTACTGATTGGAAGTCATGTGTTATGTGAAATATAAGTTGTTATCTCCGGTATCAGCATGAAACTCACACTCGCTTTAATTTATCTGCGCGTCTCAAGCAAATCCCCAAATTGGTTTCCAAGCATCATTCTTTTTCACCACACAGCTTTTTCGGATCCAGGAATCGCACCACAAATACGGATCAACACCTCTCCTAATCTTTTATTCTGATATCACTTAAGCGCTTGATAAAGTCAATTTTACCTAATGCACAATAACGCTAAACAGACTTCCAAACATAAAATCCAAATATATGGTGACGTGATACGGTGTATAAAGTTCAACATAACTTGTATTGGTACATCCAGCGTGTGGACCAATTAATTTGGCGTGGCATATTTTCATTTCCATAAATTGAAACTGTGAGACAGCAAAGAAATCCCGAAAAGGACGGGAAACACCGTCACTTAACACCTGAGCTTGAGTTTATTATATTTCCTCTCAGAGGCTGCATTTTGTTCCCTCCCTCAACAAATCCCCCACCCTTTTTAACTTTTCCCGTGGCGTATAAAGATGATCCCCGCGTCGTCTCTCTATTCCCGCCACCCTGCTTCGCCCCAGCTCCACCATTGCTCACCCACCGCACCCTCTTTATACGGAGACCAGAGGGATGGGAGGGGGGGTGGATTGAAATTAACCCATTCCTCCCTACGCCGCTCCGCATCCGCGAAAACTCTTTCTGAAAACTATCCCCGCGTAGGCGCCGGTGGAGGCAGGTAGCGTCGCCTTTCTTTCCTTATTTTTTTCACCCGGGTATAGAGTTTCCCTCCGGGCGCAGGCGGTGAAATGAGAGTCCGGGAGGAGGACTTTGCAGCGGATTGCTGGCGGTGTTGATTAAAAAGTTTTGACTCCTAAACCGCGCCACGTTGGAACGGCTGGGTGGGATGAGGTCTTGAATGTGGAAGGAACTTCTTCGGGGGTTGGGGAGGAGGAGCTAGCTACTCGGAGAAGGCACGCAGTGTCTTTGAGCCCCCAAACTCCCCCCCCTCTCTCCGCAAAAAAAAACTTCCCCATCCCTCCTGGTGATCTCTCCAAAACTGGAGAAGTTGCGTGGAAACGTATTTCCTCCCCATAATCAGACCGTCGTGTCGCCCATGGTACCGACCCGCGGGCCTGCTTCGGCTCGGCGCGTCCTTCAGATCGGCACGCAGAATACCTTCCGGGCAAAATATATGAAAAGGGAGCGAGTCAAACCACGTTTATATACGTCCCGGTGCGTCGGCTTGATAAGCGAGCGTAGTTCTCACCTTTTTTTTACCGAGTCCAACGTAGCGCGAAAATCCCACTTTCACGTCGGGGGGAGCCTGTTCTATGCTCTCAACTATGCATGTGGTTTCACGGAAAGTCCTGGTACACGTAATATTACCATGTGCTATGCATAAAATAGGCAGAAAAAATAACAACGAAGAAGTATTTGACATGGAAAAGTTTATCTGAGTGCATGTAAGGATTAAGGGAGCAAGAGAGAGAGAGGGAGAGGGGGATGAGATTCTGTGGGAGAAGCATTTGTGTAATTTGTATGGAGTAGAACGTTGGAGAAACTCGGTAAAACAATAGTGACATCTCATCTCTACCCCAATGCCTCTCTGAATCCTTCAAACAGTTCACAAATCTTAAATTAAAAATAAATTTTAATCAACCAGTCCGGGAATTAAATCCAATGAAACCTTCATTCATCGACCAGTGCCTTAGAACTGAGTCCTCAGTAAGAAATACCCCATAGCTTGTTGTGCATCCCACTTCACAATCCCCCACGATCTCAAGTCACTCATGTAATCCGCCCCCATCCCGTCTTCCCATAAAATGTCTCCTGCAGTCTCACCTCCTAATTCGTTCTATTCTTTAATTCGTATTGGAGAACGTACAACTTTCCTCTTTCCTCATGTAAATAATTAGTTTTTTCTATCAAATAACTTCAACGTCCATGTTCCATCATCATGTATTCCACCTGCCACAACCTTCCATTCGACCACTGTTTCTCCCTTTCCATCACAACATCCTTGCTGAAAACTTCTCCCATTAACTAAGTAAGGACTCGTGAGTTGCTGAACAATTAAGCGGCCGTGGTTTTTTAACCTCCCGATCTGAACAAATAGGATTTCATTGGAACAAATCCCTTCCCTCGCCCAACCTTCCCTCCCTTCTTTCTCTCCTGCCCTTCGGCAGTCTCTCTTCCTCCTAAATTTGGTTTTCTCCTTATAATAAAGGCACACAATAACCGCCGAAACAGGTAAACTACCGAGTGTCATTTTTCAAGATTTTACACCATTGTGTGTTATTTAGTTTCTGAAGATTTATTTCTAGTAATTTAGGTAAATTGTTTTAGCTTTATACATGGCTCAGTAAGTGGTATGTTTTACGGAGAATTTGACGCTGAGTCATAAATTCTAGGTTTCCACTGAAACCTATTTTTTTATAGACACACTACGACCAAATAATACGCACCTATTGGATTAGCAGGGTGATACCAGGGATCCAACTCAGATTTGATCCAGATATTCTCTGTTCCCGACAGAATTCTCTTACCACTGGGTTTCCACGTCAAGATTTTAAAATTGGTGTTGAATTTTATTTTGGGAAACTCGTGTGATATTGTAGGTTGACGTGGTTCAAAACTCTATCGAGGCTATTTTCCACTTTTTTTTTCAACCAATAGCTCGTAACGTCACCATTAGTCTGGAATGAAATCCAGCCCATTTTCACGGTTTGAGTATGCTAAACCGCATTTGGTTCCCTTCCAACTTTCCAACGATCTCTTCTCATCGCCTTCAACCAGGTACTCTCCCAATCATTGTGACAACCCGAAACTCCCCTCCTCACCCACACGTGTACCTCCCATTGGAAGCCACAGAGCGTTACCATGGCGGCAGGAAAATAAAAGAGAAATGAAATGATAAAAATGTCATATTTTGTTGAATTCGTGGAAAGTAGGTTAACGTTCCAAATGAATGTCATTACAGTGTAGTCGTACAACCTACGGAGGATAGAGGAGAAGGCCGGCTGCTGATTTGAGACACCTGCGTACAAATCTACTTTTTCCGATGAACAGTTTCACTTTAACCCAATTTGTGAGTTATCGTGATAAAAAAATTTCTAGGCAAACGTAGGTAATAAAATTTAATCAATATTCCAAATATACTCAGAGAATTAGATCTTCTAGGATATTAAATGTAATTGAAATATTTTTAAAATTATCGGAAGTTTTCCGGACCAATGTGGTCCATTAATTGTGGACATGAGGAGAAGAATTGCGTTAGGCAAAGAAGCTTTTACAGGAAGGAGGGAATTGATGGCAGGGACGTTGATTAAGGAGGTTAAAAAATGGCTTGTCAAATCTTTAATATTGGACGTAACTTTGTACGGTGCTCAAACATAGTTATTAAAGCCATATTATAGACGTAAATTTCAGGCTTTTGAAATGTGGGTGCGGATAAGGATGGAGAAGTGTAAGTGGACAGATAGGAAAACAAATGTGGAAGTGCTTGGGGAGGGGGGGAGAGAGGATTATTAGGAGAAATACTAAAGGGGCAGGAAAGGCGGATTCCGAGCGTTCTGATTGGGGATGGTGTGCTGAAGACTGATAGACGGGGTAATGTTAACCAAACGAGGAGGGGTAAGGAATTGGATTGGCATGTTAGATGGAATGAATGAAGGAAAGAAGTATGCGGAATTTAGGGGAGACACTTTATTGTCCAATGTCAAGCTGTATTTTTTGTTAAGAGAGACAATCAATATATTGCAGTATAATATAGTTGTGTTCATCTAAATACTATCTTAACTGGTAGAATACCAATAATGATAATAATCTCTCTTGTTAATCAGTTCATTAAATAACAATGAATATTATCTTTTTTTGTCGAAACTGTATTCCGGAATCGGTTTCATTAGGGTTTCGAGGGATCTGTTACTCGACAAAATAATTGGTCGTGATAATAAGAGCTGCAACGGAGGATGAACGAATGTGCAGGGTTCAGAGCTTCAGAGCTCTTCAGATCCATAAGCTTTGGAAGTAAATCAGGGAGTTTTGGAGGGGAAACTTTTAATTAAATTCAAAGTATGTACTTGTAAAATACCAAGCTCATTCGTAAATCACCATAAGATAATGTAAATACATTTCATCCTCAATATATTGTCCAATATTGCTTTTCATATTCTTTCAATCAACACTCGATTAAGTACACCCCTCGTTTTTTTCTCAAAATGCTGACTGTTCTGTAGTTCCTGCATTCCATCCAGGGTTTTAATGAAGAAGGGACCTTATGGTCTCAATGTCACCCAAATCAAGACGTTTATCCATCTATTTAATACTCCTTCCATTTATTCAGAGGCAACCCATTCAACTATTCCAATCGTTTGGCAGTGTTTTCCAGTATAAATTAAGCCATCCTCACAAGCTAGTCATCAGTACCATGCAACTGCTTTTTAAATCAACGTGTGCAACACTTGGAATATCATTTTAACGAAAGCAATTCTATTTGCTGATTTCCACTATCTACGCTACCTACATATCATTGCTCAGTTTCCATCCCCAGCTCTCTTTAACTCCGCATTCGTCACCAATATTATTCTTCGTTGGTTGTTCCCTTTTGCTCTTGCATGTACACTATTCAAAGTAGAGGTCTCAATTCATTCGACGTTATTTTGCTCCTTCCATTTTTTAACATGGAAAATAAATCGACCCCCACAAATCAAACTAGAAATTGGAAGTGTGACTGAAGGAAACAGAGCAATTTTATTGAGATCGGTGCTTAAACCCGTTACATTTATGCGTTACCTACCGTAATTACTCTGCAAGTGAAGGATCTCATATTTTTGACAATATCCCGACACAAATTGGTTTTCCAAATCGTAAATCGAAATGTGTTTCTAGCTCCGTTGAGGATGTTACCGAAGGATCCAAATCCAACTTACTACCGCCCTTCCTTCACGTAATACGTTTACGCTGTTCATCAACATACCATTTGCGTCTGTTCGTGGTCTATTGTATGAATGTAGGCGTAACACACTTTTAAAAATGGAGGGGTGGTGACACATTAAGCATCCAACATCATGTATGTATGTATGTATTTAAAAATATGTATGTACGAGGTGTGTGCAAAAAATAACGAGAATTTTTTTCATTTCGCGGGCTTGGAGAGTCCAATTGTAAACCTTTTTATTATTATGTTGGTATACATGCCCGTGAAGCATGATAAAACCTTCAGCTGTTTTTATTGTGGACTTTGTCTGTGACAGCCACTAAGGTTAGACACCCGAAAAATTAAAATTATCATATGTATATATATACAAACTTGAAAATCCCGCCATACGGCGCACAAATATTCATTCAAACAGAAATAGGTATAAGGAAAGGGGATAGGAAAACACATAAAAGGCGAACACAGGACATGTGGGGAAGGCGGTTTTTGAGCAGATCACGAAAGTAAAAATATTTCCTTATCCGGGATAAGGAAATATTTTTACTTTCGTGATCTGCTCAAAAACCGCCTTCCCCACATGTCCTGCGTTCGCCTTTTATGTGTTTTCCTATCCCCTTTCCTTATACCTATTTCTGTTTGAATGAATATATATATATATATATAGATAATGCGGAAGTACTCACGAGAGCAATATAACTTTTGGACGGCACAAAAGAACACAGAATAAAACAGATAACACGTAAAAGGACACTCACACTGTAGATGATTTAATCTTTCGGCCTACTTCGAGGCCTTCTTCAGGTCAGACTCTGACATGAAGAAGGCCTCGGAGTAGGGCGAAAGATTAAATCATCTACAGTGTGAGTGTCCTTTTACGTGTTATCTGTTTTATTCTGTGATCTATTGTGCCGTCCAAAAGTTATGTATATATATATATACGAGTATATATATATATATATTCCTTATCTCTCTTTCTATGTGAATGAATATTTATAAAAATATATATTCCTATGTACATGAATATTTATAAAAAAATTTATGAAAAAAAAATATATATATATATATATATGAATGTATATTTCTATATATATATATATATATACATTCAAATACGAAATCCCGCCATACGGCGCTAAATATTCATTCAAACATAGAAATAGGTTTAAGGAAAGGGGATATGAAAACACAGAAAAGGCGAACACAGGACATGTGGGGAAGGCGGTTTTGAGCAGATCACAAATGTAAAAATATTCTTTCCTTATACCTATATCTATGTTTGAATGAATATATATATATATATATATTCATATATATAAATTATTTAAATAATGTTTGTCACGGTTACAATTCCTGGTCGCTCAGCTGAGATGATTAAACTTTAAAGCGTTAAGGCGTTAACGTAAAAATTTGAGTTTTTTGTTAATTAATGGGAACAGATATAGAAATAGCGTCTATTTTATCATTTCTTTCCAAAAAAAATCGGAATTTTTGTTCAGTGAATAATTCAATCATTCAATCATTATAATAGAGGAGTCGGAAACATCTTATTCAAGTAAGGTCTCTTGGGGCCTACATTTTATGAACCCACCGAAAATTTCCATTTGATTTCAGCTAAAGATTATTAGTTTCCAAACTAGAAAGGATAACTACGGGTTTGGTTTGCCGGTATTTCTTAGCATACTACAGTTTCAGTAATCGGTCGGATGGCGACGGTAACATTCATCGACTCTTTTCGCAGTTCATGGGGAAGGTATTTCCATTCGATCGGTCCCTTGTTGTCATCCTATCCGTCAAAGACTTGTCATTCCCATCGGGCAGTATCAAGGCAGCATGGCCAAGGGGGCGATGACCCCAGGTTGGTGAGTAATGAATGGTATGAGAATCCATTGAGAGGAGAAAGATGCTTGTTCACCAAGAGTTGGCTACTCAGTCCCCACGTAAATTAATCTCCATCTCGAACATCATTTTTGTTACTTCTCTCATTCCTTTCTTCTTCCTTCCCATCGCTGCGAGTCTAATAATACTTTTAAAATTCACGTGATAATCTCGGTCAGTGATTTATTCAATTATTCAATAGGGTAATTAGAATATTGGCCAGTAGAATACGCATTTTTTAATTTTAGTTGTTGTAACTATTGGTTTGTTGCATTCAGAACTTATATTGATCTACTCATGTGCACTAACACTTCTAAATAAATCATCTCGTTTCCAGTTTTACCTTTTACCTATAAATTACGGAGTTTAAGAATATTTCGAATGTTACGTATATCCGAAAAGAATCGGTATGTAGCGCTTTGGCATAAAACTTGGGCATGAAAATAACTTGGGAACAGCCATAGTTCTAAGGAATTTTTGTATTCGTATTTATAAATTGAGAGAATTTTTCAATTGTTATTTTAAATATTTTTTTACGCCTAAGATTTAAAAGAAATGATGATTTCATCCATTTCTCTTAGTCGGAATTTCCGACCACCGTGAAATAAAAATGCACCAAATGACGAGGAATGGGATACTATTTTCATCAGAACTGATGTAATAATTAAATCCCTAGCTTATCCGTAAATAAGTAAATAATATAAATTCCGAGCCTATTACATTTCTAGTTATCTGCACATAAATATGTCCAGTGAGAAAAATAGAAAAAAATACTATTATTCGAGTTTATCCAACTGGATTGGATTTTTATAAATTTTCAAATGAAAGTGAATTATAATTCGTAGACATTGGTTCCTTTTGTAAAGTTACGCCACGCCGGTGGATTCATTTTGCTTCCAATTTCTATCCTTCGGGCGATTCGCCTTTTTCCCCTAAACGTTTCAATTTTCCTTCTCGCTGGGTAGAAAATATTAGGATGGTGGATTCAAAGAATATAGGCTCGAGAGAGATGTGAAATGTTATGAATCTAAAGCCCTTTACTCCCTCATTAATTTGAGTCATTATTTTACACCCTCATTCATTTGAGTCATTCTTACACCACATGACAATTAATCATGAATATCAAATTAAGCAGCAGTCTTAATACGTAATATTCTATTGTTTTCCTTCTCTTATACATGCGAGGGCAATCTCAGAAGTACCCGTTCCAACAAAGAAAACACAAAAATTTTGGAAAAGAAAGTTTAATTTAATTTTTCAACATTATCTCCTTTCAGCTCTATACACTTTTCCCAGCGATGTTCAATAAGTTTGATACCCTTTTTACAATAAGAACTGTCTTGCTCCTCAAAATAGTCATTGACTGCCAACATCACTTCCTCACGATTGGAAAAGTCTATGACCATCGAGCCATTTTTTTCAAGTTTCCGAACAGAAAATAATCCGAGGAGGTTAAATCTGGCGAATAGGGTGCATGACGTAGGAATTCAAACTAATTCATGAATTTTGGCCATTTAAATAACGGATTTGTGAGCTGGTGCATTGTCTTGATGAAACAACACTTTCTTCTCAGCCAAATGGGACTGCTTTTGCTTGATTTCTTCGCTCAAACGTTGCAATAAGTTCGCATAATACTCGCCGTTGATAGTTTTTCCCTTTTCAAGATACTGAATGAAAATTATCCCAGGCGCATGCCAAACAACCGACTTCATGACTTTGCCTGCAGATGAAACGGTCTTCCATTTCTTTGGAGCCAGTTCTCCCTTTTGAATCCATTTTTTTGATCTCGGGTATGAAGTAATGGACCCATGTTTTATCCATGGTTGTGAAATGTCGCAAAAATTCTGCTTTGTTGCTCTGAAACTTTGCTAAACAGCCAATTGAAACATCTTCACGGCACTGGTTTCGATCGAGTGTGAGCAAACGCGGCATCCATCTTGCACACAGCTTTTTCATGTTCCAAATTTTCAGTTAAAATGCGATGTGCCGCACTTTTTGAAATTCCAACTATGTCTGCTATCTCGCGTACTTTCAGTTTTAAAGGCATTATTTTATTTTATTCCAGCCCATATATTAAGCGCATTCAGCGGAAGCTCTTGACATCGAGCTAAAGTG
The DNA here is from genome assembly GCA_037158775.1 of Hetaerina titia. Classification (NCBI taxonomy): domain Eukaryota; kingdom Metazoa; phylum Arthropoda; class Insecta; order Odonata; family Calopterygidae; genus Hetaerina; species Hetaerina titia. The sequence goes on along the minus strand of CM073778.1, from coordinate 74,270,049 downwards.
AAGGAAAAAATGCTTTTCGCGTACTTTTTCGGCGTCAAACATGAACTCGGATACCAATAGGGCATTTCGGATTCTGCTTGGGATGGTATGTTTCCTGAATTGTGCAAGATTAAGCTGTACAGGTGGCTTGAGTTCAGAAAATCCGCTATGCAGTAGTAGTGTCGAAGCATTTCTGTAGTGAAAAGAGACGTTTCAGGCGTGATATGGGGGAATATCATGATTAATTAAAATTGGAAATTTTCCACAAAATAAAATTTTATTAATGCGACCGGTTTCGATGTAACTACATCATCTTCTGGTGTCATCATCACCAGGAGATGATGTAGTTCCATAGAAACCGGTCGTATTAAAAATTTAATTTTGTGGAAAATTGCCAAATTTTAATTAATCATTTTTGTAGTGTTCTGACTGAGTTAAGCCGGAAAAAATACCATTCTCATTGGAAATGAACCTGCAGTTAAAGCAGTTTTTAATCACTTTAAAATTTTAAACTCATTGCGTTGCCAAATTCACGCACTCTAGGCAAATGGCATGAGCCTAAAAAGAGTCACTCGGACTGTATTGAATGTGGATGGTATTTGGTTATTTAATTTTGCATTTCCCCCTTTCTGAGTCTCTTGTTTTAATCTCTGTACTTTGCTGTGTTTAGTTAATGTTTTTTGGTCCTATTTTAAATATTATGATAACAATACTTCAAATTCGATTCCAATACATGCAGGTAGCCATGTCATTCACATGTGGTCTCATTAATCTGCTGGCTCAGTTAGAGAAGCTCACTCTCCCTCAATTGATCCTTAGATACAAATATTCACCCAAAATAATCTATTTCTGTTTTGATAAACCTACCCGAAGTCATAGACGAAAAGAAATGTTTGACGCGTATAATGCAACTGCCTGGAGGGGAACCATGACTTAACCTTGTGAATAATTACGAAAACGTGTTGCTTAGTTTAATTGTGACTCAGAGGAACTTATTTGGATCATGCATTATATTGGTAAGAAAGACCATAGTCGCAAGATAAGGGAAATATATTGCCGAATAATTGAAAACCTATAAGGAATCCTTTCTCTCTAATACATTTCTTCGTAAAAATTGTAGAAAATTATCGTTATCCGCTCTCCAGCTACTAGGCCACGAAATGTCTAATTCTCCATCATGAAAACGCAAAATCTGTAATGGCCTAACGCCTATGAATACACGCCATATTGGTGTTTTTCAAGGTAGTGAGTACGTTTACCCTTAGGCTTATTTGTGGATTAAACTGTTGGAATATTTATTCAGCCTTGTATTACATCGTATTAAGTCTCATTTTTTGCCCCCACGCTCGGTGAAGGACGCCCCAACTACATTCGTCCCGCGCCAATAGAAGCGCCACTCCCCTCTCTCAGTTCGTAAGCCTAAAAGAATCCCTCCCTGCCTGAGTCCCTGCCTCCTCCTCCCCCGTCCTCCCTCCTCACTCCAAACGAAACCCTCCCCCACTCCCTCCACAGCGCCGTCGCAAAAACCGCCTCCTCCCCAAATAATCCGGGGAGATTCATCCTTTTGACCCCCCGCCACATCTCACTCCCCGGTGGTGTCTCGCTCTCCTCTTCCCCCACCCCTTCCTCCTCTCCGGCCGGCAACCTTTTGACCCCGAGGGCGGGCTCTTTAGTGGCTGACAAAACACCGCCACCTACCTATCTCCCACCCCTCCCACTTCCAAATCCCCAGCCCCTCTCTGCCGATTGCTTCGGGAAAATCCATCGCTAAAAGTCTTGCGTTAGGGCGCGTTGTTTTATCCCTGTGCGAGGAAGACTTTCCCTTTCGCAGCCGAAGGATCGTTCACCTCCAACCGAACCCCCCCCCTCTCCCCGCCAACCAACAACGCCCCTCCGAACCCTTCCCTCTCCCACACCGACAATCGCACCCCTCGGCATCCCTCACCTAGCTTTAAAGGTCGTATCTGTTTCCCGGAATCCACGGGAAAACTTTTTCCCTCTTTTCCCCCTCCCTCCGCCCCGATCCTTCCCCCCTCCCGCGAGCCAAAACTCACCTCCAGCGGATATCTAAGCCGAAAGCCTTCTCCTCGGAATGGAATGAAGCAAAGCAGCCATCCATCCCTTTTCTTCTCTCCTCCCCCGGTCTCCATCTCCGCACCCCTGTTCCTTCAATCTTCCCCCGCCCCCAAGTCGGAAAGAGGGATGGACCCCCGCACCCTCCTCTCACTCCTCCTTCCACCACTCCCCCTCTCCACAATCGCCCATCCAATTTGTAGAGCGCTGCCGACTCACCAGTCCTCCAGTTTGGGAGCCGCGCCCCGGGCGAGAGTCCATCCCAAGGACGGCCAAGGGCCGTGGGTGAGTTCATTCCGAGATCGTCGGTTCTAAAACTGCGCGTGCCCATTTCCGCCCACCGAGGGAGGGACCGTCACCCCGTTGCAGCACCTGCCCTGCTCCTCCGTGGCGCGTTCGCCGATTTGAGACGATTTGGTCATCTTTGTCCGTGTCGTGAGGCGAGAGAGGGTTATTTGATAATAGAGGAACAGGTACATTAAGATCATTTCACTCTATACTCATTTCAGTAATGAAAGCTGTACGTTAAACATTGGATGCGAACTTGCTAAGTCTCAGACGAAACCTTTTAAACGATCCAACTCTCTTTTCGGCTTGGGATTTTTACGCACACGCAAATTCTTTTGTTTTCGTTGATGCCAGTGTTTACTTGAATCCAAATCAGATTTGGTGGTCGTCATAGCAGATTCCATCCATTATTCCGTCGATGGCATTGCTGTCGTATTGGATGTAGTTCTCGTTGCCATGCGGAAAGGAAAAAGGGAAATCTGGTAAAAGATTTCAAATGCGTGGACCTGTAACGTTTATTCTAGTGCAAGAATCAGTAGACTCTCGAAACGTCCCTTCTCATCAGTGATTAGAATTTGGATTCAAGAGTCGAATCAGTATCGTATTTATTTATTTTTTCGGTATTAAAAATCGAATTAACATTATTTATCGATTGCGATTCTCCCTTTTAAACGATGCAATTTTAATAAGTATTCTGATTTCAGAACTTGTGTAAGGATCGTTAGGATAAGACCATTAGACGTTCTGCGCAGATTTTTGGTTCAGTGGTCCAAGAGCTGCACCTCGAAGGAAGAGCATTCCGTGAGTGAACATGCATTAAACAGGCTTGCATACTCGAGTTAGTAGTAATAGTTTTTAGGGGAGACAACTGACAGCCTAGGTCATTCACGCCATGATAAGGAGGAATCCGCTCCCCTAAATTGTGACCTATACTATATAGTATATACGTATTCACCCAAAGAATAATCGTATAATCGCACCACGTCAACACTCTCCGCAAAACTAAGTTACACTCCTTGGTCACTTTTAATTGAAAATTGGACTCTGCAGGTTGATCCAGAGAGAATACGGGCTATAGAAACTTTACCTATTACAGGAAAAGAGGTCTCCCGGTTCTAGGGAATGTGGAGTCCGACGTAAGTTTATGGGCAGTTATGTTGGGATTTGTTAAGACTAAACAGTGAGCGTCACACAACTGTTGAAAAGTTTGTGGTCAGAGTCACTGGAATCACGAAGATTACGTGCATGAACACTCTACTGGATAAGTGCAAATCGATTTATTAACCTTTTCTTTCCGAAACTCATGTTGGGTCTATCCGTCTTTTTGTGTAACTAGCGTTTATTCATTGTTAAAGGATGGAAAGATAGCGATCAAGGGAATAGTTGGAAGTAATGTTAGAAGAAAATTTGGGGAACTTTATTGGCACGCATGTGAAATACCTGAAAAATTACTGTGGGAAAGGTAAGTAGGTAGTTTCTTTTTTACGGGTTGTGACCTAACACCCCCCCCCGCCACACGCCCTTGAGGAGGCTTGAGGGGTAATAGGTAGATGTAGTGTGTGCGATCAACGAGAGGAAATCATTTGGAATGCTCCTGAAAGGAAAAATTCGATAGTAATGGGGTATTGTAACGTACTATTTAACGGAAGGAGATGAGAATGAGTTAGTATTGAAGTGAGAAGTATTGAAGGAGAAGGAATGACCGATGGGGAAAACAATGTTCAATGGAAAACATGACGGGTTTGAAAATAGTTTTTACCCCTTTCACCCATCATTACTCAGAATGAATGTACTTACGTTTGAATGTAGATGGGGGAAACCACATTAAGTATATCACTGCTAACATATTGCTTATATTATCTTTAACCACTTTTTCCAAGAATAAGATAAAGATTTAAATCACCAATTAGTGTAACTGAAATGAACACAAGGTCAAGACAATTAAACGGTAAAGATAGTTGCAATGGAATGAACACTCAATCGTTAGTGATTCATTTTTATTCTTGACGATTGAAACTTCTTAACGAGTAAAAAGGAAGAACTAACGAGAATGAGTCGATAAATTTCTAAAATAAGGATAAAGAGATGGGAACAATGGAAGGAAGGTGGTAAGATCTTAAAAATAAAGATATGAAAACAGCTGAAACAAAAGAAATGGAGAAAACAAAAGCAACTGAGCGTATGAAAGGCAGTGGGTAGCCATGATTTAAATAATAAAACAGAAGTGAAAAGGAAATTGAAGTGTTTGAGGTTAGAATTATGGAACCGGTGAGAAGAATTTAAAAAGAAATGAATGACAAACTAATGAGAGAATCCAAGAGAAAAGAGGGGAACGAGATGGAAAGAGCATTGCAAAGGCTTGATTACAGAGGCGGAAAAATTGATGGTGCTAAACAACATGATGAAAGAATTTTCTGAGAGTAAACAAGGAAAAACTGATACCAAATAAAATAACTAAGACTGTAAATATATTGATCGATAATATAGACAGAGACGATGGCGACGATATGTGTACAAGATCGATGGTGAAACTAACCTTAATATATAAACCATTACGTTTAAGTATAGAGAAAAACACCAATGAGTGATCTAGGGTTCCGAATGCCTACTTTTCATCGTGATAAGGGAAGCACTGAGAGAAAAGAAAGCAAGCAAGACTTTATGGATAGCTAATATCCTCACAGAACCACAGAAGAGATTAGGAGAAAAGGAAAGGAAGAGATAATTTCATGCTAGAGTTCCCAAGAGGATTTAGGAAGGATTTTTTAGTCATGAGGTTTCATTAGTTAGATTTTAGTGCCTATTCCGGCAAAGAGTGAAGCACCATTACGTGAAGTCCGCGGGCCCATTAGTTTAATCCTGCAGGCGAAAATTAGGAAAAAAATGAACCAAAAACTGAAGACTGACTTCACAGATGGAAATTCAAAAGGAGATGCCTTTGTCCATAAGAGAGATGTTATGTCTTATCAGTAATGAGAATAATACTATCAAAGAATATCTATTAAAGAGATAATTTTTTTTCTTTTTGCTTCGTGGATTTGAAAATGGCGTCCTTTATTTCATATTTGACTCTGTTAATGAAAGTTTTGCAACATATACGTTTTTGCGGGAGGGATTAGAGACTGATTTCAATGCTGCACGTGAGTCTTACTGTAAAAGCATGGGTGGTGTATTGATTTCGGAATGGGAAGTGTCTGTTAGGGAGGTGAGATAATTTTTTTGATGTTATCATCAGTGCTTATTAAATTAAAACACTAGAAAATGGAAAGATTTGCTTGGGTATAGGAAAGCAGAGAGTGAATAAAGGAACTGAATCAAATTTTCAGATGTTCATGTAATTGTTCCACTTATTTCATACGATTCTATTGGCATGGACACTTGCGTCAAATTTATAAAACGTATTGTGGCGTCTGTAAATTACGGCCGATCCTTACTAATAATTTTCTTCCTTTCAAACGTATCTAGTTGTAGACATATTAATGACCTGCCAAAAGATATTTGCCTAAAATTCCTCTCCCGTAGAAAATTTTATCCTGTAAACCCGTTTACCTTAATTTTCCTCTCAATTCGTACCCCTGGTGCCGTGTTATCTCGCAAAAACGAATTATTTGCCTTCTTTACAATTGATTAAATGAATAAAAGTTCGCATGAACTCTAATCATAGTGAACTTCCATGTTGATTATCATGGCTGGCCGGAATTCTAACATTTTTTTCGGGAAACGTTTACCTGGAAAAATCCATGAAGATAATGGAAATGGATGGATGGAAATTATATATTTTCTGTATTAACAACAGTATTGTAGTCGAGTTTTAAATGGCTGCGCAGTTAAGGCCTAACATTTGGAATGAGTTTTAGGGATGGAGTGTTTTTAAATGATTGAATACCCCACCATTGAATTTTTCTCACGAAAAAAAAAGAAGGTAATAAGTACTGATGTTCACAAGCAGTCTATATAGAGATTAAATTCAACATTTGACCTTCTTTCAATAGTTTATATGTTCTTGTACGTTAATGGTACGTAAAAATATTTTGAAGGGATCAACATAGGTTATCCGTTATGTCTTTATTGCTGAAGAGAGAGCAAAAAGAATAAGAGCATATCTCAAACGATATTTTCTTAATGAACCAACATTTTCCAGTCTTTTCCTGAAGAACATTTTACGACTGCGAGCATCCTCTCTCAGATAACCCTTAAATGCTCTCTAAAGCCTTAATATTTTCCTCCGTAATTTCTCATCATTGGGCATTGGAACTGATGAAAATTCACAAATGAAGGGGCATGAATTCCGATCGGCTGAGCATTCCGTCCGTTTACCTCATAGCCATATTGGCACACTCGTATTGGCTACTACTAATGATACATCGGCCAAATATTGGCATTTGGCGTTGGCATGCTAGAGAACTGAAATGAAATAGTGAAGAGAGGGAGAGACTTTCAATAAATAGGCAAAAGTTTCCTCTAGACGTTGCTAGCGTCTAAATCTCCCGGCCGTTCAGAATCATCTTCCGCCCTCCCGTTGGAGAGGGCACGACCGGATCAATGGGGCGATTTGAGAAGAAAATCGGAACGGAGAACTGCCAGAATAAAAAGCATAGTCCGAAACAGTTTATCACGAAGTGTGTCTGTAATTCTCTCCTTATATGAGTACTCGCTCGCAGAAAGTTGAGCAAAATAAAATTAAAAAAAAAATTGGCAACCAATTTTTTCCAGGAAGCCCTTTCCGGTGATGGAGAGAGGTTTTTAAGGCCTTGAGTTCTTTCCGTCTCTTCCCAATCGCCCCCCCTCTCCCCTCCCACTCCCGTTCCCTCGTAAACCCTCCTTTAAGAACTTCGAACATCACTTTCTCAATGTCATGCCTCCGCAGTGCGATCCAAGGACGACGCATCCAATGAGTTACAACATGGCGTGAGAGGGAGCTTAGTAGTTCCTCTCTCGCCACTTTAAAGTCATCATCACCCTCATGAGCCCATCATCATCAACATCTTCCCCCCTTCCCCCTCCCCAAGGGACAAGGGGGCGGGGGAAGGGGAGTCAGCGAAGGTAGAACGGGGAACAGGAAAACTTTCGCTCAGGTCCCGCCGTCCGACCTTCCTCGCCGGGTGAGCCGGTATCCCGGCGGCATGTATGTTAGCTATGTTCCGTGTACACGCACTCTCTGACCGGACCGCTTGGTTGGCGAATCCACAACGGCGCACGTCCAAACCCCCTCTCGGTCCCCTCTAAGCCTTTACGACCCACACTTCCTTCCTCCGTCCCGACGTCCCTCCCGAAGTAGGTACACAGCGGTTGATGTTCTCTCCCGGAAGATAGGGGTGCGAGCGGTCGGAGGGTGGCTCAGGCGATGAGCAGGCAGTGAGAGAAGTTACCATTCGCCCACCCCTTTTCGGCCTCTTGATGATTTAACCAAATATACCCAAAGTTTTCGAGATTCAGGAGAAGTTATAAAGAAAACAATTGTTATTTTTTTGGAAAAATTATTCAAATCCTTTCCAACAGAATTGAAGAGTATGATTTTGGGCAGAAATGATATCTAATCTCACGACTATGGAATGCTGTCAGTGTTTTGAGGCGGTTGATGAACCCCTTGAAGCCATTCAAACAGCATCTTCTCCTATACTGGTTCGTGGGAACGCGAATTAAGTTCGCTTCCTTCTCCTATCGTAACGGCGCTCATTCCTTCTTCCTTCGTGGAACCAATTCTGTTTTCTTGTGAATACGCGAGGATTTTGAGATGAGGGCATGGAGGACAAAGGAAATAGTTTGGGCTGGGGAAACGATCAAACGTGTTGTTGTTGTATACATGGTAGGGTAGGAGGGAGAGTTACTAGGGGAAATTATAACGGGGTAAAAAAGGTGCATGGTGGAGATATCAAAGAGTAAGCCGGATGTTGAGGACTGAGAAAGATGCTGGGAGAAAAGACAGGAAGAGGATGTGGAGCCATGGAGGGGAAAATAGAGTGTCAGAATCACCGTAGAAGGATATTAATGTAGGGAAAAATATTAATTTTGCCGGGAAGGAAGTTCTCGGAAGTCCACAGTGACTGTAAAAGTGTTGTGGTGCCGTCCGAAAGCTGCCCGTATCCGCTGGGCTGCTGATGATGACAAAAGGTGTTTGAATCGCCCCAACTTTTGTTTCACTATAATTCCAACTTAGCGAAGTTTACCATATGACAGGTCAACATCCATGCCTTGGGTTTCGACTCACCGCTGGGGAATGAAATTGGCGACCCTCGGGCTAGCGGGCGGGTGAGCTGAGCAACGTACCAACCGGATCCTTACGCTAGCCAGCTGTTGTGGCCAGGGTTGATTCATCTCCCTTCCGAAAGAAGTTATTGAGAATGAATCGGTGGAGTAAAATGGATACCAAGCTTCTCAATCACTGAAAAGCACGGGGTGCAGTAAGTTACACCGTTGTCTTCCTCGTATCCGCAAAGTTATTATTTTATGTATTTCGTTTTGCGGTCGATCATTACGGTAAATGCTCATTATTTTCGTAAAAAAACCGTATGTATATTACCGCTACTTTAAAATGGACATGAAAGTACTAATGTTTTTGGGAATCCCATGAAATGCTGCCTGAAACAAAATCCGAACATTTGTTACCATGTATTCGTCAATATTTGATAGAGCTCAACTGGTTCCAGCATATTTTATGAAGACATATTACGTACATATTTTTGTGATTATTTTTTAACATTTTCCGTTGTGCAATTTGGTAAAATATTAAGTTTATCGTAATTCGCATCAAGTTGGGTTAGGTTGGGTATCAAAGTGTGATCATCATTTTTTGTCGCCATTTTTATCTCAATGAAATTAGGTAGCGAGCCTTCCGTATATCTAAAATATTCACCCAGTAATCACATCAGTTAGTGATTATGTCTAGTGGTGGTAATTGTCCTTCAGATATACGTCAACATACTACGTCACTTGAACAGTTGTCTTAAATTATAGAGTTACTTGGAAGTAATCGAAGCAGAAATGAAATCTAAGTCGGGCTATTGGAAACTTTTTTCACTTATTACCCTAATCGTATTCTCTAGTTTATTTTCATCGAAATAATATAAATCTTTGAAATTGCAGCACTGCACCTGAGGACGGAGAGACGTTTATGGTATATTTTTGTCGCTAAAACCTTAACCGCTTCGTTGAGGGGATTCCGTGGATATTCATTCCCCATGCAGATGCGATGAAACTGCTATCATCCATATTTATATCGCCACGATTGGAAAATTTTGAGACTTAAAATTGTGCCATTTTTCAGAATAGACTCCTTCATCGTTTTTAACGGCGGTTTACATTTTCCGAAAGTCAAAAATACTCTCAGCTGTTCCGAAACGATCCATCCGTCTGGCTGTTCAAGCTCTATTCTCGCGTGAACTTTGCTGCTGAGACCTTGATCGGTGAGTGTCTGACGGAAACAGTCTCTTTTCTAGCTTTTTTGAGGCAAATGGCAGCAATATACAAATGATTTTGGATCATCTAGAGGTTTCTTCAAGTATAAAATGCGGTAACAATACGACATGCATACGTATGCACGCAATCATATTTTAGTAGAATTTATTGATTGAATTAGTTGCACCATAATCCGAAACAGTAGTAAACCAAATTATATTCCGATAATTATTTGAAGTAACTGAAAAGGTAACTTTCTTCGACAAAAGTATTTAATTAGTTTCAAATTAAATAATATGAACCATAGCAGTTAATGGTTTTGCTTTTTCATTATGCCGGGTAGGCATGGAATTTTCCCCAAAATTCAAAAGATTATAGAAACTTTGTTTTGAGGAGTTTACATTTTTTAATGGTCGAAGGTTGTGAAGTAAAACATTTCTGCCATTAATTAATTGCTTAAGGGTCAAACAATTCTCTCGTGGTAATCTCTTTGGTAGAGTTTGGCCACTGCCCAAAGGATCTCTTTCTTAAGAGCATGCCACGCTTCTGACCAACCTAAATTAACAATTAATCCAAGACGTGTGATTTTCTGGTAGAGGCGAAACCACATTAGGAAATACATTTTCTCCTTGCTCCAATTGCGTGAATCCTACACGCCACAGAGATGAGTATGAGGCGTAATGCCATCTTTCAAAACTAACTTTTCGGTGACTTTATTAGTTTCTGTGCCCGAAACTCCGCTAGTTTACTTTCGAAACATTCCAGGAACAGTCGGTCGCCATCTTTCACCGGAACTCTGCATCATACTTGTATAGTCTAACGGTTACATCACGGTTTTTATGGTTAATTGTAAATTTCTTCTTTATATAAGCAGGTCAGTCAGGAAATATATTAGTTATATGTATACTAGGCTCCCAACTTTCATTCATTGGTTTGGTGGTTTAAAGGTTTTTAATACAGTGAAGTTAATTCTCAAATATGCCTTCTTACTCCAGTTCTATTGTGGGTATCAATTTTGTTTTCAGTTTTTCACTGAATTTTACATTTGGATAAATAATTTTATCCGTCTTCCACCAATCGTCCATTCCACAGAGCTGACTTTTAAAGACTATTTTGTTAAAATAATAATGACATGGATGAAATCTTTCCAATTTTAGCAAAAAAATAGCGTAGCTATGTGTTATATATTGTGAGTCTTATATTAAAGGTGAATGTGAGATGTGTGTGAATGTGAAGGTGAGATTTACGTGATTATTGTCCGTCATATACGCTTTAAGAGTTTCATTAAGGAATGAATCCCTTCAACTAAAAAGTGTGGAATACCCAAGGAAGGAAATTCAATGTCATCTTCCGCCGAAATCGCAGTTTTTGTCGGTCATCATGTCTAATGAAGTCCTCAGAATTAGCACTTACCATTCCCATACAGTTCTTTGCCAAAAAATTATGCTTCATGACAAATGGAGTCTCAGCTTGAGATTTCAAAGAGAGAAATATATATACTTGGTGCTTCAACGTTACGCTATACATTTCCTCCTACTATTCCGTTCGTGAGGCTTGCCCGGAAATTTTTATTGACATCGATGATCGACATTTATTTTATGCGTATCCATGCACTTTCGTTATCTAGATTTTCGTCATTCCGTAGAGTCAATAACGATCTCTCATCGTGTCCTAATTGACTGAGAAACTAAACACTCAGTCACTTCAAAGGTGTAGTACTGTAAACTCGGGATACTTAATGGCACTGCCAAATCCCGCAAAAAATATGGGTAGTGCCGTGTACAAAAAGAGTGGGGGGAGAGTGCGTCAATGTATCTTGCCTGCAGATGAAAATGAGCGAACAAGCAGTGGAATTAACGCCAATGTTTGACTGTCCTTTGAATTTAGCTTCATAAATTACGAATAAACCTCATAAATTACCATTTGAGGATCGCTAATATTTGCTGCTGTATTTCAGAGCGTATGGACGTCAGTAGTTCGAAAAGTTCATCTTCAAATTAGAGTTTATGCTTGTATTTCAGCTAGATTAATTTAAGGGAATAAGTAAAACAGTTTCTGACGTAACTTGATGGAATATCTTCATACTGACTTTTAATAATCAAACCACTTTACTTTTCCACATAAACATAAGTTTATGTGGAAAAGTAAAGTGGTTTGATTATTAAAAGTCAGTAAGGGAATAAGTTTAGAGCGAGCAGATCGATTACGAGTTCTACGCTAAATATAACACAATTTTAAAAATAGGTTTTATTGATATCGTTTGCGTCAAGTTCAATCAAACCATTTCCGGAATGAAACATAGAAATATTATTCAAAATACATTCCGCAAATAGCTTTATTTGAATGATCTTTGGCATCATTCAAATGGTTTAATACGCTAATTCCTCATCGTTACGAAAAATTATTCACGCCGAAGGATGAGGAATGGAAATAATTACTCTTTTGCCGGACAAGTGTGCCAAAATAAAAATTACTGAACGTTTCTCACGTGATTTTGGAATAAAATATATTTTACATGATGTTGGAACTCTTCTACCAATGACAGATTAAACTCGAAGTGATGAAAGGTATTTCGGAATGCGTGATGAGGAGATGAAATATCGATTGAGGTGATTTTAAACAGTTGAAACAGAAACTGATGAAAGAACAATGAATAATTCCCCCATATTTTAATGAGCTAGCTACGTGATGTTGTCATTCGCCACGCTCGAAAGACTCTAGCTATTCTTGCATTACTGAATTTTCTAAAAACTGAGGATATTTTTACATTTCACAATGTTTTAACTTTGACGCATGTCCGAGGAACATTTTCCATTTGCTTTATATTCAACTCCCGTCGACTGAAATCGTAGCTTTATGTCATCAGCAGTATGAAGTAGTAATCAATCCTATAATTGGTTTTGCGCAACTCACCACACAATTTTTCCTTACCTCCAAGCAATCAATTAATAGAGACGGAATACTCCTTGTGTTTGACGTGCATGGTCTTGATTGTACCTCAATATTCCGCTTGACATAGGATTTTGTTGACATAAAGTATCTCACAATTGTATAAGGTATCTAGTTTTCCTCTGGCCGAAGTTTTATTTGAGGTTTATCGGGGATTTTTCATGCAATCCTCGACTTTAACACTCCGAATTATCATTTCTAATGGTTTTCTTCGTTTATATATGAAAATGTATGTGTTGCAGAATCGGGAGAAATTATCAAAAACAAATTATACATTTTTAATAAATAGGTTTGGAAGTTCAGTTTTAAGTTTAGAAAGTAAAGTTTCAGTTTAAGTTAGAAAGTATAGTACAAAGGTGCACAGTGTGTACATAAATATATTCATTATTATTACTAGGTTTTATTATCTAACGATTAAGGCAAGTAGGATGGATACAACTACAAAATGAATATTTTGTTTCTCCTAATAAAACCCAATCCAGCAACCTACTTTACATCAGTTCCCTCTTCATCTCTGTGTACCTATTTCCTCCCTTCATCCCGTCCAACATCCCTATCCTATTCCTAACCTTTCCTTGTTTGCCTAACATTCTCCCCTCTATCACAGTCTTCAACATCCCATCGCCAATCAATACGCCCTTCATCCATTTTTCTTGCCTCCATAGGATTTCTCTCGACAAACCCATCTCCTCACCCACCATCTCCAGTACTTCCTCATTTGTTTTCCTTTCGGTCCATTTCACCTTCTCCATTCTTCTCCACACCCACATTTCGAAAGCCTCGAATCTACGTCTATTCTCCTGCTTCAGCGACCACGTTTCCGCGCCGTACATAGCTACGTTTCATATCAGAGTTTTTACGAGTCTTTTCTTAACCTCCCTATTCAACGTCCCCGTCATCGACTTCCTCTCCCTTCAGAAAACCTCTTTGCCTAGGGCAATTCTCCTTCTTATGTCTGCAATACTTGGACCATTTTTGTCCAAAACACTTCTGACCTACGTAAACTGTTCCGCCCGCTCTAGTTTTTGCCCTTCTATTTCTATGTTAAGCTTAGCCTTTGTCTTTTTTGGAAAATCGCATAACCTTTGTTTTATTTATATTACAATATAAAAAATAAAAACAACTCTTCCTCTGATAAGCTACTAGGGATTTATATAATGATTATATAATTTGTTCAGTAAAATTAATCAGGCTTTGCTAGAGCAAGGTCCTCTTATGACTAAAATCACCTGACCCCTACATTTCGAAATTCAAGCTTAAAATGAGGAAACTGGTGTTATTATGTCAATAGCATATTAGTGTTTGCGAAATGAATAAGATTTTCTGCTATTTGGCAAAACAAGTTGAGTGATTATTTCCCTTGTTATATAATATTTGTCACCCAGTACGACCTTTTATCATGATTCACTGTATGCTGGAAGGATATTCGTTTACATGTACATCTTTCTTTCGTGCAATGAATCAATAGTTTAGTCTTAAAAATATAAAATTTAGCATTCATGGTATTAAATGTCAAAGGTATTTTTTCCTAATCTCTTTTTCTTTTCATTTGCTTTATTTTACCACTTCATATCACTTATTTTAATGAATAGTGGACAGAGATCTTAGACTTCGTCAAATCCTCTTAACCAGAAAACACATCGACCATTTCCCTAAAATAGCATAGTACAGCCCTGTATTCCCACCCAAAGAACTATTATTTTTTGGACGTCATACGCAGACCTGGCTTTCCGTGGAGCCGAGCGCGATCGAAACCACTCCGTGTCACCACAAATTAATACCGCTCTGCATTGAAGCGCACAACGTTCTCCATTCAAATCCGACTTGATCCTCAAATATGAGGGTGACATAGTCCCGCATTTTCAAATTCGGTATTTTGACGAGGCCACGGGAGCTTATTAAGGACGAGCAACCTTGAACCAACCTCACATTTAACAGTCTTAAATATAATTTGCTTACCTCATTTGCTATTCCTTAAACACTGAGCCACAAAACTATCAGAGTGCCTCCACTTTAACACGCGTGAAATGTCATTGCCATCTTTAAGACCCTTCACGAAATGATTTCCCCGCAGTAAGACCGGAGGGGATAGTTTTTCCTCCTCGAGGAGAGATGGGAGGGGGGGGAACCTTTCCCCCTCCACCTCTCTCCCTTGGATACGATTCAAATGTCAAGTTCAAAAACGAAGAAAAGGGACTCTTTATCCTTCCCGAAAGCCACCACTCCGACGGTCGGCCATCTTGAGAGCACATCCACTGAGTCCGGGGCAGGTCCGTCCGATTTGTGTGCATTGGAGGGTGGGAAGAGGGGACCCCCCCCGGTGTGTGTGTGTCCCCGGAGATAAGGAGGAAGGGGGAGGGGGAGTGGGGCGTTTGAGGGGGAAGAAGAAAGCAACAATGAGGCAATTAAACCACATCTCTCCTTTGTTCTCGACGACGAAAGCGCACTCGAAGCGGACGCCAGTAATTTAATCACTCTTTGAGTGCACAACAAAAGCTCTCTCTTGAGGAAGTAGTCGTGGTCTGGGTTTATTTTTGAGGGGCTGGGGGGTGGGATAAGAATAAAATGAGAAACGGCAGCACCTGACCTGGATATCCCTTGTGCATGGTGAGGAGGAGAGGATAATCCCCGCGAAGTGTGCCCGACTTACGTCACGAGTACTCCACCGCGATTATTTTCGTCTTGCCTCGCTCCCGCAGCTCGAGAATCCCTTATACGCGGAGGTTTTTACCGATATGAATTGCGCGCTCGACTCGCTCGAAAGCCTTAAAGACGTGGTGGTCACACGCCTCGGGTGGCTTTGTTTTTTTCTTCCCCCGCGGGGAGAGAGGATTCGGATGAAGTTGGGGGGGAAGGGGGTGGAAAGATGGCGAGGGAGAGGAAATGCTCAGGTAATTCTCTCGGGTCGACTCCCAGCTCGCTCACTCCGAGGATCGCTAGTTCGGAAAGGGGGTCGACGATTCGGATTTATTGGGGTGGAATTCCCTCCACGCACAACCCCCACCCCTCCCTCCTACCCCCAAAGCTCGTCTCCCCCCCCTCCTTCTATTTCCTCCCTTCTCCCCCCCACCACCACCACAACAATTCAACTCTCTCCCGCTTTTGGATCTCCGTCAGCGCTGGTGCGTCATTATCCTCGAGGCTCCCAAGTGACTATTATTTGGCTTAAAATCCAGCGAATTTATTCAGAACTGTTCCAACGGTTTCTGGACGGTGATTGTTTTCCTTCTTGACAGCGGCGTGCAGTGTCGTGCCTTTTGTTCACTCGGGTCTTATCTACTAATTCTTACTGTTCGCCTCTTGCGTCAGACGTTTTAAGCTGCTTATGAAGTAGATAGACTTTGTCCTTGTTGGCGACTAAACTCGGAATTCGATAAAAGGGTACTTAACTAATATTCTAATTATTTATAGAATTAAAACGCGGAACTTTTAATCTTCACTTATAAAAAGAAAAGGGAGTTTGTTTGTAGGTACTGGCGTTGTAAGTGTACATCAGTGGACGGGGACCAACTCAATGACACCTCAAAGCGAGTGATGGTATGTTTCTGTTCACTATCCTTTTTCATTTGGGCCAGAGATATCTGCTCGCAATTTTTTTATGCGCGCACAATGAGACATTTAAAAATAATTGCCACCCTTAAAATTGCGATATTTCACTATTCTTTAAGTCTTTCTCGAAACAGATGTCACGGGGATATTTTTTGGACGTAATATCTATTTTACTCCCCCCCTCCGATCTTTATGCATAAAAATCGCTATCATATGATCAATAGAAAATATAATGTTTTAAAATAGTTAGCGATTGATTACAACGCACTTGCCGGATTCTGAGGCTGCCGACAGACGGACAGTAATAATGCATTCAAAATGGGTCAATATTTTCTGCCTTAGATAAATTTTCGGAGCAATGTTTTTTGTTGCTTTAATGTGACTAAGGGTCGCCAGACTTGACTTGGAGATTGGAACAGTCACTTGACCGAGAGAACATTTACATTTGAATCTTGGAAAGACAATCAAAACTTCTGATTGGATTCATGTTTAATACTTAATGGCGAAGTTTTCTAGCTTTGCGGCACATAACAACTCGTTTTTACATCTTTTCTATTGCTCTGGACTATTCTACTGTTCTAACAAATGTAAATTTACGCCTAATGTACATCTCTATTTCTAGTTGCAGATTAATAGATTTTTATAGCTCATCCTAGTGTAGGTTAAGAGATAATGCTTCTCTATAAACCAGCAAATGTCAATTATCAAATAAGATACTTTTCGAGTAATTACTCGAACTGGCTAACGTGTGTGTACCCAGGAAACTGGCTTCGTCAATTATTAATTAGAGGCTGCCTTAACGATAGATAAGTCCCACTGGTAAAAAGCAAACAAGTTGTCAATTTACTTAATGCTACAAAAGCAGGCAAATTGGATTTCCATAAGTTTAGAGAAATTTTTCCCTGCAGTTTGGTTTGAATGTAATGAAATCGTCTTCAAACTGTATAGTTTGAGGCTTAACTCGAGTGAAAAACCTCCATATTGGAGAGAAATGATTACAAACTACAATTTTCGATGCAGCATCTAGACTATAGTGAAAATCACAATTGTTAATTATCATTTCTCTCCAAAATCTTTTTCAAATTTATGCTGAGAGTAATCTGAAAAAAAAGAATTATTTAAGGTCAGATGTCATTATTTGGTGCAACGCCCAAGTCGAAAAAATACGATGTCGGATGATGTAAATATTCGTACTCTCCCCATTGCAGAAATAATTTTTAAAACCATTAAGGTTTCGCTCTCTAATACTTCAAATCCCTTTTATTGGGCACCAATGGTCATATAACATACCCAGATAAAGGAGATCTTGCGACGGAACTACACTCAACATCAGCGAAAGAATGTGTGCGTGAACGCGGTTTTAAATCACTTTTATGGCGGGCATCAAGCGATGCTGGCAAGGGGGGGTGGTTTAGGGGGGTGTGACTCACGTGAGACTTCCTGCTCATTTCTATCTCGCCCCTCCGTGCCCTTTCACGAGGCGTCAGCGTGTCTCTAAGTGCCTACGCCTTCCGCCGCACCCTCTCGGCCTTCTCTCGCTCATCATCACCGCGCCCTTCCCCCCTTCTTCCCTCTCTCCACGGGAAGATCGGCCAACCAATCGGCTCGTCTCGCCGAGACTTCTCACCTTAGGACCGTCGCACGGAAGGAAGGGAATATGCCAAGGAGCAAGTGTTGTCGCATCGCGATTTGCTTACTCCATAATTATGGAGAAGTTAGTGGGTGAATGAATTTGAAATGGCTCCCGGCAACCAGATCAAGCGGATTAAGAGATGATTTGGAAGGAGGATTCTTCTCAAAGAACACAGAGCGTGCCAGGCCGTTGTTAAACGCCTATCGAAACTGGAGATCCTGGTTGAATATCTGGCGACTGTAGACACTCCGAGCTTCCCCTATGGTTTACAATTAATAAACAGTAATAGTTTTTACAACAATGAAATATGGTTTCGGAAGTTGCAAAGCATGCGAATGAAACAGTAAGTGCTTATCATTAAATATGCACTAGTAATTGATTCCACGGGAATAAAATCAAAATTCACATTTTCTGCAGACTCGAATGTATTTAGTTTCATTATATCTACTCATTACCCCGCAAACCGCCGCAAGGGCGTGTGGCGGGGGGTGTTAGGGCACGAACCGTAATTAAGAAAGAAAAAAACCGCATGCAGAAGCCACAAATTTGTAGTCCACAAACCAAACATTTTAAACATTCATGCAAAAACACTTTCACCCCACACACATGAAAACTCACAAACTACCAACAAACATACAAATGCACCTATATTTAAACCTAATATCTTTCAATTTTTAGTTTTGTTCCGACTTGCAAATTAAATGATTTTAATATTTCTAAAGGGACTTCGGTTTCTTACTGTTATGATTTCTGATTGTTCTGAGGAAGAATGAGTATTTGAATATATCTGTGTTGGAATCTATCTCCCTTATTTTATCATTGTGGTCTGATCTACCTAAGTAGTGTGGAGCCATTATAATTCCTTTAGTGTCATCGTTAAACTCGTTTGTTCTGAATCTGTCTACAAGTCATAAGTCTCGCTTGTTATCTTCGTATTTCAAGGGGCTCCCAGCCAAAATCTTCTAAGAGACCTCTTACACTTGTGTTCTTATTATAAACATTTAAACGAATCTGGCGGATTTTCTCTGAACTTTATCGAATTCTTTTCGCCAGATTTTCTCGTTAGGTAATGAATCCCACAGAAAAGCCTTAATTCATCTTCTCTGGTGGGGCGAGGGTGGAGAAATGCTATCAATGTGCTCGGGGAATTACTATATATTTGTGTATATATATAAAGTTATTCTCAGGATCATCAACAAAAGGATAGAGAGTAAGGCAAATGATTACTTAGGGGATGATCAGTTTGGGTTCAGGAAAGGAAGAGGTACGCGTGATGCCATTGCAGTAATGAGATCACTAGTCGAGAAGAATATAGAATACAATCAGGACGTTTTTGCCTGTTTTGTAGATTTCGAAAAAGCGTTTGATAGAGTGAATTGGGAAAAATTAATGCGTGCATTGCAGAAAATAGGAATGGATTGGAGGGACAGGAGACTGATCCGCAACCTGTATATGTCTCAGACTGCTCAGGTGCGAGTGGGGAACGGAGAGTCCGGATGGGCAGTGTTAGGAAGAGGGGTAAGGTAGGGTTGCCCATTGTCACCGGTGCTGTTCAACGTGTATGTGGAGGAAATGATTAAAGAGGCAGGGGAAGAACTGGAGGTAGGAATGAAAGTCGGAGGGGAATTCGTAAAATCGGTTAGGTTTGCTGATGACCAAGCATTAGTTGCTCAGTCAGCCAAGGGGTTGCAAGCATTGTTGAGTGAATTGGAGGTTCAGTGCGATAAATATGGGATGAGAATCAATATTAATAAAACAAAGGTTATGCGATTTTCCAGAAAGAAAAAGGCTAAGCTAAATATTAAAATAGGCGGGGAAAAAATAGAGCAGGTAGAACAGTTTACATATCTCGGAAGTGTTTTGGACCAATACGGTCAAAGTGGTAGGGACGTAAGGAGAAGAATTGCGCTAGGCAAGGAGGCTTTCTCAAGGAGGAGGGAGTTGATGACGGAGACGTTGAGTAGGGATGTTAAGACAAGACTCGTAAAAACTCTGATATGGAGTGCGGCGCGGAAACGTGGTCACTGAAGCAGGAGGATAGACGTAGATTGGAGGCTTTTGAAATGTGGGTGTGGAGAAGAATGGAGAAGGTGAAATGGACCGAAATGAAAACAAATGAGGAAGTACTAGAAATGGTGGGGGAGGAGAGGGGTTTGTTGAGAGAAATCCTATGGAGGCAGGAAAAATGGATTAAAGGCGTATTGAGCGGTAGTGGAATGTTGAAGAGGGTAATAGAGGGGAGAATGTTGGGCAAGCGAGGTAAGGGTAGGAACAGGATAGGGATGTTGGACGGGATGAAGGGAGGAAAGAAGTACACCGAGATGAAGAGTGACCTGATTAGATTAGTTTGCTAGGTGGGGAGTCACAAAATGTTTATTTGATAGTTGTGTCCATCCAAAAACCTACCTTAACCGGTAGATTACCTAATAATATATATATATATATATACTAAATATATATATATAATAAATACAAAATATTTATTTGATAGTTGTGTCCATCCAAAAACCAACCCTAACCGGTAGATTACCTAATAATAATAATATATATATGCTATAAATTTGCTTGATAAATGACGGCGAAAATATGACCAAACTGACATCAGATTGCCGTAAGTGACATACTAAACTTGACAGGGGTTCAACATGCCTGCTAACTTTTCTTACATTATCTTCCATTACTCATACGAGTCCAACAAAATGTACTACTGTATCCATAATTAAAGTAAAAATTAAATTATGCGGTAATTTTTCATTTTTCAACATAACTGTACCGCGCTCTCTAATAAATGTAGGGGAAAAGGCGGAACCCTTATTCGCAATAAATGCCGTTGCAGGAAAGAGCGGGTATTTTTTATTTCTATATTATTTGAGAATGCATGAACAGATGGATTCCTTTTCTGGATGCGGTGTTGCAATTTAATATGCCCAGTGTAGCCAACGCTTAGTCATTTTTAAGTCACATTACTTTGTCCAAGATGTAATTCGTTCTGTGTTTGTGTGAGCATATGCATTCTAATCCCACCTTCCTCTTTCCCATTAGGTTGTCTCCGAAGAGCGGCGTGGCGGCAGCGGATGGATGTTCCTGCGGCAATTTAAAATGTGAGTGACGCTTTGATTTTTTTCCCGACTCCCTTTGTCGCGTGCGGGAGAATCCTGAGGGGACGGCCATTACGGCCGTGACGAGGGGACCCGCGTTGCTCGGGGTAAAAAGCTTCGTGGCAAAAAGATTGCTCAACGTATAACAAATTAGCGGACTGTTTCCAAATTGGACAGCACGTCCCGGGACGACAACGCTCCCCGGTAAGGAACGAATGTTATTCCGTCCTTTTTTTTTGCGAAACGCAGAAATTTCAGTTTCGCGAGCACTCTACGAAATAAAAAGAAGAAAATGCAGAGGTGTAGTGGTGGAGATTTAGCGGAATTTTTACCGCTGGATCTTTCTTTTTTTTATCCTCTCGCGAGGAATGCGGTACCTATTTTGCTTAAAGATAAGGCACCCACGGAGTTCTCCGTTGCTAATTTGCCGCGGGAAGGAATTTTTTTGAAGACAAGAGATACGCCCGAGTGCTTTTGTCTTTGTGCGTCTCACAGATGATTAGTTCCATTACCCAATCGGTCATGCGTTGAAGTTCTTAGAAACTTGTATATTGTTGGTAAAAACTATTTATCTAATGATGTCTCCGTCCATCAACACACTTTTTTTAGGACATTCGCCTCGATTTACAGACCTCGGGTTTGGTATGAAGACTGAAAACCAGGTTAAACTTACCGAATAAGTAGTTTGTGCTCATTTTACGCTATTTTTCCATTTTATATACTACGTAAGTGAAATTCCATACAAGATATATCCTAGAAAAATAATAATTTATGGAAGGATAATAATAAGCTCAGCGGTGGCAAAACTATTTTCACGTATTAAATTTCAGTTGGGAGCGTGAATTAATATTATATAATATGTGTTACTGCGCGAATATCTGAAATATCTTACGTGAAAATTGGCTTCGTTTTATGACCTTTTTACACCTATACGAAGTTAAGAATGTTTAACTTCCTGATGGGCTAATGACCTAAAACACTGGCTGCTAGTGTTGCAATGAGTAAATTATTTGCAGGAATAGATTAACGGGATTTTGTTTCCGTTGATTCCTATTTATCCGTAATGCGGCATATATTAAGGTGTCTCTCCAAATTCGGAGCTCTTTCAGTTAGCAAAATTATGGAATTATCAATTAATATGGAGATTTGAAAAGTGGCAGAGTGAAATAATGCGCTTAGGTAAAACTATGGATGAAATGAAAATTGAACGTAACAAATGGATGGATTAGTGAGTCAAAGAATCATCTACGTACTCCATGTGAATTGAAATAAATAACCACACACGAGATTCGATGCATATTTTTTATAAAATAACGTTGTGTCTCATCTTCACCATAAAAATAAGAAAAATGTAATTAGAGAATTATATTTTCGAAGAAAAAGAAATTTCAAAGGATAGAAGAGAGGGACTTGACGATTATAGTCGCAGATAATCACAATTACAATCTTCAAAATTTCGATTAACATTTTGTAAAATCGCATTGGAAACCGCAGAGAATTATTTTTAATAGTGGAACATTCAAGAAATATCACGGTGCGACAGACAACACGTCAGTAATCATGTGTGACCTCTATACTGCCCAGGGCTGTTGCATTAATGTATTTCTTTAAACACCAATTGCATGAACGTAACCGTTTCAGGTTTATTTTTGTGGGATTCCTTCATGATGAGGGAAAAAAAAGAAACTTTACACTTCCACAATAAAGCTTTTACTTTATTGTAGAAGTGTAAAGTTTCTTTCTTACCCTACCCTATTGCATGATTGGCAAGTGGAAGAACGCATTCTATCGTTTTTTTTAAATAGTAATTATGTTGGAAGAATTTAAATGTACGTCATCATTTTGTTAGCTAATATATGAAGATAGAGATGCAGATGGAAAACTACAGAAAACTCATACCTAGTAGTAATAGTTTTTGTGGGAGGCGACCGACAGCTGAGGTCATTTGCGCCATTAGGGATGGATGGGAAAGGAAGGGTGGAGAGAAATTCGGCGTCGGCATTAGTCTACTCTTGTCGAAAGGCACCAAGGGATCCGCAGCTTAACGTCCCATCCGACGGACGGCGTACTCACTCAAAGTGCTCTCCTCAAAGTGCCTCAAGTAAGGATCGGGATTCCACTGAAAAATGTCTGCTACCTTTAGGATTCGACCCCGGGTCCTCTGGGTGGAAAGACACCTCAAACCTCTTTACAAAGACGTTTGAGTTGTCGTTTGCACTTTAATTAAGACTCGTAATTATGGTATATTTTTTAATTGGAAATCGGAGGTACAAGTGATAAAGTATCTCATATAAAGTGGTCGTATTTTTCGAAATAAACAAGAAACGATTTTAGAATGCAATTTATTCAATTCAGAAGGCAGTTAACATTATAAAGTAGTATATTCAAGCGTGTTTCTAGTTATTTTCGAAGGCCAAATATTCTATATGACATCGCAGTCATGAATTATTTTTAAAGTTACAACACTAATACAGTCACTTCAGTAAATAATAGCTAGACAAACGGCAGAATGTAAAAAGTCAATGGATATGAATTTCCTTTGCCGTTGTGTCAATATATTTGGTAAGAATATAATATACTAAATTGACGATGAAATTTTAATACGATAGTTTATCTTAAGAAATATTTCATTTTGAATTGACTGATGTATTTTACCATCACTATCTAATTAGTCTACGCCATTAAGTCATTTTAGCCCTTTAGTGTTTGCAAGGAAAAGAAGGGGCAAATTCTGGGAAAATAGCACGGTCTGTCGCGCCTCGTGAGGCCTTTAGGTTCGTCAAAATTCGTTCGTCATGAAAATATGTGGTGAAAGCCATCTATGTCCACAATGTAGCGCAACTCTATCAAATAATAATTTCCGGAATTCTATCTTTATACTCTCTTTCCAACCGAGCTAAGAAACTTAAATTTGGCCCAACTTACGTATGTACTCTTTTCTTTCCTTTGACTTTTTCCATCGAGTGGTATACAATATGAATTGCCATTTCGCCCAAGCGTCATTCACTATGTTATAATCATTAGCGAATACTATTGAGGGCAAATCCACATTAAAAATATTCAAAATACTTTTAATCAACTAAAAAGTTTTAGTCGAATTAATTTATTATTTTTCCCAATCCTAACAACCTAAAAAAAATACAAAGGTGAACAGCTCCCTTGATTTTCAAAATACTTTCTATGTGAACTGACGACCACAAGGCATTCTGTGCACGTAGGTCGTATAAATAGCTTTTGATATATACAATAATTTCACGTTTATTTGCCAACTAAAATAATTCCTAACATTCTTCATCCCAGGGGATCTTAAGGAGGTCCATTAGTCACAAGCTGCTTTTCGGGACACATTTCGACCGTCCATCTTACCGCATGTGAAGCTTTGCCATATTTTCTCAACCACCCCCCTCGCCTCTTGTGTTACGTGACCTTTGCCACTTAGCTTCCTCGAAGATCTTCTTCCTCTCTTTTTCCGATCTAATCTAACATTTCTTTATTCCTCTTCCTATCCAGCTTATTAACTTTATCATCCCCTTCTGCCTACTTCGACTTTTCCCCAAAAGTTCCTTTCTTCAACAAACATATCTAACACTTATTTGTTTGTTCTTCTCCCTGTCCAACTTATTTCCTTCATCCTTTTCCACGCTAACATCTCAAAAGCCTCCAATCAACGTTCATCCCCTTCCATCTAGGGCCTAATTTCGGTACCTTGCGGAAAACCATGTTCTCCTCGCCAAAGTCTTCCAATAGTAGATTTAAAAAAAAATAGGAAATGGTAATTATTTATTTTCGACATCTGGACCTCCTCCCCCCACCCCCAAGTTCCCCTTCACCCCCTCTGTGTGTCTATTCGTCAATTCCCTCCCCTTTATAATTGCTTCTTTTATCATGCCGACGACATCCAAAATTACACTTCGATCATCCCTTTAGAGGAGTCTTCTCCCATCAACGCTCAAACTCGGAGCGACGGAAACCCATCTCATTTATGCAATTAAGTTTCCTTCGAAAAAATAATCAACCACCCTCGTTTCCCTTTCCGAAAGGGCCGAATCCATTTCCGCCCTTTGCGCCGGGCGTCGCGAGGCCGAGGATTCCCGAAATTTCCATCTCCGGGGGCAAGCGCACGCGCGCGCCCTCTCCTACCCTCCCATCTCCCAAATCTCCCCCCTCCTCCTTCGTCATACATAAGTTTGTAATCTCTTTATCGCCAATCGGCTCGAGGAATCTTGACGCGTGTCTTGTGGGGGAGGACGTCTTGCTCCTCTCTCTCTCTCTCCGCGTGTTCGTGTGTGTGTGTGTGTGTGGCCGAAGTTGTAATCCCTTTCCCGCGTCGTCGCCAGGGAATCCCTCGAGAAAGGCGAGGGAGGGTTTTGGGCCAGGGATGGATGGGGTACCCTACCACCCCTCTTTCCCTCCCCCTCCAGGGGGTTCCGAGGGAGAGTGTCGGAGGTTTGCGTGTGCCTCGTCTGGCGTAAGAAATGGGCGAGGGCACGGAAGAGGATTAGTGAGGCCGTGTGGGTGGAGTTGGCTGGCTGAGAAGTCGTCGCTTCATAATTTGGTCGGCGCCGACCAAATGACTCTCTCTCTCTCACGGGACGTCGGCGTGGCAAAACGAGGAGTCGCGCCTTGAACCGCGATGGCGTGTCGGATACAGCGATCGACCGTCGTCGCTAAGAGTGGTGGCTTAGGTGATAGGGCTGGAGGGGGGGAAACGGATGTTAGACTGCCGAGGAAACACGCAAATCTGAACTGGACAGAGTTTTGATGCAATAATTCTTCCACGTTTCTTGATTAATATTCTTATTTTCACATATTTCTTCCAGTACAAGTGGAGGATAAAGTTTTCAGAAAAGAGAAAATGTTTTGGAATCCATCTTTTTTATTAGACTATCTTTAAGATTTATGAAAGGTGAATTTTATCGGCATGCACCGTCTGTTTACATTGGATGATATTATTTATTAGTCTATGCAGTCACTGTCTGAGTTGTTGTGGCGTAAAAAAACATTAAATTGGCATGGAAGCTAAATGTTCAGTGTGCGTCACAGAATTATAATTTAATATAGATTTTGGAGAGACGGAACGGGTATTCCAGACGCATTATTCATGGGAGAACTGTATAAAGTAGCTTCTGTGGAGAGTAGAAGAATCAGAGGGCAAGTGGAAGGAGGAAAGAGTGTATAGCAGGGACTGAAGACTGAGAAAAAGAATAGGGGAGAGGTCGGAGGAGTGCTAGACTAGAAGATATTATATTAAACCATGTAGTTTGGGATGAACAATCCAATGCTAGGGTTTCCGGTACCTCAAACTCATTAAGTCTTCGTGATCTGCATGAAATGGCATCGGTAGGGAAACATAGTAGTCATCCTCGACAATCTGAATGGACCAAAGCATCTACCACCGCCCCCTTATATTAATTTCGAAATTTCACGGATCTCGACGATATGTTTGGGTGCTGGGGGGCAAATACCCTACCTTACCCCCACCCTGTTTACGTCACTGCTCGCGAATGCATTTTCCTTATGTGCGAAACAATCCCAGAGCTTCAAACAGTTCCTCCTGTCGGTCCATCTTCCTTCTGCATTATTCGCTGGGTGGTCGCCAATTAAATAATGTCTTCTGCTACTTTAGGTAATTTTATTTCCTTATTAAGGGGCTGTAAAGTCCATCCTCGACCATCTAAATACGAGCCACCACCACATGACCAACGGAGAGTTGGGTTTTCTAAGTAAGGGTACTCCTCACCACTTTCTAAGCCCTGCGTTGGGAAATTCATGCATCAGAGGAGGGTGATGCGCGTTTCCCTTCTCCTGTGTCGTCTGCGGTTGACTCAAAAGGTCTCAGAAGTCCTCAGAGAATCACACAACTTGCGTTAAGTAGAGGTGTCAAGACGCGTCACCTGGGAATGAACCGGCAGTAGTCACGCGCTGACCTCATCGGCCTCGCTGGCCTCTGAGGTGCAGAATCTTCCTGGTACACATTAACACCAAATATAACATAAACATTAGCTAATTAATTTAATTAATTAATAATAATGTTTGTTCATCGTGAGTAATCTGAAAAATGTTTAAGACTTACGTTTGGTTGTGTGGTTCAAAACAATCTTGAGAAATGTGATGTTCTTAGGCCAATAAATTCTCCCCGTATATAATAACACTTCTTAAAGACCTAGCATATTGTGACGAATACGGTAATGAAAATGCATTAATATGTTTCTTTACTAATATACATTTACTTTTTTCTTTACTATATACTTATTTATTTTATTTTAAAACATACTGCGGAAGCGCCAATTTACAGTTAAAAATATAACAAAGATGAAAGAGGACAATAACAACAATCATAACAATAACAACGAGAACCGAGCATGGACCAGGGAAAAATTTAATTTGATGAAAGGTGGGATAAAGAAGCTTGGGTGGTGAAATTGTTTCATGATAAATTAAAAGGATCGTCAGTGTGAGGGAGTGAATTTAGAAGGGAGGAGAGGCGAAATAAAGGTGAGCGCTTGGTGAGAGATATCCTAGCAATAGGCAGGCATGGAGTAGGGAGTATATAACCTATACAATCATATATATATATATATATATATATATATGCATAACGACTTTATTGGGGCGAGATTGAGACTTCATAGAACCTTTTTCCACCTAACCTCATAATTCTATTAGGGTACTCCAGATGAATCAGCCACGTTTCTTCCAAAACATTCCTTGAATAACAGCAGGAAGTAATAGTGTCTCTTCCCGTTATATTGCATAATTCATTTTTCACTTTAAATAACGATAATCAGTAAACTAAATATTCGTGAATGTACCATCTCATATAATCATGGAAAATATTTCCTTTCCTTGGGTAGCCTCTTATATTCTACTCCGTTTGCTACATTCACGTTCATTATGCAAAACAATAGATCAAGTAGTTAGGTTAATCGAGTGTAATTCATCGCGATGCTATTTTGCGTCAATTTGCCACTGGCTGTTTCTTGGGTAGCGTCGCGTTGCGATGTGTTTCAAGACATTTAGGATGGATATTTTACAGATATTTACAAAAAAATTAAACCATACTATTGCACTCGTAGTCAGTCTTAATGCATATGCGATGAATAGTAGAACTGCTCAAAATATTTCCAACTTCATTACTTTAACGGTGAACTTCATTATGTGAAGTTGTAGTAAAGCCCTCTCTTCAGTTAGTAAACAAACCAATTGGTTTATTTTTTAGATTGAAAATGAGGAAATCGATAAAATAGTTTCCGCGAGCAAACTTATACTCGCCGTTCACCTATTTAGGCGGGAAAATAATTATTTTTTCTTCCCCTAATAAAAAATGATTTCTATTCAGTTAAATTTACTCGTGCTAAGATTCAAAAAATTTTTGTCATTTTCCCTAAAAATTCTAATTTCAAATCATGATGACTGAAGTCGGAATTTTATATCGTGCATACACATCATAGGGGGATATTGAAGTCCATTTGTTAGACCTCTTGGCTACTGACCGTAAGTACCGGGTACGATTCCGGGTGACGCCTTTGGGCATCTTCAGCTTCACCCAAGCCGTGTGATTTTTCGGTTAGCCGTTCTTCCTGGGAAATCATCACTGGGATAATTTTCCAGAAAGACCCCCCTACCCTGGTGTGTCAATTCCACACTCCTCCCCGCCCGGCAAACAAACTATCTCGTTGATAACTCTGGCTCTACACACCGCCGATTGGTATACGTATAATGGAGAAAGTTTTCAACACTTGCTATAAGCGCCTAAAATTGTGCCGGTACAAGCGTGAAAATCATGAAGTAAATCGTTTACTCGTCTAGAATGCTGTTCTCTCTTCTATATATGAAGGGATAAAGAGGGAAACAGAGGAAAAATATCAGATATAGACGTATTATAGATGTAGCGAACCAAGTGACCTCAGCGGATCGTGGAAATTGCTCACTCAATGATAAACCTAATTTCCAAAAACATCATTAAAGCCTAATCAAAAATAGAAGTGGAGCGTAAACTTTGGTACACTTAAGTGTGAAAAATCTGTCTTTCTTGACTCAAACAAGACGAAGCGAGCAGTAGGAGAGTAAGGAAAGCCTCGGAAAAAATTCTGTATAAACTTATTTGTAAAATATGTGGCATATATTTTTGCATTAAAAATGCGGCGAGATGGTATGATTATAAGACGGCTTAATTAGAAGCATCACCAAATGTTTCAATTCACGCTAACGCTACAAATGTAAAACGAAATGAAAATATTGCCACGTGGATTCTGACGTTATTTCCACTAGCATCGTGTTTGTATTTGAAGCTCTTGAAACGCAATATTACTTTTTATGTGGAAAATAATGAATCCTTTATTTCCGTATACTGCATAAAGTGAGGGTTTTTTTATACTAATAAGTGGTTGTAGAATCCCCTGAACATTTTACGTCAACGTGATTTTTCCAATAATTAGCTCTCAAAATGAACTAGGTCACTTTGTATATTTCATATATCCTTGGGAATAAAACTGATAACGCATGCGGCCTTTGACAACTCTAGTTTTCAGATCCGTCGTATCCCTATATTCTTATTTCAATATTCCGAAAAATTCCTAGCAAGTACTTTGACCATGAATATATTCACGAAGTTAGTAACTATGAGAGGCATTCGGCGCAACGTGTAATTTGAAATAGACGAGTCTTTACACTAGATAGCAAAGTTCACAGTTGAAGAGATTTAATTCCCAATCGAGAGAAAGCCCCAGTTTTTCCACCGGGAATTGGAAATCGCCGGCCCCAAACAGAGATAAAGACTCAAGTTTAACATGTATGGACTAATCTCCTTGTTCTTTTGAAGGGGCAGATTGCATCAAAGGAATCCGTAATTTGATTAACCTCTCCGCAGAGTTTCAAATCGCAGATTTATGGATATCTTAAAGGAGTTTTCAGTAAAAGTATAAACGATCTGGAACTTTGGAGAGTTATAAAAAAAATATTCACGGGATTTCTATGAAAATGGTACGCGACAAAGGTTTCCGCCAAAGTTTGTATCAAGAGTCTTTTTCTCTTTGCCGTAACGTCCTCCATTCAGAAAATCGCAATGGGAGACTTTTTTCTCTCGGGAATGTTTTTAATAATCTCGTACTGAATGGGTTAGGAATCAGAAAATTAATTAGCGTCACAATGGATGAAATAATGGATTCACTCGTCACTCGCTCCGCCATATATCCGCTTCGCCCTGCACAAAGGCCTCCTTGGATAAGCGACGGTAATGCCTGTATGTCAAATAAGCTGGATGGGGAAGGAAATAAGAAAAAAATATACTTCGTGATTATAAGTCTTTTCTTTTAGTCCAGAAAAGGATCGAGGCAATTAAATCAAAATCATTTATCTTGAAAAAGCCTGTTGCTTATTTGGAAATCTTTAACTCTACAGCTCCGGCATAAA
The DNA here is from genome assembly GCA_037158775.1 of Hetaerina titia. Lineage (NCBI taxonomy): Eukaryota > Metazoa > Arthropoda > Insecta > Odonata > Calopterygidae > Hetaerina > Hetaerina titia. The sequence continues at coordinate 74,239,674 of CM073778.1, read as the reverse complement.
AGGTAAATTTCGTTGATGAAAAAAATGTGAATACTCAGTTTAAGATTTCATTACATTAACTTCCGATGGAACATTGATGAACATTTTTGCTTTTGAAGCCTTGGTTCCTTAACGCATGATAAAATTATTGATTTTTCTCCTGCAGCCAAAATTAATTATTCCCCATTAAGATTAACTTTGATATCACGCATTTCCTCTTTTGACCTAATCTGAATTCAAAAAATTACTTAAAGATGTTATATTTTCGACGAATCATTAATGATCTCATCCGTATTTCTTTCTATAGTTATTTATTTGGCAATTAAGTAAGTCTAAAAAATTGGACTGAAGGAGATTTTCAACAAGCCTATAACAACACTGTGCGATAGAATGAAGGCTTGGATACGATAGATATAGGATAGGATAGATGGTATGAATTAAGATAAGTGGAGTTTCTTCCATTGGTTTTTAAGTAAAGATTCAGTTGGAGTTCGAAAACAGAAATTTGTTTTCTATCTAGCATTGAGATAAATCCTTTAAGCCAAGCATTACAATTCATGCGGACCCCAGCGTCAGAGTCGTATTACATTGGTACTTGTCACTGAGAATTTTAAATTTAACTTATATTGGAAAATCATTTTTTTTACTTCTAAGTTGTTTGGAGATATTTGATGCCGTAAATATTATCGATTTCGTGTATACAACCCTTTATTGCCAAAATTATTCAAGCTGCTGAAAAATTCGTCAAATATATTTTCGTAAAGCTGAACAAATAAAACCGGCCTCTTTTATCTTGTAAAAGCCAGACTCGTATGCAGCTCCTTTAAAGAAAACATTTATAAAAAATTCTTACTAACATTGAATTACCTTACGTACTCATGTATTGGTTGATCCCTATCCTCGAATTTTAGCTAAAAATTTCTATTTTTTTGCATCTCGTGTTCAAGACAGTTGTAGATGTACAAGCCTTGTTGTTCTCGTAAGTAAAAAAATGCTCCTAATTTAATTTCAGTGAAATTATGATAATTATGAAGAGTGATTTTTTAAAAATACAAATATTCTCATAACTAGGACAAATAGAAATGTAACATAACCCTTTGAACTTTAGTTATCAATTAATCGATTCAGGCGTAACTTTTTGGAATTGTTCCATAATGAATAATTTCAAAATAAAACATTTTTAATCCACATGAAAATCTTGTCGATTAATAATAATCTTGTGATAATAATAATCTATAATATTATTAAATCTTTTCATAATAATCACGGTAATCATCAAGTTGTTAATAATATCGATCTTGATGTAAATTTAACAATGTCGATATGTATATCGGTTTTGTCAATCTATGGGCAGTGTCGATTATTATCATTGGTAGTGTGATTTTAAGTGCGTTTTGCAATACATCGTCAGTGCCGCGAATACTGCCCAAATGGTACTGCTACAATTGTTTGCTATTACCGCTTTCCTGCAACAAACAGGTGGTAGTAGATTTTTCGAATTGCAGTCATAACTGTTTTGCTTTACTACATTGTGTCAGTGATAGTGAATTCCGTAATTATGTATTGTAGAAGTTGAAATTGTATCAAAAAGTAACATGTTGTTTTAGCTTACCATAAATACGAGTACCTCTTACCTCTTTCGAGTCTTCATTTCTTCATTGAAATTTTGTATTTAAAGTTTGAACTATACGTGATCATATAGGTTATGTCAATTTTCTAATATTCCTTTGAAGCTAAACCTTGTTCATGTTTAATCAAATTTCCATAATCCTATTTTTTCAATGAGGAATTTTTTATTAACACCAGTGTACGTGGAAATGGGTATTTTGAATTGAATTAAAATTTGAAAAATGTTGGTTTAGTATTAGGATGCAGATTCCGTGGAGTCTTTATAAATAGTAGGTTCTATGAAATGAAAAATGATTGAAGTTACCGGAACATAATAAACATATTTACTTTATTTTCTAGTCTTTTAACAATTTCAAATGGGTGTTATTTTATTGTACTTTTAATTATTTTTATAATGGGAACCTGATGTCATTGGCCAAAAAATGCTGTTTTATAAATATCGTTAAATAAATTATAAAACTTTAAAACGCGCAAGTTTTCCAAATATTGTTTTATCTCTTGGCTGTTCTGGACTGCAAAAAGAGTACTATAGAAATTAACGTCTCTGGCCTTCCCAGTTTGCACTCAACGTTGGGACGACTATGTAATAAGAATAATGATAAAGAAGTCGCAGCAACGTACTTTTACTTTGTGGAATTCATTTTTTTAAAGCTTTTTTCTTTCCCTTTTACGGATATCTCTCACACTGGCACTCAGTCGCATTCGAATGCGCAACCAATCACCGGGAAAATGATTGAATTCTTGAAAGGAGAGAATTCGGTTCACTGAACGCAACTCGCGTGTTCAGTGTAATGAGTTGCGAGTGTTTTCGAGGAGAGGTGGGTGGGATAAAGGACACAATACCACTCTTAAGGGTCTAAGAGTGAAGCGAAGTGAGGGAAATATGAGGAAAAAGGTAAAAAAGTAATTGAAAGATTTATCTTAAAAGACCATGACAAAATAAGTTAGCATAGTAAACGTTAATGACGTTCTGATTGTAGAGTAGTACCACTATAAATCTCATAATACTGTAAAGCCGAACTACGTTAAATTTCGCCATGGGGAATACTAGAAGTAGATTTAGAGCAGTTATTTTCACCTAATGATATAGTTTTATGTCATTTTATGTACATTGCAGTTTACCTATTGCTCATAGCAAAGTTTTGATACCTCGTGAAACGAGAAGAAAATAGTGTTTATATGTCTTACGTGAATAAATGAAACAATGAATGGAAATGAAAAGCAAAGTACTGAAGGGTGGCAATTTATAATGGTGCACTGTTTCATCTGTCAATTTTAGTTATTGTTTTAATTAGCAGAGATGCAATAATCTCTTTAAAAAGCATAATTTCTGCTTTTGAAGTCCCATATAATTTTAATAAAAGAGTACATTTCCCTCCTACATTGTTCCGAGTTGTAGGTAACAAGCTGTCAAAGGATAATGCTAATTGTCTTATTTGCGGAAATTCCATCACTGAAAAACGTATCGGAAATTGCATCCCGAGTTATTTCAGGTTCATTTATGTGTTTTAATTCCAGCAGTTAATGAGTAAGGTGAATAGACAGCTTGCTATAAAATGTTGATTTTTAATTTTATTTTCAGCTTAATTTTTCAATTAAGGGATGGCAAATGAGGAATTAAATCAACGACCATACTGTATTGTAGCGGTATACATATTGAAAGAATTCAAAATATTTTTATCTTTACTTTTATTGAATGATATGAAAAAAATGCTCTCTTTCCCAGTGATTAAAATCGAATTAAAATTCCTCTGCGAATGAAACAATTAACCAATTTGCGGTTGATCGAATTCCCTGCCAATCTTTTGTTTTTTTTTTAAGGTGATAAAAATGTCATGTGATTGCATCACATTAAAATGCTACACTTCGAATGTTAACGGATTAAAAAAGTTTTCAATCGCTGACAGTCCATTAAATGATTGAAAAACGAAGATTTCTTAGGATCCTCTTATATTGAACATGAAACCTGAATATCATTATTTTAACATGATTCGCTATATCTAATGCGATACACGGTTATTGTTTTAATATTAAGATGATTAAAAATTCGAAAAAAATTAGTTCAGTGACGTCATGCGCAATTAGATGAAGGTTATTTTAACTGGCATATGATATCAATGACTTCGTGTCCTCGGGTAAGTGTGAAGTGAATACAAGCGCATTATATAAGGGAAGGTCTTCCATTTACATTCGAAAGGGTTGAAAATCTTGCCATACGCACGTTATAAATCCTGCAGCGTTCAAATGAAAACATCCATAACCTTAGTAAAGGGTTTCATTTTTGTTATAGAATTGGATAAACTCCAACCCTATACATCTATCGTTCGATGACATTTAATATTTAAGCAGGCCAATACAATTCTACCAGAAATAACCTTTTACCAGACCACTAGATGGTGAGCAATGTGAAACTAGAAATGCAATCTGTTCATTTCGTTTACAGAACTTATTAAACATGCATCGACGAATTCTTTTGTCAACGAACAGCATTCAGTAAGCATATATCAAAGGAGAAGTATAATTCATTTAATGATAAAATTGTTAAAAACCGACTGAGGCATGTGAAACAAAAAAATATGTGGTGAAGCTAATTAGAAAGAGTACATTTTTTTAGTTTGTCTTTTATGGTTCCTTGCATAGTATTTACTTATTTCATTATATTTTAAATGCATGTTAATAAAATATGTTATAAGTGTATTTTAAAAAAGCCTTAAAATATGTAAAAATCAACACGCAGCAAAACGCGTAAAAAGTAAAACGCACCATCGGAGATAGGTGTACAGTTTTTGGGCTTCACTTGGCGAAATACCTACATGATAAGGTTTAAAAACAATGTAACTCCAAAGGGTAAAAAAAGGTTCGAAATATGTGGAATTGTAGCAGAAAACATAAATATTCGCCTAAACTATAAGTTTACGAAAAACACTTCAAGCTAAGAAGTTCTTTCTTGTGGTATTAGCTTCGTCCAAAGTCCATTACAAATTCTTGAAAATCAGTTCCCTGTCCCTTATGGCATGGCAAGTTACAAAGCCTAAATCCCTACGCTCCATTGAAATGAGTCACGTAAATGAGTTGCCGCAGGAGTGGTCTGTGGTAGTGCTGGATTATTGAATAGCTGAAGGATTTTCAAAGGGAAATATACATTTTTTTCTCTATTTTTTATCCTATTTCACCAAAACTCTAGCTCCTTTCCCTCCAGGATATTATAAATCCAAAATCCATCCATTTTTTCACTGCATCATTTCAATTACCTACTGACCTAAGCGATACTTCGCGTATTCCTATCTCTGCCATAAATCTAACTGGGTCATAACCCTCAAGCATTCCTTGATCGATAATATTGATTATTTTTCTCGTCTTCTTCTTTTCACTCGATATTGCACTGAAATCTCCTGGAATCTCGATTGCTTTGATTAACATTTCTTAGGCTGCCGATTTATGAGCGGTCGACATTGTAAAATTTCGCTGTGTAAGACACCATAAAGTGGTTTTGCCAATTGAGTGGAGAGCTGTGTGAAATTAATTCTGAAGTTGGTGAAAATAGTTGATGATCATGTGCAAATATGCATTCATTTTTGAGTTGTCAACATTGAGAAACCACCCGGATACCTCATAAAAATTAGAATTATCATTCGTATTGTCAATAAGAGTGATAAAACTTATAACGTGAAAATGTATCAAAAACTCTGCTACGACTTCTCCCAGAGTACGGTCCTAGGGCCAAAGAATCCGTTGGGCAAAATTAACCAAGCGAAACGCTGAATGCTATTACTTTATTAATTCAAAACCTACGCTAATATAACTTGTATAAGATATGAGGCATACCATCTTTTTGTGTGAATTCGGAATATTTATCTCTCTAAATATTTCATAAAAATTAACAAATAATTCCAGCACAATACAAAAGGTTCCGTAAGTATATTTTCTCAGGAGCCAAATATATAAATATATATAACCATAAACATAGTAATCAACCCGAAGGTCGGTTTAGTAGGTGATGGTAGAGCTCACCCATGTACCAAGCCCGACGGCGTGTGAATATTCACACATCAGGGTAGGGGGGCCAGTTCCTTTCCCTGTGCCGGTTATGGTTTCCTGTGATGTACCTGGTACCCGAAAAATCAACTAGCTTGGGTGGAGCTGCAGGTGCCCAAAGTGCCTTGCCCGAGAATCGAACCCGGGACCCTCCGGTCAGTAGTCCAACGCTCTACCCACTAGACCACCGCGACCCGCATAAATATACATATATAATATATATATATATATTATTATTATTAGGTAAACTACCGGTTAAGATAAGTTTTTGGATGGACACAACTATCAAATAAATATTTACTAACTCCAAACAAAACCCCAATCCAGCAACCTTATCTACATCAGGTCCCTTTTCATCTCTGTGTACTTCCTTCCTTCATCCCGTCCAACATACCTATCCTATTCCTGCCCTTTCCTCGTTTGCCTAACATTCTCCCCTCTATTACCTTCTTTAACATTTCATAAACACGAGGGCTCCCCCTTAACTTCGACTGGAATCGATTGAAAACTAGGTACGAATAGGAATCATGTAGCTGGCAAAACTCTGTGATCGCTGAAGAATTTACTAGTTGTTCCGATTCACCATCGATTGCTTGCCAAGAGAAGTCAGGTACTCTCTGCAAATGCTTCCGCATTGAAATCCTTACAAAGGCGAAGTGTTTGGCTTTCCGCGTCCCCGCACCGAACCCCCCTCCCCTCCCGTGTTGCAGCCCCTGGTGGACGATAAGGTAAGGGCGGAAGATTTAATTCCACGATCCGGATGCTCTCGGGGGGCTGGCAAGGAGTCTTTCGCTCCCCTGGCAAATTGACAATGTTTTCAGGGGCAGGGCACGGGGAGGGGAAGGTAAGGAAAGGGGTGGCTGCGAACGAAAGAGTAGGGGAGGGAGCGAGGGGAATGAATAAGTGATCGAGGCGGTTGTGTCCCTTGCCATAAACAAGCACTCGTTAAACGGAGGATCCGAATAGCTCGTCCTCGTCGATCCTGGGATCGGATCTCCCAGTCACTTCACACTCGCGCGTCTACACAACTCCTATCTCGGCTGACCGTTTCCATTGTCTCCGCACTTCCTTGTCCGTCGCAGTTTATACGACGCCCGACTCCCGCATTTCATTTGCGTCTCCCCCGTTTCCCCCCTCCACGCTCCCTCCCGGCCGTTACACGCATCGCTTCCGCGCGTCGACCTCATGTTCTCCCCCGTAGTAAGGCTCGGACAGTCTGCCACATCGGTGTAGAGACGTTCACGGAAGGAGGAGACTATTCGGCCACGAAGGGAAGGGAGAAAAGGAGGAAGGTTTAAGAAAGGACATCCGGTTCAATAATTCACGGAGAGAGCCATAAAAAAGCGCACGCTAAGTAGCTTAGAGGAGTGGAATGAAAAATGTAAATCGGTCGAGGAGCAGCTGTTTGAGGAAACAAAATAGAACTATCGTCAGTCATTCCATCAGTGAATTTAAATCGGTCCTCCAAATTGATCCTGAACTGAAAACACGAATACGAACTGGTAAATTTTGTCCTCTTGAATTGTGAGTGTGAGTCAGCTAGAAACGAGTCCAAAAATGGCTCAAAGGCAGGAAAGGAGTTGAGGGTGAACGACAAAAATCCGCGTCTAGAATTTTTTCTCTCTCTTAAAGCAACGCATAGGTTTACCTATTTACTATTTATTTCTTTTTCGGTTGAATTTAAATCCAGCTAAAGTAAAATTAATGAGTTTGGTGAAGAGAATAGTAAGTGTGATTCCCTGGATCTTGACAGAATGTTTGCAGGTTGGCGTATGTTAAGAGATTAAAAGGCGGCCGGCAGAAAGTTTTGTTTGTTTGAATTACGCAAATTATATTAAATAAATTCATGTTTGTCCAGGGCAGCTTAAACGGCAAAGCGTGTAAAAGGGTATTCATTCCCACCAAACGCATATTGGAGCGAAACATGAACTTGCCGGTATCAGAGTAAAAATCGCATAAATATGTAAAGTATGGGATATTTGTGAATAATTTATGGTAAATATAGGAAAGGTAGGGCGAGGAATTAGTTGTTCATGAAGGAGCATAGAAGAAATACGCTTGAAATAAGCAAGTATGAAAAAAGTGTTGTGCACTGGTTTATTGACGTATGAACATGACGGAGACAAGGACAGGGCATCGAGGAATGAATTAGTAAAAGATGGTAATCTTCCTGAAATAGGTGTTGTTCAAGCTTACTTTGACTTTCTTTACCCCATAGAGGAACGACGTGAGGGTTTTTATGTTATTTTTAACAATATTTCATCTTCTTTTTCATATATCTTTTCATGCATTAACGGATTTCATGTTTCAAAGTATGTTTTTGGTTGGAGCCTAACCGAATCTTTTCAATTTAACGTTTCCCTTTCTCCTTCCCTAAAGAGCCTCTTCCAAAAAGCATTATACTCGTATATTTCAAATTTGTTTGTTACTCATTCATTATGTCCGACGTATTTTTTTCCTTACACACACACTCAAAAACCATGAATCTGTGCTCATCACCTTACCTTAAATACCAGGTTTTGGATCAAGTTTTAGCCCCGAGTCAGTGTCTTTTAAAATCTTTTCTTTTCGTCTTTACCTAGCGAACCTCTCGTAAGTTAACTGCTTGCAAATTTTTCTTTCGTAATTCTATTTCTTTTGATATGTCTCATCAATTGCATCCATTTTCCTTCAGAACACCACCTAAGCTACATACACTCTTCTGTCTGTCATGATAATTTCTACTGCTCTATTATGGAATACTCTCCGTATTACCAAAATATAAATATATATGTAAAGTTGCGTCAGAATATTAGCCAATCCATATTGCATTACAACGCAAGTATATCAAAATCTCTTCCATTACTTTACGTTGAGCGGGTATTTTACATTTTACTCCCAAAGTCGCTTCATATCTTTAGGGACTGTGAATTAAATAATGTAATCATGAAATTTTTTCTTTTCTAAATTTCATTTGCGTGAACTATTGTTTAAAGAGCCCTTAGGATAGTCAATAAGCGCGATGTAACAACTAGTATTGCCATTGAAGTCGACGTAAACCCAATGCATTTCCAGGGACAGTACTCCACTATATGATTATTCAAAGATAGTTTTTGTGGATGATTAATTGGAATTAAAATCTAATTCGACAAATTTCATCCCTTGCCTATTGTTCGATATATCTTACAATAGAGCAGTTCAGAATCGAGTCCAATGAAATATCAATCCGAAAAAACAAAAATATTTTATATAGAAAGAAAGAAAACACGGCAATTCCACATTTACACTTTATTTAGAAGACCATGGTTTCACCACTGCGTGGCATCTTCACCTGAAGATGACACGCAGTGGTGAAACCATGGTCTTCTAAATAAAGTGTAAATGTGGAATTGCCGTGTTTTCTTTCTTTCTATACGATGGAAAAATTCTCATAGTAACGGCTAAAACAGTCTCTTATAAAAATATTTTATCTGTTGCATACAAGGACAAATGTGTCCACAAACCTTTTAGGTGCTGTTCAACATGGGAAACACTATTCTTTGGAGCTTCAATAGTTTAATGTAGTAGTTCCAGAGTACAAAAATCATTCGCCTTAACCGGAAGTCGAATTCCAGTTATATTGGGATTTTTCTTTGAATCTTTGGATTTTTCAATAAAATCGGCCTAAAAAATAAAAATTCAAAAATCGGCCCAATTTGCACCGATCTCAGTTATTCTAAAGGTTCCTCCACATAGTGTACAATTCCAATATATATCTTCTCCCTTCCTCTTTATCTTCAGTAGCTCGCACGCCCTCACCCACCCACCCACCCCCACTCCAAAATCCAACCCGAGAAGATTCAATATAATTTATAAATGCCAAATTTAATCCAAAAATGAAAACAAATATTAATCTGATGTGAAAATTGGATGTCCAAAATTAAAACCATCATAAACTGCCGGTGGCTTTTATTATTTCGTGCGTTTATATTTATGGTAATCATTTTCAAAATGCACGCCTGCAGAAAATAAAACCTTTTAATCCCCGTCATTATTTGCCCGTGCGGGCCTGTGCTCAATGATTCTTCAGGTTATGACCCGCTTGGGCAAGACAAAGATTTTAATCCAGGGATGAAGCATTGATATGACTGCATTGAACATGTAAATGTATTCTCCTTTCATGGCGCATCATCGCGTGTGCTTTTTTTCAACTTCCGCCTCGCCCTGGGATATTAAAATATCTCTTTTCAATCCTTTGATGAGGCATTTGATCAAACATGACGTAAGCTTCGATTAGTGTCGACGTTTTGTGATGGGAAAAATATAATGCGTGGACTGAGTGTAGAAGTAAGAATAACAAAAATTAATGCAGGTTTAGCCCTTTGGAGTAGATTGTTTTGTTTGGACGCTTTGTAGTTATATTTTGTTGCATTTTAAATTGTAATGTTCCCAAAATATCAAATCGATTCTAACAGTCATAGCATTAGGAATTGCTCATATGTCATTCGCGTAATCTCCCACTTCGAATGGCATAATGCATTCGTAAAATATGATTTTTCATAGTTCATTACGAGGTCAATGATAGTTAAATAATAATAATTATTATTATAGTCACAATTGAAACAACTGTAACATTGTACGGTTTTAATAACTCCTAACGGATTTGTTTTTTCCTTTATCAATTCATTTCGTTATCAAGTAACTTTATTCACCGTGCTTTATTGAAAATGTGGAATGTAGCTAAGTTGTCCAATCTGTGAATATCATCAATTTCTTCAAAGATAATAAACATGCCATCTAATTTATGATAATTACTATAGATTATTATTGAATCTATAATGATTATACTAAAGGTAGGTTTTAGATATAACTTTAAATTTTTTTAGCTTTAAATTTATAATACTAGACCGTGGATTCCTGCTGCAATTCCACTCAGCATTAAAAACCTTTAAACCTACTTCATTTCCTTTTTCAGTCTTTCGTGCTTTCTATAGGGCCCTCTCCTGTCCAATTCTTTTTTCCTTCCTCTTCACAGTTTCTAAAACATTCCCTTTTAAGGACCAAATATCCTTGAGAAAGCTAACTAAGAATAGATATTTGCGCCGACTTTCTCACCACTATTGTGCCTATAGCTTTAAGGTTCACCTCAGTGCTCCTTCCTGTAATAAATGTTTTTTCCATTTCATTCATTTTCCTTTTAACCGACTTCCATCATTTATTCGCACTTTTGAGAAATAACAAAACTGCGGGAATGTGCAAGACTAATTGCTTATGCGGATTACGGAGACTGTCCTAAGTTAACAATATGTTTAATACGATTCATTTTTCCAGCTTTGATGGTTTAGCGATTTCAGCTTATCGGAAAAGAGATCGATGTGAAACTTATGCTCAATTGTAATCCATTGGATCTCAAATTAGCAAATGAAATCCGAATAGGCCGTACGACCCACAGCACTGAGGCGTGTCCGGTCGACGTTTCACTACCCCGGAACGCACAGCAAAGGGAATTGAACATTTTTCCTGAGTGGGCGGAATCGCCATGAATCCAATTAGAATTGGCGATCGATGTGTATCCCTCACAGATGTGAAGTACAAAGAAAATATTTCACCGTGACAATTTGAAGATGGACCAGAGTAAAAGGATCGCAGTTAGCCGAATTTTCTCCAGTCTCTAAAGAGAATCCGCGGAGAATGTGTGCGACAAGGAATAACGCAAAGCGCAAAAGGAATCGAGTGTTAAATTCGTAATTCTGCTGGACAAAACTCTAAGAGCGATGAATGAATGCGTGCTTGAGAAAAATCTAAACTAAAAGAGGAATGGGGAAAATATGGCGAAAGCTCAAGTGTGAGTGGGTGCTTGGGAGAGTTTTGAAGGAGGGACTGCTGAATTCACTGACAGCGTAAGTGGGAAAGGTGTGGTCGGGGGAATGGAATGTGTAGTCTGGCGGAATAAAGAGGTGAAAGATTCAGTGAGCACAAAGAGAAAAAAACACGCAAAAGGTTAATTGCAGCTAAAATTGAAGTAGCTCGGGAGAAAGCATATAATGTTTGCAAAGAGAAAAAATAAGGAAAAAATGAGAAAAGTCGAAGCGGAAAAAAAACAGCGTTACTTTGAAGATAATAAAAAGCAGTTTCGTAAATGGTTGAAGATAGCAGGTTAGATAGAGAGGAAAGGATTGAATGCGACAAAGAAGAACAGTGTTTATACTGTTTCGGATGAAATTAATGTTATGAGGGAGCAATTTTAGGATTTAAATGATAGTGATGTAACCAATTAGAAGGATAATGCATTTCACGTATACGATGGAAATATACTAGATAGAGAATATAATAACAGGAACTTAGTTCAAATTCAAATTTGGAATGGTGGAGGTAAAACCATTGATGAAAGGAAAAGCAACGGATGTCGTTGGTATATCAGGTGAAATCAGGCGGGAGCGTGAGTGCGAAGTACTCATAATTCGATTGCGCTATATGCATAATTACTTCTTGCAATCTTAAGCTGTAACAATCTATTTAAAGAATGCAAAAATTGTACTTCAATATGAAGGGAAGGGAAATGTGAGATGGTGAAATGTAAGAATCACGCTAAATTAAGCCTTATGATCATACCGAGAAAATTGACCATTCTCATGGATTGAAATGATACTGAAGGTAGCATTCAACTGAATCTCAAGACTGAAATCCAGTTGTTTTCATCTCTGGAAATTTATGAATTATATGTTTCCACGTCAGTCTATACTATGGAAAAGCCTAAACGCCCAATGAAGCTTTATTGTGGAATTTTGAATTCAGAGAATTGTGCCTTACGGCAGGGTAAATCGAAAATATTATGGAAGGTTTGGAGAAAACATGTAGTGAATTAGGAGTTACTAAATGTTCTAAAAGCTCTGTATGAAATAGTAGGCCATGTTTAAACATATTTAGGATGCTGCTTGGCTGGTTTAAAGCAATATATGCAGTTAAACAGGAATGCTAAATACCACCATGGATGTTCGATAAGTTTATTGATAAAATGTTGATAATTGCATTCATGGACAAGGTAAGGGTCGGGGTTCCGTTGTTAATGGTGTAGTACGTGTGGCTGGCTCGGAGACCAACATTTAGAGATAGCTTTAAAAAATAGATAGATGCTGTCTTAGAGCACGTCCCAAAATGTTACTAGATGTGAGGACTTAGGGACCATGACTGTGTTTTCGCACACAGATAAAGTAGTTCTCAGGATCATCAATTAGAGAATTAAGAGGAGGGCAAGTGATTATTTGCACTTAGATAGGGAAGAGGCTCGCGTGATGCCATATCAGTATAAATTCAATGGTATAATTTTTTTGGGATTAGAGCAAATGTACACAAATCAAAGTCTAAGCGGTTTTGCAGAAAGAGAAAGGCTCAGTTACGTACTAAAGTAGGAGCTCATAAACTATAGCAGGTGGAACAGTTAACGTATCACCGAAGTCTTTTGGACCAAAATGTTCAAAGTAGTAGGGACGTAAGGAGAAGAATTGCACTAGGCAAAGAGGCTTTCACAAGGAGGAGGGAATTGATGACATGAACGTTGAGTAATGATCTTGAGGAACGGCTCGTTACAACTTAAATATGGAGCGTAGTTTTGTGGTCATTGAAGCAGGATAGTAGGCGTGGATTAGATGTTTTTGAAATGTAGGTATGGAGAATGATGAATTAGGTGGAAAGGACAGAAAGTAAAATAAAAGAAGGAATGCGAAGGAGATTTGAGAAGAAGTTCAGCAGAAATTGTTCATAGAAACTCAAAGGAGGTGGGAAAGATGAATTTAGGATATTTTTTTGGAAATAAAATGTTGAAGACTGTGATAGAGGGAAGAACTTTAGGCAAGCAAGGGAGGGGTAGGAATAGAAGCGGGATGTTGGACAGAATGAAGAGAAGAAGAAATTTTGCAGGCTTGAAGAAGAGTTAATTGTAAAGTCGAATTTCAGGTAGTGTTTTATGAAGAGAGCGAAGGAATGCATTGTTTTACCGTTGCATGGCCATTGTCCATCTAAAAGCTACCGTAAACCGTAAAATATCAATAATAACGTTTTTTTCTCGTTCATGAGCATCTTTCATAATTGACGCCCTATTAAAATTGGTCATGATTTCTTTGTATCAATGCGTTGTTGCATAACTATAATACTTCACTGTATTCTCTATTGCTACTAGTAGATATAGACACTACTAGAGCCAAGTTTAAGGCTCTGTTCTATGGAAACTAGGGCCATTAGTTCATAATTCATGTTTTCATTAAAGTGCCTGCCCCATGAATATTATCATGAGTGATTTTACATGAATAGGAACTTTGCCACTGTTTTTAGATGAATTCTTGAACGCTTCAAGGTGAATTCTTTCCTGCAGAGAATTCTCAAAAGAGATAAAGACACTTGATAAAAGCGGCGTACAGATTCTTGAATTAACATGTCGATTTTCAGACGAATAGTATACATTGACATAGAAGAGAGAATGCTGGAAAAGTACAATGTGCCTTTAGAAAAAGAGGCAATATGAGGTTCATAATAAACAGTCGGAAAACTTAATATTGACATCCACGCAATACTCCAAGAGCGCCGTCAGGGAGTGTGGCGGGGGTTGTTAGGGCACCTACCATACATTGACAAATATGAGTTCATTCATTCATGCATGTGAAAATGTAAGAATAAATAAGAATATAATATATGTATATGTATGTATAAGAATTTTCTGAACTGAAAAAAACGAAAGGGCGTTAAATTAGTAATCAAATAATTTTACAGCTTAAACAGCGGACACATGAGCAATTTGAGATGCAAGAGTGAGGTAGCAGGTAGAATGGACAAAAAAAAATTTCCATATCTGAATAAATAACTAATAAGGTCAAAGTACATACACTAACCTGGAAGTCAGAAAAATGTTAATATAATATTTTCGCCCGGGTTGTAATTTTCTACGGGTCTGAGACAAGGGGTAAGAAACAGTGGATTAAAATAGTTCGGAAAAGTAGGACATTTTTGTTAGAGAATAATAAATGGAGTAGAATAGATTGAACGATGACTATCCGTCTTTGGAATGGTGAGCGGGAAGGGAAGTATTTGACAAAGATTGACAGAAGAAGAAGAGAAACCACTTGGACATATCCTGAGACATGAGAAATAACTAAACCCTTAATGGAAGGAATCATACAAGGGAAGAACTAGTGCTGCAGGTTGAACTACGAGAAGAAGTGATGGGAGGACATTAGCTCAAGGAACCTAAGTTGAAAGACGTGAATGAGGATGGGGGAGTTGGACAGGAGAGATTAATGGTTTATGCGCTGCGACCTATATGTGGACCGATAACCTTTGACGATGATATTTCATTGCTAACGGAAGAAAATAATCATGTTGAAACTTTCTTACATTATTAGACGTGGATATATACCGATACTCTTGTAACATTGGTAGAAGTGGCATAGCCGGATGGAACAAAGGTGAATCGATGTATCACTTCGTCTTTTACATTAAAGTGCAGGGTTGCCAACTGAATACAAGAACATACCGAGATCGACCGTGGATTCTGGTACTGCATCCTTCAACAGTTAGGATTCTGGACGCTAACTCTGCGGTTTTTATTGTATTTATTATTAAGTATAGGCCACCGATCCCGGTAGATCTTTGATGGATAAGGGCCTAATCATTGTTACACTTCTAACCCCCTACGTCTGCCACAAATCTATTAAAATACACTAATACCGTGCTTTATAATTAATCATTCATTAACTCCACACACTTCCTGTCTCCATTCATTCCGTCCAAAATACCTATTCCTTTCCTGCCTCCGTCACCCTCTCCTTTTTATTACAGTCTTTAGCGGTCCATTACCAGTCAATATGCCGTGACTCCACTTTTCCTTCGTCCTTTGGATTTCTCCCAACAACATTCTCCCCTCCCTTGCCATTCCCAGATCCTCTAGCATTAAGTCTATGGATAGCGTCACGAAAATATCTTAACGGGAAAGGGAAGGGAAGGAAGACAAAATATCCACATAAATGATGCATTCACAACATTGATTCCTTGTTCTGCCAGCAGATAGGAGTTTGAGGGTGGAAAGGGAGGAAGATTCTCCGCGGGGAGGAGTAGGGGGTGAAATATTCACGTGAGGGAGGGGAGCATGAGAAAAGAGGGGGGTGTGAGGTTGGTGATAAGAGGGCGAGTTCCGAGAAAACAAACTCCAACCAATCCCTCTCGCCAAAGTTCCCAAAGCAAAAGTGTTTGATCCGTCACACTTGCCTCCTTCCCTCCGAGGTCAAAATACCCTTCCCCGAAAAGGGAGGGAGTATGGGGAGATTTGGTGGGATCAACCCTTTTATCAATTCCCTTTTACTGCAACCCTACAAGGGCCTGGTAGGATGGCCCACGAGTCGGAGCCCACGAGGATGGCCTCATAATGCGTGGCCTCTACGTTTCCATCGCGTTGCAGTGAACGTTGTTCGGAACGCATTCAAGTGTCGATGCTCATTTTTCCGCCGTCCCTACTTGCTCACATACGTCCTTCTCGTTTTTGCTCTTTGATTACCGTTATGAGGATATAAAGGTTTAGAATATTAATCTACTATTCCACCTTTAGCTCCTGTACGAGGAACGGAGATGCCTCGGCCCGTAATTTAGAAAAAAGGGGCTAAATTTGAGCCATTAATAATGAAGAACGTGGGGGAGGGAAAATCTCCTGTACCGATATTTTGGTCAAAAAAGGCTACCATTGAGAGGGAACACGTAATGATGACATGTTTCCGAGCAGACGTCAATGCAGTGGCACCGTTTGCTCTAAAGTGATCGCGTTAGTTGGGGAACGGTTTGGAGGAGAGCGGAGAAGGGAGCAATTTGGTTGGAATGTTAACGGTCACGTCAATACGTAAATGAAGTCATACTTGGCGAATTCTCAATGGATTGAATATTAGCTTAATGGAAAGCACGCTAAAATCACCATACAATCAAGGTTTATTCATAAAAAGTCCTCCAGCGTGTACTGGGATAAAATTAATAAAAAGGGCACGGTTTCACTAAAAATCAAAACTATCTCAACGACTTCGACGGTTTGGCATATAGCTCAATGAGGAAATTAACCAGTAACAAATAAATGCACAGGCATCTGTTTTGGACGGATAATGCATAAATATCCACATGCAACTTATTTTCTCCAATATCTAATTTCAAATTTGCTATCACCACGCAGTCAAAAACATTAGTTAATGCGCACGGGGATTTCTCTGGCCATCTGGTGCAGTCGCGCCTCCCGTATCTGCCTGCACTGGTCCCTTCCAGCACCACAAAAATTAATTAAATCCACTTACCCTGCCTTCCGCAGTATGTACTGCTCACGTACATTGAAGGGGGGAAGTAATGGGCACGGAGCAGAAGTACTCGATTGAAATCTAATTCTCTCCAAATATGAACTTGATGTTAAAGCCGATTGGTATGAATAAGCGGCTTCGAAATTGAGAGAAGCCACAGCATTGAGATCACTGGTAGTATCGCCAGGCCAAGTTCAGAAGGCCACTGATATCTGCAAATTCCACGTCGGCAATGAGGTCTGATTTTGAACTTTAATTTCGGCCACCTTGGGCAGAAATGTGCATTTATACACACACGTATGTGTATGTATATATATACATATATATATATATATATATATATATATATATATATATATATATATATTATTATTATTAGGTAATCTACCGGTTAGGGTAGGTTTTTGGATGGACACAACTATCAAATAAATATTTTGTAACTCCAAACAAAACCCAATCCAGCAACCTCAACTACATCAGGTCCCTCTTCATCTCTGTGTACTTCTTTCCACACTTCATCCCATCCAACATCCCTATCCTGTTCCTACCCTTTCCTCGCTTGCCCAACATTCTCCCCTCTATTACCTTCTTCAACATTCCCCTACCGCTCAATACGCCTTTCATCCATTTTTCCTGTCTCCATAGGATTTCTCTCAACAAACCCCTTTCCTCACCCACCATCTCTAGTACTTCCACATTTGTTTTCCTTTCGGTCCATTTCACCTTCTCCATCCCACTCCACACCCACATTTCAAAAGCCTCCAATCTACGTCTATCCTCCTGCTTCAGCGACCACGTTTCCGCGCCGTACATAGCTACGCTCCATATCAGAGCTTTTACGAGTCTTGTCTTAACATCCCTACTCAACGTTCCCGTCATCAACTCCCTCCTCCTTGAGAAAGCCTCCTTGCCTAGCGCAATTCTTCTACTTAGGTCCCTACAACTTTGACCGTATTGGTCCAAAACACTTCCGAGATATGTAAACTGCTCTACCTGCTCTATTTTTTCTGAGCAACTAATGCTTGGTCATCAGCAAACCTAACCGATTTTACGAATTCCCCTGCGACTTTCATTCCTACCTCCAGTTCTTCCCATGCCTCTTTAATCATTTCCTCTACATATACGTTGAACAGCACCGGTGACAATGGGCAACCCTGCCTTACACCTCTTCCTAACACTGCCCATCCGGACTCTCCGTTCCCCACTCGCACCTGAGCAGTCTGAGACATGTACAGGTTGCGGATCAGTCTCCTGTCCCTCCAATCCATTCCTATTTTCTGCAATACACGCATTAATTTTTCCCAATTCACTCTATCAAACGCTTTTTCGAAATCTACAAAACAAGCAAAAACGTCCTGATTGTATTCTATATTCCTCTCGATTAGTGATCTCATTACAGCAATGGCATCACGCGTACCTCTTCCTTTCCTAAACCCAAACTGATCATCCCCTAAGTAATCATTTGCCTTACTCTCTATCCTTTTGTTGATGATCCTGAGAATAACTTTAGCTGCGTGGGATATCAAACTTATTGTTCTGTAATCCTCACATGACGTAGACTTTGCCTTTTTTGGAATAGGAACTAACACCGTTCTCACAAAATCTTCCGGCCAGATTCCTTCCTCATAGATACTACGAATAATTCCATAGATGGCCTTCTTCCCACCTTTTCCTAACCATTTCAACATTTCTACAGGAATGTTTTCCACCCCCACAGCCTTATTTGCTTTCATCTCCTTTAATGTCCTTTCTATTTCATCGTCGAGTATGCCTGAACCTAAGCTATCTTCTTCTACGTCATGTTCCTTTTCTATGTCTAACCTTGTCGGCCTAAGTTCTTTGCCATACAGTGTTTCTATATATTCCTTCCATCTCTCTTGGATTTTTCCTGGTTCAACTATTATCTTACCCCACTTATCTTTAACTGTTAGCACAGATCTTGCCTTCTTACTTCCCGATAATAACTTAACCTTGCTGTATAGAGCACCAATTTCACCCTTCTTCTGTAAATTTTCCATATCCTCGCATTGCGTTTTCCACCATTCTTCTTTTGCTTTATTTGTGGTCCTTCTCAATTTATTGTTTAACTCTTTGTACTTCATTTTACCTAACTCTGTGTTTACATTTTTCCATCTTCTTCTCTCATCCATCTTTGCAATCATCTCATCCGTTACCCATGGTTTCCTTATCCTTTTCCCGTTAACGGTTCCTATAGTGTCTTTAGCGGCTTCCAATATCCCTTTCTTGATACATTCCCATTTTTCTTTGATAGTACTCAGTTCTTTACCGTCATCCATCATTTTCTCTACAGCCTGCTGATACTCCTTCCTCGTTAATCCATTTAATGCTTCTAGATTCCATTTCCGAACCCGCCGCCCTTGCCTTATCTTCTTGAAACGAACGTTACATTTCATAACAACTAAATTGTGGTCAGAGTCCGCATCCGCTCCTGGGAAACTGTGCGAATTTATCACACTGTTCCTAAACCTGTGCCTTACCATAATATAATCTAACTGATACCTTTCTGAGTCACCTGGAATTTTCCATGTATACATACGCCTTTTGTGGTGTCTAAACCATGTGTTGGTGATGACTAACCCCTGTTTCCTGCAGAATTCAATTGCTTTCTCCCCGCGTTCATTCCTCGTGCCTAACCCATAGTCGCCCACCTCACCACCATCTCTTCCTTCGCCTACCGTCGCATTCCAATCCCCCATCACGATCAAATGTTTCCCTGCAGGAACACTCGCGAATCCTCTAACTCATCGTACATCCTATCGACTTCTTCCTCCTTGTGGTTGCTCGGTGGCATGTATACCTGAACAATGACCAAGTTCGTCGGCTCTGCTTTTATTTCTACGAGTAAAATTCTATCTGTTGCTTGCTCTATGTTGACTACGCTTCTTCCTACCCCTTTATTTAAAATTACGGCCACCCCTGGTTCTCTCTCGTCCCCGCCGCTGTATATCACTCTATAATTGTCACTCCAGTAATCCCCGCTATCCTTCCATCTCACCTCGCAGAGACCTAAAACATCTATATTACCTCTTTCCATCTCTCGTTTAATATTTTCTAATTTGCCTCTCCTCAACATTGCCCTGACGTTCCAGGTTCCTATTCCAACTACTTTCATCTTCTTCTGAGTCTTCTGTCCTGCTGCAGTTATTTCTTCCCTGCAAGGGTTTCGTGGGATGACGACCGCGGAAGCCTTGCCTCTCCCGCTGCCGGGCACGACCACACGGCCTCTTGGGCCGAGTCCCGTAGTTACCAGGACTCATATTATCTATAGTATATATATATATATATATATATATATATATATATATATATATATATATATATATAACTTTTGGACTTTTTGAGTTTGACCTGAAGAAGGCCTCGGAGTAGGCCGAAAGCTAAAATAATCTACAATGGGAGTGTTCTTTTACGTGTTATCTGTTTTATTCTGTGTTCTATTGTGCCGTCCAAAAGTTATATTGCAATACCGAGTACTTCCGCATCATCGATATATATGTATATATATATATATATACTACCTTGATAAAAAATTTCCAGGAATTTATTCAGAAAATTAAAAATACAAGTTTATTCATCTAAATCTATATTGTCCCCTTCAAAGTAATCCCCATCGACTGCAACACACTTATGCCAGCGCTTGATCCAATCCTCGAAACATTTTTTATATTCGGTTTTCGGTATGTCCATCAGTGCTTCCTGCGATTTTTCCATTACTTCCTCTCGGCTGCTAAAACGCGTTCCCCGTAATGGTTTTTTAACTCGATTGAACAGAAATAAGTCACAGTGAGCCAAATCAGGTGAATTCGGTGGCTGATGGATGGTATTTGTTGCATTTTTCGTCAAAAAATTACGAATAATGATAGCACTGTGCGACGGTCTCGACGCACTGTGCGACGATTTTTAGTCTCTTTCGGCGAATTGCTTCACGCAAACGTCTCATAACGCCCAAATAATACTCTTTGTTTACTGTCTGGCCTTCTGGCAAAAATTCATGATGCACTACACCGTTGTAATCCATGAAAACCGTCAGCATTGCCTTCTTTTTTGACAGAAAACGACGTGGTTTTTTTGGTCTCGGCTCATTTGGTGAACGCCATTCACTTGCCTGATGTCTGGATTGCGAGTCGTACTCATAAACCCACGTCTCGTCTCCAGTAATGATCCTTTTGATGAATGTGGGATCGGATTCAGCCTCGCAAATCATGTCTTTTGCGACGTCAACACGGTCTCTTTTTTGCATGAAATTGAGGTCTTTTGGCACCAACTTTGCTGCTACACGACGGAAACCCAAATCATTAACCACAATGTCTTGGGCGGATCCATAGGCAATGTTCAAGTCCTCCGCTATTTCTCTGATGGTTAATTTGCGGTTATTGACCAACATTTCTTTTACTTTATCAATTTTTTCACCGACTTTCGATGTCGATGGTCTGCCACTGCGTTCATCATCTTCGATTGACTCACGACCACTTCTGAACCGCTCGTGCCACTGGTAAACGACCGTTTTTTTTTAGAGAATCGTTGCCGAAACACTTTTCCAACATTTCCAACGTCCGTGCGCCACTAAATTCGTTTTTTACGCAAAATTTAATACAAGTTCGTTGTTGCAAATTTTAAATCCATTTCTGCAATTGTAAAAAATCGCCAACACACACAGAGATATATGTACTCTTGGCTACGTAACTTTTGCAAATGTCAAGTTATTACACTAAGATTTAAGGGGAATATCAACAACAGATGTACCAATTTAACAAAAAAAACAGAACTCAAATCGGAACGATGGGAGCGCCACACGGTGGTTATTCCGGGAACTTTTTGATCAAGGTATATTTCTATTAATATATAATATCCATGTACACGGTATTCAAACCGAATTTCGGTTTGATAGGTGATGGTAGTGTTCACCGAGCATAAAACCCGACGCGTGAAATTCTCACATCAGGGTATGGGGACCAGTTCCTTTCTCTAAAGTATTATGTTGTTTTTATTGTTACTTTCCCTAAGGTATCCCAGGAAGATCTGGTATCCGAAAAATTATATAGCTTGGGTGGAGCTGCAGGTGCCCAGAGCGCCTTCCTTCGGGAATCGAACCCTGGCCCTCCGGTCAGTAGTCCAACGCTCTACCCCCTAGACTACCGTGACCCATATATACTTATAAGTTATGATACAAAATAACGAAAAGACACGCATGACTGTGGAAAAACGGTCTTCTCACGAATCCAAACGGGCATGCTCTGGCTTTCAGATAGTAATATGTGTACCCGTGCTTCGCACCGTTCCCTCTCAGAATAAGCAAGGCCAAAAAAGCCTCAGAAAAGATACTCCTACTCCTCCTCTCACTACTCCACTAGTATCTTCCATTTTCCCGTTTTTACATATTTAGCATCTATCATGTTCATACATTTTTCCATTCATCTAATTTCGTTTTTGAAATTTATCTTGCTTTGGGAACTTCTTCTCCCAATGTTAGGCATGACTTTCTCGTTCTATCTCTTTCAATAAAATGATTTCCTTTCAGATTCAAAATGTAATTTATTTTCTCAGTTAATGAGAGCTTTAAGTATCTTTTAAAATTGCCATTTTTTACCAATTTTTATGTTGGGAATTGCTGCAAAATTGTTTGAAACTAACTCATCCTAATGGTAATAACTATCTTGCACAATAGATTTATATCACGTACCCCAGCCGTTGGCTTTAAAGGGCGCCGAACAACAATCGGGGGCTTGAGGTGGGCCGGATATCTCTCATGTTGCGGTGGAAGCTGGTAAAGCCCTGCACGGCTCAACGATATTTATAAGCATAACGATTACATGTAAGGCGAAATTTAAATAGAGATCAAGGCTCTTAAGAGTGACTACGTGGTAGTGATGATTAGCATTCCTTCGGTCCAACATCTATCATTTTATCTTTCCCGCACTTTCTAACGAGATATGCAGTAGTGTCCACTTATATATTATATTTTTGTTTGCACTTACTCATTCAGTCATTCTTCTCATTCTCCTTATTTAATTACTTTCTTCTGAGACATATTAATCCTCAATGTCATTCTCTATGCTCCCTTATGCATAAAAAATGTGTTCAATCCGAGTACATTGAACAGATTACTTCTTACTTTAAACAGTTAAATTGATTAAGGGTACAAAACCAATAAATGCATACCCTGGGATGGTTTTTAGGAAAAAAAATTGGTGGGAATCCAAGTCACTTGCTGCAGATTTTTTATAGTAAACACTTGAACCTTGATTAATTTCACTCGATCGAGTCGAGAAATATTTCCTCTCCCAGTCACTACGTCAACACTCTTCAAAATTCATTCCAAATAACTTCCATTAAATTTTGAGACTACCTCCCAATAACATCGAAACAAAGTCTGTCGATCAATTCATTCAAAACTAACATCCACGAATATCTGATGCAACAATACAACCTAAGACGTTTTTATCAGCTTACAACAACAATAATGTTTTTTATGTGCGTTGCAAATGCGCATTGCAAGTGATATCACCATCGACAACATTTTTCTATACTCAAACTGGCCTATTGTCTATCCTTCCTCTGTAGATTCCTTCTATTCCGTTTGATTTTTTTCTGATTCATCTAACAGTTTTCCTGGCTTATCTTTTTTGAATGAGCCGTTTCTTCAAAAATGATGAAATTTTGAAGAAGTCTAATATTATATAGAAAGAAAAGAAAACACGGCAATTCCACATTTACACTTTATTTAGACGACCATGGTTTCACCACTGCGTGGCATCTTCAGGTGTCCACCTGAAGATGCCACGCAGTGGTGAAACCATGGTCGTCTAAATAAAGTGTAAATGTGGAATTGCCGTGTTTTCTTTTCTTTCTATACGATGGAAAAATTCCACAAAGTAACGGCTAAAACAGTCTCTTATTATGAGTTTAATATTAACTAATCCTGATATTGGATACTGCAAACGACACTTCAAAAGGTTTCTAGTGTTTGGATGCCGTCCGAAACCTACCTTTAAATAAGAGGAGTAACTTGCCTGTGACCGATCACGTGATCACTCTCCTTCTGGCGGTGATATAGCATAAAATGCCATACGTTCTCCACATTTTTCATTTATATTACAACTGCGCATCCTTTCCAATCATGTGGCCTCTGTGTTCCTCTCGCCTTTTGGTCGAAAATGAAATACCCAAGGGAAAAAGTCAAAATATGCTTTGGGATGAAGAATGGGGAATCTCGTAACTGAAACGGTGTCCAATATAAGATTAATTCTGATAGACGTCCCTAAGCCTTGAACCGCTCCTGTCGGTAGCACCTGACTCCTTGATGAATCCTCGAATAGATATTATTCTCCAAGAACTTCGAGCACCACGACCAGGAAGTCAGTATTGATCGATTTAAAATTTGTAATTTAATTTTAAATCCGGAGCAAGACATTCTCCATATCTTGGGAATTCCATTATTCGTTGAGGCCATTTCATTCTACTTGGATTATTTTGAGACCCTTCAAAATCTCACGTGGATGCTCGGTGGACTTGCTGGAGAGCTTTGATGACAAGCTGTGAACTACATCCGAAGTCTCTCCCCATCCATCCCTCACTTCTCTGTAATCTCATTCGTAGTCGTGAGCCATCTAGAAGCCCGTCTCGATTTTTTTTCAATTTTTGCCTTTGATCTTTGTGCAGCTAGTAATTTGATTTCAAATCTAGGAGAAAGCCAATGCTGTTCATAACTTCTATTCTTAATATAAGAATGCACTCGGACTTTTTCGATCAGTCCCTCCGCATCTTACATGGATACTCAATGGACAATGAGCTTTTTCACAAGCTTTGATGGGAAGCCGTGACCTACATTAGAGACATCACGATACATTAATCTCCTCTTCATTATTTCATGAATGGAGTTTGATGGAATATTGGAGCGTGTGGGATGTTTGATGCGAAGGAAGGAAAAAGGACTGGATCGGACGATCTGCTAACGCCATCCTTCTCTCTCTTTTTCCGTCCTCTCTTCGTCTTCACTTCGTTATCATTGTAATCTCCTTTTTTAAACCAAGCTTTTTACGGGCCTAACAACGATCATGCATAGCATATAGTCATATAAGAAGTCATATATCTTGACCAAACTTATAAATATATGCTTGAGAGCTATTGTTTTATTTCTTCGTGTTTTCTGGGGACCGCCATACCACACTAGCTCTTCCCCGTCGATCTAAGATTTTAGCATTCATTATTTTTCAAGATTTGGCTGCTATTTCGCTAAATATCTCCGGTATCCATTTTTTTGCCTTCTGATAATTTCCCCATGGCAGTTTCCTCTCTTCCCCCTGCGTATGTGAAACTTTGTCTTTAGTCTTCCTATTCGTCACGAACGTTACCAGCAACTTTCATGACGAAGAACGTAGAGACTTCCAACGACGATCAGATTCACAGTTCAAATACCTCTGATGTACGCTCAAACCCTCAAGTTCAGGTTTCTGATAAATGCGGCGCTAGGTTTCATATTTGAAACATTACCAATATTTTCATAATGTTTATAGCATGCGTATTTTTCATAATTTTATTTATCATCGTGAATTCTTCTTTCGACAACGCAATTTTCCATTCAATCTTCATACACCTCCGATCCCCTCCTTAAAACGGGCAAAATTATTGAACTGTTCCAAATATTTCAGCTTATTTCCTTCGAATTAATGTTCAACTTAACAGGCTTCAAATGTTTGGATGTATCAGCTTCCGCAGCATTGAGGTTCTTGCCCGAGGATGCAGGCACAAAACTAGCATTTCATTTCAGTGAAACAGCAGTGAAATTTTGATTGACTATCCCCAGAGAGGCTTTCGTAGATTTGGTAACCAACACGTAGATACTAAACATAAATCAGAGCAGGAATCTGTCGCGTGTGGAAGTTAATTACAAAGGGCGAAAGACCAAAACGCATCACGAGATCACTTTTTTATGCAGCCGATCACATTTTTTTATGAATTTGTGTAATTATTAACTTATCATAGGAGATGGCGTAAATCATGCTGAAAATACGGAAAATAAATTCCCTCGTGCGAACTTATATGCTCGCGGCGATGATTGCTACATGGTCGAAAATGTTTAGTTTTTTCTACCAGGCACTAATGGGTATTATTTGTTGGTTTTTTTTACCAGTAGCAAAAGTACGAATAAAGATGTAGAATGAATACTTCAGTAACTAAATACACTTGCGGTGTGGTTGCTTGAAAATTTGTTTGAAAATGACAACGCTTTCCCCATATCCACTGGTGCAGATGGGTATCTGGTGGATGGAGATTGTTTCAACTGTCAGGATCAGGGAATCTAGTACGAAATTTTAAAAACCTCGGTTCTGGTAAAAAAAAAGGTGTCGTTTTTGTAAAATATTGCTTCTCGTGATGCTTTTCTTGGAGCAGATAAGTGTTTGATACAAGTGTGATACGCTCATGGAGAAATGCAACAACATTGAACACCGTTTCTTTCGGATTCTATAACGCAAAAAGTTCCGTATTGGTAGGTAGCTCTTTTTATCAATCAATATAGATTGAAGAGCACATTGGTGAAGCAACAAAAAGAAAAAAAATTATTCGGTTAAATGAACCAATGAATGTTGGCAAAAAAATGTAACAACTGACGCCTGATTAATTTGGTGAAAACCGTAACAGTTAAACCGTTTTGATCGAGAGGTCGTGAGCTCTCAATTCGAGTTTTATGTGTCATTCTATCAATAGCGTCATCGTGCGGAATGGGCGGGTCGAAATGGCAGCAGATTGAAGTCACGCTCGGAGTCACTCGCGCGCTTTGCACCTGACGTAAGAGCGCGCGCGGTGAATGGGACGCTCGAATGGGGCGAAGGAAAGCGGGGACTGACTGCACTTAACGCAAATGCTTTCATTCACTCCGTCCTCATCGACTTCCGCGCCTTCGCCCAGCGCACCCCTTCCCTCCCAGCTGCCGCGCAATCCCCAACCTACTCCCCCCTTCCGAATTCCGAAGCCGCTCGAGAGACGGCGTGGCGCCTTCCCAAAACCAACACCTCCCTCGCGACTCCACCCTTCGGGAAAGGCCCCAGCAGCCCTTCTTCTTCGTCTTATCTCGGCGATAGACTCTCATTACAAGTACTCTCTCCCACTCTCTTGTCTCTTCGCGATTCCAAACAACCTTCACTGAAGTTCCTCCTGGAATGCGGGCGTAGGCCATGTTGAAGGACTGTTTTAAGTACTCTGCTCTTGTTTGCTCAAATCTTCAATGAATTTTTATCCGTATTTTCAAATTTCCTGGACCACTCCCAACACTTCATTTTTTTATGTAATACACCCTTCGTGTTCGAAATAATGGGAAAGTTTGGCAGCGAAGCTCTTCTTTTGCTTTTCCTCATTGAAAAAAAGAGCGATGACGTCATGGAAATCCATGGCGTTACGCTCAATTGACAACGACAGCAGGCAGAAAGCAGGAGGTGATTTTTTGACGACAGTCTGCGCCACGTATTGATATTACGTAATGATATTTTTACCTAATATAATATTGTCATCAACCAAAGGTTATGCTAAAACGTTTACATTCATATAATTTCATAAACCAAATGTCAAAGGTTTTAGCTTAGGATTTGGATGATCCCGGATCGGATGTTGTAGGTATAATTCAATTCCTTACTCAGTTCTTCGTACCATCTGCCCATCTGCATGCTGTCAAAGAACTAAATTCTCATCCATCGTCTTCCCCACTTAATCTGACCATTCCCCTTTCAAGAACGGCCTCTCACATCTCAGGCACTGCCTCTCCTTCAATCACCTTTTCCGCCTTCTTCAGATTTTGCCTAGAAACTTATCTCTGTTATCCGGCCATAGTTTCTTTTCTGTTTCTTTTCGTTTGTCTACCCTTCTGTCCAGGTTTGTTACTCATTTTTCTCGATACCCGTACTATCTTCAGAAAATTATAAACATTTTACGCAAAAACTTTAAGAACAAATTTGAAAGAGAAATAATTCTCTGAGGTCTCTTAAAACTGAGAGTCAATATTCCTTGATTTCCGATTAGATGCCGTATTGAACCCATATTGTATATTTTAAGGATACCACTGAATAAATGTCGCCATAGCAATTTTGTAAAAATTACCTAACCATGAATAAAATAATTAGAGGTTGACCTGGCATCTGTACTTCGGTTCCAAGGAATACGTACGCATCATACACTATGTAGATAGAATTACTGCACTAGATATTGGTACCTGGCTTTTTTGCCTTAGTTATACCTAGGTACGTTGTCTCCATGTAAATACACCTTGAAGTCCTTGGAATATCTATCTCAGCTGTCATTGGTATGTTCTCATGCGTATTTTTTAACAGGTGAATATGTATTTCAATTGAAAGTATTAATGAAATTATAGCAAAATAAATAATATAAATTAATCATCTTAGTAATTTTAATACAAGTGAGAAATACTCGCTAAACGCTAGCATCAGGCATTTGCGATATCACATGCCTATAGAGGATTCTTGTCCAAGGTACTGGTTTCTAAGGTCCCTAGATACAAGTATTCAGGTGCTAACACTATGATTACTGCCCTAGGTAGCCATACCGAAGTACCCATGCTATCTGCGATTCGTAAGCTAGTTGTCTTTACCGAGGCAACGGTGCTAAATTTTTTTAACGAAACTCGTACATTTGTTTCAAAACTTCGCATTTACCTGTGAATAACACAGCATACACATTCAACTTTCCATCATTACCAATATATAATCAACAAATTCCGTGTGTTTAGAAATACAAAATCCTCTTCTATGCCACAGTATTTATCTCAGGTCAGTAGGAGCATAGAAAATGATTGATGTAATCTAACGTAGAATTTAACCACATAATGTGTAGCATATATGTAGACATTTTAAAATTAAAACTGTCGGCAGATTTGATTTTTAGACAGTTACTTTATATCCAACGAGATTTCCCGATTATTAATAAATATCGTCCTTAGCCGTTCTCTTAAATAAGCAAAACATCAAGTTTCAGATTGATTTTGAAGTCGTGGAAGGCTTAAGTGCCAG
This sequence comes from Hetaerina titia, assembly GCA_037158775.1. Classification (NCBI taxonomy): domain Eukaryota; kingdom Metazoa; phylum Arthropoda; class Insecta; order Odonata; family Calopterygidae; genus Hetaerina; species Hetaerina titia. The sequence goes on along the minus strand of CM073778.1, from coordinate 74,210,723 downwards.
TCACTGACAGTCTATCTTCGACTTGAACAGCGGTGTGATACGTGAAGATAACTCCCTTGAGAATGGCTCCAAACTCCAGCGTGTGAAATATATATTTTTAAGTTTGATGACTCATTTCCTTTCTCTGGGCCCCCATGCATTTACGAAGAAAGTCGTAGTTTTGTTTTGGTTCGTTGTCCGATAGTATCACCTAGATTTTAGGTCAAAACAACCCAGTTCAGTTGTTCCATTCGTTCTCTCAAACTATTTAACATGGATTCATAATTTTTTCCTTAAAATAAATAAAATTTCGTATTATTCCTTCAAAAAATATTAATTTAGTTCCGGGAAATGCGAATATTAGCTATGTGACAGATTTATTGTTCTTGAACAATAAACTGGAAGACAAAGGGGTATCTTCAACGTAGGCTGCTTGGAAAGCGTCATAACGTCTTCCAGGAACCGCTACGACGCAACGTTTGAATCACTCGGTAAAATAAACTGATTTCGCAAACCATCGCCAGGAAACGTATGAGGAAAGCTACTCTTATGTTTCTCGCACAAATGAAATAAAAACTCCATAAATAAATAAATGTATTACTGATGAATCTCTAGAGGTGATTTTTCTTTTAACAAGGTAACAAGGTTGACACTGTTCTGTTACTGTTCTTAACATGATTTTTCGAACGCGAATTTTCTTCGAAAAAAGTCATAAATCTTCTGAGATGTCGAGATTTGCAATGAAACGGGTAAAACTTTTGTCAAGCAGTGATGTACAGTTAGCCTACATTTAGAGTAAAACTGGAATATCTTTCGTGACACCGAGCATTCATCCTTCTGGTGCACAATTTTCTTACGCCACGCCCGGTGGCAGTCCCGACTCCCGCAAAACACGTCTCACTAATGAACAGCCCATGCATGCCTCCGTCCATTACGAGTGCTCCGGGCCGGGGCAACGGGCCACGGTCCACCGGGGCCGGGGCTCGAGTACAATGCAAGTAGGTGTGTAGGTCCTCTCCTTGGAGAGATAAATGTGATGAAGACAGCGAAACTTCAAAGAGGGAACAAAGAAAGAACCTCCAGGGTGAACGTCCCACCAACCCCTTCCCCTGCCCCTCCCATTTTCCGTCCGTGTCAACCTGGTCGCCATCTGGTGTGCTCGCGAGGAAACAAAAGACGACAAAAGAAGGCGAATGCGCGGAGGAGGAAAAATGCAGAAACACGAGTGGATCTGAAGAGAGAGAATGTGTGCGTCTGTGTGTGACTGAGAGAGAGAGGGGGGGATGGTGGGATGGGAGGGACGGTGGATGAAATCAGCAGGTATGACGCCTTTTCAAATGCTCTGCAAACAGAGAGGCAGCGCCCACTCGGGTGCTTCGTCTAACCTCGCCCGGCGAGCGGCGGTGCCTGCCTGCCTGCCCACGGTTCAAGGGGAGGGAGAGAGGGTGGGGGGGGGGAGGACGTCTGTTACGTAATCCGCCTCGCGCGCGAGGGTTCGCGGGGAAGTGGAGGGACATGGCGCCTTAATTGCTGTCCAAACATAATCTAGATTTGAGAAGAGAGGGACGTCGTTTCGTCATCATGCAAGAAAAACAGAGGGTGATGGACAAGAAAGGTGGGAGTGTGGGTAGGTGAGGGAGGAGGGAGAGGTTGTGAGTATGTCGACGAGGCGCGCGTTTATTCCATTTCCATAGTCCCAGTGGTGTAGCCAGATTCAAAACATCAAGGCACCATTCTATTGCGGAAAATATTAAATAATTTTAGGTACATTTTAAGAATTCATTATATCAATCACATTTTTTAAAAACAGAATAGCGTTTGACTAAAAGTTTGGAAAATTCAATGAGATTTGCACGCCTTTAAATTAAAGCCTTAAGGAATCTGTAGCGCGTGTATTTAAATAATTATTCTGATGGAAAAAAATTGATATGACGAAATAGGGTACCGTGAGAGCACGAGATTCCCTTTTTTCGAGGGTCCATTTTTATAGAAATATGCCGGTCAGTTACCATGGATATCTCACATTTTCCGGAACCAGTTACGATTTTTGGAGAACCAAATCAGACTTTCTATCCGCTCGTAATGAAAACTGAAATTCTCTATCCGACTTTGGACAAAGGGATAGCTATAAAATTTCAATGAAATCCGTCCCATGCTGCACTGCGGAGTGGAGCTTTTTTCACGCGAGCGGATAAGACGGAAACGGACGAATGTGGACCATAATAATGGGAGCCCTAACGGCCTGTGAAGGCATATATTACATCACGCCAAAAGCGGGAGTGAGGGTGTCCATAGCGAGGAGAGGGACAGGCGAACTAGGGCAAGTGACACAGGATAGAGGGTTGCTGGAAGTGAGGTTTTTTTGAAAACATTTTTCAAACTGCCACCCCAAATTTCTTACGACGATGAGGAGACCATTAAAAAAATAAGAGCGTGTCCAAAGGTCAGATCTTGGATACAATTTTTGCACACCGGTTTTAATGGAGATGTGTTTCTGTGTGAAATACTATGAGAGACTAAGGCTTTCCTAAGATTCAGTGTTACAACTATTCAAGAAGAGAAAACGTTGAGAAAAACAATCGAATGCACGTAAAAGAAATTGAAGTGGAGGGCCTTAATTGTCTTATAAGTCGGACACAGCAGTTTCAGTTGAGGAATCTGCCATTCATGATAATAAGGATCTTTCTTTTAGACTGGTTTTATGATTCAACATAGATTTACCCCGTGCAGAAAGCTCATACACTCAAATTGGAACATCTCCACAAACTCCGCAGCTTCCAATCATTTGCCGTTTCAAATTAGTGAATCAGAACTATCTTCAGAGCTCAGACTGTGCCTTAATTCTTTAATATACGGTGGGTAGGTTCTAAATGTGCGAATTGACCTGCTTAAACCGATTGAATGCTACGTAGATACACAAAAATCATCCAACTCAGGAGGATATTGAAAGTTCTTTTCCCTTAGGTCTTCGAGTGTTCAGTTTCTTCGCACAACTTAATGAAAGTTATGTTCTGATTTCGAAAAATATGAGAAATCTCTGCGTCCCTAGACCGAAAAATTCTGTTTAATATGTTAAAGTGTACATTTCGGGTCTATTCATCCATGATGCCATCCATGCATCCATCAAATTATGTCGAATCGAATATTTTTTCTCAATTATTGATGTGAAACTTGACAGTAGGGACGCCGGCCAAATTCTCGTGAGTGAAATGATAGAAAGACCACGGTACAAAGGGTAAAGAGCGAATTCAAACCTGAATTATCACGATCCGAAACCAAGTAGCCAAAATTACCTTATACTAGGCTACCTGGCAGCTCAGAAAAAACTATCAGGGTGTGACGTCATGGCGCGAGTGTAAATTTAAAAATTCACACCAAAGTGTGACAATGGGAACAGAGATGGTCGGAAAGAACGCGTGATGAAATAAATGGACGGGCCCTCATGCAGCGTTGCACTGCGGATGCATCCGGACGAAAGTACGCCATCGTAGAGAGCGTACTCGCGTGGAAGGACTCACCCACCCCTGCCCCCCTCTGCCGCCCACTTCACTCCGACTACGCAACTACAGTTCATAGAGCACGTTTACGAGGGCGAGCCAAGTGGCGTAATGACGGAGGGAGACAAACACATATATAATAAATAGTGCATATATGTATGTTCTAAATAGTGTATATATATAATAAATAGTGTATAGAAATATAATTATATATATATAAATATATATATATATATATATATATATAAAACATACAGAAACATAAAAGAAGGACACTTACAGTAGATATTTACGTTTCGACGGCACGGCCGTCGTCATCAGAATCAATCAGTGTTACCGCCGTTATCTGATGACGACGATCGTGCCGTCGAAACGTCAAAACCACAAATTTGAGTGTCCTTTCTTTGTTTCTATGTTTTAAAAAACTTTATCTTTGTTTATATATTTTTTTAAATAATATATTTTTGGTTACATAAAGCCCCCGCAGAACTCAGCGTAAATTACGTTTCCTCGTTAGCTCAAGTGGTTAGAGATTCGGTGTTCATGTGCCGGTCAAGAAAAGATTTTTGCGCTCCTGATCTGCTCGATTCCGCCTTCCCCACCTCTCCTTTTTTCGTCCTTTATATGTGTTTGTATCCCTTTTCCTTACATATTTTCCATGTGAAAGAATATTTGTTCACCATATGGCGGAATTTAGTGTATAGACAGAAATATATATATTTTTTTCCATTAACATAGAAATAGAGTTAAGGAAAGGGGAAAGGAAGACACATAAAGGACGAACACAGGAGATGTGAGGAAGGCGGAATCGAGCAGATCACAAGTGTAAAAATATTTTTCTCGACCGGGACATGAACACCGGGTCTCTCCACTTGCCAGGCGGATGCTCTAACCACTTGATTTTTTCTTGTGATCTGCTCGATTCCGCCTTCCCCACCTCTTCTGTGTTCGTCCTTTATGTGTGTTCCTTTCCCCTTTCCTTATCTCTATTTCTATGTTAATGAATATTTGTTTGCCGTATGGCGGGATTCCGTGTCTGAATGTATATATATATATATATATATATATATATATATATATATATATATATATATATATATATATATAGTATATATATAGTATAGTATATACATATATAGTATATATATATAGTATATATATATATAAATAAATGTATGTGTGTGCTCTGCGCATGTGCAATCGGATGGAAAGAACTGGGGAAGATCATGGCGCGGAGAGTGAGTGCGTGTGTTCGTCCTCCACCGAGGAGTTGTCGTCGACTCGGCCAACAGTGCTGTAAATCAATCAGGCAGAACCATTCCCGAAGTTCAACTTTCGTGCATGGTTTTCCCCAACAGATTGTCCCTAAGGAAATTCCTGCATCATGTGCTAGAGTAGTAGTTCCGAAACGTCTTTTGCCCATTCATTTATTATACCTGTCATTCTCCCGCCTTCCTCCTTGAGTTCATAGGCATGAGAGTTGCTTTCCAAGGAATACTATCATTAGCATTTATTTAGCACTCATAATGAGTGCTATTATTAGGATAAATTTGAAAAGTTTTTCAACAGAGTAGAGAGGACAAACCCAATGAAAGTATTACGTAATATAGGAGTAGACTTGAAAGACAGACAACATATTCAAACTCAATTAGTCTTCATGTGAAGGCTCATTGAGGGAAGAGCGAACGAGAGGAGCTACTTAGGAAGATCTATTTGGTTGGGATGGGTGTAATAATAAATTACAGAGAAAAAAATGGAAACTATGCTGACTGGGAAACTTTAGCCATTAGAATAATTGAGCGGAGACGTAAGTCATGATTGATGGTCAATACTCATGATGAAAGTCTTTCCACGTTGTGAAATTTACATGCAATAACTTTCTTTTAAAATTCATATGACTAATTTTGGGGCTACCAATCTCTGAATAAGTAATCTAACTGACAAGTTGGCATAACACTCCAACGTCTGTACAAGAGGTTGAATTCCAGGGACCAAAACGTTTGGCAACACAAAAATACCTATAACTTGAAGGATTGAAAAGGAACCGGAATTAAGTGCCAATATTCACGCATGTGAAATGCATTATCTTGGAAAAGTTTTGAATTACCTGGATTCGAACACAAGGTGCCTTGACGGGATGTCACAGGAATTCATTTTCCCCCTTGTTACAGCGTGGGGGAAACATTCCGGTCTGGAAGTATCTCGTATGAGCAAAAATGAAACAATCGTTTTCAGAAAACTTCTGGCGAGTCTCAATTTAGCTGTCTAACTAGCAAGAAAGTTCCTGGAATGGATTTCAAAAAACGAAGACGTGAAATGGAGGAGCAATTCCAATGATGGCATTTCTTTTCCCTGAAAATTTCATGTATGCAGGTGAAATTCCCCGATTGGAGAAAAATTCAAAGCATAACTCGAGAGAAAAGAATGTCTCTTCTGCTTTGATTCAATGAAACACAATGCAGATTAAAGGTTGGTTATATATTTTAAAAGACATCCATTAATACTCTGCGTGATATCGTTTTTCATTCGAGTCATATATCCAATATATTATTACTATCTATATGTTAATTTTTAAGATTTAGCGTAAATTCATTCCTCATGAATAATAGTATTGAAGTCGAATGTTTACAAACTCCCAGGTGGAATAAATTCATGAAATACAATGAGGGAATTGACGGTCAGTTCGAATTTTATCTTAATGACCGATTTATATTGTTAATTATCTGATGCTACTCTGTTTTGCTTCAATAATATCAGTTTTCCTTTGCATAAGATAACATTAAACATCTTAGGAGGAGACGTCTCTGGAAAATAAGCACTAACGAAGAGGAGGCATTTTATAACCGATAGGTGAAGCAATAAATAAAGAAAATATTGATGCAGATTGACATTGGAAGTGTACCGTGATGTGATTTAAGAGTTAATGGAATAGTGTGCTCATGTGCAGATGCTGAATGCTTCTGTTTTTTGACAAGAAATTTACGGAATGAGAGGATAGAGACAGAGGAAACCTAATTGAAATTCTGGATACGGTACATTAGGAGATGGATAAGGATTTTTGGGGAAATCGAAGAAGGTAGCAAAACGGAAAGGCAACAAGATTAATGGTGGAAAGGATATATCCTCATCATACTTCAAAGGAAGATACGTTGGTCACTGTTTCTCAAACACACCCAAGTAACCTACTGTGTATTTCCTATTTCTTCTTTTTTTCCCCTTCTCTTCCTTTTTTTTCCCTTTTCTTTCTTAACCCTTAGTGCCAATCAAGTTTACGGTCTCGGAATATTTTTATTTACATTGATTCACGACCGTAGCTACGTTCTTTGTAAATTTAAATTATTCTTTCAATATTCAATAATACGTGTGAATTTTTGCAGAGAAATTTGTTCCGACAGGATCCATATTTCTCCTCGCGACTCTTATCCACATCTTCATTGGAACACCCTGTTCATCTTTCAGGAGACGAGGAGAGGATGCTTAGTAAATCGGTCGAGGATAGGTATTCGTGCATCTGACCCTTATCACCGTATGCTGCGAAGCCAATCAGAATGTAGATCGTCAAACGCAGGCTGTAATGCATAAATTTCGGCGTCCTAAGTAGGCGGTGTGGTCTCAGATAGGTCATCATCTGTTGGTCACCATGCAAACCACGGCAGAAATCTCAAAACGCGAATGGCGATCGTATTATATTCCTCTGTGGAGCGGCCGTATATTTGAAAACGGTTTATTTCATGTCGTCAATGTCGGCCGCAGCATCTTTACTACGTCGAATTGGGCGCATGAAAATGAAGATATTTTCCGCACCCGAGTTTTCCGCTAATGGACAAACGACGCGCCCAAAGAAACGACCGAAGACTACTCCTGTTATTGCTAAAAGAAAAAAAATGTGCGTGGTTGCGTATTTAAGAGTTGGTTTCCCCCGCCTGCTCATGGCGCACGGGCTTAATGAAATGCTCCCCGCGAGATTAATGATGGCGGTGGGTGAGCGGACATGCCGAAGAGTCACGACAGCGTGCCAAGTCCTCCCTCAAGAGAGAAAAAAACAACGGGCCGCCATTCGCCTCACTCTTCTAATCCGTCGGTCCCCGCGCCCTATTGCCCTCGGTCTTCGTGTCCTCCTCTAATGTAATGTGAAATTTGATTTAAGGTCCCTTAAGTGCACTCACCCATTTCGAAATTATTTGGTGGAGGGAATAATCTCGTTTCTCATCTCTCTCCGTGCTCGAGGGGGGAAAAAAAGGCGATGGCCGCATCACAGTGCTCTTCGCGTTTGACTCTCTCCATCGCGGCCACTACGGCCTCGATCTCCATTGAAGGAAGCGATTCGAGCAAAGTACGTTTTGAGCCGAGGCCGTAATCCTGAATTTGCCGGAGCAAGTTCCCCCAAGCAGATCGGAAGGGTCAAAATGACTAAAGGCCATTACCTCCGAATCGACCGAATATTGAATCGTTCGACCTTTTTTTTTCCATATCCTTCCCTTCGCTTTCAATTACTACGGCCAATCACACCGATAATGGAAGTCGAGGAGGAAATTTGACCGACGCACCTGTTTGCGATGATTCTGAACTAATTTTCTCTCTTTTTAACTCTAGTATGTTGTTTCATCGAAATGTATATTCGTCGTTTTCGCTGGTGAGTATGTACATGTTTGTAGTTGTTTCGCCGAAATGAAAAAAAAAACTTTTCGTCAATTATTTCGCAATAGATGATTGGCGATGAGAATTAGACTTTGGCTGTAGTATGATTTCGTATTGATCAAGCGTTCCTATCAGAAATGTTATAACTCCCATCGTCATTTAAAAAAAGGGAGCTTACCGTGGTTATTTTAGGTCACTTTTGACGGGGACGATTAAGGAAAACAAATAGGGAAGCAGTTCAATACAATGGAAAGAAGCAAATATGTAATGGCGTTGTTTCTCCCATTAATTTCGCCCGACTGTATTGGTTTTGTCTAATTATGGCGTGCCCTCGCCGGTTCTATCGTTGCGAAAAATTTTACGTAAACATTGAAAAGGAAAAAATCGATGATGATACTTTCATTTCGGCAATATAACTCCAGAGGGTAGACCACCGCGCTACTGACCGCAGGGCCCGAATTCGATTCCTGGTGAAAGCTCTGAACACTTTCAACTTCACCCATTTTGTTTAATTTTTGCTGATACTAGATCTTCCTTGGAAAACAGGCGGTTTAAGAAAAGAAACTGGCCACTCTACTCTAGTGTGTGAACCCCACACGCCGTAAAGATAGTTTAGTACTAAATAAGCTCTACTCTCACCTTTCGAACCAACCTTCGGGTTGATTGCCGTGGTTTTGGTATTGTTATGACAAGCACATATTAGAAGGGTATGAGTTCAATGGAAGAGTCTTAACTGTATTAGGGAGGATGTAGGAAAGTGAGTGGTGTATTCGATGGCGAAGGATTGGTATTACTTTGCCGCAGATCACATTTGAACATAAGGTAAGTATTTAGGAACCATTGCAGATGTTAATAAAAGAGTGAAGAGTTTCAAAGAAAGTGAAGAAAGCAGATAAAAGATCAAATATGACCCATTTAGATTTTGAAAATGTTTACATATAATTTCACTAAATAGTATTAATAAAGAAACTTGGGAGAGTATTCCCTCCAAACACAATAGTATACGACGCAAATATTTTTAGAAGGTAATAGGAAAAATAGAATTTACTTATTGTACAGTGGTAATTCAGTATCACCAATGCATGAAAGATACCAGACTTTTTAGAAAAATCAGACGGCGTAACAACCCCCACGACAACCCATGTGAAGACTGCAATTAGCTTTGTTGACATTTTTTAATGCAAAGAAATGGGCGAGTTTAGGACCGTGACCTTCGTTAGATAATCAGCCACCTCAAGCAAAAATTTTTGAAAGTTCCTACAATTGCTCACCCGCTCAGATATTTTGAATTATATGTCAAAATTTAGAGGACATGATAGTCACTGTGGTGATTACATGTTTTAACTGGGTACTTACGAGTACACGTACAGTACCTTTTAAAAAATACACGATGAGAGTCCACGTAGACTGTTTTCTCCTCACAGTAGTGAGGAAAAAACTTTCTAACAACTTTAGCTGTTTTTTTTTTAGGATTCCATCGGGTACATAAACGGTTTTGTGGCACGCCTACCTCAATCTGCTCTGATGAGTAAAAATCTGTGGCTTTGAAAACCGAAGGGTGTTGTGCAATCTTTAAGGTACTTTTTATTACTGGCTTACATACTTTTTTTTCATTTATTTATTGACTGAGTCAAAAACGGTCAAGTTTAATGTGAATGTATAAAAATACATGCCGCATGTCCTCAATACTGGTACAACATGAAGACCTAACCATGCCCTCAAGTAAAAAGAGTTCCATTTCTTGACTTAGGAAAAATGAAACATACTGTCTGAATACGATAGGGAAATGGATGAACTTTGAAGAGTGGAAGATAAGTGTTTATAAAATAAGAGCTATTGGAACAACTTAAATAAATGCAGGCAGTCTTGGTCGTGAGGATATATTATTATATGCGGAAAGGGACAGGAATGATTTAGCGGGTAATCAAGGATGAATTCAAGGAATGAAGTTATAGAGGGTAATAATTATCGAGAAACCATGGCTGAGTGAATTGAGGAAGGGATAATGAAAGAAAGGCCCAATAAAAATTAACCGACTAATATCATGATGAAGTCACGCCAAATAATGTTCAAAACAGCACTTTTCTCTTTTAGGATATTACATGGCTATCGTGCTTCTTCGCTATATGTACGCTGGATCTGTCTATGGGGTCATTTGCTTAACGCGCTGGTCACTGGAAAGCATTCACTGCTCCCCAAATGTTTCTATAATCATCACATGCCATTTGCTTAACGGTCGACGGAAATTATTACCCCCGGAGTAATCGGTTGAAGGTGCTTATGGGACACATTCCTCTGACTTCTTCGTGTTATTACATACGAGGGCGGGGCGTGACGGTGGAAGTTGATTTAATAACAACATCGTGGCTCAACAACTCACTCTTTTGGCACGGCATCCCGGAGATGGTCGGTGTGTGTCCTCGGGCTTCTTTTAATGCTTCGCTCATTTTTCCCGCAGTGAAACTTCAGCTCGCGAGGAAGGAATAGCCATTGGGGTGGGGATAGGGGGAAGTCTACTCAGTATTATGCTCCCATTACCCTCAGTTCCCCTTCCTCCTCAATTGTTCTCCGGGAAACAACGAGGCACGTGCGTGTAGAGCACTTGCGGTCAGCGCGCTTGAGTGGAGATAATGCAATTGCTGGCCGAATCGCACGGGGAAATCAAAGCTGTGCTGCGGCGCTGGGTAACCTGAGGAAACCTACGTGTCCCGACAAAGCAGTTGCATTCGCGCATTAGTCTCGGGTCCGAACACGGCTTCGGCGGGGAGGGAGAGCCGTCCTTGCCCGGCATCACTGAAGGCACGCGACGGCGTCGGTAGAGATGGGTGGCTAAATCCTCGAGGGTGGCCGATGAAAGTTCAGTCCTGCCGAAGACACCAATCCCACTCACCGGTGGTAATCAGCCCCCAAACGCGGGCGGGAATGTTGGCGTTCGCGAGTTGGGAAATCTGCAGCCTTGATTCTCACTGCGGATATCGGACGATGTATCGAGAAAACATGTGAAATAGGTATCGCAAAAGTAGTACCGTAATATAGTAAGGGAAGTACAAACGATGAGTATGAAAATAAAATGTTACGAAGTTTCTTTTTGTTATTTATGCATAGAGTAAAACTTTAAGTAAGAGCATTGTAACCATATAAAATTGATGCATAATGTTACTTATGAGAAGTCAATGAATTATCCCCAAAGTAATATCTCTCTTCGCTCTTAATGATTTGGTACCTTTTCTGAGTAGACTTAGCGAAACAGGGAAATATTGCGCTCATCTTTGTTGCCCTTTTCGTCTATTCATTTTCATTGTTGGTTTTTTTCTAACTCATCCTGCCGTTGACTGAAGTTCTAAGAGATATGGTAATGTGTCTCGGTAATCTAATGGAGAATATTAACGTAATTTGTATTCTGCTCTGCTCGAAAGAATAAGTTCAATGATTAATACCTGCGGATTTGAGGTAATTCTAAAAGAATTGTGGGCTGTATTCGATCTAATGGTCGATTAAAATATTGATAGAAACCTTTGAATCAATAAACAAGTATTAAATATTATATCTTGTGTGTAAAAATTTGGTAACGTTGACTAAAGTTCATTTTAGAGCTGATGGTGCTAAATGATTGGAATACCTCTTTCCAATCCTTAATAGCGTAGTAAACTTTTCCATCGTTTGTTTTTAGTTTATAGACATTTATAGCGCCAATTAAGTGTTTAACTTGACTTTGGACAGTGCCTAGTGCATAGTCTTCTTTCAATTTTTAAGTTCCCTTTCGATTCTCTCCCCGTAGATGGTCACCTGGTGACCGAAATACCGGTATTGGAGTTCTTCATTTTTTATTGGCTATAGGATTTTCTTCCTTCCTTGTTGACAACTTGTTCAGCAGCCAATAGCTCCACATCCTCTATTTTAAGTGTTTAACTAGTAATGAAAAAGTCTCACTCTATATTTTCCGAATTTCACCAAAAAATTTGCAAACCCATAATTGGTATGATTATTGTTTAAAATCGACCCTTATGGTTTTATTCTACTTCACGAGCGTTGCATAAGAATCAACATTTTAATTTATGCTGTAAAATATTTCCAACTGTGGCTATTCACGAGTTTGCACCCTACTTGAGTTCTTCTATATTGTAATTAACGGAATTTACAATTCTATTATTCGGATTTCCATGCAGATGTCTTCATAAAACAGCGTTCGGGACCCTGAATTTCCGGGCATCGAAGCGTGAGCATAATTTTCCTCTGGTTCTTTCCACAACGACTGTGTAAAACGATTGCTATTCGTCTTCCTCATTTTCACGTTGGTTTCACGCCCTGTGACGATAAAACGGCATCGCCTATGGTAAAGTTTGCAATTAATAGCCCAGAGATAATTTTGCCCTTCCGCCCTGATAGCAGTCTGAAACCTGAATTTTTATGTCGCTGAAGTTTCAACCGCTAAGCACAGCCCGCGATTGGTCGTTAGCGAAATTTGTTAAAAGTCGATGGCATCCATGAGCTGAAAATGGGCGCTTAAATATTCGTGATTCCAATGGTGTGGGAGGAGGGGGTCTGTTTAAATTCTTCGAAAGATTAAGAGCCTACTCGTGCTAATCTTCTTCCGGGAAGAAATTTGAATACAAATTCGATGGTGCGACATCAACCCTTACGAACGATTATCCTTGCCCGAATGACGTTAAGTGGGGGAGCAAAGCCGAAAGCGCTCATGTTCTCGGAAAACTCATCTATACTCTTCTTTTGGGCGATTGAGGAGATTTATATTTGAGATTTTCTCTGTCCGATCTGAGTTTTCATTTGACCACTTACTTCCTGAAGGATCAGTATACATTTCACGCAGAGACCAATAAATGGATCCATGCCAATGGAGGATCTACTCGTATATAGAATCATCGAGTTCTGTAATATCAAAAACATGACAGCTGAGGGCCTACCTATGTGATCAGTATGTAAATATCTAAATAACGATCGAGTTATATTGACATTTTGGGTTAATTTATTTTATTATCTTAGGTTACTTCATGAATTCCTTGTAGCAAACAAGAGAGCGAAATCATTTCGGTAGTATATATATATATATATATATATATATATATATATATATATATATATATATATATATATATATATATATATATATAATGTAAATTCACTAAATAGTAATAGCAAACACAGAAACTAAAACATATAAAAGAGGGACTCACTAGTTCTCGAATTTTCGGTGGTGCAACCACATTTCTCAAGAGGAATTAGGAACAGAACTGAGCTTAGATTTGAAATTAGATATATATATATATATATATATATACATATATATGTATATATATAAGGAAAGGGGAAAGGAACACACATAAAGGACGAACACAGGAGAGGTGGGGAAGGCGGAATCAAGCAGACCACTAATATAAAAATATTTTCCTCGACCGGGACTTGAACACCGGATCTCTCCACTTGCCGGGCGGATGCTCTAACCACTTGAACTATCGAGAAAATGTACTTTACACTGAAATCTGCGATCTTATAAAGCATATATATATACACATATATTTTCATATATACATACATATATACACATCAAATGTATTATGTGTATACATTTATGCGCATACATGAATGATTTCGTCGAAGTAACACGGAAGTGTTGAATAATAAACTTTGACAGCAACAAACAACATAAGAATACATAAAAGGAAAACTTACACGTTATTTCTTGAAAATTTAGACGGAGCTTAATTCCGTCGAAATTATCAAGAAATAACTTATGAGTGTTCCTTTTGTGTGTTATTATATTGTTTTTGACAAAGTCCACAATGAAAACAGCTGAAATTTTTATCATACTTCAGGGGCATGTATTCCAACAAAATAAAAAAAAGTTTGACAATCGGACTCTCCAAGCCCGCGAAATGAAAAAATTCTCGTTATGTTTTGAACACACCTCGTATATAGGATCAAAGTATAAATAATTTTTTGAAGTACCTCTCAATCAATGTTGAATTTTCAATTCAAATGTGGCTCAAGAAAAATGCTCAAACGCTACAGTAGAGACTTCATGTAGATAAGGGGATTTGGATGGGAGCATTTGCCATAGCAGTTTGTCGCCACTGAGATTTTCAAAGGTTTCGAAGGGAAGTGTTACCGAACTAATGATTTTTTTGCAATTCAAATATCTTTGCTTAAGGAGTACTTAACGCAATTTTCTGAATTACCAGTTTGTGTAGTGTCCTTTTTAGAAAGGAAAAACAATTTTTACATGTATTTAGATTGGAGAAATAATCTAAATTGTGTGCTTTATGGGAACCAACATTTGTCTCTCTAGCATTCCTGGAATAAAAAATGGGCTATTGTCTGTGTAGTTTGATAACCATACTGTAATTAAGTATGGGATGTTAACTATGGTCATCACTGATTAGGAATTTCTCATTTGCCATATCTCTCAGCATTTGAAAATAAAAAATGGTTTTAATAAATCCATATAACTATAATCTCTGCAAATTCACGAACAGATGAAGTTAAGAGCGCTGACATTTATTATTGTGTCACTAAATATAATTGTTTCATTAGGAATACTCAAAAACTAGTTGTGCTTAGCTATCTTTGCTAAGGACGAACGAGCAGTTTGCAAATGGCCCAACGTTAATTCGACAGAACACTCATTCCTTTTTCAAATGAGCCCGATTCGTTGTGTTCGGACCCAGAATCAAAATCTTAGGTTCTTCCAGATGAATATTTTCCATTTGCGCCAACGTATCTAATCTCGGAGAACTTTTTACCCTTGTCCCCAACCAGCCGAGCAGAAATAATTTCCAATCCTGACACAAATCCGAAGGGCCACGGGCACTCTCAAGAAAGTCGATTTGCTTCGTCGTCTATAGTGCGGACCAAAGGGGAATCGATGCAGTGCGGATATCGATCTCTAATCGCCACCATCCATCTCTTCGGACGGGCGCGGAGAGCGAGGGCGAGATCGACCGGCGCGGCGGCCACAAAAAGATCGGATCATTGGAAACGTTAAAAGCGTTGTCGGCCGGTTGGGGGTAATCAATTGCCGTCCTCTTGTTTTCCACTGCTCCAGTGGCGACGCGAAGGGAAACAAGAGAGCGGCACTCACTGCCCTAATCAGGTCGGTGATTGGGGAAGTTATCCGAAATCGATGGGGCCCATCTTTCAAGAATTATCAAGAAAGCACTGCATTCTTCAAGGAAGAATGAGAATCCCAGCGCTTTTTAGGAAGGTTTAGTTCAGTTCTTAAGGTGCGGCGGTACGTCTCCGTATGACTTCCACACTTGGGGTGTGGAAGTCATACGGAGCTTTCTCCTATACCCATTGCTTGCCTTTACCGTCCATATCGATACACGTCCTAATTATCACGGTGTTCTTTATTTTCGCTTCTCATACCCGTTTCTCTTTCCATTTTTTCATTTAATTAGCAATAATGTCATTATTTCACTGAAGGAGTAAATACCATTTTTTTTTCAGTATTATCCACTTGCGTCTTACCTTTTTATCGCGGCTTTAATTTCGTACCCACATCCGCAAGAAATATCCTGCAGATGGTTGAAACACTTTAAAAAAAAAGGAAGGGGCATGACGAAAGGATTTTGAGAATTTGCAATTGTGTCCACTCAAAAGATATCACGAACGGTATAACACCAATGGAAAAGTAAGACATGTGATATTTTTTGTTTTTGGAAAAATGAGTCCCTCTAATTATTATTCTCGACTTCTATTTTTATCTAAATTTGCACTCATTTTCCGATCCTCAAACATAAATGAGCCCTCATAGAAATGGTTGCACCGGTGATGTGCTCAAGTCTATTCATTTGTATTGAAATAAACTAATTCAACCCAACTTCAAATCTCATGCTTGTTGAATTATCCTCACCTAATGATGGTGTTAAATTTGAAAAACTTTTCATTTCAACTTTGTTACTTCTAATGGATCAGCATTTCGTCAGATGAACATTGATATCACTAAAGAAAATCAATATGAGCAGTATAGCAGGGTTCAATCATTTTAAGATTAAGATATTAAATTTACTCTGTATGTATTAGTTATTCATTACACGTATTTCAAGCAATTAAAACTATCTCGTTCTGCTTTGACAGGTTTTTTTATGTCTACGGAAGATAGACCATGGTTGCCACAGTCATTAAGAAAGCCTCCGTAGGACTAAGAAACGTATTGGGCTACTTCTTCGCCTGGGAGTAAAACAAAAAAACAATACTTCTCTAAGACCGCGTGGGAAATTGCGTGGAAAGAACCGTAATAACCGTGCAGACTTAACTAACGAAGATATGAAAATATCCAATTATCAACTCAAGGGAAATGGTCCATTTTCCGTACGAAAGAAAATCTCTTTTAATCCAGTTTCTTATTGTTCTCTGTTCGCGTGATTCACACTCGAGATGTTTCTTTAAAATCAACATTTGCATGAAAATGTTTGGAGGTAACGAATAGAGTTGGCTGAACAGCAGACTACTTCAAAGATTTTCAGGGCTTAATTCGAAGGAATTTTTCGGTATGACTTGGGTATGCAAGATAATATAAACTCAAACCAAATTGATGCAAGGATGAACAGAGCTCTTACATTCTTTTCGATTGAGTAACTTCCGAATATTAATGCATTTTTTTTAGTTGAAATATTTATATTGAAATATTAGCCAACATAAATCAACACCTGGGCAAAAGTAAATGCTATTTAACCTAAATATAATTTTTATTTTATGGATGACGTGTTTCGTAACTCTAGTGTGTTTTATATTACTTTAAAGCGTTTGGTGCATAGAACAGTGAAAACATTTTGCGAGATGATTTTTGCTGCCTACAAGTATTTCAATTTAAAGCAGTGAAAGGCGGAAATGTTCTACAATTGAAATATATTTAGTTATTTCGAAATAGCAGACTCTTTTCAAGCATTATTAACCGAATTTTCAATTACGAGTGTATAGGTGAAGACCGTCTTCGTTTTCCCCTTTCACTTCAAATAATACGGATGAATATACACTCCATTATAAACATCATTCATAATGGAGTCAGCTTAATGATTTATGTAATGTGATTTAACAAGCAGGGACGTATCCAGCCAATGAATCCTTGGCAATTGGACCAGCTAGAGAATCGAATTATGGCTATGGCAAGTTAAGATTCAAACTCAATTGTATCCCATGTGTTGTCAGACATTGACCACCTTTCATAATTCAAGATGGCTTAAAACAGCCCCCTATGCCTATGCCACCGATAACAAATAATTTTCGCTTTGTAACAATCTCCATCTTTTGTCCATTCAGTTCCTGCTT
The DNA here is from genome assembly GCA_037158775.1 of Hetaerina titia. Lineage (NCBI taxonomy): Eukaryota > Metazoa > Arthropoda > Insecta > Odonata > Calopterygidae > Hetaerina > Hetaerina titia. The sequence continues at coordinate 74,193,324 of CM073778.1, read as the reverse complement.
CATGGACCTTAGGCTTTAAACCTTTATCTGTACGTTAATCACCGCGTTATTTTCTGAAATTGTTAATAGAATCCAAAACAAACCACCAATCATTATTATAATAATTGTCACATCAGTGATGACACAAATTTTTTTATCGAAAAAGGCGTGTCAAAAAGATTTTGTGCACACAGAAGTGTTTTTCATTTGCATTTCATTGAATATTTTTCTTTACATTCTTTCTTTTCATATCTATTGAGCGCATTCAAATCAAACGCACAGAACGGAATATTTATATATATATATATATATATATATATATATATATATATATATATATATATATATATATATATATATATATATATATATATTCACTGATAAGTCATAACAAACACAGAAACCAAAACACAAAAGAGGAAAAACTCACTGGTTCTCGAATTTTCGGTGGTCCCACCACCTTTCTCAAGAGGAATTAGGAACAGAATTCTGAGTTCTGTTCCTAATTCCTCTTGAGAAAGGTGGTGGGACCACCGAAAATTCGAGAACCAGTGAGTTTTTCCTCTTTTGTGTTTTGGTTTCTGTGTTTGTTATGACTTATCAGTGAATTTACATTACACGTTTGTGGGTTTTCCAAAAAAGTGTATGTATATATATATATATATATATATATATATATATATATATATATATATATATATTAGTTGCTGTCAACTGTAAGTTGATATTACATCGGTGAGTATCGGAATGTATGCCAATCATACAGTACTTAAATCGAAGCATAGGGAACTGAAAGTAGCTTTTCTGTGTATTAAACAGGACTTCATTAACATCAGAAAGTGAAACACAAGGCTTAAGGCAATTATAGTCTATAAATGAATTTAAAACAAAATATTATACATACTTAGTACTTACACGGGATGAACTAATTTTTTAAAATACTGTTTGACAGAATATGTAGCTAGATACATTGGTACATCACGTTATATTTTATTTTTGTTTATATGGCAGCTACTTCCTTGAAGCATGGACCTTGGGGAAGAGAGAGGGAGACATGATCGAGGCTGTTGAGTCGTTCGTGGGCGTGGAGTTGGGAAAGAATTATATGGCTGTACAGAATAAGAACATATGAGATATTAAACACGGTGAACGTGGCTAGAACATTTTTGTGAACCCTATTCAGTAGAAGAAATAAACTAGATTCAAAATATTTTCAGAGAAAAAGGGACATTTTCAATGTTAAACAGTTTTAGAGGAAACGAGGAAGTGGAAGGAGGAGACTGATATTTATAATTAATGTGAAGAGAGGAATGAATAGGATGATATAAGGAGACAAATGAACAGACCTGCGGCAGGAGAGGGTAAAGATAACTATAGTGTACAGGATATATAGGACAACATAAGGTGACTCAATTATATTCTAAGTACCCCCAAGCAAACCACATTTATCAACGAGAAGTTTGTTTTTGATGGGTGAGAATAGGCACATCGAACTAAGTCCTCAGGCGAGCTTACGTTAACGAATTCAAAGCAAGTGACACAGGTGCCTGAGTTTTGCAGGAAAATATGGTTATCGAAATACCTTATCGGTCATTTATATAAAGATTGGAGTCTCCAGGGTATTCATCCGGATTTGACCCCTAATCTAAGTTGAACGCTCCACTCACTGGTTCCACGGCACCTAAAGACTAACCATCGCCAATGATTTATTTACCTTTACGCCTTAGCCTTAAGTTCCCGTAATTAATTACCAGAGTGTGGAGTAGTTAAACAACTGTAACGGAGTTAGAGTAGTGAGCGCTGAGGTATCCTGCCATCGCTAAGGGATGGTCGGGAAAGCGTGTCGTCCATCGAATTAGGGGTGCACCCCAAGTTTCCGTTCAGTAAATGTTGCAGCTAACTTCACCTACTGCCCTTCCCGTTCATTCTCTGGGGCAAAGGGAATCCCTCTTGAATTAAGACGAAGGCCTGCTTGTGTAATCTAGCCATGGAAGAAGAGAGCCTCTTCTGAGCAATCAATATACCATCACCTGTTTCCATAGTCCTCTTTAGTCTTTACTAGTCCTTACTTCTCGGTGATGTGGCCGTGTAAGTTCTATGTAAGTTCTGAATTTCTTCCAATTGTAATGGCCTCCTCCTTTCATACCTTCTTCTTCCCCGAGGGTGTCAACCCTATCACACTCTTGTATCGGAGCTCAGACAAAATTGTTAAAAATCTGCTTTAAAAAATATGCGCCCTGTCGACACGACACCGATTGCGAATAAAATATTTTTCGGGGTAAAGTTTTTTGTCCCTTTTGCCAGAAACATTCCAAAAGGTAAACGACAGTGTTTGGTAACTATTTTATTTATATTTTTGGGGTTGTAAATATTATTAAATTATGACTAAATTGAATGGCAGTGGGAATGTGGTAAAAAAAAACCACGTGCATATTACGCTTGACTACACCGTCAAGTTGTTTTGATATTTCCACCTTGAACGTTAATTGAGGGCATAGAGAAAACAAATTTATATTTCATGCAGATGAATATGAATTTCAGCATTTTGAAATTTTTGAGAGTTGCTTTAATGTCCTAATTTTCTTAATTGATGTCTATAATTAGTGCGCTAGCTGTAAAGAGACCGAATATATTATCTCGCCAATCTTACGTGCTGAAATCCATATTTCTGCACGTGTAGTGGACGCTCATTTCAAGAGATATGACAGTTAATTACATTTTTTCCCAGTCATAATAATTGTTTCATCCTAAATAAGAAACATCAAAGTCTAATATGTTTAAATATAACTTTAAGCAACAACACCATCCTGACAAACTTTAAAAATAGGTACCTAATTTCCTCGTCCATAATTATTACTCTAGTTTTGTCACAACGACATAATTGTTTATGGAAACAGTCATCTAGAAAATTTTATCATGTAGGATTACTTCTCATCACATTTATAATTACTTTCCTATTTGACACACGTATTTATGGACTTGGGTTATGTCACGCAAGTGACGTTCTGATCTCAAACGTGATGTTTGATGTATTGCATTATCATTATTTCAAATAACTGGCAAAATTACATCTACACAGTCAAGCAGTGTCAATTTTATTTAAAAATTCGATACCTCTAGTTTGGAATAGCTTCCTCTATAAAAAAAAGAACTTTTCTATAGTTGCACCGAATTACAAATACAAATTTCTTTACAGATTATCATGGATTTTTCATATTGCTTTTTGTGATTAGCAGTGTCCCTGTAGAATTGTTTTATTTAACGGAAAGGATTAATAGAACCTGTCACGCATTCACTCATTTGTTCTAAGAGAATTCGTATTTACTGTCTCAGTGAACACGGATAATGTATCGCTAAATTTTCTTGATTCAGTCATTCAATAGTTTTTCGTTTCGTTCAGAAGTATGCCATAACGCAACCCATTCTTCCCTTTTCGCTGCCTGTGCTAAACGCTCAAGTGCACAAATTTATTTTCGTTTAACATTAATAACAGATTAAATCTATCTCATGTCATAGCACTACATCACATATGTCCCTCGCATCCAATTTAGCTGTCGCAAAGAACCCTTCCAAAGAGCAACTTCCAGGGGAAGACGATCCGATGTCCTGCGGTCAGTGCGCGTACATCAAAGGTCACGAATATGTTTGACCAACGTATCCTGACTACCATCACAATTTTATTTTTATCGGAGTTTTCCACAATGCACAAATATTTATATGGTGTCTCATGATAGGTTCTAAAAATGCATTCGCTACAGCTCCAAATGTCTAGTTACCGTGATGAACTGGAGAACGAGGTGACAGGTTCTTTTATAGATTTCCACGTTTTATTCATCATGGAATATTTTAGGCTTCTATGTGATAACTTATTTTATTCTAGAATGCTTCGCGTCTTATGCTGGGGGCGCTATCACACTTGCTCATTATGCGTCCAATGAAGCTTTGGAGAACAATATAAATTAAGACTGACAAGTCGAATAATATTCAATAATGAGGTTAAAGATTGTCCACTATACGTATGCAATTTAAATGTTTTTCCTTTGTGCTTTGTCCTTATGATGTGACTAACTGATAAGGGATTAAAATTTGTTTATCTTGGCAGTGATAATTAGAAAATTGATAATGAAAATAACTGTAAAAATACACCATTTTGGCATTGTTGCATAAATTTTATTGAAAACGCGTGTGGGGGGTGCAAATATTTGGGCTGATTGGAATTATCCCAAAGCCCTGCTCTGGACATATCCAAAAGACTGATCGGATTTGGCCCGCTTTGTCGGGGGGAGGTGGGGTTGCGATTTAGATGTTGAGATTTCCCGATACACCATCAGATGGTCACTTCTTCCCCAACAATCACAACTCCTGAGCAAACAATTTGGTAGAAACAATAATCTACGTCTTTATATGCACAACTAATAGCACTTATTTCCGGCTATGCACTAATATACAAACGAAGAATTACTTACACTGACGAGTACCTTGCTATAGACGCATTGATGCATTGATCAAAAGCTTGTAATCAGCTAAGATCTCAAATATAGATTGTAATCTTACGAACGATTGGATTTGGGGTTTTTTTATGTGCGTAGAGGATGACCAGTAGCGGTTTTTTTATCTCAATCGAAATTGCTCCACCCTACCAAAATGGATTTAATTTTATCCACCCCCCTTATCCGCCTTTCCAACGTGATTTGAAGATTTCAGATTTGCTGATGAAAAAGCTTTGGTTGACCAGCCACCCGAGCGGTTACAGTAATTGCCTTAAGCATTGCAGAATTAGTTGGAGAGGTATGATATGAAGTTATGCATAACCAAAACGAAAGTAATGCAATTTTTAATATTTAAAAATCTAATTTAAACGAGAGCAGAAGGGTATTTCAGATATTTTAGTAACCTGCAAGCCACCAATAGGGTGTGCGGCAGGGGATGAATACACACCACACTAATTTTGATCCGAATATGACCCTACCGCGGTCGGACGATGTTATTCTGATCCCTTATCGTTCGTGTAAAAAATGGCATCTTAAATCTATCTGCTCTACCCATAATCTCTTTAATTTTATTGACATGATATCTCCTACCGTAGTACGATGTGGGTAATGATACATTTTCAACATCACCGCTAAAGAGATATCCTTCCAGTTTATATATCACATATTTATTGCATAACATATAATTTTAGAAGGGTAGGTTAAGACAAATATACCTGCGCATCTCTAATAAATTCCCTTAACTTCATGCATCAAATATTCACTTCACCAACTAGGATCGATAATATTCTTGACTTGTTAACAACGAACATACCCGAGAAAGTCTCACTATAGAAACTATAATAGGAATTAGTGATCAGTGTAGTGATTGGTATGAACGTGACAATACAACACACAACTAGGACTACATCTACATCATCTACATAAATACCCTGCGAGCCACCAAAAAGGTGTGTGGCAGGGGGCTACTACTATGATTATTCAAGTCCAAAATACCTCACAATACAACTGCAGTTTTTCTTGCCATAATTATTGTCTAAGTGTAAAAATAATGAGGTAGCTAAATAAATATTTACATGCAGGAGGGTGTTGTTGTTAGCGACTGATGAAAAGATGTAAAGAAAGACTTAATGAAAAATCAAGTGAGAAGACGTTTTATTGTTCCCAAACTTGGGCGTTATGTATGGGTCAGAGATATACTGGAGAGATTTGAGAGGTCGGCACGGAGGAGAATGGAGAACGTAAATATTCTGGGCTATGCTGCTGATGTGAAGGCAAGAACAAAAGGGCGAGAGTATTGGGTAAGCGAGTTTGCGAGATGAAAAGGATAGGTATTTTAGATGGCACGAAGAGAGATGGAAAACATGCGGGGCTGGCGATTGAATCAGCGCAAATTTGTTTTGCATCACGCGATACCCATAACTGCTTAGTATCCTATAAGGTTAAGCCTTTGTTAAATGGTTTTTAGGGCTATCAAAAGCCCAATTTTGACCGGTGAGTTAATACTTACAACGTAATTTTCTTAAAAGCAAAGGCCAGTAAGAATATTTGGGTGCTTCCCTTAAATTCTAATCCACGGAGCACACAATGGCCTGTTCGCAAAATGAGGAGAAGAACGCGTCATTTGGAAGTAATGAACACGAATGCGTCTGTTTGCGCATTCACGCAAAGTTAAATATTCGGACGCCTGATGTTGTGACATTTATAATCTCTTCAATTCCTGGGGATTCGTGGCGGGAACAAAAATAATTAATTCCATGCAAGGGCGTGACTCACTCGCTCACGTCACCCGTCTGCGAATTTAATGATCTGAATTTTTTCCAGTCTTCATCACGTTGGCTTAAAATGATTAATCCGATATCTGATATTAGTAATTAAAATGACCCGATTAAATTACGCATCGCATTAACGTCTAAAGGCTACTTTGTGTTTCGTAGGTTTTTTTCGAATTTCGTTGTCATTTTGATGCAGCCCACGTTTGTTTCCGAAAACATCATCCCTTTCCATTGTGGTTTTTTACCCCGTAGCGATCGCAGAAGTCTGTTTATCACTCCAGTCATACGCCAGATATTCCGAATGTCGTGACATATCGGGAAGGAATACCGTCAGTAACACTGTTAATTATAAATTGGCATCATTACCTCCGCAATAGTATGCAGTGGACTTCTTGTGAGATTTTTTTTATAAATTCTTCCCCCTCATCTTTTAAAACATAAATAAAACAGTTTCTTGCATGAATTGGTGGAAAATCTTCATGTTGAAACTGAAAATTAAACAACTTGGCTTTTCTACAGAGAATTTTTTTTATTCAATGCCTATGTTTCGTTATGGCATAACATCACCAGGTCTGACGATGTTATACCATATCAAAACCTAGGTAGTGAATAAAAAAAATTTCTCTGTAGAAAAGCCATGTTGTTTAATTTTTAATTTCAATTTTAAAACATAGATACATACATTCCGCTTTTCCCCAACATTTCCGAGGTGCCCGGCTTCCGCATGTCGCTTTGAAATCTTGCCACAAGTCTAAGATCGGTGTAGGAAGAAATCTTTCTAAACTTCTTTTTTTTTCCTTGAAAAAGGGAAAAAGGTTCCCTTTTTTCACTCGCTATTTCGCACTTAAATTAGGGACTAAACTTTTGTCAACTGCGTATATTTTTTTCGTGAACTTTGCGGGTATATCTTTGGGTAAAAAATAGAATTCGTGTTTTGTATTTATTAAAACAACGTTTACACTTCCATTTTTTAATAGAAGACCAGTGAAATTTCTTTCGTTCCTACATCATCAGGAGATTATGAAGTCCGCGGCACATACTTTTGAAAAATACTCTATCATTTGCTAAAATGAAGCGCGTTAGTATTTATTTATTCGGTAGTCCGTTTTCAAAGATAATTAAAAGAAACCCGACACTTCTATTTACTCTGGGCTTTTGTTTCACGCGACAATAATCTCTTTTGATTAGTGGCAGAAGATTTTCCGGAAATATAGTTCTGCTGTCCGGTCAAAACAAAAACCTTTACCAAAATGTTTGTGCATTTACGAAGCATTAAAATATTTTAATTTCTGAATGGAAGATTAATTCACTCGACGGAAATAATAATTAGGTCATAATTATGTCGCAGCTTTATTTACTCCGTAGGTTAATTAAAAGTAATACTTTCCGTATTATTGGATAGCCGTATAATTCCATTAATCAAAAAATTTTAAAATGATATTATTTTTAGCCGATGTGGTCCTCTTTTATGGGAAGAGCATGTATTGTGACCACTAATGAGCAAACTGTTAACCTTTGAAAAATATACCAGAATATGACCCGAATCAATTTTAATAATCTACGTGCCATCGTATTTCCTATTCTAAGCAATAAATGACGCGACTCTGTTTTTATTTACACCCTTCCATTAGTTACTCCTTGCTTTGTTTGCCTACTAGTTTGTGTATCGGAGGAGTAATTTCAATTTCATTTTAATTTCAATTATCATGTTACCTGGATGTTAATTATTGTTAACGGTGTTTAATGACCATGCAACTGGTATGCTGGTAAAGTAATTAGAATATCTTAAAATATGCTCCTGAAGGTGAACTTCTGATTGTCTCAAGGAATAAGCACTGGCATACTTCCAAGTCCCCACTACGCAAGGTCAAATAAACAATTTCTTAACTCCTCATATTGGCAAACTGTCCATGCTGTCAAACATGCCTAGTTTTACGTGATTCGTTCAACAAATCCTTAGGAAAAAATAGAAAAAAATTATTTTGAATAGGTTTTTTGAAACTTTTTCAACGTGATTTCATTTCAGCTCGATACCCTTTTCCTAGAGTTTCTCCAAATTTTTTAAGCCGACCAAAAAGTAAGGGTTCCGAAAGGATTTACGTATCTTCCAGCTAGCTCTTCAATTCAACATTCTCCACTTTATTTGCAGTCTCCAACATTCAATTACCTCTCAATGTCTCCTTAATTCAATTTTTCTATCTCCTTCGAATTCCTCCTAACAACGTTTTCCAACCCATGTCATACCAAGTACCTTCTCATTTCTGAATCATTGCTTCATATGCAAAGCAGAAGCTCTTCTCCTATTTCACTCTATCTCTCATCCTAGGCTGAATACTATCATAAAAGAACAGTACACACATGCATTATTTACAACTACGAACAGTAAATGAGTTTAAATGAAGAATATAACTCAGAGAATTCCTTTTAACACTAGCGACCCGAGTTAAACAAAAAGGGAAGGTGCAGGTTGAGAGGAAAAGACTAAAAGCGTCTGTTTAATTGTCAGGAAATGAGTTAATTAGAGCAAACTAGCGGATGAAAAGAGCACGTTGCTTGAACTTTCGTTTGAATGTTATATTCTAGGAATTTTATTTTCTTCGTGTTTATTGGATCATATAACGTACTCGTTAAGTATTAGCTCGTTTATAAAATATTCGTGTGTCGTCGTAATTGTTATCGTGACAGATTTTTGCTCTCCCGAGTGCTCGAGTTTCGCCCTTTGAAATTCTCGAATTGGAGCGCGACGCGTCTGGTGCCTCACGCCGTGCCTTCAGGAAACTCAATTTTATTCGAAAACGCAGCCATTCACTAATTTTCATGTGTTAGAACTTACAAATTCAGAATTCCTCTCCCTCTCTCTCTCTCTTCCCCGAGAATTCAATTTGAAATTCGGATTTTTTTTTGCAATAGCATTCCCATTGCGTTATATGTACCGAGTAGGTATGCTTCTTCCAAGAATCTCGTGCTGGCTAGACTAATTAAAACGCTTTCTTCAAAGCCATTCTCTTTGACTTTAAAAATTTTGAATGGTCCGAAATTGGGTAGGTCAAATTATTGAATAATCCATTGTCTATTATTTTCGATTGCTTAATAAACTCCGCAGAATTAGAAGTTACATTTTCAATTCCACCTCGGGTAAAATATTCGCTATTGGCAACCAACCCACCTTAACAGAACCGTTGAGGCGTGAAAAGGTCAGGGGTACGTAAATAGGAAATCCTAGAAATGCTATCCCGGCCCGTGTCAAGGTCATGTTCTTTTGATGTAGTTGCACCAATACTTCTTCACCAAGTAATGTAATATTACATTAAATAGCTAGTTTATTCTTTGGTAGGTACGCATTCCATTATTGTGAGTTTAGCTCGCCTCAAGGTGACGCTCACGTGACATAAGTGTATTCAATGTCCAAAACTTCCTCCCAAAATCCAGTTATCAACAGTGTCTTGCCGAATTTCACCCTCGGTCACTTATTTTTATATAAGTGTTGTGAATGTGTCTATTTGACACAAACAATAATCATATATAGATTTCATTTCTTTACGTATATTTTGTTTCACTTTTACACATGAAAAATATCCCGGAAGTGAGGTATTTTAAATGATTACGTAAGTGCCGAGGATTAATTACTTAAGTACCGTTCAAAAACTTGTGGAGAATCCAAAATCTTCGTCTCACATAAACCGGTATTCATATTGTAATCATCACAGTGAAATTAAACTCAAAACAGGGAACGTATGTTTTATAATTTTGATACCAACGACGTCATTTTTTGATGCGCGTTGACGAGTCAACTTTATAAACTGAAGGAATCTTTATAAACTGAAGTAATATGTAAGGAAAATCAATTTTTAATATGGATTACCGCCGTTATGTGCAGTTTACTGCAGATTCGGGTGATCTAACAGCTTACTGAACACATTCCAGATATATTCGAGATAGTTCTGTAATTGCGAAGAGTAAGAAAGAAGAGGAATTAGAAAAACTTTGTAGATTTCACCAAACTTTATTGCGGGTACCAAACTTTTACGTTCGACAAACTTTATTTGTGCGCATCGCGATAAAGTTTGGTGAAGTGTACAAAGTTTTTCTAATTCCTCAAGATGTGATTTCACAAGTTAGTGCCTGATGCCACTTAATCGAGCAAAAACAAAAATGATTAGATAATCCATAATTGCGTTCTAAGGGCAAAACATTATTTATAACTATTAATGTAAAGGAATATTTAACTCAAATAATTTCAATTGAAGTTATTATGTAGAGTGGTCTTCAAACTCGTGATGGAAACAACTCGCAATAAATGCAATTTTCATTTAAAATAGTGCGATTATAATAGCATTAGTCTGCTAGTATACGTATATATTACGAATTAATTATTTTACTAGTTTATCTGCTGCTTATTTAATCAATATTTACGCTTTTTAAGTAGTTTCATGGGCTTCCACAACTCGCGGAAGCAATAGTGTACGCGTACAAGCTTACCTCAAGTCGTTTCCACGGTCCGTGTTATCGTTTCGCTAATGGATCTATTTGACCACTAATCATCCGAATAGCAAGTTTGGACCGTATGTCCGACTGTACCATCAAGCCTGAAAGTGTGAAAAGGCTTCATTAACCATACTTTTACGGTATACTATTCCATCGTAGTCATCTATGGGTATTCGGAGCGACAAAGAAGAGAAGATTTGGAGATATAAAATGATACGTAGACGTAGAATGATGATGCTCAAAATAACAGAAAGGATAACTAACGAAGAAGATATGACATGAAAAGGTATAGGTAGTTCATAATCACAGTATAAAAGATGTAATTGTACCATAGACTCTGTATTATTGGCACTAATGACATCAGTTGTAGAAGGAAGAACCTAAAGAATACGTGAACAAGTTAATCAAAGTTTTGACTTGAGTGAATTGTCAAAAACAAAAGAGAAATCTCTGAGAAGAGAATAGATTGGACAGCTCCAACAAGACCAGTCTTTGGATCGATAACTGTTAACCTACGGAATTCCTGTCTCCCTCAACCAGTGCGTTGACACCTGGCTGTAACACGTAAGCTTGGTTTCGAATCTGCAGGTGGCAGGATGAAAGCACTCCCCAGGTAGCAGCACTTTCGCTGTGGTTTGCGACAGATCCGCAAAAGAGCGTGCCACCGCAAAGGGGTGTGTGATGGGAGTCTGTTTCGATGCCGGCAGAGGACGAATCCAAAATGAAAATCCTAGCGGATTAGAATTATCCTCGCGGAGGGATTTATCGAAAGCGGCCCGCCGGCCGAGACGGTATATCGGATGAGCCCGGCGGAATTTTAATACGTTCACCATCAACCCCACTCCTTCCCTTTATTTACAATCTATTTATTACATCGAGGCACTTTCAGATATTTTGGAAGCATTCCCTCTCCCCTACGCTCCCCCCCCCCTCTCTCCCCCCCGCCCTTCCTGGACATTCCCCCACTGTGGTGACGACACCTGCAGGAACTCTCTTCGGGAAGCGGCCATAAAAACGATGCGGCACACTGATCAAAGTGACGCACTTATGATTTATGGCGGTTTTCGTGACATAATGACCAATCCATTTCCCCCCAAAAGAGATTGTTCGACTCTTTTAATTCCCCTCCATGAGGAAACATTGGGTTTTAACTCCCATCTTGAATGAAAAACCGAGTAATGTCATAACCTACGGAAGGATATTAAATGCCGGAGGGGTATTTTCCCATTAGTTTTATCCTCTATTTTTGGAAATTTCTCACCGCAGATAATCACGAATAATTGAACGTTGGATCGCCGATCTACAATTCACCCTCACGTGACATAAACAGTATCTTTAATATCTTTGTGAATCGAGCTTCCCGTTAACAAAGTCCACGAAAGTAATTTATAAGTACTGTTTTCATTTCTTCTACAAGGTGACTGCTGACTGATTGTAACTTGATTTGCATCCGAGTCAGATATTTACACCCATTCAGTTGCTATGGAACAGTTTTGGTATTTTAACATGCTTCAGTAGTTTTGGGAATTGGAGCATTTGTAAGGTTTAATATGCTGTGGGTTATGTCTTAGGGGAAGGTGTAATACGTTGTAATGTGCTTAATATCTTGTTTGATGAACAATGACATCAGTCATTAAATCATAATGTTCAATGTCAAGCCGTTTTTTCGTCGCTATTATCTTTTGTGAAAACTTTTGGGAAGAACACATTAGCTTTCCCTTCGCTGCCAATTTTTTCTAATCCGGTTATAATTTTTTAAGGATCCCACAGTTTGATGTTTACCCTGGCCAACTCTCGGGTCATCTTATAAAAAAAAATCATGTTAAATTTAGGGTTTATACCCGCGTGCTAAGTCACGCATTTTGCTCTTTGAGTTTTTTTTTATCTTTTGATAATTTATTCCTCTTTATTAGAGAACCCTTATCAACGGAATGCATATTGCCAGCGGGATTGGGAGTCATTATTGCCTGAATTGAAGGCGAGAGAAACCGACCTTTCACTTTTTGAAGGTCATATTATTTCCTTTAAGGATTACGCTAAAGATTTTACTAGTGTTTATCGGAATTCTCTCTCGTACCTAGACTAATTTGAGTCTCAAATCTCTGTACTGATGTCTACCTTCAAATATATCTTGTTTTTATCGAAGACAGTTTTTGCCTCGTTATAGTGGCTAGCTCTTGAGCACTTGCCCATAGCAAGCCCTACGCCCTTGCGTCCTTAAACCACGTTGGAGATCTCCACAAGAAGAAGCAGGAAAGACTTTTAACCTGGGGATATGAAAGTAGCATTGCGAAGAGAAAATTATTGCATTGGTGCGGTCCTTGCATCTCGGAAGTTGAAAGCAACCATTTGACTTTTCCCCGTCCTCTTCTTTCTACTCTCTCCCACCGAATCAATAAGTTCCGTAAAGGAATCGTTTTCACAGTGAAGCCTGGATTACGGATGAGAGATGTTCCTGCAGCAGTAAGACGCGCTGAAAATATGACGCCACCCGTTGCTAGGCACTAAAATATTTTATGTCGCGAATGAAATCGTGCATGCAAAATGGAATGTTCTTTTACTCCCCTCTATCGCACACATTTCATTTGCGCAGTTGATACCCCTCAGCAATTTAAACGTTATTCGTGTTAGTCATACCATATATTCAAATATTTTAACTTTATATAGAAATGTATATATGAATGATAAAATTCGGCTAGAAAAGAACTGCGAGAAAAAGATACGAAAATAAAAATATGCATAGGTATAGCGAGGTGGTGCGTTTCCTTTAACCAATAGCTTTAGCGGTTCTTTCGACAAACTGCTTAAAAACATGCGTTTCGCGAACTTTATGATCTCGTTCGAGCTCAGAAATGTCCCTTTTTTTAATTTTTGCTACCGGTAGTTTTATCGTATCCAACATGTAGAAGTGAACTCGGCGTCTTAGCATTCGTCTTCAAAATTCCTTGTGTTTTTTATCCGATGAACAAAACATCTTTCGAGCAAAATGAATCGAGCTACCATTACTTCTCGTGTCTACATAACCGTCTTTCCTTCCAATCCTTAGCATTTGCTTCGATAACTATTTTTCTTGGTCACCATAAAGTTAAATATCGGGAAGATACTTCATTCATCCTAATGCATGGCTTCAAGGTAAATTTCTTTTCATATTCTGTCATGAATAAATGTAAAGTATCTTTTTGAGTTTACATGTGAAGATTTGTCCTTCAAGTAACTATTTTGTAGCCGTGAGAAATGAGTATCTGTAAACCGTTTGCTGGGAGGAATCATTGGAAACAGGAAAAATGGGATGCATAGTATACTCGAATTGGTCGGCAATAGGATGTTCAAGACTGTGATAGAGGGGAGAATGTTTGTCAAACGAGGAAGGGGCAGAAATAGAATAAAGGATAATGGAGGAAGGAATAAAAAGAGACGTTTCATGCGTGATATGGTGGAATATCATGATTAATTAAAAATAGAAATTTTCCACAAAATAAAATTTAATGTGACCGGTTTCAATGTTACTAAATCATCATCAGGACCTGATGATGATGTAGTAACATTGAAATCGGTCGCATTAAATGTTATTTTGTGGAAAATTGTATTTTTCATTAAGGAAGTATACGGAGAGACACCTGATGTAGATTAGGATGCTGAGTATTGTTTTGTTAGGAGAGGCAATAAATTTATTTGGTAGCTATGCCCGATCAAAACTTACCTTAACCAGATGATGACCTAATAACATTAAACTAATCAACCCTATTTATCTGCTCTCCCGTACCTTGCCTTCGACTCCTCCGGAAGTACGAGTACACATTTATAAGCGTTGCTTTGGTGGCAGGTTGGTTATCGTTGGTGCAGGCCAGCACCCGTCAATTGGGGGTTGTAACATGCGGAGCTATCGATGAAACTAGTGTATCTGGTAAACAGATATTTAGAGCATCCCCATTATTTTACGTATTCTTTCTCAAATTATTTCTCAGTCTTCAACTCTGTTCACTCACATCCATCCGAAATATTTCGCCAGCGTTCAACAATGTTTCGCCATCCCTCGGGCTTGCGCCTCTCGCGGTGACGCATGAAACCGCTAGGAACATTCCACTGCAAGATGGATTGCTATCTATATCCCTGATAGCAGATGACCATAGTAGCATACGAATCAGGCACCAAATCCACAACGACTCATTTCACATTTGTGGCAGTTATCTACCCGAAAGCAGGCTTTGATAAGCTCACCTTGAACCAAGCCATGTGGCGGGTGAATCTATAGCATTCGGGTCGGGGGAGGATAGCCTCTTTAACGGTGGCACCCAGCGATACTCCATGAAGCTTGTTTCATTCGTATCGCTTAAATTTTTGGCGGAAATGTCCAATGTGGTCACTCGAGTTTTGAACCCTTGACCCAACAGTGATTGACAAGTGGTCCGGGGTAAGCGTCGTGATTTCGTGTTTTCTTGGTGCATTCAACGTACACAGGGTTTCCTCACAAAAAGAACTCATTCATCCCAATTATATACACCCCAATTAATTGAATACGAGAGAATATAGTGTTTCATCCAATCTGTTTATCAAGTGGATTGGATGAAACAATATGATGAAGAGGGTTGGCTTGTATTAGAAAAATCGCGAGAGAATTATTTTAAAATAATAATCGGTTTAGAAACACATTACCTCTATCACTCAAACTCCTTTCAAAATTGGTTCCTCACCCTCTGCCATACACCAAATGGTGATTTTGCAAGTAGCTCTAAGAGAATATTTCTAGACAGATTAGCGAATGCGGGACATGATCGAATATGAGCATGCGATTTAAAAAGTAAAAATGGAAACCAATCTAAAAAATGAAATATGAAAATGGAAAAAGAAAACGACTATGTGGGGAATGACGAAAGCATTTACAGCATAAGAGATATGGTTGAGATGATGATCGTCCTTTAATACGTTAATTTCGATTCAAAATGGTAATCGGAGTCTGGGGATCAAGGCAATAAGCGTTTGGACCATTACCTATTCCATATGTCATTCAAAAGTGCTTGAATACCCTGCCGTTTGGTATGTAATGAAAAGGCCTGTATAATTCGCATATCCATATTGAAGAGTGGGAAGATGGCTGAACGCTCTGAAAGCATAAACGGAGCTACACGCGTTGAGTAACCACAGTTTACATGTAATTTCGTTTCACGTGTAAAAAAAAACCTATGTAGCTCGCAGCAATACCTCACCTTTTTATGCGTTATTTTCGATATTTCTAGGAAAAGAAGACTTGGGATGAAGGCATTAAATTTTAGCAATATTCCCCATTCCTTACGAAATCCATGAGTGCTTCAATCTCAGTCAATGGTATTTTGGTGATAGGAAGGCATATGCAATGAGCCGCGATGGACCGATGAAGACGGTCGTCGATGGAAAGTAAGCAGAAAGGACTACAGAGCCCTGGACATTGGATACTTGCATAGAGCAATTAAAAAATGACTTACGTAAAAAAAATGAATATGAAGAAATTGAGAAAACCGGCAGAAGATTTGAGAAGAGAAGTTATTCATATTAGTCCCAGGGCTGATGACCTATGGCGATGAGGATTACTATGAGTAGTTGTTTGACCAAGCAGAGCATTCGAATATAGGCATCCAGAAATGCATATGATTATTTCCCTACGTAAGGTTCATCTTGGTTTAATTTATTATTTGCAAACCCGTTTATTCCGACCATTACTGCCCATGTATAATGTTACTGTTGATCCCGCACACGTCATTATATACGTCGACGACTCATTCATTTTCCATTGCTGGGTGAGAGGTCAAAAGATCTGATAAAAGCTCCGGAAAACTTCAGTGAGGTAACAATTTAAATCAAACCGTGGTAAACACGGGTAAAATGAAAGTAGTTTGAAAAGTACATGGAATTAGAAGAATTGACTGCACAGGGGGTGCAAACAGAAAAGTTATTGAATAAATGAGCAATTTTTGACAGTTTTATGCCCACCTTCAATGTATGTTTCTGATCGATGAGGAATTATGAATATTTAAAAAGATTTTAAAACGACCGGATAGCTTGACGTGCAATAATCTTCGAATGGGCAGCATTAATTGATGATACCCGCTGGTATAAACGACGTAACCGCCGTCGCAACAGGGGGTGCGGAGATGAACGCGAAAGCAAATCGCGAAGTCGATGGTCGCCTCAGGGGTCGACAGTCGAGTCGAAGGAAACATTGCCGTGCGACCGACCGCGAGCTTTCACTTTTAAAAATGCTTTCTCCCCTGATTTAAACCCCTTTCCCCCCCCTTCTTCCCACTCTCACTCCCCTCCACCGCTTTTTGCCAAACCGCTTCCTATGCAGCGGGAACACGGGCAAACTTTTTTTTCTCCCGGCACGGTTATGGGGGGGGGGTTGGGTGGTGGCGAGGGAATTGGACGTGGGGGAGGGTAAGAGGGGGGTGGGGCGCGGGGGAGGGACCTAATCATGCGGACACTTTCGACTCGACCCCTCAAAAACAGGATGGGAGCAATTTCGCGCTCGAACGGACGTTATTCCAAAGAAATTGCCTGAGTGTGAAAGTGCTCCCATTGCCTCGAGAGAATCTTGAATAACTAATGTGCGGTAAATACTTCGAATTACGTCCGCGCCGCTACTCTACTACGGAGAGATTTATCACTTTTGCATGAGTGTGCGTGCATATGTGTGTGTGTGTGTGTCGAGGTTGGTCCCCCTCCACCTCTCACTCCTCGAGATCCCCGGAGGCCAAAATGAACGCTCGGCACTGGCGCGTCTCGCATTGCCGCCCTTTCATTTACGATCCACGATTCCTACGTTTTGCGAAATGATCTAATTGCCGTTGAAAACTTAGTGCGGACACCTTCAACCGGAGGCTGGTACAAACGGTGGAGGTCAAGGAAACTTTTCTCCATTCGTCGAGTTTTGGTTGAGTGGGGTGAGGAATAAAAAAATGCCAGATTCTTATTTCGAATTAGTAAGTCCGCATTGAAAATCCGCGGAAAGCACTTGGGATCGATCAGAGAAAGTGATAATTAAGAAACTAGATTAAGTTCAATGAAGGCTCGGTAGATTTTCGAAAAAATTGTTACGGGGAAGAAAGTTAAAAGTGAGAGGGCTATTAGAGAAACGACCTTTGGAGTCCCTGGAGGCACGAAGAGAGCAAGTGGGACTAAAACTTTTTGGAGAGGTTCAGGGCTTTCTAGTTTGGTTCTCTCGGCGAGGGAATTATTAGGACCCCAAGCTAGTTTGGCAGAATAGATCACCCGTATAGAATAAGATGAGTAGTTTTTCAACTTCACTACAAATTCGCTGGCCAAAAAACCACCCAGATTAAGCGCTGGAATAGTTTTATTGTAAAACACATTGCTGGCACATGCCATTCTTTTGTGAAAATTCATAATTGGCAACAAATAATTCAATTTTGGTGGACTAACATGGCATTTTATCAATATAAACTTGAACAGCAACAAACAATATAAGAACGCATAAAAAGAACACACACGTAATTTCTTAATAATTTCGACTATATATATATATATATATATATATATATATATATATATATATATATATATATATAGTCGATATATATATATAGTCGATAGTATATATATAGATATATATATATATATAATCTTGAAAATGACGCTCTCCGACGACGCACAAACACACAAACACTAAGATAATAGATATTACACACACAGAAACATAAAAGAAGGACACTTACTGTAGATATTTACGTTTCGACGGCACGGCCGTCGTCATCAGATCGTCAGGCCGTCGTCATCTGATGACGACGGCCGTGCCGTCGAAACGTAAATATCTACTGTAAGTGTCCTTCTTTTATGTTTCTGTGTGTGTAATATCTATTATCTTAGTGTTTGTGTGTTTTTATATATATATATTATATACTCATATATATATATATATATATATATATATATATATATATATATATATATATAGTCGAAATTATTAAGAAATACTAAAAGGGGCAGGAGTAAAAGAGTTCGTGCCCAGGATTTAATTCTGGGGGCTGGAATTCTTAGATCCCCATTATCAAGAATTGAACATTATCCCAGTCATAGTGCCTACAATTGGATTAAATTACATTTGTTTTCATCACGAAGGAAGCAATTAGCTTCGTATTATCTAAAATTCTTGATTTATTTGCACGCATAATATTTAGCTAAGCACTAAACAAATGGCGTTCCAAAGCCCATACGGCCGCTGATTCTCCGCCACGCGGTGAGGCCTTTGCTATGGCCCCGATACGATTTATTTTACACGCCTTTTCTGAAATAGTAGTGTAATTTCTCAAAGATGCAGTGGCAAGCGATATAGTAATGCTAAACATTGGGATTAGAACGTTGAATTCGTGTATTGTATTCGTCACACAGTGGCTGCAAATCTGTCCATATGATTAATCTATAGTAATATTAACGGTGTTAACCATTTGTAACCTTTAGACAACATTTTAGCCTCAGTGCGTATGTGTACATGTCTACATATTCTACGAGCGAAAAGCCACGGATTTCAGAATAGAAAGCATTTTACGCCTCCCGTTTGACACATACTAAAAATCATTACCCAAACAGGCCAGCATTAAGGATGTGTAATAGATATTATTATATTATTAGTTTTTTCTGGAATCAGAAGGAACACCGATATTTAATTTTTATAGGGGTACATGTTAGCCATGCTTAGTATAACTTTGGGTCGCGGTAGTCCTATGGTAGAGCGTTGGACTACCTACCGGAGAGCCTGGGTTCGAATCCCGGGAAAGACTCTCTGTGAACCCACGGCTTCGCCCGAGCTATGGGATTTTTCGAGTACCAGATCTTCCTGGGAAACCATAACCGGCACAGGGAAAGGAACTGGCCCCCCTACCTTGATGTGTGAATTTCACACGCCGTCGAGCTTAGTACTGGGTGAGCTCTACCATCACCTACCAAACCCACCTTCGGGTTGAATACTGTGTTTATGGTTTTTTTTGTATAAAATATTCCTCCCCTTAGGAATATGTGCGCATATCAATATATACGAGTATCTTGTGTATATCTATAATTATATACATATAGATACATATATTATTATTAAGTAATCTACCGGTTAAGGTAGGTTTTTGGATGGACACAACTATCAAATAAATATTTTAGATACATAAATAAAGAGAAAGGGAACGTATTACGGCCGAATGAATAGAATAAATTTATTCCTTTAGATACATATATATATATGGATATATAAATACAAACATAAATATCAATGTATGTTCAGATAATAGCGTTATGTTTTTCTTATCTAAAATGTTACCTTTGTCTATTCGCATTATGTTCTTCATTTTCATTCCCCAATCGGCTCTTTGCACTATTGTGCGTCCGTACACAAACTTAATAGTGTATCGCGAGGGAATGGTTGCCACCCAAAAGTCGAACCGTGTGGGAATAGTTACGATTCTGCTTTCAAATAGAGAGAAATCCCCTCCAATGCCATCTTTTGCCGCGGCAAATAGTTATAAAAATGAGAAGGAGGCAATTTGCAAGACGCACAAGGATCCCTCATTGGCGCAGGGCGATTTCGCCGCTAATCGCAGGCGAGGGAATTGGCGGCGAGCTGGAGTGAGGGCGAGCGAGGGTTGCCATCGCCGGCGGGAGGCCTCCGGCGCGGCGGGTAATCCGATCATTGTTAATTAGACTCGGGGAGTATCTCTAAATTGTATGGGATTTGTAATAATACTGGCCAATCACCAAACCGCGAGCGATTACGACGCTCTGCGTAAATGGCTGGCGTGCCAACGAACCTATCGCCAGCCGTACAAATGCGCCCGATCATATTGTCGGCACATGAGCAATTAAGTCATCCCCAGTTAGCCAGGCTTAATTTCGAAAGGCTAGCCTTCATAATTCATTGCAACCAAAAAGACAATTTTGTAAATATATTAAACAGATTTCTGAACTTACCAAAAAAATTAATATTTGCAGAATATTTTTCAATCATTCATATATTATTAAGATTAGCGTACCAGCCAAGATATATCTTTAATGGGCATGGAGCCTAAGCACCGCTATATTTCGAAGCCTACCGTAGTACGGTACCAGTAATTATCATTCAAATAAGCCGTTATTTAGTTCGGCATATCTCCTAAGTCCTTTCATTCCGGCCAGCATGTTTCACATAGCATTCTCTTCTTTTCAGCCCTCAGAGATTCGATTGCTACTAATTATGTCCTACATTCACTTTTCATGGCTCATTCACATTTCTCTTAACCAAGTAATCACTTCCACTGGCATGTCCATGCTACTCCAGCGTTTGTTTAGTGTGGCTGACTATTTATATGCGATACCGAAGGTTGTCAACCTTCTTTACCTCTCAACCCATGTCATATAACATACAATAAAACATTAGTTCACGTAAATAATATATGTCAGCGTTGGATGTAAAAAACAAGGTTTCAGGGAATCAATGGCCGTAATATTGCGAAAACAGCGGAAAACTTGACCTTTGCAAACTTGGCAAACCAAATCCTTCAATATCTGTAACATTTTCTTCTCTTTAATTACTTCATCTAAATTTTCACAATTTATCATTCCGCTCCTTTTCTTTTCCATGCTTCGCTCTCTACGTATATAACCTTCTGTCCAAAATAGTTTTTTTTCACTCTTCTCAGTACCCAAATCTCAAGATTATATAATCCAAGCTCATCCACATGATTCAACGGCCATGTTTCTGAGTGGCACAAAACCAAGCTTCGCATGAAAGTGTTCCCAAATTCTGATGAATATTAAAGGAATGCACCTGAAATATTTCTTATTTTAAATCAATTAACCAATAGTTATACTCATGAGTCGCAACTTATAAGTTATCGTGAATTGTTTCCTGTTCCGTCCATTTCCAGGCCAAAATAGAAACAGGTCGAAACAACTCCGTAATTCAAGCTACATTATGACATTGAAGCATTATTTCGCAAGGCTTATTCCTTCCTCGATTCGAGAACGTGTGCTGCAATAAGGAAAACTGTTTTATTAATATTCCGATGCGTGATGTAATATTGAGATCGGTAGTTATTCATTTTTCGGAAGACTTTTGGACATAGATTTCCAAATATATCAATGGATATGTTTCGCATTTAGTTGCATAAATTTTTGGTGTGCGAAATAACCAAAGGCATACTGATTAGATGACAGGAAGGGGCGGCGCCATGTAGGACAGCCGACAACAACTTTAGATATTCATTTTGGAGCAAGCTGTCGTCGTTAAAAAGAAAAACTTCAAGCAGGACCCCAAAAATTAATTTTCCCTTAATTTCAACCCAGTTAAGCGAGTCGTGGCGAAAGGATACATCTACATAAATACCCTGCGAGCCACCGAAAAAGGTGTGTGGCAGGGGATGTAGCACCATGAGGGAAGGGTAAGGCATGAGGGGGTT
This sequence comes from Hetaerina titia, assembly GCA_037158775.1. Taxonomy (NCBI): domain Eukaryota; kingdom Metazoa; phylum Arthropoda; class Insecta; order Odonata; family Calopterygidae; genus Hetaerina; species Hetaerina titia. Next base: position 74,171,187 of record CM073778.1, on the reverse strand, counting down.
GGGGTTATCAAATAGGTGAGGAAAGGTGGGGGGAACCTGTAAAAAAATATATTTTTCACACATAAAAATACACATATATACATTTATACATATACATACATTACAAATTTTCATTTACATGCACAATATTCATACATTTATACATACATATATAGTATACATCCCCTCCCATGGACTACAACCTGGTCGTGGTGGAAGGAAAAATAGAGCAGGTAGAACAGTTTACATATCTCGGAAGTGTTTTGGACCAATACGGTCAAAGTGGTAGGGACGTAAGGAGAAGAATTTCGCTAGACAAGAAGGCTTTCTCGAGGAGGAGAGAGTTGATGACGGGGACGTTGAGTAGGGATGTTAAGACAAGACTCGTAAAAACTCTGATATGGAGCGTAGCTATGTATGGTGCGGAAACGTGGTCACTGAAGCAGGAGGATAGACGTAGACCGGAAGCTTTTGAAATGTGGGTGTGGAGAAGAATGGATAAAGTGAAATGGACAGAAAGGAAAACAAATGAGGAAGTACTGGAGATGGTGAGTGAGGAAAGGGGTTTGTTGAGAGAAATCCTATGGAGGTAGGCAAAATGGATGAAAGGCGTATTGATCGGCAATAGTGGGATGTTGAAGAAGGTAATAGAGGGGAGAATGTTGGGCAAACGAGGAAAGGGCAGGAACAGGATGGGGATGTTGGACGGGATGAAGGGAGGAAAGAAGTACACAGAGATTAAGCGGGACCTGATGTAGATTAGGTTGTTAGATTGGGTTTTGTTTGTAGGTACAAAGTATTTGTTTGGTAGCTGTGTCCATCGTAAAACCTACCTTAACCGGTAGATTACCTAATAATATATATATATATATATATATATATATATATATATATATATACATACACACACATATATATTTTTATATATCCTCGCGCAGTCCCTAACCTGTACGTTAATACTTATTGTAATGAACTAACTCCTGGGGAATTTCGACTACAAGCATTCTGGTCTCTAGGAAAAAATGACATTCTAAACCTGAAAGTTTTCACTAAAAGTCTTGCAGTCTATCTCTCTTATCTTATATTCATATGATGGGTTAGTTAAACGCAGATTGTTCCATCCAAATTTTGTTGATTTTTAAGTGTACCACCTTCAAATAATGTCAAGGAACGCAACTGAATATGCTATTGTAACAGCAACATGAACAATTTTATGTTTGAAATAGTCTTTGATAGGATCAATGCTAGACTAGTGTCAGTATCCCCTGGTTGAATCCCCATAAAATACCACTGTCTGATACCCTAAAAATGGTTTCGTACACTAAGCACTACGTATGGTCTCCTGCAAGACCTACGGTGTGATGAATTTACGCAAATAATATGAAAATAGAAATCATTATTATTGTGCTTTGGGGAAATCTACATAACCTAAAGATCTTATCAAATCCTTAACCGACACGAAATTCGCTCTCGAGGGCGAGGTCAAAGCTCACCCTTAATTAAACACTAAAGCGGATGAGTTTTACTTAATCAGGACCGGGGGAGGGTGTATTTAATCAGTTTGCAGATCATTTCGATTATTGGGAAACCGGTTCTCCCTACTAAGTGATGTTATCCAGGATACTCGTACTTATTGGATTAGCTATTTCACCCTTGGATTTGAACCTGGGACTATATGTTCAATTTTCGAAGTCTCTACCAACTAATCTATCACTATGCCCAAAATATCATTTAAACTTGAAATAATGAATGGGCAACACATTAATGCAAATGTTTAAACAACATTCAGGAATTGCAAATAAAAATGCTTCCAAGAAATGAAAATAGATCTCTAAGCGTTATTTTCCTCACAGTGAAAAATTGTAGAGCGTATAATTTTAATCAAATCTATGGCATTGTTTTCACTAAAAGTACACTGGCTGAGTATTCCGAATGAAGAGAAAAAAAATGAAATGATGCACAAGTTGTATGAGCGAATTTTTGGCCAAAAACAACACGCTAATGATGCCGTAGCCACCATATTCCCCAGATCTGACCCCCCAGTGACTTTTTCTTATTCCCGAAACTGAAGGGGCTCATGAAAGAACGACGCTACGCTACGATTGACGAGATAAAGATTGCTTCGAAGGAGGAGCTGAACAAGATCACAAAAAATGATTTTTTGAAGTGCTTCGAGGATTGGAAAAAACGTTGGCACAAGTGTATAATATCTAATGGGGATTACCTTGAAGGGGACAAAATAGATATTCATGAATAAATAGATAATTTTAAAAAAACACAAAAGCCGCGATAATTTTTTCACAGACCTCGTACTTGATGCATCCATGCAACCATGCAAGTAATTGCAGGTTGAAATTAAATCTGCTTTGCATTGCCTTTCTGCATTACCTTTCTACGTTGCATTTCTCCGTTACACATCCAAAGGGTTCATTTATATTAATATATATATATATATATAGCAGTCTGGTGCTATATATATATATATATATATATATATATAGCACTCTGGTGCTATATATATATATAAATAATATATGTTATTATAATTACATAAATAAAATAAAATAATTATAATATATATAATTAAAGATGTTAATATAATATAATATATGTTCGAAATAGAAGGGGGAAGGGGGGCCCAGTACCTGGTACCCGAAAAATCAACTAGCTTGGGAGGAGTTGCAGGTGCTCAGAGTGCCTTGCCGGGAATGAACCCGGGACCCTCCGGATAGTAGTCCACCGCTCTACCCTCTGGTCTACCGTGACCCACTATATACATATTTTTTTATATACACACATATATTATATTTACGTATATATTACACACTATTATATACTATTTGTAGAGGAAATGATCAAAGAGGCATGGGAAGAACTGGAGGTAGGAATGAAAGTCGGAGGGGAATTCGTAAAATCGGTTAGGTTTGCTGATGACCAAGCATTAGTTGCTCAGTCAGCCAAGGGGTTGCAAGCATTGCTGAGTGAATTGGAAGTTCAGTGCGATAAATATGGGATGAGAATCAATATTAATAAAACAAAGGTTATGCGATTTTCCAGAAAGAAAAAGGCTAAGCTAAATATTAAAATAGGTGGGGAAAAAATAGAGCAGGTAGAACAGTTTACATATCTCGGAAGTGTTTTGGACCAATACGGTCAAAGTGGTAGGGACGTAAGGAGAAGCTTTGCGCTAGGCAAGGAGGCTTTCTCAAGGAGGAGGGAGTTGATGACGGGGACGTTGAGTAGAGATGTTAAGACAAGACTCGTAAAAACTCTGATATAGAGCGTAGATATGTATGTTGCGGAAACGTGGTCACTGAAGCAGGAGGATAGACGTAGATTGAAGGCTTTTGAAATGTGGGTGTGGAGAAGAATGGAGAAGGTGAAATGGACCGAAAGGAAAACAAATGAGGAAGTACTGGAGATGGTGAGTGAGGAAAGGGGTTTGTTGAGAGAAATCCTATGGAGGTAGGCAAAATGGATGAAAGGCGTATTGATCGGCAATAGTGGGATGTTGAAGAAGGTAATAGAGGGGAGAATGTTGGGCAAACGAGGAAAGGGCAGGAACAGGATGGGGATGTTGGACGGGATGAAGGGAGGAAAGAAGTACACAGAGATTAAGCGGGACCTGATGTAGATTAGGTTGTTAGATTGGGTTTTGTTTGTAGGTACAAAGTATTTGTTTGGTAGCTGTGTCCATCGTAAAACCTACCTTAACCGGTAGATTACCTAATAATATATATATATATATATATATATATATACATACACACACATATATATTTTTATATATCCTCGCGCAGTCCCTAACCTGTACGTTAATACTTATTGTAATGAACTAACTCCTGGGGAATTTCGACTACAAGCATTCTGGTCTCTAGGAAAAAATGACATTCTAAACCTGAAAGTTTTCACTAAAAGTCTTGCAGTCTATCTCTCTTATCTTATATTCATATGATGGGTTAGTTAAACGCAGATTGTTCCATCCAAATTTTGTTGATTTTTAAGTGTACCACACTTCAACGCCTTCAAATAATGTCAAGGAACGCAACTGAATATGCTATTGTAACAGCAACATGAACAATTTTATGTTTGAAATAGTCTTTGATAGGATCAATGCTAGACTAGTGTCAGTATCCCCTGGTTGAATCCCCATAAAATACCACTGTCTGATACCCTAAAAATGGTTTCGTACACTAAGCACTACGTATGGTCTCCTGCAAGACCTACGGTGTGATGAATTTACGCAAATAATATGAAAATAGAAATCATTATTATTGTGCTTTGGGGAAATCTACATAACCTAAAGATCTTATCAAATCCTTAACCGACACGAAATTCGCTCTCGAGGGCGAGGTCAAAGCTCACCCTTAATTAAACACTAAAGCGGATGAGTTTTACTTAATCAGGACCGGGGGAGGGTGTATTTAATCAGTTTGCAGATCATTTCGATTATTGGGAAACCGGTTCTCCCTACTAAGTGATGTTATCCAGGATACTCGTACTTATTGGATTAGCTATTTCACCCTTGGATTTGAACCTGGGACTATATGTTCAATTTTCGAAGTCTCTACCAACTAATCTATCACTATGCCCAAAATATCATTTAAACTTGAAATAATGAATGGGCAACACATTAATGCAAATGTTTAAACAACATTCAGGAATTGCAAATAAAAATGCTTCCAAGAAATGAAAATAGATCTCTAAGCGTTATTTTCCTCACAGTGAAAAATTGTAGAGCGTATAATTTTAATCAAATCTATGGCATTGTTTTCACTAAAAGTACACTGGCTGAGTATTCCGAATGAAGAGAAAAAAAATGAAATGATGCACAAGTTGTATGAGCGAATTTTTGGCCAAAAACAACACGCTAATGATGCCGTAGCCACCATATTCCCCAGATCTGACCCCCCAGTGACTTTTTCTTATTCCCGAAACTGAAGGGGCTCATGAAAGAACGACGCTACGCTACGATTGACGAGATAAAGATTGCTTCGAAGGAGGAGCTGAACAAGATCACAAAAAATGATTTTTTGAAGTGCTTCGAGGATTGGAAAAAACGTTGGCACAAGTGTATAATATCTAATGGGGATTACCTTGAAGGGGACAAAATAGATATTCATGAATAAATAGATAATTTTAAAAAAACACAAAAGCCGCGATAATTTTTTCACAGACCTCGTACTTGATGCATCCATGCAACCATGCAAGTAATTGCAGGTTGAAATTAAATCTGCTTTGCATTGCCTTTCTGCATTACCTTTCTACGTTGCATTTCTCCGTTACACATCCAAAGGGTTCATTTATATTAATATATATATATATATATAGCAGTCTGGTGCTATATATATATATATATATATATATATATATATATATATATATATATATATATATATATATATAGCACTCTGGTGCTATATATATATATAAATAATATATGTTATTATAATTACATAAATAAAATAAAATAATTATAATATATATAATTAAAGATGTTAATATAATATAATATATGTTCGAAATAGAAGGGGGAAGGGGGGCCCAGTACCTGGTACCCGAAAAATCAACTAGCTTGGGAGGAGTTGCAGGTGCTCAGAGTGCCTTGCCGGGAATGAACCCGGGACCCTCCGGATAGTAGTCCACCGCTCTACCCTCTGGTCTACCGTGACCCACTATATACATATTTTTTTATATACACACATATATTATATTTACGTATATATTACACACTATTATATACTATTTGTAGAGGAAATGATCAAAGAGGCATGGGAAGAACTGGAGGTAGGAATGAAAGTCGGAGGGGAATTCGTAAAATCGGTTAGGTTTGCTGATGACCAAGCATTAGTTGCTCAGTCAGCCAAGGGGTTGCAAGCATTGCTGAGTGAATTGGAAGTTCAGTGCGATAAATATGGGATGAGAATCAATATTAATAAAACAAAGGTTATGCGATTTTCCAGAAAGAAAAAGGCTAAGCTAAATATTAAAATAGGTGGGGAAAAAATAGAGCAGGTAGAACAGTTTACATATCTCGGAAGTGTTTTGGACCAATACGGTCAAAGTGGTAGGGACGTAAGGAGAAGCTTTGCGCTAGGCAAGGAGGCTTTCTCAAGGAGGAGGGAGTTGATGACGGGGACGTTGAGTAGAGATGTTAAGACAAGACTCGTAAAAACTCTGATATAGAGCGTAGATATGTATGTTGCGGAAACGTGGTCACTGAAGCAGGAGGATAGACGTAGATTGAAGGCTTTTGAAATGTGGGTGTGGAGAAGAATGGAGAAGGTGAAATGGACCGAAAGGAAAACAAATGAGGAAGTACTGGAGATGGTGGGTGAGGAGAGGGGTTTGTTGAGAGAAATCGTATGGAGGCAGGACAAATGGATGAAAGGCGTATTGAGCAGTAGTGGAATGTTGAAGAAGGTAATAGAGGGGAGAATGTTGGGCAAGCGAGGTAAGGGTAGGAACAGGATAGGGATGTTGGATGGGATGAAGGGAGGAAATAAATACACAGAGATGAAGAGGGACTTGATGTACTTTAGGTTGCTCGATTGGGTTTTGTTTGGAGTTACAAAATATTTATTTGATAGTTGTGTCCATCCAAAAACCTACCTTAACCGGTAGATTACCTAATAATAATATATATATTACACACGCTTACTACCACCAAGACGTGGTGGAAGGGTTTTTGCGTTCTTTTCTCTTAGGCCTACTCCCTAAACATTTAATTATTACTAAAAAAATTCTAGATACTATTATGAATTAGGAGATGGAAGAATTATAAATAATTTTTATTTCCTTTCTTAAATATTTCTCCACACAATCACCATCCAAAGTCATACATTTCTTCCAGCGTTACACATTTCTTGACCTTTCGAAGGCCACCATTGTAGAACTGAGCAGATTTCGTCGAAAACTATTGTTCAACCTCTTGAATGACGTCGTTTCTGTTGTGAAATCTCCGATATCACAATGGTTTTTGAGTTCTGGGGATAAGAAAATGTAACTTGGGACGAGATCGGGAGGAAAGGGTGGATTAGGCAACATTTCAAAGCCGCATCGCCTTAATTGCCATTCGCACTGTGGTCGCGATTGCAGGAGGCGCCATGTTCCCTTCTGAAAAGGAGTCAGTAGTCGTGGAACCCAGTATGCTGACACCTTTGCTTTGACATGTGAAGTTCTTCATGAATAATTTTCCAACTGTAACCCTTCAAATGAAGAAACATAATCACGCTGTGAGCCTCCGTCTTCTCCATACTGCGAGTTACTTCAACCTACGGCTACATCGCGCGTACCTAATCCTTTCCTAAACCCAAACTGATCATCCCCTAAGTAATTATTTGCCTTACTCTCTATCCTTTTGTTGTTGATCCCGAGAATAACTTCAGCTGCGTGGGGTCTCAAACTTATTGTTATGTTATCCTCACATGATGTAGCCTTTACCTTTTTCGGAATAGGAACTAACACTGATTCATGAAATCTTCCAGCCAGATTCCTTCTTCATAGATACTACGAATCAGTCCATATAGTCTTCTTCCCACATTTTCCTAAACATTTCAATAGTTCCACCGGAATGTTGTCCACCCCCACGGCCTTATTTGCTTTCATCTCCTTTGATGCCCTTTCTATTTCATCGTCGAGTATGCCTGGACCTAAGCTATCTTTTTCTACGTCATGTTCCTTTTCTATGTCTAACCTTGTTGGCCTAAGTTCTTTACTATGCAGTATTTCTATATATACAACGTCAAGGTTGTAGTCCATGGGAGGGATATATATATATATTACTTATTTATTTATGGCTATCTGCTATACGACTCTTCATCTAAATATGACGTTTAGCATCGAAACTCTGAGGGTGATTTAATGTGTTAATAAAAGTGTTGAGGAATTTAAAAGTTACTGTTTCAATTCTTTATACCAGCTTAATGTTGAAAATCTAGAATAATAGTAATGAGTGGCGTAATTGTAATTGTCTCCCTCAAAGGTTTGCTGGACCAGATCCTCTCTCTCGGCCAGCCTGCGGTTTCCCAGAAATTTCGGTCACTCGGTAAATCACGCAGCTTGTTTCTCGGTGGGAGGGTCTGAGGCATCAACCGGATTTCAATGCGGGAACCTAAGGACTGTGGCCGGAAGCACTACTACTCACTCCACTACCAGAATGGGACAATTCAGATTTTTTCATTTCCTCCGTTAAGGAAATATATGTTATTCTTTGGAAAGAAAGATTGCTGTTAGCAAAGAATGAACGCGTCCATCACTTGCGTGTGATTCCCATGGGTCAAATGGCAAACGTACGTATTTCAAAGAATAATAACGTGAACAAGAGATAGAAAACAGGTTCCAATATTTGACTAAACGGAAATAAATGGATAAAAAACCACCAAAGACTTTTTTTTAAATAGCCTGATCGAACAGATTCCAATAGCCAATGTATAAGGTTTTCATTTAGTACTTCATCATCTACGATCAAGAATATAAGGTCACGCTATCCTAGAGGTCTATGAGAGAACATGCATTTCTTGCGTCTCCAATCGATTTCAAAGAAATTCGTCCGTTGTGTGCAAAGGAGGTCAGCTGTTCCTTTCTTCCTGTCCGTGATACATACCCTCAGTTCCTTTAAATCCTGGACACCTAACAAAGACTCCATTAAATTCCACTCACTGACTGCGAGGACTCGGCCAGATAAAAGTTTTATATAAATATTTTTTCGATTTATAGCCTTTGTGAGTTTCATGAACATAGCAGTAGATTTTTGAGAGAAGGTGGGTAATATTTTACACTGTTTCCTGCTAGTATAATTTATTTCGGGTCACATTTAAGAAAGTAATGTTCTCTACAAAAATGCGTAAAATAAGAGTAGAGAACACAGCAACTGGGGCCATTCCATCCTTGAATATCCTAATTCCTAACAATCAGAAAGACTTATCAATGAACTCTTGACTTCTACATCAAATAATAAGCAAAGATTTCTCTAACAATCCTCTAAATAATATTGACAATTAAAATAATATGGTTTGCAAAAAATTCAAGTCCACTGAAGAATGTTCAATTACATCCCGATTTTTTAGTTCCGGGGACATAAACTTTATTATTTCATTGTACTTTACGTTGATTAACGTCAGTTCATTACCAGGCAAAGAAGTATCAATTGCTCTAAAGTATTGCAGTGATCATGTTGATATTTTTGGGGAAAAAAACAATGTTACTCTCGAAATCTTGCTGATCCGTACAGACTACTGAAGAGAATTCCACGGGTGCTCTCGTTTTCAGCTTATCTGAGAAAAATGAATTTACTGCTCAAAGGAAATTATGTATTTTTTAATATTCTTCGACCAAAAATGAGGATACGAGTACTTAGGCAAAGACCACGTGCACTAGTTTTTCCATCTGGCGGTAAAAACTATTTGTAACTAAAAATTGCGTTTTCGACGCTGTGCATTCTTAAAGATTGAATCGAAGTTCTAAGTTTATGGTAAATATATTCTATTTCTTTAGGGAGAAGCTTTCTATTTAGTTTTTAAGCTGATGTCCTCGTCCCGCAGAGAAATAACTGGCGGCCACGGAGTCCATCTGTCGAAATAAGGCCCGAATGTCAAGTTTGGAGACAATTTTCTCTTTGCACGCCGTCACGACATCCACGTATCTGGGTTCAGTATTACATAATAGCCTCGCGGCCAAAGTGGAATAAAGTCAGTGGGAGATAAAATCACTTGATGCGTGCCTCTCGGAAAAATAAATATGGCCTCTCAAAGAGCGTTATACCCAGCGGGCACAGTACCCTTGGATCGCCGATGAACCAAGTTCTTTCGCACTGAGATTGTCGCAAGTTTAGTGCATTTGTGCTTTACTCCCTTCGTTTCTGCGGGACGATGAGGGAAATAGGATTGTGTCCCGCGGTCGTCTCCAAATCTGTACAAATTCCGGTTGGAAAAAAATGAAAATCTTGAAATCATATTTTTCAACAAAAATCCTCTCCTCCTAGGAGGAAAGTCACAAGAAAAAAATTTCCATCGTGGTATCCGGATCGCTCAAAATTAAGAATTCGCACGGTTTTTTTATGCAATTTGACTTGTTCACTTTAATATGGTAAGTCACTGCATCAGTCCTGTGTCCCCCATGTTCAATTTTTCTTTATCTTAAAAATGTTTGTTCCGAGAGCATTCTGCTTTGTGGTGAGAACAAAGAGGGTGGATTGCTGGAAATCGATTTGTTTGACTACTGCAACCGTTAGAGAGGGTCGGGAAAATGGCCAAATGATGATCAGAGAAACTAAAAACGCGCGCACACATTAAAAACAGGAATAATATTGTTCTCATTGTAAAAATATACTACACTTCGCGAGAGATATTAATAAGTGGTGGGCCCAACGGTGAACCTTGGTCCACGTTTACTCGCCAGCGTGTACACATTAATTGGCTAATTTTATCAAGGTTTTTAGTGAATTTTCTTTTCCTTTTCCCTTACCCATCGCACCTGGTTCTTGCACCCCCTGCCACACAACTTTTCGGTGAGGGAGGGATTTAGATGTAAAAGGTGTGAATGTTAACTAAAGAATCCGTTCCGCACACGTAAACATCCGGGGAAAATTTAATTCACGCGAAACTTGCCCTGATGAAGTTTCATTGGTAGAACGAAATCGAGCCATCACGGATGTATGCTTTAATGCAAAAGAAATTCCTTGAACAAGCGTTCAAAAAAAATCATTTGGAATAAAAGTGTTTTCCGACCACTGAAGATTGAAACAATTTATGTGGGGGACAGGAATTCCGCCTCACTCGAAAGGTCCGCCGGTGACCGCCAGGATGGTCAGGCAGGTTTCAGGACACGGATTGCGTTCATGGTCGGTGATGAACTCTCAAAATCCAAGAGTCACGCGGGGGGGGAGCAGTTACGTCGAGAGGGGGTTGTGCTTGTGAGGGGTGGCAGACGGGGAATCATTCCCTCGCTAGCACTGGCACTCCCTCCCGACTTTCAACCATATCTCTGTATCTCTGACCACAAGAACTTATTCATTAGCGCTGTAATTGGGATCGCCTTCCTCTTAAATACGTACGGGTGCGACGGCCCATAGATATGTTTCATCGCCTGTGGCGTTTGTAACTTTGATATGACCATACCAGCGTGCAAATGCAAATATATATATAAATATATGTATAAATATATATATGTATATATATATATGCTGACTACTTCCGGGCCCTCCTCTGCCTCAGTTCTGTTCCTAATTCGTCTTGAGAAAGGTGGTTGCACCACCGAAAATTCGAGAACCAGTGAGTCCCTCTTTTGTGTGTTTCAGTTTTTGTGTTTGTGTCGACTAGTAAGTCTATTTACATTTTATTTATGTATATTTTAGGCATGTACATACATGCATATAAAACTTGGACAGCAGCAAAAAATTTAAGAACACTTAAAAAGAGCACTCCTATGTTATTTCTTAATTATTTCGACGGAATTTGGCTACATCTTCCTCAGAAGAAACGTTGTATATATTTTTCTCTGTTAAGTCTGATATTTTTATTCAGAAAATTAAGAATTTTACTTAATCACTTTGAAAATAGTAGAATATCAATGTTTATGAGGATTATAAGTTTAAAAATCATCTCCACATTGTAAAAGGGTATTGGAAAAAAAACAACCAAAACTCGATCTTTTAAGTAATTTATTTTTATAAAAGAAAAACGTGATCTGTCATACGCTTTTTCGACGAATCCCTTTTCTTTTGAGCTTATTCTCGATTGCACTAAATTCCTCAAATGATTATTTTGTTCGAGGCACTCATTTTCTAATTACCTTGATCTGAAACAAAAAGACCAATGAAGTAAAGATAAATAAACGAGAGCTGAAGATAAAAGTTTCAAACGATATTCGGTAATACCATTTTAGTCTGTTGGTACTATAATGCAACCATTTCAGAGAGTAAAAATCATTCGCCTTGACCGGGAATGATTTTTACTCTCTGAAATGGTTGCATTAAAATGCACACATAGCGGGTGACTCCGTTAAAGTTACTTTTACAGTTTCTTGAAATCTGTTGGTACTAGTTAACGGGTTAATTTATTGTGAGTCAGAGAGCAGACGTACGTATGTACATTTGACGCCCGTCCTAAGTCAGAATTTTAATTGTCTCGAAAATGAAATACTAATGAAAAAAATCTGTCGACCATCAGGACAACCAATTATATTGTGTCTATCTTCTATTTTCCTGTTCTCGAACAATCATCTTAGAGCTAAACAAATTGAATATGGGAACACTTAGATGAGAAATGGAGGTGCGAATTTCATCCTGCTATTTCTGAAATTTCCGTCGACACGTTTCATCTAAGCGGGTGGGTCAAAAATATGGCAAAATGTCATGGACTAGGCAAGGGCATTCTAATTCAACCATACCGCTCTTTTACGTTACCGAGTTCAAAATTCGAACCACCTCTCGCATGTCAATCGCATCAAATTATTAATATTCCATCACCGTCCCAATCGTAGTGAACCACGCAAGCCGGGATCTAGTAGGGTCAACCCATAAAGATATCCTAGGGTTCTGCCTGTCATCTCCCAGCAATCTTCTCTCTCTCAAATGAAAGCAGCTACATATCTTCTCCCACGAAACTCCGAGATACTTATTCAGAACATGTGACCCCTAACACCCTCGTAAGCTTTTACGGATCTCCTTTAATATTTGATGGGGTAATTGACGACATATTCACGGCACGAAGACGCAATGACGAATAAACAAGATCCTTAAAACGATCCAAAATCACAGCCTGGAATAGTATAATTTCAAATGATGAAGTCCTCGGTAGTAGACACTTCATCTTTATGACACAACGTTTTCTTTCGTCAAATATTTAAACCTCTAACCGTGGATCATGATTTTTCCCCAATGTTCACCATCATCCCATCGTCATTTTGATATTTTTATTAATAATGATGGGAGAATTTTAGGAAGGCGAGGGAGAGACAGAGTAGGCATGGGTATTTTGGATGGAATTGAGGTGGAAATAATGCAGAGATCGGGAAAATGTATTTATATTGGTTAGCATATAATGCAAGGATATTTGATATCGTGATAATTAAGGCTTATTAGTGCAGTCATGTGTAGTGCCTTGCACTATCAAAAACCTACCCTTTAGACTGCTGTTAATAATTTAATTAGGTTCGGCATTTGAAGTATCCTGCATTCCTAGGAGGGTAGCCGTGTTTGGAGGATAGTTTCTTTCCTTCTTCTCGCGGTGGCTTTGCATATCAGGGACTTTTCTCTTGAAGTTGGTTGGGGGATGGTGAATGGGAGGGAATGGCTCCTTCCACCTTTCCCCCTTAAGCATTGCTGTGGTCGTGCTTGCTGGTGCGGTCAACTCTTGTGGTTGCTCTTGTTGGCGTGGCTGTTTTATCGCCCGCCTCCTAAATGCTCTCCAACAACCAATGCGTCTTCGTTAGTGTTCGTTGGGTGAGGCAGGGAGTAAAGTATAACGCCGCTGTAGAAAATCTAAAGTGATCATTGCTGAAAATGCATTTAAATTCTAATATTACGTTCGTCAAATGCCTATTGGAAAACGGTTGCTTGTACATCTACATAATAACCCCGCGTTCCACCAAAAGGTTTGTGGCAGGTGGTGTAAGCACCAGGTGGGAAGGGTAAGTGATGAGGGAGGATATGGGAGAGGAAAGAAAAAGGGAAAACTTTCAGTGAGAATCCTCAAATGACGCGTAAATTTGTATAATACATGCTGGAGTAAGATTCACTTCAAAGCATTTGTTAATTTCACCCAATAAATTAGATCTTTTAAATAAATTTAGAAGTGAAAAGTAAGAAAGGGAAATTCTACCATTTTATGGCCATGCATCTCATGGTCTCCGCCCCTAAAGTCATAGGTAGAGAATTTGACACGCCGCGCTGTTGGCAGCGGGCTGCGTGAGGCTTCCCCCCACACAGAGAGGGACGAGCGATGGAAAGGGAAGCTTGAAAACAACAAAGAAGGGGAGGAAATATTGTACCGAGCACTGCGTTCATTAAATAACAGTCCCATGCGGTCAATCGGAAAGGGATTTTCCAACGAAACACAGGAAACCCAAGCAAACAGCGGACTTGACCAAAAATAAATTTTGTATTCTGATAGGAAATCATAATTTGGTTCCAGATTCGGTGCACGGACACACAAAAAAAGGATTTATGAGGAATAATAATCATTAAAAATTAATTTTCGTTCATGAAAGTAAGGCGGAAATACTGAAAAGTACATGTATCCTTCAACTTAAGTTTGGCAGTGCTGCACTGTAGAGATTTTCCGGAGTGTCTTCGGCAAAGGTGAGAAGGAAAATCTCATGGGTAAGACACGATGAGTCGGCGAGGGGCCGTGGCGATGAAGCAATAAGCGTCGACTCACTCCGTTCAGTAAAAAGAAGAGAGAGGTCCTTCGGCGTTTGGTGGATTTTGACTCGGCAATCTCAAAACTCTGGTATTTTCATATTTCGGAATCTTTGGACAAAAACATTTGTGAACAGTAGCCAATTACCTCGTTATTTCTTCCTGCTAGCCATTTACCCGCCATTCGACCGCTATTTATTTTGAATGGTGGGCAGTATCCGATGCGGTCCACCTAAGTCGCGGGTATCTGTGCCCCAAGTCGAATTTCCTTTGCAGAAATTGTTAAAAATTCCATGGTTCATTCAGTAAGCGAGCAACCTTTGAAATTTTCTCGCGTCCTTGTTAAGAAAATTACATTTTTTCTCTAATTTCGGGCGCTCCCTCTGGGGTAAGTATATTTGAGTGGAGGCCGTTGATTTATGCTATCCATGGAGGTTACCTGTGATGAGGTGTGAAGGAAGGCATTTGGAAATTCCATAAAAGAACTGGTCTCATGCTCCACCGATCCAGTGCCCTTGATACCGCCAGTGACCAATCTCCTCACTGAGCCATATCATTTGATGATTCTCTCCTTTGCTAATTTCTTTCACGATCTCCATGTCGATTTCGTTGCCCTCCTGTTACTGAGTCTTCAAATATGTCTGAACATTTTCAGAGCCCAAGTCTTTAATGACTTTACTGTAATCATATTTTAATGCCCTTATTAGAATATACAACTATATCTTTTTTACACAGTATCTTATTTAGATACGACCCGGGTTTTGACATTCAAGGTCATCTTCAGGTACCTCATCGAAACCTGATACGTATCTTTAAAAAAATACTGTGAGTAGAACAACAAGGTCATAGATTTTCATTCTAATGTGAATCGATTGAACAATCGATTCCTTAAGTCACGCCTGAAATCACCAATTATGTATTCAGTAGAACTCCAATTATCCGAACTCCAATTATCCGAATCGCTGTAGGCACCGTCTCATGTTGTAGTTTTAGAAACCGAATAGGTCCAGCGGAGGGGTGAGTGTGGCTACGGGCGATCTGCCACTGTTTGTTTTGATTGCTTGTTGATTATGTGGGGTTATTTATGCGCCGATTTGTTGTTTTCTTTGAGAGTGCGTTTCATTGTTCACCATGGCTTCGAAGAGAAAACGTGTTGTGTCATCTTTAGCGGACAAACACAAAATCATTGAGTAATCGGATAATACGGGAGTTACGGGCACAAAGTTGGCAGAGCAGTACGGTGTTGGACAATCAACGATTTCGGACATTAAAATGAACAAACCTACAATTGTGAATTTTGTATCAGTCCTTAAAAATGAAGATGGAAGTTCTTCGAGGAAATCAATGAAATCGGCAACAGACAAAGTGTTAGAAGATGCCGTTTTCAAGTGGTTCTTGCAGCAACGTTCTATGGGAAATCCTATTTCATGTCCGATTCTTTACGAAAAAGCTAAGATCTTGGGTCAGAAGCTTGATTGTTCATCTTTTAAGGCAAGTAACGGCTGGCTAAGGAATTTGCAGGCTATACACGGGGTCCGTGAATTAGATCTGAGTGGAGAGAAATTATCGGCAGAGTCTAATGTTGCAGAAAATTTTATTCAAAAATTTAAAGTGTTTACAAGCGATGTACGGTTAACATGCCAAAGTGTCACTTCTTTTAAATCAGTTAATACATAGCTTTCTCTCATTTTTCTTGCAGTTTTCTTTTAATTGACCCTTCCTCCGGACAAAACTCCAATTATCCGAATTTTCGATTATCCGAACGGGGTCTGGTCCCGATTGATTCGGATAATTGGAGTTCTACTGTACTTGTAAATGTCCGTTCTACTCCAGCATATCATAGCTTCTTGGGAACGGAACTAGATCAATGCCTTCCTTATCTAGGGCGTGAGTCACTTTAATAATTATCAATTCGTCTCTAATATGGTGTCCAGGATTCAAGGGAA
The DNA here is from genome assembly GCA_037158775.1 of Hetaerina titia. Lineage (NCBI taxonomy): Eukaryota > Metazoa > Arthropoda > Insecta > Odonata > Calopterygidae > Hetaerina > Hetaerina titia. Next base: position 74,154,903 of record CM073778.1, on the reverse strand, counting down.
GTAACATTCTGTCGATATTGGCCGTTATTCCTGTTAACGAATGATAATTATGATATTCTCTGCGTGGTTTGGTTTTCCGTTTCTCCCAGAACCCAATTTTGTTCCTTCTGTTACTTGACTTCGACTCTGTCTAGATCTTCTTCTTCGCATCTGTTGTATCTGAAAGATGACAAGTAATTTGTAAATCCCCCTTGTTTCGTTGTTCACTATCTGTCTCCAATAATGATTGATCGAACTTGACAGCATAACTCCTTCAATTTGCTCGGAATCGAAATATATTTAAGGTGCACGAGATATTCCTAAGGAACCATCATTTCTGCTGATGAATTAAATGCCAAAATGAAGAGGCCTACCGTACTGTTTTACCTCCACAGCAAATTTCGTGATAAATTTGATTCCACCGACATTTTTGGCGATTTATACCAACATTTTGGGATCGTCTGAACGAGTTACAAGTCCCATCAAAGAATCGGAGTCATAGTGAGGTTTTCGAGCGTGTTGTGGTCGGCTGTTGGCTCGATTTGTTTTGATATGTATCGATTGACAACAGCGAGAGTTATCAGGGAACGCCACTCACAGAGGAAACCACCGGAATTGGAGGATAAATGTCGGGTTTCTTTAATAATCACGCGAGAAAATCCTTATTTTTTCTGATTTTCTCATGATGGTGTAGAACTCTGGACGGAATAAGTTTCGTGTTTCTAAGACATGAACTGAAATTCTCCTGGCTAAAAGAATGTTGATTGTTACGTGAAGTTCTATTCTTTCGGTCTTTTATGATATGATGATCATTTACACGGCTGTGTGTTTATTTCAAATCATTTCCGAGGCATTTCCAAGCAAGATACTCGAGTGAAAACTCGAAAACCATGGTTTTATTTCGTGTCGCGTTTTCCTTCGCAGTTTTTGTTTAGAAAGAGAAATGAATATGAACATTTTTTTTCAAGATTTCTTCACAATCTAGGGATTATTAAACTAACTGTCGAACTGCCACATCTTCGATCCAACTGACGTGTGCGATTTCCATGTCGCGACCTTTTACGTAAATTTGGATTTATTCTGTTTGTCCGTACTTTGATCTTCTCGATGAAGTGGGTAAATTCCACGAACAATATACATGTTTTAAATGTTAGGTATAGACACCTCTTCGCGGTGTGAGAATTTTTTTCTAATGAACTGTGAAATACGACACTGTAAAATTTAGCACCACTGTCATTTCAGCAATTTACACAATAGTTGTTTGGCCTAATAATTGTGCTAAAACAACAAAACTCTGGTAGTGGTAAATGTTATAGGGCGCTGTATAAACTTCGTGATAAATACGAGGAAATATCGAAAATGAAAGCTTAAGTTATTAGTGATTCAGTGTCATTCGAGTATTATCCGATCTGAGAATAATCATAAATGTACGCATAAGCAATATGATGATAGGACGGTATGCAAAATCGTGTTTCAAAACTTTTTCACAAATGAAGAAGGAGGTAAAATTCAAAAATAAAAAGGTGAGGAAAATCGTATGCTGCAAAATTTTTCGGCGTGACGCAAAAAAAAAGGAAGGTTATGAAAAAAAACTGTGCGAAACATGTAAACACATAGCTGTTCGATACAAAAGTTCGTCGCAAACTGTCGGAAGCGTCTAATCTTCATAACGACTGGATTGGAAACATTTTTATAGCCCCCCTCCCCTAACCATCCTCCTCTGTTTTACGCCTCCCAACCCCCAACACCTCCCCTTCCACCCGCCAGGTGGTACGTGCGTACGTTCTTAACAGTCCACGGTTCCACGAATTGCTTCGTCCCACACCTGGAAATTATTGCAGCGTGCTAGAGGGAGAGACACGCATAACTTAACCTCCACTCCCTCATTTCCACTCCCACCCCCATTTCCACTCACCCACCCCCGAAAACTTAGTTATCCTTTTTTTTAACACGATTATCTCTCTCGCTCTTCAACTCCCGCGGGAGGGGGGAAGGGAAAGGGGTGGGGGGAGGGGTCGAGGGACCCTGAGGGAATTTGGGGAAATTTTTTGATGGACGGGGTGTCAGTGGAAACACTTTTCAAATCCCTGCCTCATTCGCGGCGTTTTTGCGGCGTTTAGATGGAGAGTTCGTGGGGAAGGGGTGTAGGGGGGGGTTGAAGGGATGGGGGAAGGTGCGTACCCCGAGGGAAGGCCAGACGGACGCCCCGTGCCGCCGCCACCGAAAATTATCATAATTACATTCAACCATCGCCCAGGACGGAAGTACCTACGAGGTTTTATCTCTTCTCTCTCTCTCTCCACCCCCTCCCCCACACTCTTCCACGTGCTCTGCTCCAGTGCTTTGTGTCCCTGGACAAAAAAATCATTCACTCGAGTCCGAGTATTCGGAAACATTCCCTTTAGCGATATTAATATTCGAAATAATGCCCACATTCAGTCCCCACTTCTCCTACCTCCCCTAACCTTTCACCCTCCGTATACGTCGACCTCTCTTACCAACTCTTTCTTTCAGCTTTCTCTCAGGTTTCGAATTTTTAGGTCTTTTAGTACCGCGTTAGATAGAAAATGTCGGCATGTCTCTCTGTTTTTATTGCCGAGGCAGTCGGTCGGACCGTCTGTCCGTCCTTCCGTGAGTTAAATCTTAAAAAGAGTGGACGGATAGTGAGGATAAAATGTTTGTCTGGCGGGTAGGTAAATCTCTGCAAATGCTATTTGTTTCACCTGAAAAATCGTGACAATGTTTTGGGAAAATTAAGTCCTCTCCACGCAAATGTTTACGTCAGTGGCGAAGTGATTAAGCTAAAAATAGTTTCATGCAGAGGAGATGAAATCAGTTATTGAATTGTTTACGTTTTTTTTAGAGGTAAATGAAAATCACTCGTTTTAATTTCAATTCTTGAATTGATCTACATCAAAGAACGGGAAAATGAAACGGATTTTGAAAGTCCCTTTTGCGGGAAACAATTTAACAATATAGGAATGAAAAATTTTCAAGGTGTTTCATGTACGATCCGTTTCCTGGAAAAAGATTTCTTTTTTTCCCCTTTCTTCTTTAACGACGATTGGTCTTAATGGAGACGTCAATCGTACTGCGTGTTTATCAACATCGCGGGATAGAGGTTTTAATAGATTTATTCGTTCTAAGCATCGTTAGTAATATAAATGTGGTAAATTCAGGTGATGGAAAGAGATCTGCTAAGGATCGAATATGAAGAGTTTGTTTTTTACGTGCTTTTAATTGTTAATATCTAGCTATGTTAACGGCTAGCGTAAGTCCGCGACTGCACGACAAAGCTTTGGCGCCATGTTATTGTCGTGTATGTGTAGTTAAGGAAAAATTATAATCAATGCATTTTTCCAATAATATTTCCAGGATTTACTTTAGCACTAATTTTGGCGTGTGCTTAAGCGTTGTGTGAAACGATCTTCAGCGGAGCAAGATAGTAGAAAACATATGTGAATGGTATAACAAATAATGCGGAATGTATTCAAATGGCACACCTACTTTCCGCATTTCAAAAATCCACATTATCATATGACTGTTTGAGTCATAAAATTAAATGATGTTTAAAATTTGAGAATTTAGTTTTCTTTCGGAAATAAATTAGCATAAGTTAGCTAACCTTGTATTAATCGATTAAAATCATTTTTCATGGGAGCAAAATTTTACCGAAGCGGTAGACGCCTCTCACGGCGTTACCGTGGATGCATCTGCAACAGTAAATCCATTAGTCGTGTGCTCTTGGTTTTTAAGTGATTTTGTAAAAATCCCCTTTCGATACATTTTTAGCGTGTTTACTTCCAGCTGCGTATTGCTTGATAGTTTAATGTAGGTGCAAGCCGACTAGGGTGTGGATATTAAAGGGGTGGACGTAATGAGAATTATATTTTATGGAGTAACCCGTTTTGATTCACTAAGTATGATTACACTCCCACGCATTCAAAATTGATCGTCATTGAAATGTTCTCTTCGGCTCATGATCGTTTATGTTTCTCTCCGTTCACTTCGTCACTTTCTGCTGACTCAGCGCTCATTGCCGGATGAAAGCGTTTTACCCGAACGAGCGTGAAAAATTGGCAGCGATTTTGTTTCCAGGAGAAAAGACGACGAGAATCGAATCATTTTTAATGTGTTTATATCTCATTCTACGCGGGGCTCCGAATTTTCCCAGGGAAAATGAGATGAGGGTAATTTTTCGCATTTCTCATTTCCTTCCTCGGTGTGGCAGCGTTCAACTCATCATGGTGCTATTACTTAGAGAAGCGTGGAGGAATACGGTGTCGTAAAATTGTTATCCGTCGTTAATGATGTATGAGCTGCCAGCCAAATAACTTCGTGATATTACCCTATGTATTCGCTTGATATTCGTATGTATACCACGCTGGGCAGGAACTGCGTTTGCAGTTGGGCCAAAAAGCCTTTCGAATGCATGTACCTCATTGGTTGAAGGTGGGCAATGAGGAAAGTACGAGTATGTACCTAGATGGATCCGTTCCTACTTATCAGCCGGGGACCATTCGGCGACGCATTTACGAGCCAGATTAGAGAGTTCGACGGGGCGTAATTTCCCCCAACCGCTTCATACCGAAAAAAATATCAAGAGATTCATGTAACCATCAATTTTGGAAATAGTTTTTTAAATATGTACGCTATCTCCTGGCTCTATTGCGGAAGGGAGAGTTTCCATAACCAGTAAGAAACATTTTCGGTATCAGTCGCAAAATTATGAACAATGAATTTTTAGTCGAAAAATTAAATCTGCCTTAAGAGGATACAACCAGGATGATTTTAAAAAGTGGCTCGTTTGCTCTCTAGCCCGATTGTAATTGCAATTCAACGAGTTCGCCATCAGTCACATTACTAATCTTGACATGTCGGTAGGCAATTTGAGTATTTGTTTCGCCGATTCAACTAGCCATCATCAATCAAACCAATTGAATCATCGTTCCAGCTTTTACGTTTCTTTATTCTTTTGAGGAATCCTTTGTTTCGTCTTATCGGTTCTGTGTTCCCCTAGCGACTTCATCCTGCGGCTTGCAAGATAGTTACGGTGATTTTCCATCATTCGTGAGCCAGTATTTCGGACACTGGAGTGCTCGCGGGCAAACTGCAGTCCCTCCATCCGCGACATGGGATTATTTTTTTTAGGAGAGAGAAGGAGGAGGAGGAACTTCTTGAGATGAACGCACCCAAAGTCGAAGTCATCTTCCTCCCTGGGTCTATTTTCGTTTTCCGCTCTGGGTTTCTGTGCTGCGCATGCGCGTGACTCCAGAGGTTGGAGGGGAAGGCGTGAGGCCTCGGGAGGCAAAACCCCCTCCCGAAGCCCTGTTGCCCTCAGGGAGGGGAAGGAGAGGGGAAACCGACGGAGGGGAGGGGGTTGCGCGCGAGTCGGCAACAAGCGGAGGAGCTCAGTCAGTCGGCGAGAGACAGCGGTCGGTTGAGGAGGAAGAGCGGCGTACTAGGGTTACCCTGCACGGGTGCAGTAGTGACAGGACAGCGGACCCCCCCCGGAGGGTGAGGTCGCGAGTGTCCTCATCTCCGCGCCACCAGTCAATCCCCCCCCCCAATCGTTTTCTACTTGTCGTTTTGGACTTGTGTCAACCATATTCCCCCGTTGAAAGAATTAAGAAATCGAACGACTTTCCTTCGTCGCTCATCTGAAGAACCTCTTCCTCCCTAAAAGCCCCCCCCTCCCCGTTCCCAATACCCTCGTCTCCAAGAAAGCTGCCGTGCCTTTTGGGACCACGTGACACGACCCCCGCCTCTCGCTCTCCGTAACCCTTGGTGAAGTGTGGAACTCGCTTCGCCTCTTTTTTAGTACTCGGAATTTCCTCTCTCTCTCGCCCTTTTACCTTCCCTGGGGAAATATACCCGAAGTGTTCTTCTCCCTCTCCTCTTACTTACAACACCTTGATCATCCTCTCTTCGCCTCCCCTTCGCTCTTGTTTTTCGAGAGCAAGAAGGCAACGCTTGGTTTCCCCCAGTCTTTCAAGGTTGCGCTGCAGTGAGGATGATTTATCATCGCATACCACGGCGCAGTGATGTTTATTCGGCTTTACACTGGTTTTATAAGGGATATATAGCAGCTTGTGTGTGTTGTGAGTGAGTTTTGTGTGTGAAATTGTGCGCCCAAGTGCTTCGAGGGAGGATTTACTCCCCTCCCACTAACCCAGGTACCTTAGGAAACGTGCTTTTTTCTCTGTGCACACACCTTCTCACCCCTTCTCGTTTTTTTTTGAGTCGGAAGGGTCGAGTGAGAGGGTGTCGCTTTCTACGCTTCCAGGGAATACATTCATACACGTTCCCCCCGTCACTCAATACACTTCGAGGAAAGGCACCCAGTCCACCACCTTTCTTCCGCGTCGTCTCCCCTTATCTCCTCGAGACGGACAACGAATCCCCAACAACGCCCCACGGCGACTCCAGGATTTTTCGCCGTCGGAGAGTCGTCGATCTTGGGTGTCGGGAGGCGTCGCCCTGCGTGACCGCGTCTCGGTCTGCGCGACGCCCGGCGTCGGGGGACGGGACGTCTCTCCCTCCCGCCTCTGCGGTAAGTGAATGAATGAATCTGGCCTTAAATCGCCGCACAGCTCCGCGTCGCGCTCTCTTGCTTCTGGTGTGGCTCGTGGTGATGGATGATGGTGGGTTGTACTCATTATCGCCCTCTGCAATCGACACATCATTCTTGCGGCGAAAGACGGATCGGTATCCCTGCTGATATCCTCGTGAATTAATGAATTTTCATGTGTACTTAAAGCTGCCCATCTAACCAAAAAACGGGGCCACTTCAGATTCCCGAAGGTGCATTGTGTTCGTTTGTTAATTGTCTCCGGTCGTGTTTCGCTGTGGGCGAAAACGAGTCTTGCTGGAAAGTTTGTGTTTATTTTGGTGACACGCGTCATATACTTGGGTCAAGGATGTTATTTTCACCGCCCGAGCCATTTATCACTCTTCCGAGATGAACGTCTCACTCGCTGGGACTAAATCGACATTGCGTTATTTAAGTTTGATCTTTGTGTATCACAATATCATTGGTTAGCGTTTCATTAGTTGGGAATATCGGAATGGATATCGTAGGAATAATAAACGCTGCGCAATCCTCCCACCCGAATTTGATTCCCGGCCACTCTGAATTTGTTGACGGTCTCTTCCGCCTTAATCGCGGCAGTGTTTCCCCGGCGGTGGTCCTAGGAATCCCCGATTTAGATGCGGGATTGAGGGGGCGAGAGGACCTCATCTCTCCAGCCTCTCTCGCATACGATAACCCTTCGCGTCGCTGTCCCCGACCCGTTCGATTTCTTCACGTTTAGTTTACGCCCTTCTTTTACTAAAACCTCTCGTGGTCCGAGAAAGGGTTCTTTAGAATATTTCCGGAAACCTTTCTGTCCGACCTCGAATCGCTTCGCGTGAAATTGGGTTGACTCCGTGGATAACATAGCTGATGTGACGATGCATCATATTTACCAGCGTTTTGCGATAGTTTCTATTGACCGCGGCCTTTTTAAAGTGTTGCGTCGGGATGTTTCTCTCGGTCACTCGGAGCGGAATGGGAAAGGAATCGGAATGTTTTGTTGTCATCGTGACCCATTTGCCTCGGATACCGCCGACCTCTCACTGAAGGGTTGTCGTGGAGGGAGGGAAACTTCTTTCCTCGGTTCAATTTAAGGTCTCCTTCGATGAAAAGCGGAAAGGAAAACATTTGCTGTTGCATTGCGATGAGGAAAATACCCTGCTGGGAAGGCTTTGGAGAATCAAATTAACGTTAATTTGTTCTTGGAATAAAAGTCGGAAAATCCAAAACGTAAGGCAGAAGTTAGCATGTGTAAAGACGTGAACCGAGGCAGGACTGAAAGCGCTGTTCCCAATTGTAAAAGTTTCCTTACTTTTCTTTCCTTCATGGGTTCGACTATCTCTTTAGTATTTGACGATTACTTCCCGAATGCGGGGTGTTGAGAGATAAATAATACCGGCCCCGTGGAAAGATATCAAGCGAGTGTTCGATTTTCGCCCTAGGATGCTCTTGCTTACATGAAATTGTGTGTACGTCTCGGCATTGTGTTTACGTAACAGCTGCATCGCTTCGGCAACGGACCTTTGTTTCGCCCGGCGGGCGGCAAGGGCTTTTTAAAGCCGACAACGACCCCAGCGATCGTTTGGGAAGATGTCGGGGAGGGATTTGAGAGCCAGCCGCGTCGTGAAAAATGACGAGGAGTCGCGTGACGTGTTTATTAATCTCGAAGATGCCTCTCGAGTGTTCGTCTAGGTGGGAGGATGGTCTGATTGCAACCGTGCCCGGAGCAAGGGATACGAAAGCGTCTCTTCAGCCTCGCCGAGTGTTGGGAAGGGCGTTAGCTACGGAACTCCCCGGGTGGTCGAGGGGTCAGATAGTGGGGATGTGGATCGGGCGGCCTCGATTGCCGGAAGGGCGCGCCGCCGTCTTCCGATTCCCTATTTACTGCATTCTTATGCTTCATCGGGCATTTGGGTGTTTAAAAAAGTGGTATTATCCTATTTCTCTAGTGTGTGAATCATAGGTAATCACACACGAAAGCAGCATGTGTAATCGGTAGTGAGGTGGACGGTTGGGTCGTTTCTCCGCGGAACGTTACTCTTTGAAGTTGATTCTACTATTTTTCTATTTTGTTTTTCGAACATGTCGCAAAAGTATTTGTGCAAACATTTTCAGGAGATGGGAAGTATTTTAAATCAAGAATTCCCGAATGCGAGACATCTTATCTCGCATTGTTCTCGTCGCACACGAACTGAAGTTTCCCATCCCCTCATAAATACCCTCTTGTGGTGGGGGACTCTTCGAGGATGAATAATTCTGCCAAATAATTCCACGCGATGGCTCGTCGACCGGTGGCGTGTCGCTCCTTTGATGACTTAACGTTTAATTATCTTCGTTATAAAGGTTCCCGATGATTTCATTTTATGGCGTTGACTATGACAGTGTCGCTTTAACGTTCCATTTAAGGGCATTTTCTTCAGCTTGGAAACGCAAACGTTTGGGCGCGTCGTTTGCATATTTATTTTGCCTCGGATATTTGTTGGCGTTGGTTTTATCAGTTGCCGCAAGCAGCGCTTGTTGAGTAAATTAGCATTCGCTCGTAAAAAAATGGTAGTTTATTTTCGAATATATTTTGTTGGAGGGTATATCAATCTTGAATTATAAAAAACAAACAGTTATTTTTTTTAATGTGAACGTTGCGGTTGATGGTGTCGTCCTCTTGTCATAACGACGAATGCACGTTTTAGAATGAGCAGGCGTTTATCTTTTTAGCCTCTTTAAGTTTGTGTGCACGATATTACATTTTGCCCTGATTGTCTGATGTGTATCTCAGGACAGTCTAGTAAGGAAAATTTCGGTGGCTTTGCTGCGAGGGACGGGAAGGGGATTCCATCTCTCCGGCGACGCTTTCTTAAGAAATGGACGCCATCCGGCCACTCTGTGGTAAATGGGCCAGGCGTGACGAGGCTCCTCGCCCAGGGCCAATTTGAATGTTGTATATCGCAACGCTGCGCACTTCAAACAGGATTATCCGAATGCAAACGTACACACGGGGTCTCTTAATGCCGTCATGTTATTGCATTCCACGGTGGAGGCTGCAGAGTGAAGGCAAACTGGTGCAGCATGGTGTTATATCTCATTTACAGCCCCGAGTGCAGACGCATCATGCATGCTTTGGGTGGAAAATGAGATGCCGTTTCTTGAAATTTCGCTCCCGCGACGTCCTCCCATGACGCTCGTGTTATGATGAGCCATTTCACCAATTTTCTTTGACGGAAATTCCATTTATTACGGCCGTTGCTCGCGTTTTCCGCATTTTCTTCCCTTTTGTGATTTAACCCACCCCATCAACCCGCTTCCTTTGAATCCGTTTAAATAAATATTTTTTGAAGACTCGCACGATTCGTACTGTTAAAGCAGAGGCTGTTTCGTGTGTTGTACGTATTTATCTTCATGTGAGTATGAACTAACGTTCGGAGTTATGAGTTTTTCCGGGAGTATAGGCGTAATTTTTTATGTTTCATTGGCCGTAGGGCGTTTTAATCTAGTGTTTTTCCTAGATGAGGAAAAATGTTTGGATTCCGAGTCACGACGACGAATCGCGGAGAAATGTAACTAAACATGCAGGAGGATGAGCCCTGTCCGGTTTCATTATTCTCCTTCCGTTTAGCTCCCTCGTGCGTCTGCATCAAATCGTAAACGATTGAGTCGATACAGAATAATTTGAATAATTAGAACTTACTTAAACTTTTTCCCATCCGCATGAAGGTGTGCGCGGTATAATTGAGCGTGAATTAGCATGATAAGATTTGTGCTTTAATTTTAATCCATCCGAGTGTTCAACGCGATTGTATGACACGGTGGGTGTTAAGACAAGTTGCAATAAAATTGGGTTAGCGGCGAGATCCTATCTTTCGAAATGTTGTACCTTTAATAAACCACGCTAATACACACCTAGCGGACGATTAACAGGATAAGAGAATTGGAGCCAAGAGGACTCTCTTTTAAGTTGAATTTGCGTAAGCTCGTTCATTGAGTCTTCACCCTGGGTCGTTTAAAGCATTGAAATATTGCGTCGAGTGCTAATAATGGGTGAACATTTTTTTTTGTTTGCATTCACGACTCCCTCTACGTCACGTGAAGACGTATCGGGAGGGGGGATGGGGACAAACAGTGGACAGTGTGACCTTGGGACTGGGGGCTGGGGGGGTTAGTGGAGAAATTTGGCGGAGAGGGCGAGGGTGAATACCCTAAAAATACAACAAGCCGCCTGGCAGTCTCTCGCTCTCTCTCCTCTGTTCCTACACCTGCAGTTGCCAAAACCTCGCAGAATGGTGCGGTGTGCTTGTCGATTTTCATTCTCTTCCAACCCCGAACCGCCGACCCTCTCACCCCCCCTCCCCCTTTCACCCCCCCTCCCCCTTTCACCAAATAAATTCCCTTCCCGGTCGCAAATTGAGATGGTTCGTTCCTAAAGTAACATGCTGACGTCGTAGTCAATTAACTTTCAGCATGAAGTCGAAGTAGTCAGACTAAATATTTGCGCATTTCATCAACCCCTTCGGAAAACTTGGCGTAAAATTATCTATCAATGAATGTGTATGCTACCGACATTTTAATTTATATAAGTTAATAAGCGATTAACATTCATTCCCAGCGTACTGTTTAACGTCACTCGACAGAGGAAATCGGAATGGTGAAGCATAACAACTTAGTTACCGCTTATCTTGCAAAATATTCAAAACGCGATACATTTTACCAGGGTTTTTTTAGGTGCATACTTCGGGTGCATATTCGGGGCGTATTAAATATACTGTTGATTGGATATTATTGTTTTAATTTAATGTTAAAATAATATTAGTAGCCGACACTTGCAAACAATGTTGATACTATTCTAATTTAAGTCCTCGAAATCGATTTCGGATGACTTTTTTACACAGCTGTTATATCTTTTTCATTATCATTCGCAAAAAAAATTTCTTTTGAAAATTGGAAAATAATGGCCTTTTCGAAAGTTATCGTGTCATATTGTCGTCATTCACGTCATTTTAGGAGCACGGTAGTCGATTCATCGGCAATAACATACCGCTCTTAAGGTGTGTCGCCGTTTTATCTGACCGTGCTGCCATCTCTCTTTCCTCTCGCCGATTACCGGGTCCCGTCCTCCCCCACGTCTCTTCGCCTCCGAGGAAGTGTCTTGGTCGGTCGCGCGGTTCAGGTCGGCGCTTCGCCCATGGACCACTCTTGGCCTTGAAAGTTGTTTGGAATGGCATTAACTCTTGCGCGCACTTAAAATCCACTCTTAAAGTAAGGGATAATCAACGTTCAAATGACGAGAGGTGGCGGATGAAAGAAGAGCGACAGATTGGTGGCATTAAAGCGGGAAAGTGGTCGAAAAATAAGGAGGTGGCACGATTTTGTTTGTGTGTGTTTGGAAATATTAAGTTCTGCGCTCGTTAGTCGTTATTTGGATATTCTCATCCATTAGTGGATAGTCGTGGGAATGAATGAGTTGTGAAATTCGTCGGTTTCAACAGTCCGCCTCTCGTGGGGTCAACCGGCCTAATTAAGCTTGACGAGTAGTGAATCGGTGTCTGAAAATCCTAGTTGTTGTTTGAGCTTTAGTTCAAGTTGAATCCTGGTTCGTGACCTTTTTTTTCCTCCTCCAATACCTCCACAACTCGGGTGCTGGAGAGTGGAGACACTTCGTGTTCCATATTAGGTATTATTCTCTGATCTTGGAGCTTTGCGTTATCATTTTCGCGTACTTCATCGCGGTCATTATTCTAATACCATGCACCATAACAAATTTTCACAACATCCTCACGACGGCGCCATTGGGGTTGCACCGAATGTCAGCGACCGTGCAGGTATCAAAAATGTAGGGAGGAATATTAAAGAGTGATAATCCAAAAGCAAAGCTAATTTTCCATTATGAAAATTCAATATTGAGTTTGTGCATTCCTGCAAAAATGCAGGACTGATTATCACGGGAGTGGTTTGCATTTACAATGCCAAGTTAATTTTATCAGTGAATGATTTTTTTAAATTTTACTTGCCATTGATCGATTTATTTCTGGTTTTTCAGAATATTTTTGTGAATTTAAACCTCTTAATGTCTCAATTGTTGGCTTGTTTTATGAAACCAATAATTTGGACGGCGTAAAGTCTGGGAATACTTATGGTAGGTATTAAACAAAAATGTTTGGAAATAAATGTTTAAGAAAATGTGTTAAAATAAGATTATGTTTAAAAAAAATAATAACTGTTGGTTTAACAAATTGCCGACTTTTAGTCGAATTACTTCCGAGTTTGTCAGTAATCCCATTCGCTTGGAGTTTGAATCTTCCTCTTCTGGTTTACCCCATATTTTCCATAGGTGGTCTCCACTGATGGTATGCATTTATATTTTACTTTTACGGAATGTTTCTGAGCCGACCCACAATATTTAATATTAGTCCTGGAGTCCTGTGTATTATGATGTGTCCTAAGTTGGATGTGCAATGTACTTCGTAGTGTACAATCCAAATGCTATCGCCTGCATTGAAATGGAGGCTGGATATTTTTTAAAAAGAGGACTAGGTGACATGACCTTTCAAATATCGAGATAAGAGAAGGAGATTATATGGATATTTGGCGTATTTTCATATTGTTAATAATTAGTGGATTCTTGGGTAATTGTGCTTTCATAATTTGAGGTTGATGTTATTTCATAAATTTAATTGAAAGTTGAAGTAGTGTCTTGATGGCGATGGTTGATTTTCAGTTTGTGTGATGTATAAAATCGATCATCTTGGACCATTATCATCAAAATATTGCTAATGCTTCATTCCCATTAATGAAAATTTCTTTCTTAAGAAATTTGTCGTCGACTATTTTCTATTTTGTTATCATGAACAAATCTCAATACCGACCACTATCTGTAATTTATTTATTAGGTAATCTACCGGTTAAGGTAGGTTTTCGGATGGACACAACTATCAAATAAACATTTTGTAACTCCCCACCTAGTAACCTAATCTATATCAGGTCCCTCTTCATCTCTGTGTACTTCTTTTCTTCCTTCATCCCGTCCAACATCCCTATCTTGTTCCTGCCCTTTCCTCGCTTGCCCAACATTCTCCCCTCTATTACCTTCTTCAACATTCCACTACCGCTCAATACGCCTTTTATTGTAATATTAATACGCCGTATTCTTGATAGTCGTTGACGATGGCACCGAGAGAGTATTCGGTAGTCATGCCTTTTCAGGAACATCATTGATTAAATACGCCTCAAAGGCCATCCCAATAGCCATTTTGTCCTCGAATGAAGCCACTTTGCAACTTAATATGAAATATTACATGTTCTGGGGATAAATTGGCGCCACTACTACCCGGGACAACAATTACAATATCTTCTCTTACATATTGTATTATTCCCTTGCCTATCGACTTCCTTTCGTATTTAAACCCCGATTTCCTTATTCGAAAAACATTTGGAAATCTGAGAAAATTTAATTCGATAATTATCGAGTGAAACGGGTTAATCTGCCACTTGAGTCAACGACCAAGAGGTTACGAGACAATTGATGTAACTTTCACTTGAGATCTAAATATATAAACCTTTTCCTAAAACACAACTGTTTTTTAATTAATTTTAAAGAACTCAGAAACTTCATATTCAATACAAGAAAATTCATTTTATGTGGAATAACATAACATTTATTAAGTTCAAATTATAATTCCTTTAAATTATGAGGCAGCTCCGCGAAGGCACACCTGAAACAATTTCCTGTAACTGAACCTTTTCACGGTTTACCGAAGAAAATCAAGTTTTCCGGAAAGGCTACTATATACTTTGGTACTCAATCAATTGCCAAATACTCCCTCAACATTTGATTTTATCGAAACGTAGATCTGAACTTTTACTAATCCATGACCCAATATAAAAAGGATTCATCCGCAATTGATTCCACCCAGAGTATGAAGCCACGCCCTTTCATTTAGTTAAATAGTTTGATTTAAGCACTTCGGTGAGTCACAAGTACTTTGGAAATGTTCGTGCATCCAGTCCATTACCGGGGACATACATTAGGAGACTATGACGTCTCAGTTTAGAAAATCCTAACTATATTAGGTGGGTTTTCGGAAAATATGCGTAGTGAAAAATTTAAGGGCTCGGTTAGTTGGGCTAAGTTTCAAATTAACATTGGGCCTTCCATTAAATTGCAGAGTAAGCGTTATGAATCCTTTAGTGAAAGTTTTAATTGAACAATTAGGTAAAATTCAAAAGAAGTCCGCAAGGTTTGTGAGTGACTGTTATGAGAACGATGGGAAATGCGTCTGGACGATTTGGGGAGAGAAGGATTGGAAGTCCCTCGAGAGATCGTGAGGGAAGTGGGGCTAAAACTCTTGGCGAGGTATACCCCTTAGGAGTTTACGTCTCACGCCCTAGGGATTGCAAGGGCCTGAGAGTACAGTGGAGAGATTAGATCACCCGAATAGCGTAGAAGAAGACCCCGATATTTATTTATTACTCTTTCATCCCTCAACGGTATTCACAAATCCAATAAAACGGAGGTCAACACTTCAAAACATTAATGTAAATGGCTACATACTCTGAGTAAAATAAGTATGAGTAACTTTTTATTGCTCAGTAATTGTTATGTTAAACATTATAACTACTACAAGATACAGTAATTACATGCGGCATTATTCTTTACTTCTTGTTTAACACCCTGTAAACGCTTCATTTTTCACGTAGATGTTTTAAAGGCACTCAAAGAGCCTCAGCCGAAGTTCATTGTGAACACGAAGGTACAAATATGCATGATCTACCCAAAAAACAAGTAGAATAAATCCCGAAAAAAATTTATTGTGCGTCAAAGTACAAATTACTAAAATTCTTCTAAATGGCAGCCTTGTGTAAATCCACACACCGATGCCAGCGCCTCTGCCAAGTCGCGGTATGCTCCCTGGAAGGTGTTGACGGGAACCTCGTGTTCAAACACTTCGTCACGGTCTCTTTGACGTCACCCAGCGTTCCAAAATGGTTGCCTTTCAAGCTCCTTTGTATTCTTGAGAGCAAGAAGAAGTCCGGCAGTGACACCTTGCGCTTGGGCAGGAACTCGGTCTTGAGGAAGGCGGTGTGGGGCGGTGCATTGTCATGGTGCAGCCTCCAGTTGCCAAAGATTTCCTCTTTGACGAGTTGCACTAATTTCCGCAGCCTTCCGAGAACTTCCATCTGAAACCGATACTTCACTGTCTGTCCCTGAGGCTCAAACTCTTTATGGATAACACCTTTTTAGTTGAAAAAACTATGAACTTAGGCATAAATATTTTTGGGACAGACCGTGTATTGATGGCCGTTTGCGTAATTTGGTCACCATGGAATTACTCCACGTATAGAGTTCATATCTCTCACTTGTATTGCTTGTAAAACAAAACGTAAACCATTCTATGGGCACGTGATTATCGAAGTATAAACCTCAGTCCGAATCAGGTGTCATGGCATTATATTTAAAGTAAGCATGCTTCGTAGTTTGAAAAAATTAAATTGGCACCCGATATCCGTGTTAAAACTCAACCATTTAACAGCTATTGTCGAAGAATAATTGTGCAAGCCTGCAAAATTTGCGATTTGGCAAAAGTTAACAATTCTGATTGTTTTCTAAAAGTTCCCACGTAAGATTGTTGTTTATTAAAATAAATTTCTTCCTTATGAATTGGCAAGACCATTTGCAATGACTTTGATTGTGACGTGAGCAAATCCTTTTAATTGCGCATTCGTGCTATGGGCGACGTGTCGTAATGGGATATCTGTGAAGTGGTGTCCATAGTTATCATAAACATACGTACTGGAAAAAAGCGGAAGCTTTCTCCTGATTCCGAAATTAAATAGATATCTAGATGTGGAGTGGTACGAGTTAATTCGCCATCCGACTTCTTTTGGAACAATGCCGTCATTAATCAATTCGTGTACATCTTCTCCTCGAGTTATCGCTGTCAGGAGGGCGTAAAGCACGTATTTCCGACCCTCACGGCGGCATTATACCGCTCCCTCGCCCACCTCGCGGGTCCCGAGGCTTGATTTTGAACTAATTACCACTTTGAGCACTCCCTACGAACTTGTACGATTCCGGGAATCTATCATCAACCCCCCCTACCCCCACTCTCTCTCTCCCTCTCTCTCGTCAGCCGGCGTTGGTTGCGATCGTGAGATTTTGAGTGCTGCTCATGAATGTAAATTGTGGATGATGGCGTGCTCTTCGCCACGGTGTCCCGGGCATACTGATGTGCCACCGCTGTTATCGCATCTCTTTTCAAATGGCGAGCGGGAGCCGGTGGCTCGTCCTCGGGAGCGGAAGGCATGGGGCGGGGGGCTGCTCGCAATGATTGCCTCCACTATCCTCTTTCCCGGTCCCCGGAAATTCCCAAACATCTCCCTCATTGGATTATTGCGCGGCAAATGGCAAAACTGTTGACATCGGGGGTGGAAGCCTCCCCTCTCCCCTTTCGCCTGCCGTATTGAATACCACCGACGCAAGATGTCGTTGCCTCCAGTTTGGCAGTTCGCGGAAGTTTTTCGCTTGCCTCGCGAGTTAATTTGAGAGTCGAGTGCGGGACGAAGTCTAGGAAAATATATAATCTTTGGGGAACTGACGTCTCTCTCTTTGTCAAGGGCGGGAGTGTTATAGCATTGAGGAGAAGAGTTAGCAATTATTTAGTCGAAAATTAGGTTTACGGTATGTAATGTAGTTAGATGCTCATTTTCGTACAAAATCATTGAATGGATTTCAACACGTGTTGCGTACCCTTCCCGTGTCACATCTTAAGTGTGTTATAAGATTCAAGATGTCTTTCCCTTCCATACAGTTTTGATATTGTGTGAGGAGGAAATTACTATTACGTAATTCCATACGATGTTTATTCTGCTTGCTTCACGTTGATATTTTGTGTTGAGATATTATTTCCATTCCAGGAAATGTTGATAATTTGGAAGGTTTACATTTTCAAAAAAACCTGATTCAATAGTATTGTCCTAAAAAATGCTTAACATCCTCACGAAGTACATCGTTTCTAAAAAAAGTAAAGATAGATGGATAAACATTTTTATTCTGGCGAAATTGAGACGATAAGGTCCCTTCTGCTATTTTACCCTTAATAAGATATGGGTGTTAAATCGAATGTTCCATCTTCAGTGAATGTGAAATTTACATTTTGAAATCCATTATAATTCAAGTGTAATATTAGCGGTGTAAGATATTTATCTTGAAAATCAAATGATGGATAAATGTTAATGAGTAAAGGAACGAGGTCTTTAACACGGCATTTTTAAGCAAGATGCCCGAAATTGCAACACGACGCTTCTTGGGAGTGTGTTGTGATTCATTTTAGATAGACATAATATATATTTTGAAGCAATGCCTCGATTTCTTCCCAGGGAAATTGTTGGGAGAGAATCTGACCCCCGCTTTTAAATTGCATTTTCTGTCTCCTCATCCCAATGCTTTTTAGAACTTCCTTTTCCGAAAGTGATGCTCAAACGAGCGCGAATTTCATGTTTCATCCCTTCGGTCTGTTTAGCGTGGTTCGTTAATTACGTAGCTTATTTTTTTTAATGGTTTTTTCACCCAGTTCCCTCCCATTTCCCATCTGCATCGTCGCAAAAAAAACCCCCTCTTGGCATCCTTCCTTCACACCCGTAAAATTTCGCAACGGCAAAGTTTTCCTCATTGCCTCTAATGACCCGTGTGTCCATCAACGTGATCGAATATTACGCACTGGCGGGTCATCGCGGGGAGGCGTGCGACCACACCAGGGAAGGGTTTCGTTCCGGATTTTAGGCGTGAAATGAAAGAGTTTTGGACCGAGCGTCAGTCCAAGCTAAAAGTAGTAAAGATCAGCAACGTCGTCCCACTTCTCCGCGAAAAACATCCCTTAGGGGAAACCTCCCTCGCTTCAAAGACGTAACTTATTTAACACGAACGATCATCCTAGAAGTCAGTCTTTTTGCTGGCTATGTGGAAAGTGTTCGTTTTTCAAAATGGAAGTAGTTTTTATGGGCGGCAACCGAAAGTTAAGGTCATTTGCGCCATTAGGAAATGGCGCAATGGATGGGGAGTGGAGGAAGGGTTGAGGGGAAACCCGGCGTCGGGATTAGTTTACTCTTTACCGAAAGGCGCCAAGAGGTCCGCAGCTTAACGTCCCATCCAACGGATGGCGTACTCATTCAAAGTGCTCTCCACAAAGCACCTTAAGTAGAAATCGAGATATCACTGAGAAATATGACAGCTTCAGGTTTCGAACCCGGGCCCCCTGGGTGGGAAGCCAGCCTATCCTAGCCGCCGCACCATCCCAATCCCCTCGTTTTTCATTCTTCGGCATTCCGGAAACGGGTTGGCGAGAAGATTCTGGGCACAATCTTCACCCACTGAACGGAGAAACAAGAATTCTTCGACACTGGACTAATTTCTCCCCATCACTCGCTCACCGATCTTATCATTATTATTATTTTAAGAAAAATGTGTCACTGGGTTGATTTTTTTTAAATCAAAGCGATCAGCGTTTCGTTGGGGAGGATTAATTTTTTCCCCCTCCTTCCTGCATTCGAGGGCTCTTCCCAGAATTCCGTAGTGGGGGAGCTGCTTGCACAATGCACCTGGCCCCCTTGCGTTCCTTCCCTTGCGCTCTCGATTCGCGAATGTTTCATCTCGTGCGACGACACGAGACTCCGCCGCCCGCAATTGTTTTTTCCGCTCGCCATTGTTGCCGGTAGGTTCATTCATGCGCAGGGGGAAACTAAAGCGTCTTGCGTGGTCCTGTCAGCTCCGTCGGCGGGCGGTCTTAGAACTCGATGGCGATTTTAGATACCCGGGAAGGGGAGAGAGAGATACCTTTAAGAATTGTACTTGCCGCTCCTTATCTCCGTTCCGAGTTTTTTTTTAACAAAAAATAAAAATAAAAGAATCTATGTCTATAGCCGAGTCGGCGTAAATGGAGCGTATCCTGCTTCTATCTGAGTGACGAATGCGCTTCTGGGAATGGCGCTTAAAAGTCTCGGTGAAATCATAAAATTAAATTGAACGATCCCGTCATAAATCAAACACTCATAAAACTTAGTCGGGGCTTATCTCGGTTTTCCGCCTCGGATATGAGGCGAGGGGTGCTGGGAAGTGGCCCGTACTGTTTTCTCCTCTCTATTCATATTCGTTTCCAAAAGGCACGGCTTTGGTTGTTTACTCCCTGCAGTGCGCATTGTCATTCCCATGGAGACACGATAAGCCAGTTCCATTGCGGGGTTCCGCCGAGTTCGCTTCTGGTTGCCCTGCAGAATTTTTAACCGTTCTCGGTTAAGCATTTTTTAGGTTATAAAAAGGTAATCATTATATTTTTTAAAGTTTCCTAGCGATAATGAAGGAATCGGAACGTTCCTTGTCCACTTGAGTTGCTCATGCGCGACGTCTTCGTATCGCGGTTGTGCTGTCCATCTCAATTATGAAGGGAGAGAGAGAATCGATCTAACAGATTATGTGCCTCTATTCAAGCATTGTCATTGAGTAATGTTTTATTCGATTTTACGCTAGGCTGGAACGACTTACATCGTGAAATTATTTACTGCCATCGGTAATTTTAATATGGAACCGAAATATGTGGACGACACTAAGGTAGTGCTTTAATTAGTTAAATTTCCAAGCCTACGTTTGAAGTGGTCCTTCCTATACCTGGTTAAACTTTTGTAATTATTTAAATATTTTGTGTATGGATTTAAAATGCTGACGCCTATAATTGAGTGGGGGAATTTTGGAAAAGGATAGGTATTTTAGATGGAATTCAGGGAGGTAGAAAGCATACCGATCTGAAGAATGCATTATTGTAATGCGTAGTATGGAGTTGAAGTGAATTTAATGTTGTGTGTTAGTCAGGGAGAGACGCGGAAGGCATAGGTCCGTTGCAAAACTACCTTCTAACCCGGTATACTACTGACAATGCATTTCAGAGAATAAATTGAGTTTTGATGGCTTCAACGACATGCAGTAATGTTTCATTCGCTTCTTTCAACACTCGCAAATGTCGGGAAAAACGATTTCAGGAGAACTTTTTTGCGGTTCTATTTTGACCTCAATATAAGGTCTCAGGTTATCAAGTCGCCGTTGCCTTATCTGTTTTTCTAGCAATTGATTCGATGCTCTTTCTCGCTCCATTAAACGTCGTTCCGCATGCATGTACACTACAGCGATGTGATTCACAATTACGCCTCAGCAGACAACTCGTCTTTAAAAGTCTTCCCCAATGTTTCAGCATGGGGAGCACAAAATCACGACTTGGATATCCTTTCTTGCGATTCACATTTTCATGACCTGGTATTAGTGGCAAAAGTATTTGGTTTTTATTTTTATGTGTGCTCATTATTAGCATGTGAAGTAATTCGGAGTGAAACAGGACGTGGTGAAATGATGGTGCATATAATTCAGTGCAGTGCAATGCTATTTCGTCGAGCGTGAAGGCATAAATTGGATCTTCCTTTTTTTTGGGAATTCAGTGTTAATAATGGTTGAGCAGCTCAATTTCGCATGATCGATAAGTTTATTAGCACAATATATCATACACTTAAATTACCTTCTTCTTTGTCGCTGGAAGCTGTTGAAACAGTACAGCAACACCGTTATCTCCACGCTTGTACTAACTTAGTTAGCTATTTTCCGGTATATTAACGGTCTCCTCAAAGTAGAGAGATACTGGATTCCAAACAGACAAGAAAAACACTTAAAATGACCCAAATACATTTTTATCTATTTTTCTAAGCATGCAGAAATTTTAAGCTCAGTAGGCTTATTTTCTTGATACGAGAATGTACACACGAGACCTCACTGGTTATTCATGACTAAAATATCGGTTATCCTATATAAACGACTAGGAGTATTTTGTTCGCGGAATGATAAGCAAATAATTTCACTTCATGCGGAAAGGGATTACTATTGTGAGCGCAGAAATTACGTCAGGATGAGACCTAACGACAAGAGGAACCGACAATGATTCCATTCAACGATAAAAGTCGAGGATGCAAAATTTTACCAATAATTGTGCCCTGGAAAGGAAATGAACCGCGATATTTACATTTCTGTCGGAACTGAATAAATAAGACTTAAGAAAACAAAATGAACGCATTCGATAGTAATTCACCTGAGGGCAGCCACGACGAATTCAAACCTCCCGTCATTAACGGACACTTAAAAGGAGTGTTAAACTACCTACGCGGTTGTACATTGAAAAGCGTTAAAAAGACCCCATGTTTCTTAAAAAAAACGGTAAAGTTGTCACATTTTCCTGGTCAGCTTTGTCAATTTTGCGGAACTTCCTCCAATTCACCTTCGTGTCCTAATCCCACTACCCAGGTGTAGACTTAATGAAAGTCCTAGCTTACGGAAATTTTGACCGACAGATTCAACAGTGGTGGTGGTGATATTTCGCGTGAGACATTCTGTGAGGGCTCGGAACATCCTCGATGGCCGGCCGAAGCAGTCGACTCTGCGACATTCAATTACGCATCCCAATTAAGTCCCAAGGGCGGCGCTCTCGTTTGTTTACCTAAAGTTTAAAATGTTTATTTTGTATGGCAAAGGGCAAACTCGGAAAGCTGAACTCTCAGGAAATTTTATATTAATGACGTGACGAGGTCTTATTTTTTTTTTGGGAATACCTCTGCGGTCTCTGTAACCTTAAGGGTTAGGGATGACCGTTTGGGACCGTACGTGGTTACATACCTCACACTCGAGAGGAAGAAGGGATCCGATCAGGATGAGGCAAGTGTGTCGACGGCAATGGGGAAGGGGGATGCCCTTGTGTCTTCACTCAGAGACCACCCTTGTAGGTATTACGCGATAAACTAGATATTTATCCAAAGGGGAAGTTACTAGTAGTTTATCGTGTATCTAGTGGAACGGAAAAATAGTTGGCTCTCTACCACTGACAATTTCTGTTAGAAAAACTATTCAGAGGGTAAGGAGTGGCCCACCTTCAAAGAAAGAAGAGAAACAATGTTTACAATTCGGAGAAAATTGTTAATATTCCACCTTCAGTTTCAAAAGCTTACACAGTCGTGTGTTGCAGGTGGGAAATGGCTATTAAAGGTCGAAAGCTGGTTCGTTGAATTGAAATTTTATCGCGAATTTATGGAAAATGCTTCTTTTCTTGTAAGATTACCCCCATCCTACTACGGTAGGCGAGAAAATGGAATTAGAGAAATTAATAGAATGAGATAAAAATAGAGAGATTAAGTTTAGAACAGATTATTAATATACCATTATTTCCACGAATGGTAAGGGATCAGGATAACGTTTTCCGAACGCGGTAGGAGTAAAAATATTCGGGTCATAATTAGCCTAATGTGAATTCACTCCCTGCCATACACCCTAGTGGTGGCTTGCAGGGTATTACTAATAATAATACTAAAATACTAAGACATGCCAAGTCCCGCGCGATTTAGAAATAGTTGAATATCGTTTCTGTGACGGCAAAGGAATGCATCTTTCAGATATTCACGTCATATCATTGCTCGCCTCCGTGTGCATAACTTGAAAGTGCACAGATTCCTTGTCTAAATTTGTTTTCTGATATATTTTTTTTTTTTGCCCCTTCATATTTATGTCAAATGAAAGCTCCGTCCGCCTGCATACTTAACGAGAGCCTCTGTGACGTCGTCTCTATTGCAATCGTCAGCGGGAATGGAGTGGTTTAATTGATATAAATTTTTTCCTCGGTGCTGCGAATGACGTGTCGCAAATTAAAAATTCCCGGACGCCTCTCCGTTTCACCACCCCGGCGCTGCAACTCGGCTCACCCATCCATGGATTCCGCCCACGTAATAGTTCAAACTCTCCGCGTTTGGGGCCCCAAATGAAGGAAGGAAGAAAGGTTGGTTTGGTTGCTCGCTCGTCTACGTAACATAGACCGGACCGTACCTTTCACCTTCCTCGTCTCCACCCGCACCTCTTGAGAGAGGCTATGTTGTGGGACCCGCACAATTTATATTAATGCTCGGGCCGTAATTACTTGCCGTCCACATTTCAACGTCGATTTTTTTCGAGAGAGCCCGGGAAGAGTTTTTTGGGGCGTTGCGTTTTTTTAATCACGGTCCAGACGGTGGCTGATGCTCTGGCCTTTATGTCCCGACTCTCTTTCATCATCACGTCCCTCTGAACTTGTCGACGGTCAAGGGACGGGGCGCGGGAGGAATTCAGGACTTCTCCTTTTGAAAAGATTTCTTGGCTTATTTTTTTTTATATGGACCTCTCGAGGTTTTTCCAAGTGCGGCCAAAGGTCTCCGCCCCGCGTCCCCTCCCCTCGCCCCCTGAGGGTGGCGGCGGGAATCGGGAGTTACCTCCAAAAGTAATCACAATCTGGTTGCTTCGCCCTCCATTTGAGGCAATTGAACCACGTTGCTCTCTATCCTTGAGGCTATGGGGGAGTTCGTTCAGTCGAGTACGTATTTGCGGCCGAATTAGTGTGAATTGTGGGCTTGCTGTTACTTCCGTCCGAGATTTAATTTTGTTTCAACTTGTCGGAGGTGGGTTGTCGAGGTAGTCAGGTGGAGAGGGGGAGAGTTTTCCAACCGACCAATGGGAGTCGTCCACTCAAATCGCGGATGGACGACCGCCATCGCAAATTTTAGACTGCACTAGACGAGCCTAGACTAGAACGTTCTCCAGAACTTGGGAAACTGAATGTCAGCACGGAGAGATGAACTGGTCCTTCCGCCTTGAATGTGCAGACTTCACGCTCCTTTGACCTCAAGAGAGGTGACTTAGAGTTGAGTTGTATAATGTCGATGATTATCGAAAAAGGTGGGGAATTTCGAAATGGGAGTTTGGAGGGGAAGAATTGAAGAGAAAGACCGAGGGATGAACTATGAGAAGCAAGTATGGAGGTTTGAGGGAATGAACATGGCACGAAGTTTGGGGAGCTGCTACAAACCAATCGTCGGATTAAGGAGAATTGGATCGTGACTGCGCGAGTCAATTCGTCACCTTATTTCATGCAATAATGACGAGTGATTTCGAAAAGCACCTTTATTGCGTAAACTTACTCATGCTTATTTCGTCAACGGATATGATGTGAATGCACAAGTACCTGTACAGTATTTCAAGCACTCTCAATTTTTCGTTGTCATTTTTGAAACGTGCACCAAAACTTATTTTGAAGTAGTTCTGGGGCGCCAATATTTTATTTAAACCATGTGATTTTGGCTATTTTTTTCAGAAAATTCATTAATTTAAATTCAACTAGACAACGGCGTAAGGTGCTGTTGTGTTAATAATTCTACAACTCTCTCGTAAAAGCGCACATGATATCATTTTGTCGTGAGAATGACATGCACTTCCTCGTAATTTATCCGTCATACTTTTATTGGTTGTCCTTCGCATAAGAGCATGCATGAAAACTTGAATTTTCATGTCAATCTACGTGAAAATTAACGCGGAAAGACACTGTTATATCGTCATAACTTGATTGAGTGCACTCAAGACTAGAATTGCAGAGTATTTTATCAAAATCACATACACTTGCCATCTAGGACTGCGACCTTCTTAAAAATAATAACTAAAAAACGGGAGGTCACGTCCGACGTTCATTGCTACGATGCTGTGATTCCGATATGGGTCGTAGCGTCTTAGCAACAAGGGTAATTCCCCGCTGGAAATGAGGCAGAAACAAATTTTCTAAGTCGGATTTTATTACATAAAAGTCGTTTCGCATGGAGGGGAAGGATGATGATGGGAAGGGTGAATGTTTGCATCCCGAATTCTGGATCAAACCCTTTACGACCTCTTAGTGATATGGGAAACGGACTGGTCTACGTAAACTTCTCAGCCCTTGGGGGGGAGGGGATTCGTATCAGGTTATTTCCATCCCTGCTATCCAAATCAACTGTCCTGGTGAAAATGTTGGTTTTTATATGATATTAGTTCAGAGCGAGAATTGGTACGAAGAATAAGTAAGAATATTTCATCTCTCTCCTCTAGCATTATGAAATAAAATATAATGGTTTCGTTTTCTCGATTCCGTTGAGGGATTTCCCGCAGCGACCCAAGTGTGGATGAAAGTACGGTGGTGTAGGGAGGAAGGGAATTTTTTCGTTGAGGTGTCTGAGAAATTGAAATTTATTTAAAAATCGAATCATTTAAACTCCTGTAGTCTCACATTCAGGAACTAATCAGTTAATTTCTTCATGTCGTAGAAATGACGAATGATGATGAGCATTATATGTTTTGCTGGTGGAACGAACGGTTCGCTGTAGGGAAGTTGCGGCTGGGTGAATCATACTCTCGCGGCTCGTATGTGCATTCGGTGCGGAAACAGCTCTCCAAAGCGTTCACGTCATTCTGCAATTCAAATTTGTTACATTTTTGTTTTAAAAACAATTTTTTAAGTAGTTTTTCGCTCGCGTCTAAATCGCTCTCCAAGCGATTTATACCTAAGCACTGGCAGAAACTTGATAATTTCCCTCCCAGAAAATAATACCATATCATTAAGGCTCTTTAAAATGCCTGGAGTTTTGCGTTTTAACTCTTGTCCCGACCATGAAATACAGCCAAATGTGGATTAATTGATACTTCAAATAGATTTGGTTGCCATGTGTTTCGATGGACACGGATTGTGATTTCATTTGTTGTCTTTAGGAGTACAGTAGACTTTGATATCGTGCTCGGTGGTTTGATCATGGTTCGACGAGGAAATTACTGTATTCATTGCTTAATGAAGGAAACTAACCCAAGGAAGAGGATGAAAAAACATTGACACACTTGCCCTTCTAATTCAAATTTAAATTTCAAATTCACCAGTACATTTTGACGATCTTAATAAATCGCCCTCAATTCTCTCCGCTTAAAGAAACCAGTCTTAGTGTACGTCGTTCCTGCTATACGCACTCCGAATAAACTACGTATGAACTTAAAGGTCTCTTTTACGTTTCAGTAATAGAACTAGCCATCTCAGATTAAATTTAATCGTTCGGCCAGTTCCTTTACCGTGTCATAAAATGAAAGGAGTATCTTTTTTTAAGGAAATCACAGTCTTGTAAAAGTGTTTGATTGGCGAGGTTTGAGTCCACGTGTTTTGATGCCCTAAGGCGTGTGAAAGTCACACTTTCAGGGCAAAGGGACCCGTTACTATCCTTCCGCCTCCTGTTTCTCAGAATTCTTCGTTGCTCAGAGATTCGCATAGCTTATATTTCTTTTTAAACTGGGATTTCCAGTGGCATCAACGTCACTTGAACCCACCGATCGTGAGCCGAACGCTCTTTCCTGTAGAATAGGGTGCCGCATTCCATATCTCTGCTGCCTAAAAACCATTAGAGAGGAAATAATCGAGATATTATACATGTATGTATGTACACGTATATACACACATATATATGAGGTGTAGAAAACTGTGTGCAAATATAAGGAAGATTAAATCAGCATTGGGTACTGGCAGTACCTTATAATAGCTTCCGAAATGGACTCTCTCATAACGAAAGTTTTGATCATTGACTGTACTCGTTAGTATATGATCCTAGTTGCCTTTCAGACGCGATTAAAACGCCCTAGAGTTATTAGTCAATAATTATATATTGGTAGTGACCGGGGCATTCAATTATGCAAAGGTTTCATTTCGTTAATGATAAAACGATAGCACTAGTTAATTTTCTCAATGAAGTGTGAACATTGACTTGTGTCATGATGGTGTTAATAATTAAGATTTTTGGAAATTAGTTTACAAAGTCACTTAAATCATTTTTTTATTGTTATTTGATTCCAATGGAGTTGAAGGAAGAGTACATGAGATGTTTGTTCCATAAACCCAAAGGTGTGCGTTTCATGTCATATGAGCATCTGGTACTAATAATCCCATCCTATTTCTTTCAGCGATCACCCCACCAAGCATCCAAGTGCGCAAAAAACGCACGGCTATGGGATTCTGCAAAATGGCGTAGAAATAAATCACTTTAAAAATTGTGCGTTTCGTCAATTTTACTTGGTGGAGCTTTTGTTGGGTAGGCTTTTTTTTTAATCCGCGATACATTCTATGCCATGTTGAAACCCATGTCCGGTCATGTCAATAATTACAAATAGTAGCCTGATATTGTTTCCCGAAGGAATATTTCAATATTGAAGAGACGAAACCATTTATACCGGAAATAATATGAAATTATCGCTTTTATTAATATAAATTTTAGTGTCATAAAATTAATGTCAATGAATGATTTGAATAGATATTTTACAGTAAATCTCTCACTCCCCCCTTCGCAACATTTGGGAAAATCTACCTCAAGTTTTAATAACTGGAGTTAACAGTTTAGTTGTGTAGCAGGTTTGCCGCGACCGGTTTTGACAATTACGTCATCTTCAATTAGCTGACGTAATTTAAAATTTCAATTCACGCTATCCCATAAGCTTGGTTGTTGAATTTTGTGTAAGCATACAAGCTCAATGCCGAGGCCTTTATTGGATTCCCATTTGTTCATGACATAGGCGGCGTTCTAGTTTTTGTGTCAGGGAAATATCATATGCACACCACGTGCTGGGCGAAATGAATGGAGGGAGAAAGTATGCAGAATGGGAGAAGATGGAAGAATTATAGTTGTATAAGGTGTCTTGTTGTGTCGTGTAAGGTGAGGCATAGAAATGTAGGGGCGGTAGTCTTGTATCTCCGTCCAAAACTTGCTATAAACTGTAGAATTCCATTGCTAGATGATGTTCACACCTTTCCTACGTGTTCCGTTTTGCTTTTCACATAGTGTGCGAGTGGAAAACAACTGACTAACAAGTCCGACGGTTTCTGGCTCATCTATGTGGAAGTTCGTATTCACGAAATGAGGAACTCTTTTGAATTCTTCCACTAAACTTGTGTTCAGATGCAAGTAGTTTCAACGCATGGGTTCTTCACATACCTGACTAAATCTAGAGGTACCCCGAGCATCTTAAGATGACGCCATATGCCTTGAAAGCAATCGGACCATAACAAAAGTTTAGTGGAAGGAAACGTGGAGTTACTCAGTACGTGACCAATAAGTCAGTTGGCACCTTAGTGATTTCAAGTTAACTGAACCACGATTCATATTAGCCCAAGCTCGCACGCTTGCCGGCCCCGGTTGCGGCGGGGTAACGTCCTCACATGCCAACCCAGAGGTCGCGGGTTCGATTCCCTCCTCGGTGATTTTTCCTCCACCTAGGGCCTGGGTGTATGCAGTTGTCAAATGGTTACATCAATGTTCAAAGTCCGATGGAAAGGTCGAAGTCCTGTTTTCGGAGTAATAATAAATAAATAAATAGTTTTTTCTCAACTTTAGGTTGAATTTTAAGTTGTTTCATGAAAATTTCATTTAATTGGCGTTCAGGTGGCGAAATATCGCCTTAAGCTTGGTGTTGGTCGGCGTTGATTCTTTCTGAAACCTGCCTTTGTAAAATCCTAGGCCGCGTTGCAGGAAGGATCCCACCAACGACTGACTGCCTCTGCCTTTCCACACATGCCACCACCACCTCTCCCATTCTCTCTCGCCCCTTCTCTCTCTTTCCAAGCGAGAGAGCAGCTTCGTCTAGAGGGTGGTCGCCCTGCAGTTGCGCTGTTGCCAAACGTCGTGGTCGTGGCGATGCGGGACGAAGCGCCGTAGACTGACGACCCCAAGGGACAGTGTTAGCATAGACGCGCTATGCTCACTTCTCTTTTCTCTCTCTCTCTCTCTCTCTCTCTCTCTCTCTCTCTCTCTCTCTCTCTGTTATACCACCATTGGATGGACGGCTCTCAGTTGGCAGCAGCTACAGCTCCTCGGAATCCGTCCTCCCTCGACCTCATGGGGTTTCGTGGTTGAGGTGGGATGACGATCCTCCTCGGAGTTGGAGAATGCGTTTCTTTTTCTTCTCATGGACACAGCCTCTCCTGTAAGACGAGGATATACACCGCATAGGCCCCGAAGCTCTTGAGGATTGGTTTCGTGGATCATGACTCGCAGATTAAATGCGTTATTTCTCAGGCCTGCCACTAGCAGTAATAATATTTTGATAATATTTGTATGTAATACACAGGTGAAAACTCGATCAATTGGAATTTCAGTTAATTGTTATGGCGTAAAACAAGGACAGTTACAAAAATCCTAGGACCTGGCAGAAAGAGGTCCACTCAGGGCCATCAGGAATTGAACCCGTAGCCTCTAGGATAGCGTGCGGGGTCGTTACCCCGGAGTCACATGCACGTGGAAATAATTGTCAAGTGTGGGAAAATCATCAAGGAAATGGGAATTTTTAAAATTTTGAGGATTAAATTTCCACGTTACAAGTTAAAATTACGTGGGTAATGGAAATTATGCTGACCATATAAAATTAGATTCCTTGGACGTTTCATGTGGTAACATTTTGCTATTTTTAATTGTGTAACACGTGGAAAATTGTGGGAAATTCATACACTGCGACAGAAGGGAGTAATGGGGAAGCAGCTTGCCCCTACCCTTCTGCATGTTGATATTCTACGACCAAAGGTGAGCAGTACTGTAACTATTATTTCGTGAATAAATTTAAAAGTTGTCATATTCCATGATGGCACCACTAGATTCTTGGAACATGCGATACATTCCCGGACCCTGTTTCCGTTTGAGATATTTGATTGCCCGGCAAATTTTAAGATAAAATTTCTCTTTAGAATGTAATTAACATTTTTAGACGCGTGTGCATAATTTGTCCGTGACTTAATCGAGAGACATTTCGAAAATTATGGATATAATTGCCAGCGGCGAAAAATTTCGCGTCGCTCAATTTTTTTCTGCTTTCCGGTTGTATCCGGTTCCACGCATTTCCCCCGGATCACGATAGGCAATTCCTGGACTGAGTGCCTGAATCACCAGGATTTACAACAGCCATGCCCGAGGCGGGACTCGAAGCCAAGACAATTGTCTGAGGTGACGAGCGTGTTACTCACACGACTAACCCGACCGATGGGTTTC
The DNA here is from genome assembly GCA_037158775.1 of Hetaerina titia. Lineage (NCBI taxonomy): Eukaryota > Metazoa > Arthropoda > Insecta > Odonata > Calopterygidae > Hetaerina > Hetaerina titia. The sequence continues at coordinate 74,124,458 of CM073778.1, read as the reverse complement.
ATATATCCTTATTTCGTATGTCACTTAGTTGTTACTGTATTAAGCAAGAAGCTTTTTTTTACAAAGAGCAGGGAGTTGATGACCGGCATCTTAATAAGTAAAGGTATATCGAAAAGACAAGGGAAAAATTTAATGTGGAGCGTAGTTTTGTTGGCTCCTAATTTGGTCATTGAGGAATGAGGATTAGCGTACATACGAGACTTTTGAGATGCATGTAAGGAGAAGAACGGAGAAAATAAAATGGGCGGGAAGAAAAACAGGGGAAACGAAGTCATAGATGTGACTGTTGGGGGAAATTCAAAGAAGGTCGGGCAAATAAATGCCTTAGATATAGGAAGAAGTAATGAGATACTGAAGACGGTTAGGGAGGTGAGATGGAGGAAAAAATTGGGCGGGAAGAAAAAAATGGGAAACGAAGTCATAGATATGACTGTTGGGGGAAATTCAAAGAAGGTAGGACAAATAAATGCATGAGATACAATCTGTGGAGAAGTAGATACGGAAGACGGCTAGGAAGGTAAGATGGAAGAAAGAAATAGGCAGGTGGATGGAATTAAAAGAGGGAGAAGGTATGCAGAGATTAAGGATGAGTTATGTAATATGTAGTATTAGGATATTTGTGCCGTGTTAGTCAGAGCGTAGAAGTACAGTAGATTATAGTGACTGCTTTCATAAAAAATAAAACATCCAAACTAGGTAAGCAATCGGAAAGAAAAAAAATAGACGGAAAAGTTCAATGCTCTCATGACGATAGTAAGTGTGCCTTGCAAGAATTATTGATTTCAATGAATTTTAGCATGTACTTTAGTGAACCACCGTGGATATGTACTTGTCGCTGTGGTGTCTGTATTGGTGGCGGCGGCAAAGAGGGCGGACACCGTATAATGATCGCTGAGCCCATTACGCCGATCCACTTCGCTAAACGCACTACACCTCGTTGAAATCCCCTCTGCTTGCCGTGCGAATGACTGAAAGGGCGGAAGGATCGGCTGCGGTAAGTCGAGAGGGGAGGTTGTGATGGGTGGTCCAAAGTCTCGAATTCTTCGAGCCTCAAGGTGGAGGGGGGGGGGCGTGGATTCATCGGAAGAGTTATAAAAAAAACCATCTCCCGTACAATCGGATATCGAATATACTGTCGTACCTTTTTTTTCACACTTGACATTCGAGTTTCCAGGAAACGGTCGTCTGCGTAAATAAGCTCGGCTCCGAGTGCTTCTAGAAAGCGGAGAAGCATCTTCCATTCTACCTCCACCTCCTCCCATCCTCCCCCCTTTCCCTTGTTCCCGCCTTCTCCAGTAGGAGGGAGGACACGACCGAAGGGCGCCATGTAATAACCGAGCGTTGGGACCTCCGCGAGTCGCGTGAATTGAACTTCCCTGATCTGAGTGATCGCATCGTGGTAAGGGCGTGCGCAATGCGATTGGAATCATTTTCTCGCCCGTTTTGCCCAAGAGTGAAAGCGATTTCGCGTCTGGGCTAAGTGTAACGGATGCGTGCAATGGAATTAATATGGTTGAAGGCCACCACTCGCTTCAAAATACGTTGGACGTTTATCGCAACGTATGGTTTGTTAGATGTCGTTGCGGTCTTGTGTCCGTAGATTCAGCAAGGAAACGCACTCACTTGACGTCCTAAAGGTCGAGGTTTCTACTCCGTCCACGATCATGAGTCGTGCGTTTTAGTGATGTGGATTCCTTGCCCGCGATACGGTAGGAAAGGACTTCAGAACTGTGAACATCACCGATTTCCTCTGTGAAGTTTTTTTGGTGCGTCAGATAAATTTAGATTCTTGGCTAGTTTTAAATTTCATAGTTTTTCGTAGACATGTGATATCGTTTCTTAGCTCCATGAACATCTTGGGTAACGGATGAAAAACTCTCCGCAATCAGTACCAACCTTATGAGATAAAAGTAACGCTGTGTCTGAGATACATGGTAAGAAGCAAGTCCCTCCTTATCCCAAATGTGTTAATTTCTCGCCATGAAGTGACCTTTAGCAGCCAGATCCGCATTAAAGGTGAAGACAGTTTGCGTAATCCAAATTTTCCTCTTCAATGTAACTGGCAATCGTTTTGAATACACACTTCTATATTCTGCGTCTCCGTTTGCACTTCGTGGTATCATTGTAAGTACTTCTAGTATATTGAAACATATATTTAAAAAAATATATATGTATATATATATATATTTATATATTTCTATATTATATAAACCGTAAACACAGTAATCAACCCGAAGGATGGTTTGGTAGGTAGAGTTCACCCAGCACTAAGCCCAATACGGCGTGTATTCACACATCATGGTAGGGGGGCAAGTTCCTTTTCCTGTCCCGGTTATGGTTTTCCAGGAAGATCTGGTACCCTAAAATCTAATAAAAATACTACAGGTTAAAAATAATACGTATTTGACTGGCATTCAATTCTTAGTCTGTGACTGAAAATGATCCAATCGGTGTCGATGTTATAACTGGTGTTGGTGCTGTGGATAAATTTTTATTTCGAGATTGGACCAAATCGTCGATGCATCATCACACAGCAACATAATTGGCCGCACCGGTCATTCGGGATTTTCCGTTCATTCATGGTCTAGCCATTAAATCTCGGGTGAAGACATCTCCTTGGACAGAGTCGCTTGGCTAAGGCTGGCTGAGCAGACGCCGCCACCTGTGCGTGTGATGTGCCCGCCTCTCCGAAGGGCGCCTCCGCATCTCTCCCCCTCGCTCCCCGTTGCGTCACCCGCCTCCCTCCCGGTGGAGCGGCGCCCTCTTCAAGTTGGGCGCCTGCCAATAAATTAGCATGCCAAGTATACATTCCGTTGTAATTGATAGTGGGTTTAATCGCCTTCTCTTAATATTGGTATATTTTCCTCTCAAGGTAAATATTATATAAAGAAATGTATATAGTATTTCTTTATATTTTCCTAGAGGGAAAAAGATGTATATTTATGTGTGTGTATTCACACACACGTACCTCACCTGGACGAAATCGCTTCAGCGGGACGACTTTCAGCATCACAAACTCGTCGAAAGGAGAAATGAAATATTTAACTCTCTGTTGCAAATGCAATCACTTCTATAAGTACTCGTTGACAAATTAAATCTGTCGATGAAAGGAATCGTCGGTAATTGCGGTTGAAGAACAAGGTAATCCAGTTAGCCCACGCGCTGAGGGAAGGAGTCGGAAAATGTAAGGAAAAGAGTATGTGGACTTTAAAGTCGGCAAAAGCAAACGCAATAACTATGTCCCCCACGCGAAACACACGGGGATTGCGTAATTTTGGCAGGGAAAAGGAAAGCGTATTTTCCAGCCGACTGCGAGTAAAGAATAGGATTTGATAGTCGGCATAAAAGCTGGATTGTTGGTGTAAAAATTATGTGCGCAATTTATTTTGAGTATTTTTAGTATCGTAATATCAGTCTCCATCGGAATAATATACTTTAATTTCAACAGACGTTGCGGAAATTTTCCAGTCCAAAATGTTTTCAGCGTAACTAGGATATCGGCATGGATTTCAGTTTCCCTCCTGCTTCAAACTATCTACAGTCGTGTTTTTCATCAGTTCCGTGGAAGACAGTAAAAGTTCTCTGACAAACCATCTCATGGGGTATCAAAAGCGCTCCAAACCTATAAACTTTATCCTTTTTCCAATCCTTCGCTTACTCCGCGATTGATTATGACTCTTGCAATCCATGACTCCATGGCTGCAATGATGAACTAGCCGGAAATCCGCAGTAGACAGCGGAGGGAACTGCGGGATCTTCGACCTGACACGCGGTGAATGAGATCCAACAAGCCGAACCAGTTTTATTTTTCACTGTTGGCCTTGATGTTGCTAGAGAAGTGATTTTGATTGCAAGTTTTCGTCTTTTGGAAACTAAGAAAAGCGGTGATTTGTAGTAATATTAAAATATCTTAGGGGTTCCACGGATTCCTATGAAGTCAAATAAAATTTGAGTCTTGCTTGATCAAATACGTATATGACTCGGCTTAATTACATTTGTGTTTATTCCTTCAATGAGGCGCGGTAGGAAAGTCTTTTCGTTTGATATAAATAACTCACATATGTAATAATTGTCAATTAATTAAAGAAATGAACGGATACTAATTGAAATGGGAAAATGACTCTTTGTTTCTGTTAACACAACTCCCAACTTACCGTAAGATTTTAATGGATTTAGCGGCATGATTCGTTCTGTTCTCCCGCATAGTGATTGCTGCACTAGAATGTGGTACTTAGTGGCATAAAGCAACTTGACGGCAAATGTGTGTCGATATTCCCGTAGGTGGAAGTGAGGGGGCATTAACTGGAGGATTTTCTGTCTAAAAACAGAATTTGACGTGTAAATATAGACGTGGTTTATTTCTGGGACATTATCGTGTGCATTCGTATCACAAATGCGTCGAAAACTCTTGTAAAGCATGTAAATTATTGAATGTATTCATGTACTTAAGCACTGGTATATTTCTTAGTGGGGATAAAGAAGGGAAAGTAATAATAGGAATGCTGTAATGGTAGTTATATTATTTATTGATATATATTTTACGAGTAAGCAGTATTCCCTTGAAAATTCGCTTTTTCCGGGTATCTTCGAGTTTGCATCAGATATTTTGATACCAGTTATTAATAATGGGCAAGATGTTTTCGTCTCACGATTGGCTGAGATGCACAAGTAGTCTTCCAATTTCATTTTGTTCCAGGAAAATGTTTCAATCTCCTGTTGTGGAAAGACATTTTGCAGGAATTGATTGAAGCTTAGATCTCTGTTATGCGCGCGAACAATTTGCGTGGCGTTGAAATTACTGACGACACATCACGTAGAGCACCGAATGGAAAGTAATTTATTTAATTACTGGATATTTCTGGTGGTCTAAAATGCACATTTTTTCGCATTTTTTAAATCTGCGTTTTACTGTTTTGTAAATTCCTTTCCGAAGCATCTTCATGCACATTATACTACAATTTAAAATGGTAAATAATGCCATAGTTTAAGACCAATTTAAAATGGTGAATAATGCCATGGTTTAAGACCAATTCTAATGGTGAATCCACATTTTCATATATTACAATGCTAGCGATTTACGAATCTTAAAATAGTGTGCGAAGTCCATTCTCTCGAAATTCCTATATTGTTATTCCCGTTCTATTCAACTGCATCTAAACACTTTATTAAATTTTCTACTCCGTTCGCGCTATTTAAACAGGATGGAAATGCCTATTACCCCGTTTTGTTACACTTATTTGTAATTTGTTGTTTCACTCGTTAAGTTTTTCTTTCCGGCGGGAACAACTTTATAATCTTACCAAGTATTTTCCGTCTCGAGTTATTTTCAAAAACTCCTCTCTCAATGGCTCAACTAGAAAGTTGATCTTGTTATCCGCAGAATCTGGCTCCAGCGCAATTTTTTTCACTATTATTATTATTATTATTTCGTTTTGTCTGGCGCGGAAAAGGGCATTGCATAATTCAAAACCAAAATGAGGTTAGGACGCGTGTACAAAAGTTTTCGCGTGGCGGCGAAGCCATTAGCGCATTCTCCGGAGTACATCCATTTGCCCCCGGACTTGCACCCGCTCGGGAGCGTCGAGGGTCGCCTCCGTGACCTACGCGATCCCATGACCTACGGGATGCAAAACGCTGCGTTATTTCATTATGTTCCTCCCCACGGCCGCCGCTACTGGGTTCCCCAAGACCTCATCTCTCTTCACTGTCGTAATTACGCATCAGCCTTGCTGAGACTTATTGCCCTATCCTAGATTGCGCTGTTCCAATTACCAGGGTCGTGTCTGTAGCGGGGAGGCTTGCATTGGAAGTTCTCGCAAATCCCCGTTTGCGGTCGACGCCATTCCCACTGTTTATTGGTTTAATGGAACGGAGACTCGGGCCGTGAGCTTCGGTCTCTCATTTTCGGCTGTCGGAGGCATTTTATATTCCTCCCTTTTGGTGTTATTTTTCGTTTTGTCAGTTGACGGTTGAGGGCGACTGGAATGTCGCTCGCAGTTTTAATGATGCTTACATTTGCTCTGACGGGTTTTTAATGTTCCAACCTTCTTGGTCAGACTTAAAAACAAAATTCTTTTTGGAAAGTCTCGTGCTATTTTGGCTAGGTAATACATTTTGGGAGTATTACCAAAGAAATGGGGAATCCGTGTAAAGGTACCGATGGCAATATTGTAATGCATATGCAGATTCCATGAAGTGAAGAGCAAAGCGGTGAAATTATTTTTTTTAAGACACTGAAGTGGAAAATGTTGATGCTGTTAATTTCTTGTCAAAAATGAGATGACTCTTGCCACTGCAGTAATGCCTGCTATTGGCGGAACCGCAGGGGGGGGCCTTTATTTATTTAGCTTTAGTCAGAAAACAGCACATTTTGGCCTTCACATCGTATTATTAACAATGATAACAGTGGTCACAATTACAAACACCCAAGCCCTAGGTGAAGGAAAAAACTCCCAGGTGAGAATCGAACCCGCGACCCTTGAAATGGCAGACAAGGAGGTTACCCCGCCGCCACCGGGATCGGACCTTATGTTTTCTCTGGCACGTGGAGAGGCATAGGTTGAACCAATGCTTGCGATAGTTAAAAACCGTTGTTAGAATCTTACGTACAGTATACTTAAACTGAATTATTTACACTGAAAAATTTACCACCCGAAAAAGTAATGGTTTAATACAGAAAAGGCCCACTATCACTCTGATGTTAACAAGGTAAAGCAAAAAAGCCCAATGCAGGCTGGGCTAGTATTTGTCTCGAGTTGTTTTCCACTTTTATCGGGTTCAAATGTCATTGATTCGTAAGAACCGACGCTAGGATGCTATCCTTGCCCGTTTCACGGTTTCCGTCTTTCAGGGGTACTTATATGTAAAAAAATTTCGTTCATTGTCCGTTTATTGTGATTCCTATATTTGAACTTTTTTCAGGTTTTCGTCTTATTCAAATCGCGTCTTAGAGAGATGAAACTGTCTTTTACTCGTTTACGATATTATAGTTCTCAAAGCTGCTTTGGAAATTCCCAAATTATCCGAAAAGAATCGTAAAATTCATATGTCACGTAATACGAGAAAGATACATTTTAAGTTTTGTGTCAAGTTGATTAATAATACGGGGTTTTATGTGAGCGAACAAGGATTTTTTTCGAAACATGATAAGGCGACCAAGTATAGCATCCTTTACATATTGACGCAAATTTCACTTTGACAAAAATGATCTTTTGTCCTAGTCACACATAATTCGACAATTACCGCTGGCGAAAATAGAACTCACGTTCTCTCTCGTAAACAAACTTCAGGAGAGCCATCTATGGTAGAGTCCTTTCATAATATTGAATCTGTGCCAATAGTCTCCTCGCGGGATCAAAGCAGTATTTTGATCAATTTTTGCAGTTGGAACACAACTTAATAAAAATGCAAGCTAGAGCATTACTTCGGTGCTAACCGTTCGACTACGAGCCCTGACAAAATTTCTAGTTTTGCACTGTAAAGCTCTTTGAACGCCTCTCTCCCGACTTACCCGCTTATTCCCTGGATAAACACTCGCATGTTTATTTTCCACGATTTGTGTTAGTGGATTATATCGATGGCACCGCCGGGAAAGCAGTGTTTTCATTTTCCTGAGCGTGTTTAGCAACATCCAGAGCGGATTTCATGCCCGGTTTTTCCCGATTTTCCCACGCGTATACATACGGTAGTTGTGTGGGTTAGGCCTCGGATGGAGCTGAGCTCCGGTTTCCCCCCCTCGCTCGGAAAGTGTATATGTACGTATTATAATATGGAGGAGACGAAACTCATCCCCGCAAAGAGTGTCGGGGCGGTTCGTCGGAGCGTAGCGGCGGCGGCGGCCGCCTGGCAAACGAGTTCTGGGCCCCGCAACCCGAACAACCGGTTTGTTTTCGGATCCCGACTTCGCCCTCCTCCTTCGTCCATCGACTCCCTCACCCCCTCGGGTCGAGCGAACACCTGATTACTGCACTCCTCTTTCCCGCAAGTGAATTCCGTGACGCCTCCTTCTCCTACTTCTCCCTGGGCGTCGGCGGCGAACACGAGAGTCGGGGCTTCCTCCCTTCGGCTTCGCCGGCGATCGCGACAAGTGTCGTCCGGACTCATTCCATTGGCGGCGGGTCGCGGGGAGGGAACGAAGCCCGTGATGCGCACGTAGGATTTGACTAGTCGATTTATATCAAACTGAGAGAATCAGATCGACTCAACAAGGCGAATCGTGTCCAGACGTTAAAGTGAGTCGCTTATTCCGCTCCGGGAGATTATCTTCGACGATGTCGCGGGTCTGTAGAGACCTACGCCCAGGCCTTGTAAAGAGATGAGTCTCCGAGTGTTATCGGAAGTCCCCCCCTCTCATGCATACATTTCTTTCTTTTTTTCAGCCGGTATTTTCCGAGGGAGGGCTTCTCTTCTGATTTAAATTCACGCGTACAGATCTCCAGCCGTTCATCTTTTCTCTCGGGCGTTCGAAAGCCGAAGTGCCTAGACCGAAGGATTTCTGTTACAACTTTTATCAGATCTCTCTGATAACTAATGTTAACTTGTTTTTATACTGAATGCGACTCTTAAGGACAATGACGGAATCACTGAAAGACTATTTAAGATAATCAATACAATATAGTGAAGATTATCTGGGAAAAAGGAAGAAAAAGGACCGACAAGAATTGAACATTAACACCATGAGGAATCTGGGAGCCTAACACTAGTAACTAAACATAAATTTACATTATTATTAGTTAATCTACTGTTTGAAGATGGTTTTTGATGGACAGAGGCAGAACATCGATACATTTCCTTCCCTCCCTTAAGAAAATAAAATCCGGCTCCCAACATTGCAATAAATCCTCCTGTATTCCGCATGCTTCTTTCCTCTCAATGTTTTTACGTAAACATCTAAAAATGAAACCGGTTAGGAAATTGTCAGAAGGACGCCATAAAAAACTCAGCGAATTATGAAGAGACATTGGCAGGATTTGAAGGTCAACTAAGAAATATGAACGCGCACATTCAATGGTTGAAAAGTGAAAATAAATATTGTACCGCTGAGGTATGAATTATTTTTATGACATCAAGTTTTGTTTTTTGTTAATTTTTCTCACTTAAGAATAATGTCTTCTAATGTTTCCACCAGTGGATTCGGGTTGCGAAAATCATAAAACTCTTTTCCCGTTAAGGTGAAAATGAATGTCATATCAAGTTAATTTTGACTGGCTATTGATGAAGTGTATTCGTCTTATGCGCGACTGGTATTGGACTGATGAAAAAAATTAATTCCATTTTACTGCCGGGGCTTTCGGTACTAGGAAGGCATTTTGTGTAAGCAGGAAGAAAATAAGTAATCATTTATCTCCAGTGAAAATAGTTAATAAAATCCATGCTCATCGTACTTACACAGTAGTTTTTAGCTCATCATTTGACATTATACGTATATATTTTAAGTAAGCGCATCGATAATGTTTTGTTTGTGAATGTCGTCAAATGAAGACGTGCATTCATATAGTGTTTGTTCGAATGGAAGTCAATCATCTTTCCCAATAGGTCATGGAATATGTATACGTAAAATTTAGCATGTTTACTAGAGTAATACAAATTGGGTATTTTTAGGCGTGATATGGTGGAATTCGAACGTGGTAAAGATATGATGGGACGGATGATAGTAATTTTCCAATTTTCCATAGTGAGAAATTTCTATTATCCTTTTTTTATTACTGGGTTACGCTATTATAATTCCAAATGAAATATAATAAATATTTTTATATAATACAGGAGGGCCTTATCACTATCAGTTGTGATGCACATTAAACTAAATTTTCGTGTAATATGCTCCTAATTTTCGTCATAGATAAGTCGATATATGTAATAAGGTACAATTTGAGAATTAGGCACGCATTTAATCCCATTTAGTTATGAACTCTCACCGTGCATACTGTGCTTAATATGTTGAAGGTGACAAATGCACAAATTGCCATGATGTTTGCGAAATAATATATATTGCCACTAATGCACATCGTGCAGGAAAAACAGTTGTTTCGGTTTTTACCTCAGCAAAGATTATTTTCCTATCAAAACAGATTATTTTGAAGAAGAATTTGAGCGTAAATGTTGCTAGATTTGACGAGTGGAAACACATGTAAATGTATTGTAAATATAATATGAACGTATCTACGGTCTTGAAGCAATGAAAGCGAGATAGCCGAGACCGTAAACTTGATTGAGTTTTTTTATTGGATGAGTTCGAGGGTTTGTAGTTGTGCTTCTTGAAAATGGTTTCTAAACCATTTTGGTGGATTGTGGATGGAATGGAAGTTTAACGTATTCATCTACATCTACTTCTACATCATTAACCTGCGAGCCACCAATAAGGTGTGTGGCAGGGGGTGCAGCACCAGGAGGAAAGGGTAAGGGATGAGGGGGTTGGGGGTTTTCAAATAGGCGGGGGAAGGTGGGGGAACCTATTTAAAAAATATATTTATACATATATGTATAATATTATATATATATATCCACGCGCAGTCCCTAACCTGTACGTTAATACTTTTTGTGTTGAACTGACTCCTGCGGGGTTTCGACTACAAGCATTCTGGTCTCTTATCGTTCTTGGAAAAAAAGACATTTTAGACCTGTCAGTCTTGCAGTCTATCTCTCTAATCTTATATTCTTGTATTTCTTTTCGTCGGGCTGGGATAGCGTGGTGCTCGTTCTGATTAATCTCTTTTGTTTATGTTTCTGGAGAAATTTGTGAATAAGTTGTTCGGTGTAGCCGTTAGAAATATGGCGGTGTGTTTAATGAAGTTAAGTTCTTTTTAAAAGTCCGAGTCTTTATCCTGAACACTCAACGAGCCACACCAACTCATGATTAACATCAGGCTTCAATCTAGATTTTTTTCCAGAGATCACCACTCACATTGCCGGAGAGATGTACGTTCAGGATTCCTATTCTTCCCTTCCAACCGAACGTCACTCGAAGACGAACCTATCAATAATCCAAACCATACTCGAGTTTCAAAGGAGGAAGGAAAGATGGATGTAGATCATTTTGATTGAGGCTGGAATGCTGAAGTTTGTGATATAGGGGAGAACGTTTGGCAAATGAGGAATGGACAGGAAGATGATCGGCATGTTGAACGGAATTAGAGGAAGTATGCGGAATTGAAGGACGACTTCCTAGTTGTGTTTTGTTATAAAATACCATGGAAATATCTTTGTACCGTGGTGTAGTTTGTGAACACTCAAAACCTAATATAATTGGTAGAATACCAAATAAAAATTTTTCTGCCTACAGCTTGAACACGTTATAAAACTGCTTCATAATTTTTCGCCCAGTCAAGAGTACTCGCAGATTAAATTAAGAGCATGGTAATTTTCAATACTTCAATTGGATAAGATTTTTTTTGAAAGGGCAATTGAGTTTATTATATACCTGGTGACCTTGTAGGGTAGTTAGGTACCTCCTCCCCCGGCTCCTCTCCGGAGAATACCAGGTTTTAAAAAATCTTAAAAGTGGGTACTTCACTCCTTATAAATTAATTAAAATTGGCAATTTTCCACAAAATAAAATTTTAATACGACCGGTTTCGTTGTAACTACATCATCTTCTGGTCCAGAAGATGATGTAGTTACATTGAAACCGGTCTTATTAAAATTTTATTTTGTGGATAATTGCCAATTTTAATTAATCATGATATTCCACCATATCACGCCTGAAACGTCTCTTTTTATTCACTCCTTAATGTTTTTTTGCACCAAACTGCTCACTTCGGGACCCACGAATGATAATTCTTTGTCTGACTGTCATAGTAAATGAGTGAATTTCGAATTTCAGAAGCTTCGTATGGATTATTGTGAGACAGATTATCTCCACGAGCACGTATCATGCAGATGTTATAATAGTGGATAATTATTTCTTATCTTGCATATTTTTCCAATTTTGTCATCGCATCGTCACAGCATATCGTCCGTTGTAACTTGTGATCTTTTCAAACGCTCTGCAAATTTAACGAAGTGGCGAAAATCAGATGGTGACTGGTTGGATAACGGACCGTAACTACACAAGTCAGTATATCAAACCGGCGAAACATTACATTCTTCCTCGCACCCGTCTTATGTCATTCATCGCCCTGATGGGGTCGTCATCACCGTGACTCCATTAATGTTTCAACATATCATTCAACGATGTTTGTTGTACTGGCAGCAAAAATTTCGGAAGCTCAGTGCCACCATTATATCAACGATAACTGTGAGCATGACGTGGTAGAAAACGCTTGCCCTGCGACTTTTTTTCCATATTGCGCGCGTCCCAATGCCAAATGCGAGGCTTTGTGGAGTACTGAAATAAGCGCTCCCCTCTCGGTCTGCTTTCCCGGGTAAAAGTGCCAATCGGGAGCGCATTTCGTGTCGTTAAACACGTGATTATCAACTTCAGGCAGTTTGTCACGTCGCCGATGTGGAAATATTTAGGTAGGATTCCCTCAGGTCACTGGTTCCATCAAAGAGCGTATTCTATGCCAAGTGTATAGGTGTCGAATTTCAGCGATTTCTTAGAAGGGCATGAACATGTAGGCTAATGGCTAGATTCTTCTCCTCTGGTGACATCCGTGATTCATTTGGATCAGTTGGCTCGGGTATTCGCACGCGAGAAGTGTCACGTGGTGAGCTGCATTGGGGTTGTAAGACCATTTGTCCCTGTCATGTGTTTCATTTTTCGGAATGAGCACAGCGCGTGTAGCAACTCCGCACCGCGTCCGAAGCCGTCGTCTCCCCGCTCATTTCCGACATTCTACCCCCTCTCCCCTCCCTTCACATCCCCATACTCGCGGTCACAGCGCACCGAATGAGTCACTTAACTTTTCCACCCCAGATAATCCCCCCTGCAAATAAACCCAATGGCGTTTTCACGGGGATGCAGCCAAGAGAGTCTCACAGATATTGAGGAAACAAATAAAATGTACCTTCACGTAATTGGAATCTGCCGAATTAGATTGCGTGCACCGTAGAAGAGCTAGATTTGTAAAGCGTTGTTGTGATAAACTTACATCTACATAATACCCCGCAAGCCTCCGCAAGGGCATGTGGTGGGGGGTGTTAGGTCGTAACCCGTAAAAAGGAAGAAAACCACATGCAAAATCAACGCATATATGCAAAACTATACCCACAGTGGCATGTACATTCATGCTAAAATCCCTTCATCCCACTTGCATGCAAATATCTACACTATCATCCAAACAAACAATTGCACCCCAGGATGCAGTATGAGATCCAACCAACAACTCGCAAGTCAGAATTTGAAAAGTAAGAAGGCGAAATTCCACTGCCACACACATGGACATGCAACATACAGCGATCTCCTCCCCCGAGGACACAGGTAGGGGATTTGACCCAACGCTGCAAGTAGCGGTAGGATTCCTCCCTCTGAGAGGGACGAGGGATCTAAGGGTAAATTTAAAAACAAACTTACAGGAAAGCCTGTAGACCCGCATCAAAAATATTTAAAGAGGAGCTGGGCTGGGAATCACTCTCGGAGCGAAGGTTACGTAAATTACAGATAAAATCTCTTGCATAAATTGGAAGGACGTCTCTTGAACAGTGATGCATTGAAAATGTATTATTACCCCAACCTACTAGGGTAGGAGAGATCGTGTTAATAAAATTGGAGAGATTATGTGTAGAACAGATAAGATTTAAGATGTCATTTTTTCCATTAACGATAAGGGATCAAAATAATATAGTCCGACCACGGTAGGGATAAAAATATTCGGGTCAAAATTAGTCTGGTGTGCATCCACCACCTCCCACACACCCTAGCGGTGGTTTGCAGGTACTGAAAAGTATAATACATCATCTGGTTATCATCCCTTCCTGGTACGTGAGTCTCAATAATTTTGGAAACTATTTTAGGTGATTTTCTTTCGATCGTTGTAGTTTTTCGTAATTTGCCACGGCTTCAGAGATGGATGACTCGCTCAGAAAAGTGCATAGCTTATAACTCAAAGATCTGTGTTTAACGTCGTTATTAAATTTATGCCTTGCTTTTGAATTTCGTTAGAAAAAAATGCTATTCCGTTTTTTTTAAATGCATTTAACTTGGTGTCGGGATGCTCAAAATTCCTCTGCATGGTTCAAGGGTATATAACCTTAAATCCGTGTGTCACTATCCTGGCTTCATTTCTGCGAAAGCTGTATATTAATAATCTCTCTAGGAAATGCTTGCGGTGGTAATTTTAGTCGGCTCACCGTGTGTGTATTACACCGCAGGCGTATCGCGAGGCCTGGCTCTGCTAGCCGCTTACTCGTCAAGTCGGCCGACGACTCCTTGCTCACGAACGAACCGGACGCTCCTCCCTCCCTCGCCCTCCCGCCTTTTTCCGCCGACAATCCCCCGCTCGTCCCCCCGTTCAATGCAGAAATATGTCTCTCCTTGCTGCCGCCACCGCTTCCCCCTTCTGCGCGACACCTCCCCACTCCTCTCACCCCCTCACGCCTGCCCGAGACACGTGACCCGCGCCGCGGACCTTTTCCGGTTAACCCCTTCCGCGGCATGCCCAAGGTATGCAAAGTACAATGCCACAAGTTCATGGCGTGTGTCTTGCGGTCCCGAGAGTCGATCATTCACTGCGGTGTGATGTGGAAGAGAGGATGATGTCTTTGAAGCGGATGTTGTTTCCGCGGTCACGGCTCTGCGCGCGTCTCCTGAAATGAATCATGGGGCTGAAATGGAAATAGTGTGTCGCTCACACATGTACGCGTGTGTTTCACTCGGTATTCCTTAAGTACGGCTTTACGCTCCGTCGTGTTAGGTTTGATTTAGTCGCGTCTTAATTCTGCTCCTTTCCGTCGTTTCGTGAAAGTTTCGGTTATATCGCGTGTGCAATTAGAATGGGCGCCAACATAACGTCAATTCCTTTCGTCGTTTTGGAGCAGGAGTTGGCGGGTCGAATTGGACTAGCCTACTAGTTTAATAAATTCCGAATGCACGCTTGATTACGGCCGATGTAGTTTCGTGACCAATTTGTGTTACGTGTATCTATTGTCAACGGTTGTGAACTGAACTTTACACTCTCATTAGATTAAACTGGTGAATCGTTCTTATTTTCCTTAGTCCTCCTTCGTCTGGACTGAAGTCTTTGTGTCATCGGCAATTTCAATCAATTGCTACTGCGCATAGGTGAACTTATTTCTGGGGCGTGGCTGATGCAAATTTCTGCGTAGGGAATATCTCCATTGGTCAAATTAGTATTGCGTTTCTGAACCTTTTGGATTTCACAGTGGAATAAGTTCGTTAGGGAGCAAATGTTTACGACACTACGGTACTATTTTGCAAGTGTGAAATGATGTTGCGTATAAGTATCGATTAAGTGAAATTAAAAAAAAACGGTGCTTACCCAGTAGTTTCATCCACACAGACAGAAATACTGAAAACTCTAACCTCTTTCAGGTTAGCAGATATGAACACCTCGTTTGAAGTCGGGCCATCACGTGTGTCGGGCCAAGTTACTATATTTCAATATCTCGCTCACACCGTAATGAGTGCGTCTGTAACTTAAATTGCGTAACTGATGTGTGGGACGTATTGAAGAGAGGACGGTTGGGCACGGCAATTCCTATCCCCGCGTTGATGGCTTTTCCACCATTCTCCCTTACCTTGGTGGCCCGCAGTAATTTAGGATCGAGGAATCACGGACGAAATATCTCCAAGCAGTCACGAATTCGCCTTGTGAGTTGTATCCTCCTTTCATGTATAATTGGCATCGGCACATTATAGTAATAACCGAAGGATGCTGGGCATTAGTCGGAGAAACGATCTGGGTAGTGCCCCCGTGCAGAATTGCTCGTTGAATTTAGCGAAAAAAAGGTGATTTTATGATAATGCGCATACTAATCCCAAATGTTGGTACTTCTATTGTATTCACACGCTACTGGAAATTTAAGTATGATTAATTTTAAAGAGAAGGGTTTATTTAATAAACTCGATAAGAGCGCCACTGCGACAAACCAACGCGGAAATGCAGAGACAAGCAATTCAACCTCGCAGAAACCTTCGTGCGACAAACATTGTTGGACGATTTTGAAAGGTTCAACCTTTCTAAATTTCAACTTATGCATATCGTATGGGTTGACTGTTCATTCATTTTTTTCCGAACTATTGAATTCTTTTTTTTAGAGCAAAATAATATTTTTGATGGAAAAGAGAGCATAATAACCGTTAACAATTGTTGTTGCCTACCAACTGTTTCTTCCCCTGGTGGCATTGCACGTAAGTTTTTAAAAATAACTAATAATTTCACTTTAAAGGTAGTGACCACATTCAATTGTAATTCTGGGCTGTTGAAACAAATTTACCGCAAAAATCGCGGATTCAATTCTAGGATATTCGTCCAAATTCGACCCAAACGTTGCAGTTCCGCGCGATTCCACATTTGATTCGTAGTGTGTTAGCACTGTGTTGGGAACGACTGATGGCAGGAGTTTATGGAACGGCGTAGTTTGAATGCGGTGGTGCATTTCAATCAGCACGAAAAAGCACACATGGCTCTGGCTTTTCAAGCGGAATACTTTTGTAATAGTTCGCCAGGAAAATAAATGGGACGCGTCGAATCTCCCCTGCACTTTCAAATGTTAGGTCCGTCGCGAACGCACTTTCGTGTTCCGTACACGGAGCATTTCTGTTTTTTTTTAACAATTATCGCACAGTTTTGTCCGATTGAATTCACTGGAAATGCACATCCAAATGCATCTTGTGATATGGCCCGCCTCACCGGGAGTCCGGCATTCACGCTGGGATCACGCGATGTGTACGTGACGTCTACTGCAGCGCGTTCCTTTTTTCATCGCACGTGGTGCTTTCACTAATTAATCGAGCCCCAAGGGCGCAGTCGAATAATGGGGAAGCGATGAAAATACTGGGTGCTTGGCGGCCCCCCCCCCCCCTTGCCCTCTCTTCCATCCCTCCTTCCGAGGTCGAGCGGACGTGATTCCTCCTCCTTCCTGCTTCCGCCTTTTGGTGCGATTGGCCCAGGGGGCCATGACGGGGGGGGGTCAGTCATCGTGTTTGGTGTCTCTTCCCCCCCCCCCCCACTCCCGCCGCCATCCTGCACACGAGCACGCGAGCATATTGATTTATCCCCGCACGCTTTAAGCCCTGCCTCCCACCTCATCATCCCTACCCCCCCCCTCTTTCTCTAGTGGTGATCCTCTGGATCGTCAATGGTGGACAATCTTTTTTTGACCACGGGCCAATTCAATCAGCCCTCAAAAGCCTTCGTGGGCCACCAAAGTCAATTGGGAGCCAAGGGCTCACTTTGGACCGAGTCACGTTTATTATATCGCGTTCGAATTACACTAATTGAGGACCTTAAAGGATACAGGAATCGCGAAATAGTCGAAGGCAATGGTTTTGGAGAAGAGTAATGTTGTTCCCATGAATCTTATCGCTCCAGGGAAGTAGGTAGCTTAATCTTAAATGACGATAGGAGGGAGTGATTTTACGAAATCAAAATATTTTACATTAAAGGAGATAACAAAAAGGCTATAAATATCAACATATCTTTTTTTGTTTTAAGAATAGGGTTACCGCTGGGTTTTCCATGGGAACCAAAACAATGGGGAGAGAGAAAAAAATAAATATATATTAAAACTTCCAATAAACTGTGGGATATGTCGCAACGGTAACTTTTATCGAAGTCATCCGCTAATATTAATTTCAATCTGCATGTAATATTCCGGTCAAGGCGAATGATTATTACACTCTGAAATTGTTGCTTGTTAAAACTTGTTTTATTTTACATTTAGTGGATCGAAAAACATAATTTAACACTTCAAAGGTGTGAGGTTTTGAATTTTCATGAACTCTTGAAATGTACAACTGATGCGAATTATTATTATTTTAATATTGTATTTATTATTAATATTATTATTATATTAATATTATTAATAATAAAATATTAACTGGATTACCGGGACTGCTTATTTTGTACCGGGCACTGTCATCCACCTCATGGGCACATCCCCAGCTTTCGGCGCGAGTTCTTCATAATGGAAAGAACCACCCTGGACTAACTTGGAAAGCGGCGTTTCTCTGTCATTTCGCCTCTCTTGTACAGTGGAGCTTACGTATCGGCTCCCCAGTCCCATTGAAACTGCCTGGGCCACGTCGAGGGCGTACACTTGCGGGTCGATTTAGTGTCGGCTTAAGTTTCCAGCTCATATTTCCCGTGCTGTTAACTGAAAATGTTGTTTCATCCGATAAGCGCATCTGTATGGTTGGGGGAAGACATTGCGTGTCCTGCTAATGAGAACGCTCTCCCGATATCCGATTTTCTCATCCCGTCTGACTCCTGCCCGCACGCACCCGTCGACAGCCCCCCCCCTACCCCCCGGCCATCGACTCCCCGCCGTCCCTTCTTCCCACGTCACCTCCTGCATTCCCCAATCCCTGCTGTCTCTTTCCGTTTGTCATCGTCGAAGCAGCAGAGAAAGGATGAGGCGCATTTGTGGTTGCCTCGTAAAAAAAACTACTTTTATTGCCTTTTGTTGAACTTTGTAGGACATGCTTAGATACGTAACTCTTTCTGTTTCTTGAAACTGTTGCTTTATATTATTATTAATATTTAAATTCTACCGGTTAAGGTTGGTTTTGAATGTACACGGCGGAAACGTGGTTTTTATGCATTACAATTGATAAAAAAATCCTTTGTATTACAACCTCCTCGTGTGTACTGTTGTGGAAACAATGGTATATTTAGGTGCGGGTACTTCAAGAAATGAATGGTGAGATAAGATATCGGGAGCCTGTTATAAGTAAAACCTTACATATAAAAGATATTGGGAAGCTAATATAAGTAAAATTTTCTATTTAGGGTAATATTCCGTATTCATTAATATATATATATAAATATACAATAATGTATACATATAAATATACATATATTTCTTCTTCATTTTTTGACCTAGAGTGCTGAAGCATTGGCAAGTCGCCACCTAGATGATATTGAGATGTGTGTGTAGAGATTCATGGAGAAAATAAACTGGACCGGAAGAAAGATAAACGGAGAAGTGACTGGAATGTTAGGTTAAGGGAAGGAGTGTGTCGGGAAAAAATCGGATGAGGCAGAAAAGTGGATGTATAGTATGAAATATAGAGAGATCGTTACGTTGAATACTGAAAATAGTATGATGTTGGGTAGCCATGGAAGGAGGAGATATATCGTTTGGATTGAGCAAAGTGAAATGGAGTGGGAAGTACTGGGAACTGAAAGCTGAGTTTTAATTTAAACAATGGAAAAGAGTTCTAGAGTGCTAATTTCCTTGGAAGATTTACGGCTCCCTGGGAATTTTCCGTGGACCCATCTAAATAATACCTCTCGTCGATAGGATACCCCTGAATAATGCTGAAGTTGCTTATCGCGTATCATATTTCTGTTAAAGGCCAACTGGTTATGTAAAAACCTAGAAGAATATAAAATGCTCTGACCCATAAATGAGAAATTATATGTGGAGATTATTTATTATTAAACTAAGAGAGAAAATTAGTCTTATGAATAAATAGAACTTATTTACTTGAAATTTCAATGGCGCAGTAATCATCATGCTAATAGCAATGGGAAATTAGTATTAAGTTAAAAAGCATGTCATTCATTCTCTCAAATAAAGGTGATGAATATAGCTTTCGCAAACAGTAAAAGGTTTTGTTAAAGTTTTTGGAAGATTTGTAAGGGGAAATGTTTAGGGAATCGAATCCCTTCAGTTTACTCCCGATGTTGAGTTTCGGAAGCTTTTTTGAGAAATGGAAATAATAAGAGTGACAAAAAAAAGGAAAAGTGAGGCGGTTATGTTTTCATGCTGTTGGGGCTGGACCGAAACTTTTTTTTGCCTCTAATTCAAAACACCCCTCGTCTCGTTCTCTCCCCCTCCGCACAAAATTTCGCAAATTATATCGGTTATCATCCTTGCAATTCGTTATCGAAATGGAATAGTATTTAAGCACATCGCATTTAGTACGAAGGTTTTTCAAAGCTTTGGAAAACGTCAGCTGAAACATCGAAGAATAAACCCGGGAGGAGTGGGGGATTTCATGCATCACGGATCAGCTTCCCACGTATTTATGTGAAAAGCGTGGGTTCAGTCGTTCAGATTCACGCGGCAAAAACTTGGGTTTGCGTATCATATTTCCTGCTCCACCGCGCCAGAGACAGTTCGCCAAATTCAGGCGTTCTCGTTGGCAACTCGCTCGGCAACCACTGGCTTCCACCCCTACATTGGGAAGATTAAGTTATTTTTGCGAATTTTGATCCTTGCCCGCGAAGAAATTTGTTTCTTCATTCCCTGAAGTGTGGAAAACCTGATCACTCTCCCGCGCTCGGAAATATTTAAATGGGAATCAATGAAATAGTGCATTTAAATGGCAACCGAGTAATCTAAAATTTGATTTTTAACTTCACTCCACTTTGAACTTTCATTAGTCGTCCGCCCGTTGTAATATATAGGTTTAGTGGAGCTTATGGAATTTTAGGGTAAACTGATGGAATTATAAAATTTTTAACGAAGACAATGAAACACAATAGGATTTGTTCGATTGGGTCCCATTTAATTGTTCTCCGACGTTAATGGAGCATCTCTTTGTTATATGGTCGCTATTTCTCGACATGCCGGTCATGGCAAATATTGCCTCAGCATTTTAATCGCTTCGGAGTGGTTGTGAGTCTGTATTTGTTCATCTCAAAGCTTTCGTCCCAAATATTCCGACGCATTATGTCCTGACATGAGTCATCTGGTAGCATCCAAGTGATGTACTCGTATACTGTGTGTATATATATATATATATATATATATATATATATATATATATATGTATACATATGTGTGTGTATATTTATAATTAAATATATAATGATATTATGTATAAATATGTGTGGGTAGCGGGAGTCGAGGGGTAGAGCGTTGGACTACTGACCGGAGGGGCACTCTGGGCACCTGCAGCTCCACCCAAGCTATGTGATTTTTCGGGTACTAATGAGGGACCCGATGTAGAGTAGGTTGCTGGATTGTGTTTTGTTAGGAGTCACAAAATATTTATTTGATAGTTGTGTCCATCAAAAACCTACCCTGACCGGTAGATTACTAATAAATACACACACACAACACGATTACTCAAAAACAATTAATAATATACATGTATATACAACCACACACAACACGCACCCGGAGTAACTCCTTCGTACTTTGGTGAAGGTGGCTGGGACCAACGCAATATTGAAGTTTGTTATTTTCATTTTTGTCAACCTTATTTTTAAAAACTTGAATCTACATGCATGTGAGTGCATCGAACTTTGGTGAACTCCGTAAAGGTGTTCTCTTTGGAAAAGGAAAGAAAGAATATATATACACATATATATACGTGTATACACACGCGCGTACATCATATGAAATGACGTGTTTGTATGTTTTCAGCATTATGAAAGACAGCGTGGAAATGGTTCCTACAAGGGATCGCGTTACTCCCCCGGAATCGCCGAATCATAATCGCTGCATGATTGGAGGTCAAGGGAAGGGCGAGTGATCTCGAAAGTGGGACAGAATTCTCTGCGATCACGTTACGAAAATCATTTAGCGTCCGCAGATATTAATTAATAGCATTGCGGGTGCGGGAATGAATGGCAGACGATTGTACGGGCATTACCTGATTTGTCAGAGCGGTGTGAATTTCGTGAAGTAAACGATTGCATCGTGAGCTCGCATGCGAATCGCTTTTGACTTTTAAAGTTGCTTCATCTCGTCGGAAAGCACATTGCCCCCTCGCCGTGTCACCGGTCCAAGTCCACGTGTCAGTCGTGAAAGGTTTCGTTTTATATTGGAAATCTCTGAAAGTGTTGGCTGGGATAATATACGTATGTGTAAGTTGGGTTGCGAGGATGACGGAGGAAAGAGTGCTAAAATCGCGAGGCAGAAGAGGAATTTGCGTCATTCGAAAGCAGGAGAGTGGACAGAGGAGATAGTTCGACGCTGGAGGTTTATATCGAAGGGGAAACCAAGGAGAAAGCTGGGATGAGTGAGGTAGAGAATTGGTAATTTTGAGGACGTGAAGGGGGTTGGAAATAGCAAGAAGTTGGATGAATTAGGAAATAATTCAGTTGAACGGAGGATATTTTGGTTCTCACGAAGAACTACTTGGAAGTCCAAGTTGTTAGCTTCCGGGGACCGTCAAATCCTGTCTATCCCTCTTCTTCAGGTGTGATAGATTACCGCCGATGGTAGTTCAGAAGCCTCTTGCGAAGATGCCATAGCCTATGATGCCAAACTTCGCGCCCCGTGACTTTGTGGATTAAGGAGCTCATCTTTATTTCCTTAGAAATGCGGCAACCGTGGACGACATTCCACTCGTTACCTATCAAGCAATAAGCCCAGTGATGGAAGCCCAGGATAGGATTGTCAATCAAATGTGTGGACGTCACTCACAGGTGAGTCTCTGGACAGCATTTTCCGCAGTGATTGGATTATGCCCAGCACGCCCTCGCTGTACGCGTGCCTAAAATTAAAATAAATACAAAAATGAATTCTCTCCACACGAAAGCTGAACGCGGTCCAAGCGAGTGTGTTGCTCAGGGCACCAACGAGAATTTATCTGCACTGTTGTCATTTATGTTTGTGAGAATAGACCGTCCTCGCTTAAGCGTGACTGTATCTTCGTTTGTATTTATAAAACGTTTATGACCATTGGTGCCAAATCCCCCCGTTCCTTCATGGAAGGAATGTGTCGAAATCTCGTAATTCTTTCGAAATATCGTTCTATTTATTAAATGTAGCAATCCGCATTCGATTCAGTTTTGTTGCTCTTTTGGGTTTTTCTACTTTCGGCTGAATGCGTAAGGTGAGCGTATTTCGTAATAGTCATTTTATTGTAGAGTGCGTGATTACTTTACCAATGTACCCACTGGATGGAGAATATCCAAATGACGAAAATATTCAGGCAATAATATATTCTCGATTCCCACGCGTATATATAGTTAAAATGACAAAAAAAATTGAAAGAGACTCCATTATCGGGATGTTCTCGTTCTCGTAGGTTGTTTTTTGTACAACAGTTGTGTTCCAACGAGCTTCTTCAGGTCGGAGTGCCGGGACGTTTTTGTTTTCATCTGAGCGTCGCGAAAATCTACGTTCTAATCTGCTAAAAAAAATTGTTTTTGAAAAATTTTAATCAAAACGAAAATAACTCATTTTTTATAATATTTCGGTGGTCCTAGATACCTTCATCAGGGAACGAGGGGTCACTTTGTAAATTCATAAATATAAAGTTACCAATTAAACGGAACTCGCAAATGAAAGAACTTATTCTACCCTTTCATTTGGGAGAAAAATTAAATTCCTTTAATTTGTGGCTTTCTAATTTGCAGTTTGTTTTATGTGGGGTTGTGCAAAAGCACTATATTATAATGCATGGATATTATGCATTATTTTTGACTGGTATATAACTCCATCTCATTTGTTGCTTTTTGATCGCCAACCCTAACCCCTTGTTGCTTGCATCTGGCTACTAATTTCACGTACACGTAATATTCGTATCCTGTCTCTGCACGCATCCTATGTGTTTTTTTTTAATATATGAATCATTCTTGTAGACGGTTCGTGTGTGTCGGTTTTGCGTTTCGCGTGCAGTGTCCAGTCGTTTTACATGCGGCTTCGCTGCTCCTTCACAACCCAATCCCTCCTTCCACAATCCTCGTTGCGCTTGGCGGGGGAGCCCTCCTCTCCCCTTCGTGTGCGATGATACTGTTGGGACGTGTGGGACAGCACCTCGAGTAGTCCTGTTTAATTGGTGATTGCGTGCTCTCTCCCCCTCCACCTCACTCCCCTACCCTCTTCGTCGCAGTTCCGCGGAGCCGATTAAATTAATTTCCTCCGCTCGGGTATTTGCGTTCGCTAATGCGCTCGCAAATTCATCCTCCCCCCCCAGTTATCTCCGATCGCGGGGACGCTGCGTGGGGTGCAGGCAGGGGAAGAGAAAGATCTCAGGGGTGGATTAAACGCGTGCGTGTGTGGATCTGCTCCTCCCCATCCCCTGCGTCTCTCTCCCCACGGGGGGGGGGGGGGGTTGAAGGAGGTGTCATTGGAATTCTTTTATTTTTCGTTCCTCTTTTACGTCTAATGCATATTTATGTCCTTCAGCTCGCAGAGTTTCTCGAACGGACACCTCAACCCCCACCCCATATTCCCCTTCCACCCCTTTTGGTTCGGATTTCGTGTACGTTTTTTGGTCGTGGCACGCCAATAAGGAAACGGCTCGAATGAAACGGACCTCTTTATTTTTTTTTATCAAATGGCTTCTTCTCCTCCCTCACCCCCAGCCCTCCGACCTGAACCCCGACGTCGGAATTAGTTTTCCCCGGGGAGCGAACCTTCCGAGGCGACGAGGGGAAAGGTTGGGAGCGCGAATACCCTCCCCAACACCCGTGTGCCGAATTAAAAATATGGTGAAAATTCGTTATGGCACTTTCAAATCTTTAGCGCACCTTTTACCGCTGTTCCCGGGGGAAGACCTAGGAGGGACTGCGTTAGCATCCCCCGTGTATAGCGTACCCCCTTAAAATGTCTCGCCAACACATTTAAAGATGTTTTCCCCACGAACCGAAATCTTCCTCAGTATATGTCCGTGCTCTCTGCAACTGTTTCTTCACATTTGTCTGATCGATATGTCATTTTACCGTATCTAGTCCATAACAACCGCTTTTTTGAGTGTTCAAGCTCTTGCACCGTAAAAGCACTAACATAAACATTTTAAAATTAAATAAAAATTTGATCATCAGAAAGTGAAATGGACCGAAAGGAAAACAAATGAGGAAGTACTGGAGATGGTGGGTGAGGAGAGGGGTTTGTTGAGAGAAATCCTATGGAGGCAGGAAAAATGGATGAACGGCGTATTGAGCGGTAGTGGAATGTTGAAGACTGTAATAGAGGGGAGAATGTTAGGCAAACGAGGAAAGGGCAGGAACAGGATAGGGATGTTGGACGTGATGAAGGGAGGAAAGAAGTACACCGAGATGAAGAGGGACCTGATGTAGATTAGGTTGCTGGATTGGGTTTTTTTTGGAGTCACAAAATATTTGTTTGGTAGTTGTGTCCATCCATAAACCTACCTCAACCGGTAATTACCTTATAATAATCCTGTCATTAAACCATAGTCGTGCATTGAATGCAATTGGTGAAAACGTAATGTTGCTTATTTCATCATTAATTATGTTGATGCTTTCACAAAGTTCAGCTGGAAATTCTTTATTTTGTTTTTCTAACGTCTCAAAGCCAATACTTGGAAATTTCATCACTCCATTTCAATCGTTGGAAAACATAAATCTTTGCTCTTCGAGCTCTTTCGATTTGTATTTTCAGGGGTGATTTTTGTGTGATTTTTATTCGTGTTTTAACGTTAAATTCCCTACATGAACGACAATCAATGTAAAAGATTAACTTTGACACGAGCGTATCACGACCTACCTTAACCGGTAGATTACCTAATAATAATTTGATCATCATCATCAGTATTTCAATCCTAGGATTGGTTTACTGTAGCCCTCCATTCACCTCTATTTAATGTCAATGCCCTCAATCCTTGGTACCCTCTCTGTTTTACATCATCTTCTTGATTTGCCCTATGTACATGTCTCTTGGTCTTCCTCGTGGAATTTTCCCTTCAATTTTTCCTTCTTTTATATTCCTAATCAATCCACTGTGCCTCGTTGTGTGTCCAATCCATCTATTTCTTCTTTGTCGTAGAGTTCTCCACTTGGTCCTATCCTCTTCTGCTCTTCTATATTCTTCCTCGTTTATATATTGATTATAGAAGCAAGAAGATGAATAATATTGTAAATAATTGATTTTATTACGTAGTCTACGTATGCTCATACTGGAAACCTTGTCTTTTCATTGGTACTGTATGGTACCAGGTCTGGTATTCGTTTAGTGTTTCGCCTTCCCGGTAATAACCTTTTATTTCATACAGCTTTTAACGAGTCTTGCTTAAAGTTATTATGTTATTTTCGGAAATTAGTTTAAAGAAGGACGACTAAAAATTAGAATGGAAGGAGTTTAGGAGGGACCCATTTCTAAATGTAATAGAGGTGGGGAAATGGGAACAAGACACAATGACGGTTAAGAGCAGAAAACGAAATAAATGAATGAAATAAAACCGACAGAAATTATTACCTTAACTCATTTAGTCATTAAAACTTTAATTTTAAGAGCGGCAGTGTGTGAGCATGTTTCTTTTTTAATTCTCGAAGTCAGGATTCTTTTGCCAAATATCATGCGGACCGCAAAAGGAAGAAAGAAGCATTATTAATTCATATTCAGATTTGCATTAATTTTTCCTAAAGTTATTTTTTAAAAATTAATTAATTATAAGTCCACGTATGAGTAATTCTGTTTAATTCCTTAATCTTCTTACCACTCTTAATGTTCCATCTCAAGCGAAAGGTTAATGTGAACTTAATTTCGTCATTCCCTTTTTCATTAATTTTTAGAATTGCAATTGTTTATGATAAAAACGGTCTGGAGTCATGAGAAGTCAGCGGAAAAGTTCATTATATCTCCCTGCTTCCTTGCTCTCTAGGTTTTTTTTGTCTGCTAATCTCGAAGCCTTAAGTGATCCTTGAAGGGCTTCCTCCGACAATTGGTCAATCGGCTGAACTGCCGCCGTAAGCGGCCTGTGAGTTGACGCTTCGTGAAATGCAGGCTGGATAAAATCCATGGGTGGTTTCTAAATGGTTGAATATTCTAACACTACCCCATTAAAGAGAAAATGTTCAACAAAACGTATTTTATTGAATTTAAAATGAAAATTTACATCAAACTGAAACTGGTGATGCAATTATTGTCTCATGTAATCACTGTCAAGTGAATAATGGCATTACTACGGTTGCGATAACTAGTTTGATTCGATTTATTCCGTGGTATTCCCCCTCTTCCGTTTACTGTTACAGCTTACTATAGTGAAGTCCCTCTTGTGTTCCTGTTGATGAGTATGAAGCACTTGTAAAGTCCTCCGCCACGAGTTAGTCAAGTGAAAGTGACGCGACCAGGAAATTCGGAAAGGAACTCCCTGCAGCCGCATAATGGTGTTGGGGTCAGGCGTGTCTCAGCGATGTTTCCCTTTGACGGCGTGTAGACCTGACCAGCTCGTGACCCACAGGGCGCCAGGAGTGTGTGAGATATTTTTATATTTTTTTCAGTATTTCAATCCTAGGGTTGGTTTACTGCAGCACATATCTTTCCATTCTACTGTATTTGAATGGAAGACAAGGCTGCACATTCTAGGAAGAATAATGTGGTGGTTTCCTGTTGCCTTTCTTATCGCAGTACTGCCACCGATATCGTGACATTTTTTTTAATACCAAAGTATATTATTGGCTGGAGTAATCAGGAGTGAGAGTTTGCTAATTCATCGTTTTTGCTTGTTAAAGTACAACTAGTGCCTGTAGAATGATAAGAGTTCACTGTTTTAAAAATATAATTGAAAGACATACGGTGCTTATACTTTCAATTACATTTGTTCGAAGAATATCTGAAAAAGGAATGTTACGCAATATTAAGTTGATCAAGTAAAAACCTTGTGTAACGCCTCTACCAGTTGTGGTACGCCTCCAGGGGGTCATGGACGGGTACCTCGGTCAGCCACATCCTCACAGTCTCTTTCACGGCGTTCCAAAATGGTTGTCTTTCAAGCTCCTTTTTATTCTTGGGAGCGAAAAGAAGTCTGGAGGTGCCACGTCGAGGCTGTAGGGTAGATGGAGCAGCGTTGTCACCTAGTCACCGGGCTCACAAGGAAGGCGCTGCTATGGGCCGGCACATCGTCCTGTTTCAGCCTTCAGTTGGTCAAGGTATCCAGCCTAACGCGTTGAACTCTCTCCCGCGGCTTTTGTAGGACTTCCCCTAAAAGCTTACTTCGTCTGCCGCTGAGGCACAAACTCTTTGTTGGTTACGCCTTTTCAACTGGAAAAGACGATGGAAAAAGACTAATGATTTTGGAGGCAGACCCTGTATGTTCACAAATCCATGCTAGTTACTGCCAGAAGTGACATGTTATGTTCAGGTCAGCAATAAGTAGGAAAGTTACGAACTGGCGACTGGTCCTATTTTCCATTTCTAATGTCTTGTCCGCTATGAAAGGGGTGCAGTTTGGGTCAATATTCTTCTTTTTCAGTGTTTAGGAGAGGTTCCCCTTTAAATTTTCATTTAAATATGCACTCGAGACTTATAACAGTCGTTAAGGTTTTAGATTCATAATGAGAAAATTAGGTGGAAAAGGTTTTTACAAATGAACTTTAAAGTGAGGGGTTGGCGTAGACTTTAGGGGGGAATAAGTACGTAGAATTTGAGGGACATATTCATCCCCCCGATTTCATAAAAATAAATTTTATATAATAAATGTTGGAATCGTTATTTGGTTTGAAGTTCGTTAATTAAATCTTGCTTTAGTATTTTGAAAATTTTTATGAACAGCATGCTCCGTCTGCAGTCCACACAGATGTAACAATAACTAACGAGGGGGGCATGAGAGAAGCAACTAATGAGGTCCATACACACGGATTCATCCCCAAGCATTCTTGAATAAAAGCAATGTCCTTGACTAAAGGTTTATGCAAGGTTTGTAAGACGTGGCAGTATATTGTGTATGACTTGGGAAAGCTGATCTATAGCCCCGGGCTCGATTCCCGAGAACGCCTCTGGGTACCCTCGGCTTTCTTCATCCAAGCTGTTTTGAGTTTCCGGCCCCCAGGTCTGCTTGTGAAACCATAGACGTCACAGGGAGATGTATTAGCGTACCTACTCGAATGTGTAAATTTCACTAAGCGTAGTTGCCAGTATTAAGTTAGGCTACCATGCCAATATAACTAACCTTCGAATTAATTACCATGATGGCTAGTGGGCAAATGTTAAAAACGAGACGAAATAGTATCTCGATTTCACTTTAAAAATTTATACTTTATTGAAGTATGGTGTTATATTTTTTGACTATAATTGAACGCAATTTTCTTGGTTAATTAAATCGGCAAAAAATGAAGAAAGTTTTTTATATTTTAGTATGAGTTTGTGGAAACACCAACAT
This sequence comes from Hetaerina titia, assembly GCA_037158775.1. Classification (NCBI taxonomy): domain Eukaryota; kingdom Metazoa; phylum Arthropoda; class Insecta; order Odonata; family Calopterygidae; genus Hetaerina; species Hetaerina titia. The sequence continues at coordinate 74,095,372 of CM073778.1, read as the reverse complement.
TTATTGCATAGAGCATGTTACGCAAGTTTGTCTGGGGAGGTATATAGCATTTAGCAAGTTTTAAATGGAATGTGCAAAATATGGATTTTTGGCCAGCCTCTTTCAATTTCAGCCCAGCGGTACGGATGTGGTTTTTGTTTTTGTATTTTTTTTTTGTTTTCCGTCCTCATTGGCAGTCGGGTGTGGGGAAGGAAAGAGGAGGTCGTCGAAAACTACTCTCGTAAATGTTTGCGCCGGCGGCGTCAGGTTTTCAAATACGCGTGAATAAAACATCCACTAATGGACGAGAGTTGTCCTTAATCCTCAGCAGCAGTCCTATGCTTAAGTAAAGCCGTGAAAGAATGGCCGAAATAGCATCCGCAATGTCTCCATCCGTTTCCGTCACATTACCCGCGGACTATTCTTGCATCCTTCGCCGCCCTTGAATGCCAGTCGAAGCTTTTTTCAAATCTTGTTATGATTCGTGTAAGTTTTAACCATGGAAACGTTTTTTTTTTTTCAAATGAAAGAGTTATCCCTGTGATTTTAAAAAGTACGAGTTTAGTGTGGGGTTAATATTAGGGAAGAGCACTATTGGTTTAACATAAACATAGCAAGTTTAACATACCTTTACGTACATGCTTTTTCGAGTTTTAACCAATGTTTGCGTTGAGTTCACCCGCGCCGATATCCTTTTAATTTTCGTCTACGCTTCGGTGCTTTCGAAAGCAGCGTTAATTCGATTTATTAAGGATTTATGCTAAACAACCCTTTTCCAAGAGACCTTTAATTTGATGTAGTAACGATGCAGTAATGACGTTAGCCTGTTTAATTAACTTTAAACGTGCATCAGAAAAAAATAGTGTTAGACTCTGAAATATGTAGGTTATTTGAATCTAGAATCCATTGTTTTTTCATATTTGAAATTTTTGAGAACGTTTTAAATTAAACTTATTGTAGCCACTGAAATTGTTTGGGGTATTAATATAAGGATGTCTTAACTCCTAGGATAACTAACTAGGATAACTTCTAGGATATCTAACCTCGGAGTATTATTCATTTTAGAAACCCCATGAAGAGTAACGATAGGAATTATTGTTACAAATTATTTGGATTTTTATTTTGACAGTCATTGAAAAAAACGTTTAGAAGAAAATATAGTGTGTGGAATTTATTTCAGAAGAGTTGGTTATGTTAAAAGTGCGAGAGAATATTTCGTTTTTTTCGACATTCGTAATTCCTGTCTACGAGTATTAACGGTTTATTCCAGGAATTTTTTTCGCTGTGCGCATTAACTTATATGCCAGTTGTATCCCCTTCCCTTTGTTTTCCAAGAAGAAACGGATGCTTTCTTTTATTTGATTGAGAACTTAGCTCCAACGGGTCATGGAGGGCCCAATGGGTCATGGATTGCCTCACCTCCCGCCACTTTCCTCGTGTACCTCCGCAGTTCCTTCAATTCCCTCCCTCCAAACGTTCAACTCCTCCGCCTTTCACGAGTGGGAATGAGGCTTGGATTCCGATGTGTCCCGTCTCGCGTAGGATACTCGCCCCTTTGGCACGCGTTTAGCCCTCCGGCGCTCATCTTTCCTGTCCGTCCAGCCCCGTGGTCTCCCGAAGGCGTAAGGCGCCGAACCCACGTCCGCTTCGCCCAGCCCTCACGAATTCCACGCGCGCCCCGCGAGTGACGATGCAATTGGCGGCGTTTGTGTGCGAGTCGGTTTTTTTTTATTTCGCGCGCTCGGGCTTGTGAGGGGTGGCGGCCCGGTTGGAAGGGGTTTGGGGTGAGAAAGAACTTCGCGGCACTCAAAAAGCCTCGCGTGACGCGATTATAAAAAGGGTTCACACGACTCGTGGGGCGGGCTTGGTAAAAAGTTGATAAAATCTCGGAGTTAATGTGGCAGCTGTGGATAAGAGAAATGCCGCGAAGGCGTCGTCACTCCATTCATACTCCATTCTCTCTCTCTAATACCTCCAGACTGCCTGACCGACATGGTTTATTCATTCTCAATTTGTATAACAGTAAAGTGTTGTTTCCTCATGAAAATGTTATCACCGTCGGATTTGTAGGGGAAATCTATTCGTTGAGGTAGGTGCTCCCAACGCAGTTTGGCCATTTCCCCGAAAATGTGAGTCCGTTTTGATGTCTGGCGATAGGAATAAATTTGGCGCCGTGACTAAAAGGGAAAATGTTTTTTCTGGACGGCAGGAATTTTAATATTTTTACATTAAGAGATAGGGGAACTGATTAGATGTCGGTCACAATTGACAACTTCAATTTAACTGTTGGGGTTCGTGCTAGTCTGGCGCAGCTCAACCTTCGTAAAATGTTTTAAATTAAAAAAATCAGTTTAAAGTGTTCCTTGCCACTTTTTTTGCAGAATAGAATTTACACTTACAGGAAATATGTCGATCCATTCAACTTTAGATCCAGTACCCATTTTTGGCATAAATGGTGTTGGAGGATAGGATTTTTAGTGAAATTAGACTCTGAAGATATTGTATTCTGGCAAATTTTCACATAAATTTTAGTCCCTGATTTCATGTTTCATCTCAACATGATCCTGTTTACAAAATTATTGCAGTAGCCAATACATGACTGATGAAAACCTAGTTACTACACTTTGCATTTTTTGTACTCCTATTGTCATTTATGAGAGAAAAATGCAAGAACAGATGTTCCTTTATTATTGCCGAATTCATTATGCGGGAATTAAACCGTATTCATTTACTTTTGGACATGGGAAGGAGGTGACATTAGTTCTTCATGCAATGAATGCCCTCTGTCGAGGTTTGGGAAAAAACCGTTAGGGTCACAACGCTTACGGTAGTTATAGTATTATGTTTATTTCAATTGAATGTTTATTTGACCATTTTTGGGATGTTGAAGACAGTGACAGAGGGGAGAATGTTAGGCACTCGAGGTAAGGGCAGGAATAGGATAGGGATGCTGAATGGTATGAAGGAAAGAAGGAAGTACACAGAGATGAAGAAGGGGTTTTTGTAGAATAGGATGTTGCGTTGTGTTTTTTTAGGAGAAACTAGGTATTTATTTGGTGGTTGTGACAATCCATAACCTACCTTAAACGGTAGATTACGGATAATAAATTATAATGTCCATTTAAGTAACTTGATGATACATGTAAATAGTGATTCCACAGGCGTCAATTAAGTAAAGTTCTTTTCGTATTCGATATTTGGTACCGTTTTACAATCTTTTGAATTGTCCCTTCAGCGTTATGTCTTACTCAATGGCTTCCTTCCACTCCTCACCATGGGTTAATTTTTGGTGTGTAAAAGATGGACGTGCTAGACCTGTGTGTAAGGAATTTGGCTATTGGTTGGAGCCCCCCACCCTTGTTCAATTGCTCGGTTCTACCCGTAAACGGATTGGTTGCGTAAGAAAATAAACGAAACTATATTTCCTTACTTCGGTGTGTGAGATTCTCTCACGCTCGAGGAAAAGTTGGTGAGCTCTCTCCGGACTGATCAAACCTACCTTCGTATTGAATAATGTGGTGTTTTATGGCGTCTCTAAATCTCTTATTTATTGCGCTAAAAAGTAATGTGTCCTCACATAATGACGGCATTTTATTTTATCGCAATTTTGTCTTTATATGTCATAGGTTGCTCTGCTTTCCCAGTTTTCAGCGATCGTCATCACTAATGAACAGTAATATCGTAGCTTTTCAGGCATTTAAAGGGAATCCACGTTCTAGTGACTCTTCACCTAGTTGATCTTGGTCTTCAAATTTTGTCGGTAACTCTTTTAGATTTCTGTTCTTGTGCCTCTAAAATGTCACCCTGGCACTTTCGTTCTTTGTCGTTAGAACGGGAGAGATCCTGTCGATGAAATGAGAGTTTAAAATGTAGAACAGATAGATTTAAGATGCAATTTTTCCCACGAATGATAAGGGATCTGAGTAACGTTGCCCGACCGCGCTAAGAGGGAAAAGTATTTTGGACCAACAGTAATCTCGTGTGTGATCATCCTATGCCGCATACTCTAGGTTACTACGTAAGTAAAATAAATTTAAAAAATTAAATAGTTTTCTAACGTAGTGTAGAAGAATAATGATGATGAAATATTGAGTTCTATGGTTAAAAGTATAAAATATTCCCCCTCAATTTGACACTCATTTGACACTCACTAGTTTGTTCATCCCTTGGAGTTCTTGACCATACTTTATCGATTTGACTTGCGAGGTCTTCTCTGAGGTCCAGTTATATAATCTATCTATAAACTGAAGGTAAATTGTAATTTAAAAACTTCCGGTTAATGACAAAACTCAGGTATTTTGTCCAGGTCTTGTGTACCGTTGAAGTGCTCATAAAGTTAATTCGGAGCAACAACGGTTAGCATGTTAACAAGAACGCCGTGATAGTTGTTTAAAATCAGACCTCCATTCTAACTAGCGCGTCCACGTTGACAAACGACCTTATAAAACATGGCTTAAATGTCCTGTGTCCCGTATCGGGCATTACTTTCATGTTTTATGTGTGTAATAATTTTTATTGTCTTTAGATGTTGACCATCAGATTTATCTTTTACCTTTTGGAAGTAGTTCACAGATATTTTCACGATTTTATTCCTCCCATATTTTCTCAATGCTATCTTCAACACCGTGCCCTGTTCCCTATTGGGTTTTGCCTTCCTTTAGTGGTGAATTTAATTATGTTTCCATCGTTATCTCCATCTCCGTGTTGACTTTTTCATTTCCTCCTTTCTTCCAGCTGTGCCGTTTTTAAACACTTTTTCGCGGCAGTTACCGTAACTTTTGTTTGTACTGAAACTCTCGGGTATCCTTTTTTATTCCTTTGGATAGCTCACCATATCTCCTCAGTTCCCTTTAACATAACTTTATAGACAGAACCCTGGTGTTCATTCCTTTTCATTCCAACTAAAACCTCTGTATTTCACTTCACCTCCCTTGTTTCTCTTTTAATTATTTTCAATTCAGGTCAGAAATACGCTCCCACCAAATTGTGCTCGGAATGTGCACATGGTGCCTAGAGGCAATGCACATTGGTCCGTCGGTTTTTTTTATGGATCTTCGTTTAGACAAACTTGTTATTTTTTTAATAATAATGAGGAAGGAATGAACAAAATTTGATGGATTTTTCGATAAAAATAAAATATCAGTCACGAGAGCGTTTCATGTGATGTGCGTGCTTGCTCCACAACGCGGCAGCACCCAGCTTCGCAGTACGTACGTACGTGGCTTGATGAGGGCGACGAGTGAGACAAACCGTAGGAAATCCATGACTCGGGATTTGGAAGTTGACAAAATATTGAATCGCGAAGGCATAAATTAGCGGTAATGAAAATCGCTCATTTGCCCCAAAAAAAACTAAAAAAAACTCTTGCGCTCATTTAGCGTTTGTTGATGTGTGTGCTATGGTAGGGACGAATGTCACGTGATCCGCGTGGGACAAGCATCCGCGATGGCGCATTCAGATGTAACCCGTCACACACGTCTCATTGAACCAGCCGGAAATAAAAAAAAATAACAGAAAATACTAAAGGAGATATGGAGGTTCAGACCTCCTTTTTTTTTAGTACGGCTTAGGAAAAAAATCGGCAGTCCCTTCGAAATTAATGGAGATCTCATTTCCGGCGCTAATTTACATACATATTCATATTTGGAGTTTTGTATGGGTAATAATGTAGTCGCTCACCGTTCGGAGATGAACGCGGATGCAAAACGTCAGCTTCTGCTTTTTGGTTTCTCGTGTACCGTTTTCTTCTTATTTCGGCGAAAGAGTGGGTATTTCGGAGTGTTGAAAAACTCTGCTCCGAAAAACCCATCGCCTCTTGATGAGATATATTTTCATTCAAGCAGACTTTTAACGCTCCCGACTATTTAATCATTCGTAGATTTTAAGTAGGTATATATGCCTCACATTATAGTGCTGCAGAGTGCCTATTTAGGTCAGCACGTCGCCTGGAGCTGAAAGAAAAGAAGGGAACGGAAGCATTTTACATTTTGTAATTAGTTTCGCCGGATGATGAATATCGTGATATATTCCGCCGCGTGTGAGTTTTTTTGTTTGAAGTGGACCAGTTTTCCGCAATACCGTTGCCGTTCTCTATGGCTGCATGGATGGTCAATAGAGGTCACTCGTCATTAAGGTCAATCGTCAGCAAATGGTTTTTTTTTCGAAATCTGCTTGTCACTGTCTCATCTTATCGCGCCCGGCGTCACCGGTAATTCCGGCAGTACTCGTACCTGTCCGTGGAGCCACCAGTCTGCGGCGTCCACAGCAACTTCCGCCACTGACTGGTCGTGATACGCTCGTGTCAAAGTTAATCCTTTGCATTGATTGTCGTTCATGTAGGGAATTTAACGTTAAAACACGAATAAAAATCACACAAAAATCACCCCTGAAAATACAAATCGAAAGAGCTCGAAGAGCAACGATTTATGTTTTCCAACGATTGAAATGGGGTGATGAAATTTCCAAGTATTGGCTTTGAGACGTTAGAAAAACAAAATAAAGAATTTTCAGCTGAACTTTGTGAAAGCATTAACATAATTACTGATGAAATAAGCAACATTACGTTTCCACCAATTGCATTCAATGCACGACTATGGTTTAATGACAGGATTATTTTTATGGTAATTACCGGTTGAGGTAGGTTTATGGATGGACACAACTACCAAACAAATATTTTGTGACTCCAAAAAGAACCCAATCCAGCAACCTAATCTACATCAGGTCCCTCTTCATCTCTGTGTACTTCTTTCCTCCCTTCATCCCGTCCAACATCCCTATCCTGTTCCTGCCCTTTCCTCGCTTGCCCAACATTCTCCCCTCTATTACAGTCTTCAGCATCCCACTGCCGCTCATTACGCCTTTCATCCATCTTTCCTGCCTCCATAGGATTTCTCCCAACAATGACAGGATATGGAATAAAAAAAGTTTTGTAATTTTTTAAACATTTAACGCTCATTCAACAGTTTCACCGCTTCTGCGTCATTATCGAGAGATCTACAAACGTGCGTAAGACTCACAAATATCTTATTTATACAGTTGAAGGGAGAAAGGATATTCTCCACTGCTTTACGTTTGATGTAAATTGAAAGGAAAGCATGGACATTTTCAAGGGTTTTCCATTTCATCACCACGATATATTCCAAAAAGTTAACTCGCCTACGTTTAAATTTATTGTTTTTAATGAAACGATTTTATTTTCGATGAAATTTTATGAATACGTTCACTCATGTTCATGATGTCATCCAAGAACCCGACAAGTCGTAACAATCTTGCCTCCTATAAACAAATCAAAAGAATTATAAAAATTAAATTAATCCTGCCAACCCTCATTTGTGTGTGGAGGGTACTCCCGTCTCCCATGTCGTCTTATTCGGAAATGTATGGTATCCCTAGTTGAGGTACTAACGGTAGGTTGAGGCGTTCACCAAATGAGCCGAGACCAAAAAAACCACGTCGTTTTCAGTCAAAAAAGAAGGCAATGCTGACGGTTTTCATGGATTACAACGGTGTAGTGCATCATGAATTTTTGCCAGAAGGCCAGACAGTAAACAAAGAGTATTATTTGGGCGTTATGAGACGTTTGCGTGATGCAATTCGCCGAAAGAGACCAGAAATGTGGGCAGAAAACTCGTGGATTTTGCACCATGATAACGCACCATCGCACAGTGCTATCATTATTCGTAATTTTTTGACGAAAAATGCAACAAATACCATCCAACAGCCACCGAATTCACCTGATTTGGCTCCCTGTGCCTTCTTTCTGTTCAATCGAGTTAAAAAACCATTACGGGGAACGCGTTTTAGCAGCCGAGAGGAAGTAATGGAAAAATCGCAGGAAGCACTGATGGACATACCGAAAACCGAATATAAAAAATGTTTCGAGGATTGGATCAAGCGCTGGCATAAGTGTGTTGCAGTCGATGGGGATTACTTTGAAGGGGACAATATAGATTTAGATTAATAAACTTGTATTTTTAATTGTCTGAATAAATTCCGGGAACTTTTTGATCAAGGTAGTATGCTTCATTGGAGATGGGTGGAATGAAGAGAAGAAATTGAATAACTATAATTAATATTTTATTAAATAAAATGCTCCAAATATGGACATGGTGGCCGTTTGTTTTTCATGGATATTGAATTAGCAACGATTAACGTCTGTCGTTACAGCCAAAATTTCGCAGCAAACAAGATCACGCTAAGTTTCTCTTCCGTTGTTTTGCAATTCTGTCTCTTGATATTCCTATTCCCATAGTAAATTAGAATCTGTCCTTGTAGGCGGGGATAAAGGGTTTGTCCCTGTAAAAATATTGGAGAAGTACTGCGCTGTGCAGTCCGCCGAGATGCGTTGTAATATGTCTTGAAAAAGGAAAGGAGTGGTGGCGTTCGTGTGAGGAAGACGTGGAGTCTGCATCTCTCTCCCATTGATCGTCTCCGTTTGGGGGATCCACACCATCGACGGACCTCTCAGTCCTAGCTTATTATCCACTCGGATCCCATTGCAACCGCCTTGTGGACCGTCTGATAAAATAATGGTCGCCTGCAATGATCGAGGGCGTCCGACACATTCAACCCCCTACTTGAGAGTTCCCTTCCGGAAGATCGTTTGCGTTGATGGAAGGATAAGTGGCCGTTTGGGATTGTGCTTTATGCATGGGGACGATAAGCAACCTCGGTCTCCTTGCGTATTTTCTTCTCTTCTCCGTCCAAGCACGTCGTCCCTGGGCATTCGTTTAGGGAACTCATCATTCGAGATAGTTATCGATTGAAATTACGTTATCTGTATCACAATTCCAATTTTTTTATAGTACTTGAGCCAGTGACCGTGGTATTCAAAATTGTCAGCTATTTACCTGGCTGCTTTTCACTCCAAACGTGCTTGCAAATCGGAAAAGTCCTGGACGTCAATTACAGAACATTTTTTTTCGTTAGGTGCTGACTGATATTGCATCCATTTTTGGCGCACTTCCGCCGCACACACACATATGCTCCTCGGACCAAAGGTCAAGAGGCTCAAAGTTAACAAAAATGGACGTCTATCTACGTGAAACATAATCGTCAATCGAAAAGTCGTGGGCGTAAAGTGCTGAAGCATACAATTTAAAGTTATCTCGTAATATGACATCAATTGATATCGACTTTCTCCCGGAAATACTGCTGTGCTCGCCATAACAATAACAAGTCTACGTCAGAACGTCCCAAAATCATGGTTCAATTATAATATTTACGTAATATACGAGTGATAATATATTCGTACATCACTCTATGCACCTACGTGAAAAGTCTTTGCAGTCCATTACACACCATGTGGCAAATATAATCTTGAAGTGGCTACATAGTAAAAAAATATTAATCCTATTGTTCACGCCAGTGGTAGCAAATAGCCAACTAGGCCTTCGAATTCTTTCTAACACCCGATAGTCTAGCCGGCCTCGGTGGCGGCGGGGTAACGTCCTCGTCTACCAATCCAAGTCGCGGGTTCGATTCCCGCCTGGGTGGGTTTTTCTCCGCCTAGGGCTTGGGTGTTTGTTACCGTCTCCATTGATGTAATTTCTGTAATGTAAGGGTTAGGTGGAAGAAGAGACTATAAGTCTCAACCTCGTCCAATTAAGTCGATAAATAAATAAAAATGAAATAATAGTCTGATTCGGAAAAAAGTGCTATAAAATTATTGAAAATAAAATTCCCAATTTAATATTTGAAAGTTTAAAATATTAGTTGTTTTAATCTTCAAAACTACTTCAAGGATTCATGAGTTCGTACACGGCTTAAATGTGACGTTTTAACATGTGTAAACCATGTTTTATTGTGAACAGGTAATATTTTCACGCTGCACGTCCTCGTTTAAGGCATGCTTGACTGTGACACCTGGGTTAAATAGGTGCTTTGAAGCTTGCGTCGTACGCTGAGTTGAGTGTGCTCACGGGTCTAGGTGCTCACGTTGAAGACTTCAATGCTTGACTAGGTTTTGGGTGTCCTCTTGAAAGGGAAAGGCCGATCCCGCACCACTGAAGCGCGAAGCTCTCTCTATTTTGAGCACGGATATTATGTAACGTAGAGTTTGCCGTGGGCAATTTTAAATGGAGCTATTGAACGCAGTTGTTGCTCTATCATACTGCTTTGCTTTAAGTTCTATGGACGTTCATGCTACAGCAATGAACAAGAAGAATGAAATAATGGTCGACAGCGGGAGGGAATGCGTCTCAGTTGCCTGAAATTGAATATTTTCGTAGAGGGCAGCTATTTCATCCCTTCTTTTTCCAGTTTCGCCCATGCAAACACCAATGGACTGATGAGCATTACACATGGGTATAATTTTCGTTGAACCTTCAGGTTCAATCCTCGACTAAGTGAAACCGTTCGCCTCGTTTCATTCCGTTTTTCCGTAATCCGATACTGAAGTGAAGGACGATAAGGACAAGTGGACGATAAGGATAAGGACAAGTGTTCAATGTGCCCTGGTGATTTAACGACCGACCAGTACTCAGGAATATCAATTTGTAAACGGACAATCTTCCAGGAGATCGCGAAACGTCACGCGAATGCAAGATTAATTCTTCTCTTCCCTTCTCGATTGGCATGTGAGGTATTCATATTCTCATAACGGCCATCGATTGGAAATAAATATCACGGCAGAGATGATTCGGGGTGTAGAGTAGCGATTATTAGAGTAATATCGGGAATTTTATTACTATACAGGTATTTTTATTTCGACTCTATCCCCCGTATCGGATATCGGCCATACCGTACATATCGCGTGTAGAAGATGCGATTAAAAAAGGGATACCATCTCTGTGGGAACATGAAAAGGCGTCGTGGAAACGTTCTCTTATGTATGGTCGATTAGGAAAGTAATGCGCATAATTTTATTGTGACGCAACTATCCATGCCAGCGCGGTAAAACCGGTCAGGAAATGTGCTGGGAGGTCCGCCCTTCCGACTCAGCCGGTCGCCAGTTTGCTCCGAGCAGTCTGAGCGGAAAGACGCACCTACGCGTGAAGTGTGTTTTTCGACTTTGTAATACGGCGCGATGGAGCTTTCTGCTTGAACAGCGATACGCCATCAACTTCTGCGTGCTGCTTGGAAGGAATGCAATCGAAACATTCCAGATGCTTCAAGAGGCCTTCAAGGACGACTGAATTTCAAGGTCCCTCTCCGGAAGGTGGTAAGAGGTGTTCAAGGAGGGCCGGGAGGAGGTCGCCGACGAACCTCGTTCTGGACGCCCAACAACGGCCAGATTATTTGTACTATTACGATCAATAAATCTATTTTTCCCAGAGAATGCGTGTTACTTTTATAGTGGATCCTGTATACTTTGCATGCGCAGAATTTCTTTGAAGTTGTGCTTTCTATAGTTTCAGGCTCAACTTTGTGGAAATTCATGTTCATGAAATTAATAGCAAAATATATACATATATCCACTGTTCTTTATACTCGTACAACTAGTTTCAACGCTTAGGCGTCATCATCAGGTAACTAGTTGTACCAGAATAAAGAACAGTGGATATATACATTGTGTTATTAATTTAATGATTCTTGGAAGTTGTCCACGTATTCATAGTGGCGGTATCCTCGGTTGGCGTAATCATATCGACACTCGTCTATGATGTGTATCGAAAGATCTGTATATTGATGATCGCTGTTCAGTTTCGATATAGGCTCCTTTAAATTATCTCCGTCGACCTGGTCGATTTAAAAAAAGTATCGGTGTGATGTCGTGTATCGTTGGGATATCGCACAATCCTCTCTTAACACAAGGGGGACCCTTGCCCCTCCCGTACTCTCATTCGGTCCTCCTGCCTCGGGCGGTACTTAATCCCCCTTATCGCCCATCTCTTATCGCCATCGTCTGCCCGTCGTCGCACTTCCAGGAAAATTCCTTCGCGCGCCATTCCGTCGCCGCTTCCCTCCGTGGCCAAAGCAAACATGAGCGCGCTACGGGCCGTTGACACGCGCCGACGCGTGGTGGAGAAGTTAGCCATCGTTTCACACCCGAGATGTGACATGCGCGAGGGAGGAATGGGGCTCAGCAGAAAATAATCCATTCCTTTTGCCAATTTAGATCATTTTGAGAAATATCACGAGTGCACACCTACTTGGTATTTTTTCCATTGATTCGAATCGGTAAATGGAAGGACAACTTTTCGATTAAGTCGTATCTCCCCCCCTCCAGATTATGTTATCTCCAGAACTGTTCGTAGCACAAGAAGATAATTATCTTCGTTGCTATCTTCGCCAGGTTTTTACAATTTTGAGATGTGGGTGGAGAATTATGGAAAAAATGTAAGCCGGGCAGAGAGGAATGCTAGCAACGAAACTTTGCGTGTGGTGGAAGAAGAGTAGTTGCTTGAGGAAATTCGAAGACAAAACAAGTGGAAGGAGGAAAAATATTGAGAGGATATAAATATGCATATATATATATATATATATTATTTATTTATATGATGTAAAGTAGGTAGCTTAATTGTGTTTTGTTTGGAATTTCAAAATATTAATTTGATAGTTGTGTCCATCCAAAAACCTACCCTAACCGGTAGATTACCTAACTATTTATATACAGTATATAACACAGTAATCAACCCGAAGGTCGGTTTAGTAGGTGATGGCAGAGCTCAGCCATGTACCAAGCCCGACGGCGTGTGAATATTCACACATCAGGGTAGGGGGGCCAGTTCCATTCCCTGTGCTGGTTATGGTTTCCCAGGAAGATCTGGTACCCGAAAAATCAACTAGCTTGGGTGGAGCTGCAGGTGCCCAGAGTGCCTTGCCCGGGAATCGAACCTGGGACCCCCCGGTCAGTAACCTACCCAATGGACCACCACGACCCACAATTATATATATATATATATATATATATATATATATATATAATAAACATACACATTCATAGATATTTATATTCCTTTGTTTATATCGTCCTTTATGTGTGTTCCTTTCCCCTTTCCTTGGTAGTGGTCGTTGAGTTTCGTCAATTATCTTCCTTTAATAGATATTATTCCATGAGAAGTGTTTGTTTATTCGGTATTTAAAATACATGTGAATGAAAATAATGCCTTTGCAGTAAGTATTACTCATTCTTTAGGCTTCACTTGTTATTTTCGTAACTTTTATATGTATTTTCCTAGTCCTTCAAGTCAGTCACAGTAGAAAACATTGAGAACAACAATGCATACCACTCGAAGCAAAAAAAAATGTCCAATTAATCTTCTAAATGTCACGATTAAATCACGAGTTCCCGTAAAGACTTCTCACCCCCCACCCCTCCCGCCTGCCATACGTATTCCCCGGTGGCGACCTTCTGGGTAGGTATGTGTGTGCAGTAAGCTCCGCGGGAATTTCTTGAGTGCGGTCCCGAGGAGAAATTAAAGAAATCCACCGAACATGCAGTGCCGTGCAAGTTTTAAAGGGAATGGATGAATTCACGTGACTGACCAGCTGGTGAGGATTCGAATTTCTCTGGGAAGTTTTCTACCCAGAGTGATGAATTTAAAATTTCAATGAAATCCACTCCCTGTAGTTACTCATGCGAACCAAAAGGGTTACACAAAAGGCAACAGTCGCCTACATTGCGGGGCGTTTCGCTGGGAACGCGATGCATAAGGAGTGAGTGGGTGGGTGTGGCGGATGATCGCTACCATTGGAGAATGGGCTGCCCATCCCTCTCCTCGTCTCGTCTCTGAATGCAAAGTCCACCACGACATGCTTCCTGGTGTGGTACGGCGCATGCCACGATGGTACTTATCTGGAGTTGAGTCGTGCACGAATTTCGCGTGCTTCGTATGTCATGTAACGTTATAAAATGTATCCCAAGCTGCAAGTCGATTTCCGAGTCCGATAAGTAAACAATCATGATTGTTATTTATTAACTTGTTTTAAATATTCCTGTGAAAGGTGTGGATATTTATAACTACAAGTTCTTTCTAATAGCATACCTAACATATCTAATAACTTTGCTCCGTTTCTTACCCGAGTATTGTGACTTTGTTTAAAATAACGTTCGGTCTCTTTATAACATTATCGGAAAGATGGTGCTTTTTGGGTGTAGTTTTATGTGTTTAGCTCATCGAGCGTGCTAACTTGCGTAGTACTAGATATGGCAAGTAGATAATATAACTTCCTGGTGGTAGTGAGGTTCATGTATTAAATACACTCGTAGAAATCTCGTTGACAATATGAGTCGATCTAGAAAATGGTTGGATATTAATACCTACTTTTCAAATCCTAGGGTTCGGCGTGCACATAGCACCCTATGTGCACGCCGAACCCTAGTGAACCGAACCCTAGAACCGAACGCCGAGTCGATGTGTTATAGTATTCAGGGAATCACCCTTCATTTTGTTAAGTGGTTGTGCTCTCGGGAATGTAATTTACCGGCAATAATTAGTCTGATTAATCAATTACATCAGTGTACTCCTTTCCTGTGATCGAATTTATGCATATCATGAGGTGTTTGTTACTTAGGGCCGACAAGTTACTATTGTAATAATAATTTGAAAATCAATTCGAGAATTTCTACGAAATGAAAGACTGAGGATAATTTATGGGTCACAAGATCTTTTATCGATATTTTTACGATAAAGATCTCGACTCTATGGCTTTCTTTGCCCGGTACCTGAGATGCTGATTCGGAGATGGCAAGCTCATTGTTATAGCATCAAATCCTTCAAGAAAAGTACGCCTGAGAGTCGGAAACGGGCCCAACTCTGGGGACAAGGTGAAATCAGCTCGAACAAAAGGCGTTACGAAATGGCGGAGCTGGATACGTATTTTTGCATGCCAGGCACGCGGTTTACCGGAGCGTTCGACATTCAGCGATGGGCATAATGACCTTCCTAGAAGTCCCCTCTTGCGATAAATGCGAGGATCGGGCGTCATAGGCGTCGGAGAATTGTTGCGTGACAGATAACTTCTACCGCGATGTCCTCGTGGGACGATCTCACCGTGTCCGTACCAGCATTCCTTTTATTTTCCGATCGGTTTTTTAAAACAACAAACTGTAAAATAAACGGAAAAAGAAATGTTAATAGGAATTGCTTCCTCGAAGAGCGTAAAAACTTTCACTTATATTTGCGTCATTCATCCTCTCGTTCCCGATTGGATAAATAAATCTCTTCTTCCTGGAGGGGCAGGCCAATAAGAGTGGGCGGCAGTGGTGTCTCCTTCCCCCCCCCTCTCCCACTATTACGCCAGAGTTCCCCGAGTACAAATAAAAATACGACGTTTTATGGTAATGGTTTGTTTTTCTATTTGCTGGGCTGCCATGGAAGAGCTCTGACCGTTGCCGGCCCTGAAATGAATTTATGAATCACACGAACGGGCATGAGTGTTGCCCCCCCCCCTTCCTTTCAAACTCCAGCCTCTGTGTACACGCTCTCCTCTAATTTGATTTTCAATTGTTTTAATTCCCGGCCGCGTGGAATGGAATGTAAATTCGGCCTCAAAACCTCGTCGGGGCACGAGAAGGAAGTCGGGAGAGACAGTATAATTCCAGGGCGCGGGGATAAGAGGAATTTATTATTATTGTGAGTGGTTTGGTGGGGTCGAAGCAATAAAAATGGCCTCTTAAGAGTGTTTTTCTCGGTGACTTCCCCTCTGTGACGTTCTCCTCAACGACCGTGTCTTCGGCGTTTCGTTCCTAACCGGAATGGCTCGTGTGGTGCTTCTTTTATCTTATTTTTTTTCTCTTTTAGAATTGCCTCCAATGTTCAATTTCAATTACGTAATTCCCATGCTTGGATTTTTTTTCTTAACGCAGTTGGTCTCAAATGAAACAAAACTTTTGTGCTTCAGGAAAACGTGAAGTCTTTCAAAAGCATAAGTACGTAAGTGGGCCGGGTCAAGAATTCGGTTTTACTTCCATTTTAGACAATGCCTTTATTTACTTTTGTTTGGACCGTCGGATTATTGCTGTTAATTGTGGTAGTAGAATTTTTGATGGTAGATTTTTTTTTACGTGCTCTGGAAAATATGAAACGGTAACATGGCTCTCTAAGGAACAGTGCCCACGTATAAGTACCATTTTGCGTGAGTTACATTTTAATTACTCTGATTCACTTTTCAGCCATACATAATTTCTTTCTTCATCTCTTGTGTCCCTTGAATATCTCATCTTCTCCGCTCTTAACTTTGCCTATCCTTCTATTATCGTATTCAACATTCCATTGCCGCTTAAATGTCCCCTCACTACGTCCGCTTTCTGCCTTTGTCGGATTTTTCTAAACAACCATACCTCTCTTCCCTTTTTTTTGTCTCTAGGCTTGTCTTTCTTTCCTTGCATTTCATTTTCTCCATTGTGCTGTATACCAGAATCTCTAAAGCGTTCTAACATACGCTTATATTTTTCTCTCGTCGAGCAAGAAACATAACAGCGCTGCGCTCCATTTGAGCCTTCTCTAATCTTTTCTTTACGTTTCTACTTGAGGTCCACGTCATCCACTCCCTCAAATATTACATATATATATATATAATTCCTCTTGAGAAAGGTGGTTGGACCACCGAAAATTCGAGAACCAGTGAGTTTTCCCTCTTTTGTGTGTTTTGGTTTCTGTGTTTGTTATGACTATCAGTGAATTTATATATATATATATATATATATATATATATATATATATATATATATATATATATATATATATAATGAAAGGCGTATTGGGCGGTAGTGGAATGTTGAAGAAGGTAATAGAAGGAGAATGTTGGGCAAGCGAGGTAAGGGCAGGAACAGGATAGGGATGTTGGACGGGATGAAGGGAGGAAAGAAGTACACCGAGATGAAGAGGGACCTGATATAGATTAGTTTGATAGGTGGGGAATCACAAAATGTTTATTTGATAGTTGTGTCCATCCAAAAACCTACCTTAAACGGTAGATTACCTAATAATAAATAAATATATATAAAACTTAAACACCAACACACAATATGAGAACACAGAAAAGGAACACTCACACGTTATTTCTTGATAATTTAGACGGAATTGTACTCCGTCTTCCTCGGAAGATTAGTTAGGACTAAAAAAAAAGAATGATGAATATATGTATACCTAATATTCATCATTATTTTTTTTGTTTGAGAGGAACATTTATTTGGCCTGCTTTGAATATAATGTAATCTCCTGGCAGTTAAAAGTCCCACATAACGTCTGGAACTTCTTTCAAGTTCCTGGTTGAAGGGCTTGACTCGCCGGATTAGGACTGCTGGGCGTAGATGCCTCTGCTTTAATGAATTAAATACAAGAACGTTTTATGCGTCCGCTAACGGTTGAATTCGTTTTTGGAATTCCAATGCGACGGGGCCCCTTGCTGTCTCGTTCCCGGTCGAGTGGGGATTTCATAGCTACCTTTGTGAAAGGCATCTTTTACGAGGATAAGGCTTACGAAATATTAAAAGTATGGTTTATAACTTTCTGAACTACCGTCTTCAGTTGAGCTTAACTTGATCGCTATATTAGTTGCAGTGAAAGTAAAGTACGTATTCAGTGTGTATTTTTTTTTAAAGAGCTATAGCCACTAGTATGTCGTAGTCCCGAAAGACATACCAAAGTTAAATCCATTGTATCATTAACTACGTGATTAATTGAAGTAAAACGTGCTTTACAATTTCAGGCTTCACTTCGTGGAACTGTTAAATGTACGTATTGAGTGTCTTAATTCATAATTGGAGAGAAACTTGTTAAAATTTCAAATAATTGGACGGACAAATGTAAAGTTTAAATCGTTTGGCCTGCGGACCGAAACTTCACGAGTGTGTGTGTGTGTGTCCAGTACCAGAGAAGCGATTTTCTTTTGTTAAATATAGTTTCGAAAAACAAAGAAAAAACTGTTGCGTTGTTTGGGCCTAGTGGGGTTGCAAGAGGATTACACGGAGTTATCTCAATTCGAGTGATACTTCGTAGGACACCAATGTTGACTACACCCCGCGGTGTCCAATCACCATTTCATGTGTCGTAATAATTGTTGTGTTAGTCTGTGGAGGGCACTGAGCCCCGCTGCAATTGGGTCTCTTCTCTCGACTACGTGACTGCGCGGTCAAATTAGTGACCTTTTGTCCTTTGTTCGGCAAGCATCCTCGTGGAAGGGAGGAGTGGAGGGGGGGAGAGTGTAATTTTTCGTAGGAGAGGGAAGGGCACGATTGTTTGGCCACAATTGGGACTCCGATTGGATGGTGTGTGGAAGGTGTAGCCAAGCAACCTCCCACCTCCCCTTCCCCCTCCTTCTCCCTCCAATACTGTTTTCTTCCTATTTCCAGCAGATCGATGGAAAGAGAGAGAGAGAGGGCGGGGAGAAGAGGAGGAGAGCTTTTGTCCCGGGTAGATTTTTTTATTTCTTTCCACAATCGAGGATTTTTTTGGAGAGAGACGCTGGAGGTGGGGAGATGGAGACGCGGTCCGGAATTGATAGCGGAGAGCGCTCGGTTTGGTTAGGGTGAAGCTCTTAGGTAACATCTCCGCTTTCTGTTTGAGCGACCAGGGCGAATAATTAGGATCGACCTCCCCCCTCTCCACCGAACCCGTATTCTCGTCCCCTCTCCCTTCCTTCTTCGCCCCGAAAGCGCGCCATTCGTTCATCTCCCTGGTCGGGTGAGGGCCGAGGTCCGTGGAATCGTGTTAGCCGCCGGATGACCCGTTGTCATTTTGATTCCTCTCTCTCCGTGTTAAGAGGTCGACTTCTCTAATTCCAGTCCTTCATTTGCACCTCACGAGTCCTCCACGGAGTAGCTCATCTCCACCTCCCTCCGCGTTGGGGAATAAAAAAAATCATGCGACGATGATAGTTTAGTGAATTCTCTTCTTGTCGACCGGAAGAATTTGCCACCTATGGGTAAGGGTTCTCGGAAATTATACGGTGAACCTTGATGTAAAAGGTGGAAAAGCGCATGGAGTGGAATTTGTGTGCCTTAAGCTGTGGATCGTGGCGTATTACGTTTTTGTGTTCACTCTTTCAAGACTCTCTCTATGTGTGGGGAAAATGAACGAAGTTTTGGCGAATTGTTTCCCATTCGGACGGAAAAGGTTTTCTTTCACCATTAGTTGCTCACGTTATGGATCTTTTCGAAGCTGGGAACTGCCCAAGATGTAAATGTCGGTGGAAAGCTGGTGGAATATTGGAATCGAATCGTAGACTAATGACAATGGTTTTCTTGTGGATAATTTTCTTTTCCGTCGGAATCGTTTTCCACCGGTAGATGTCCTGATATTTCAACCGGTGAAACTTGTCAAAGTTGGAAACGTCGCCGTCACAGAGTGTAACGATCGTGGTTTTCTCGTTCCCTCAATTTGAAAGGTAGACTGCGACGCATTCCGTCGCACAATTGTTTCATTTGATACTATGAAAGGCGTAGAGGAAATTCTTTAAAAAAATATTTTTTTCCAGGCGTTCTGGTTAGAATCCGTGACGGGAAAGAATGTTAAAAAAAATCCACACGAGCGTTTTCAGGCGTCCTGGCTCGGGTTTTTGAGTTGCTTCGTGTTCGCACACCACTTTCAGCCCTAAGTCCCTTTTGTTTAAAGGGCTTTTATGAACATAAGGAGGCAGGGGCACCCTTGAATTGTCTGCTGGCGAGGAACTCTTGAGGCGTTCGTTTGCAGGCGATACTCCGTCTATTGTCGCCCGTCGCTCGGCTTAAATGACTCGGGGCAACCATGAGGCACTCCCAAATGTAAGCGCTGGGTTTTATAAGCGGTGAAAGGAATTGGATTTATTGCAATGGCATCGGTTGTCTTGAAACGTTAAGTGATATGTTTTTCTTACGAAAAAAAACCTTTCTCCTGTTCATTATAACTTATCAAAAATGGAAACTATTACTTGATTACCTTCAAATCCCTCTCATTTGGTAGACTCGTCTGTTAATTCGATTTCCACCTGTTTCTCTTCTATTGAGCAATTCAAATGGTGCATTGTTTGCTAGTGTAAACTGGCTCATCTCAAGCCATGTTGTTCCGGGTTCGATTCTGGGCGTTGGTATTCGTATCCCTGATTTGGTATCTGTACGGTGTTAGATCAAATAAAAGTGCAGTACTCCGTTCGTTAGGCAGGGCGTTTGGCTGCATGAACTCTTGTTGCCACCATTCAATGTAAGTGTGTGATTTTTTGGGTCACTTGAAAAGTCCACCTACGTACAAATGTCCAATGTACGTACTCATGGCGCTATGCGACACAGACGAACTCGTATTTCAATTAGAATCCGCTGCCGCAGTTTTCGTGTTTACACATTTAAATTCGGATGGTTTTTTTTGACACTTGAAACAAGAGTAACGTCTGGAGTTTAAACATTAAAAATTTTAAATGTTCAAATTACCAGGCGTCTGGGGGATATGAAATGGGTCGAAAGGGGGTTTCAGGGTCACTCGCTTCCGTGTTCGTGAAATGACAAATTTCCTCGTCTCGTCGTCCCCCCCTCTTGCTTGGCTCGGGATTCTTTTTTTTTTACCGGGGCAATTAGTCACTTATAATTTAAATTTTGTTAGCCTTATCCATGCATTCTATTAGAAACGTACTTTTTTTATTCCGAGAACTCCATTATCTTTTTTTTTTTAAAAAAAGCTTCCTCTCCTGGGAGGTGACAGAAGATGAATTGATCGAGGTAATATTTCAGATTTTCTATTCGGGGACCGGGCAGCTGTTCCACGCTATTTCTTTTCGATCCTGTGGCTTAAGTTTTTTCCTCCCTTCCTCGACCCACGCCGGCGATTGTGTGTGCTGGGCGAGAGGGGATGGTGGAAGGGAGAATGTTAGGTAAGCGGCGGATGGATATCTAGAATTTTGCGGAGGCGGATGCTTTTGTTGCGGTGTGTGTCTGTGTGTCGACGGGTGGGGGAAGAGAGTAACCGGAGGGTGATTTCGGAACATGAATCAGCGAAGTTGAACGTTTGGAAAAATTGATTGCCTTTGATATCCACTAGGTGTTTTGAAGCACCGTACACAACAACCCCCATCCCTCGCAACCTAGATGCGTCCAACCGATAAGCGATCGGGGGAAGGAAGGGGGATGGAAGAGGGGGTTGGAAGGCGATGGACATCATTGGATACATGGATGAGGGCTAGGAATATCAGAGAATATAACGAGGGTGGCGTTGGAAGAGAAAATGGTGGACATTGTTTAGAGTTTTTTTTTTCTTTTCGCTTCGTATGGGAAAGAACTTCCGACCCTATCGTGGATTGGTGGAACGATGAATGAAAATTGATCTTCCCCTTCACGTTTGATCGTTTCAGATATCCCTAGCGGAAATTTTCCCACGTCTGCCGTATTAATTGATCCTTTGGATGAAATTTATTCCCGTTAACATGAAATGATTCTGTCGCCGATTTAATCATGAAGTTTCAAGGATTAAATTTTAAAATTGGCGACTGTTTTTAATGACCGGCCTATCCTTAATGGGCCTACAGAATGTGCGAGCGACCAGTTCTGTTATTTTAAATCCCATCGGAGAATGATTGGGAGCGGGAATACCGTCGCAGTAGTCGTAAGTAAAAGTTCGCGGTATAATTTTCCGGTCGGTTGTGATTTTGCAGGGTTGTTTGCGGACACCAGGCATATGATAACATTAATGAGTGGGCAGAGGAATAGAAAGCCCGTGGGCCTGTGGGCGTTCGTCTGGATAGATGGACTGTTTCTTAATCTCGGGATCAATGGGAATGTATGGAGTAGGATGGAATCCATTGATGTCGCATTTGTACCACTTGTGTGGTCTAGCCCATCTCCTAAAAAGACCGTTGAGGTGCGAATTCTGGAAATCGAACCGTCTTATCGCGCCGCCCTCAAACAATTTAGGGCTCGTGGTCCTGGGACTCCAGGTGGCTTTCCGTTTGGAGGAAAAAAGGCATCATCATCTCCCTCGGCGCCGGTTTTCTCGTCCCATTTCGACTCTTAGTTTTTCCGCCCTTCCTTGAGGTGATTTATTTTGGGTGAATGCGACAAGAGGTGACGAGGCTGTAAGCTCTGCATAACCCCTCTTTGAGTATTGCTTTACATAAATTTTAACAAGTATTTATTAAAATTTGGAGAAAATTATTGGGTATTGATTATTAGTATACCCCAGAATATTAACTACATTTAATCAGCACTAATCCGAAAACGGACTTTGGACATTTTTGCATCAGATATTTTTTGGCAATAAAATAAGAACAAGGAGAATCACAAACGAACAATCGAGCCCTAAAATGCAGGAAGTTCACCTGTAAATATCATTCGCTTTGAACGGGAGCCGAACCCGGAATCCTTGATGTTCGGCCGTGGATTTCTCTGAACCTGAAAGGAAAAAGATTTTATGACGAATTATCGTTAGACGTTCAATGTCACAAGTAATTGTACTGTGACACATTGCACCTCAGTCCACGAGACTTTGACCTTGTGGACTGTGGTGCAATTTGCCACAGTACGGCCATTTGTGACATTGCACGTCTAAGATAATTCGTAGCTTACCTTTGACATCCGGGTTAGGGTCCCAATCATGAAGAATGAGTTTTGCTATTTCAGATTCTCGTATTTCGATACACTTCAGCGAATGACACGGTTAAAGTATCTGTTGCGACGTTTCCCGCAATTCTTTGATTTTACCAAAGTCATAGATGAAGGAAAACTCATTTTGTCGGGAATCGAACCGGCGATCCCTGGTTTGGCAACTAAAACGTTACCCCGTTAGCCACTCAGGATGGCAATAATATACTGCCATAGTATGTATTAATTTTCCTAGGATACTGGGTTTTACAGCCCTAGATTTTAGTAAACCCACCCTTAATAAGAGCAAACGGGCGCTAACCTTAACTCAGAGGTCTTCCAAGGGCAATGAAATGTTCCTTAGGGAACTATGGTTGTCCTCTTCTTCCTCGTGTTGAATATGTTGCGGTATTCAGAGGAGTTAACGCTGGCGAGTAACTGTACACGTATTTCTTGCTGGCAAACATTCCAACATCCTTGTATTGGTCGCGTCAAAATGGGTGTTGCTAATTGCGAAGTGCCCGTCGAGTCACGAACGTGAAACATTTGCCGCTTCAGGGTGTTCCGGGTGCCATCGAATTAGGCCTCCTTCCCTCAGACCGGTTCCCTTTCCGCACCCTCAACTATACGTATTTGTGCATATGCTCGGGTGCGGGTGCCCGGTTTTTAAGGCTGCGGCAACGACGGTGCCCGTCACCCGATTCGCCGTTGCGAAGGCTCCGCGCGGAGCATTGGGTCGAAAATGTTTGCAGGTCCGCATTTGCATGCGGGTGAGGGCACGAACGCCAAAGAGTCCTTGATTAGATCCAAGCAGGAGTTCTCTACGCTTCACGCCTCTGTTGTACGTCTATTGTTTTTTTTCCTCCAGACGTGTAATCGAGAAAGTGGGCGTCGTTTAAACTTTTGCCGCTTCTTAAAGGTTTCCTCGAGGCAATCGAGAAGTTTTGGCCCGAGTTGTTTTTCGAGAGTAGAATGGTGAAGACTTCTTCTTCATGTTGTTGCCTTAGTTCCCAGTGCTGATCTGGCGTAGCATATTAATTGATATGCTTTGAAAATGCTCTTGTTGGTCCGTTCCACCATCATCCCAAATTCACGGAGCGCGCGGTGAGCGGAGGCGAAGAAAAGGCTGACCTTGGCTGGCTTGGGGCCAACGGCCCAATTTCCTACATCCATCCCATCTCGCGTACAGGCGGTCGGCAAGTTGTGACTATTCGTCGTTCTCCAAATTACGATCGCTCGTGGGTCTTCAGCAGTTCGTCTCGGTGGGCACTTGGTTGCCATACAAATTATGCGCCGGGGGTATTTTTAGCCAGACAAAAACCAGCAATTATCCCGAACGTCGTAACCTTGAGCCTTCCCAAAGCTAAAATGTTGAGAAGGATTCCAGAAAACTCAGTATACTATATTTCGATTTCCACTTTTATCTACGGCAAAGCGAAACGCATATTTTTATGTGCCCTCAGGATGTGTGGGAAATCCAAAAAGAATACATTTTTCATTTTTCACGTCTGCTTTACGTTAAAATTGAAGTATATCCATGCATGAAAATACATTTGAATTTATCGTGTTCATTATGAAGGGTAAGTTTTTACTTCTTTCCAGTTACGTTTTATTTATGATCGACTGTTCTTCATGTAAGTAATTCCATTAATTGTCATTTTCCTAATTGTTACCACTTGTCCGCAGGACGACAGTTTTCAATCATTATCGTTCCATTATTTTGTATAGTTATTGTTTTCTGTTATTGTGTTTCAGTGATTGGGTGTGGTGTTATGATATACGAGTATGTGTACTCTTAGTTATTACGCTACCACATTGTGTAACCTTCAAGTTAAGTAATTACGACCCTACCTAATTACAAGGATACTTAGTTATATCCACATGTCTTTGTTTTTATTAGGTTGATAGATAGATAGATAGATAAAGGACTTTAATTGGGCGAAATTGAGACCTAATGGTTCCTTCTGCCATTTAACCCGTTGTCATATACATATTATACAAGGTATAAAATTTATAAAATACATGCATACATACACATAAATACATACAGACAGACACAAATTTTAACATCGAAAGTAAAGGAAAAGAATATATATATATATATATATAGATGATTTCTTTGAAGTAACACGGAAGTGTTGAATAAAAAACTTAGACAGTAACACACAGCACGAGAACACATAAAAAGAACACTCACAATAATATCTTGATAATTTCGACGGACTCGAGCTCCGTCTTCTTCGGAAGATAAGATATGACTGACTCAAGTCATATCATAGTCATAAGTGAGTCATAAGTCAAGTCATAAGTGAGTCAGTCATATCTTATCTTCCGAAGAAGACGGAGCTCGATTCCGTCGAAATTATCAAGATATTATTGTGAGTGTTCTTTTTATGTATTCTCGTGCTGTGTGTTACTGTCTAAGTTTTATATATATATATATATATAAATACACACACATACATATATACATACATATACATAAATAGATTAGGGATACACCAACACATACACAGAGTAAAAGACAGTGATTAGAGAGAAACATTGGGATAAGAAAAGTGTAAACAAAGAATGAGGTTTGTGGGAAAAGCTAGGGTGAACGTGGCATTGCTCGTCTAGTAAAAACCCACGCGGGAAAAAACCCACCAAGCGAAGGGGGGTGTGAAAAACCCGCGAAACCCGAAAAACCATTTGTTTTTATTAATTGTCTTAAGGTGAATTCCGATTCTGAAATTACCGCAACAGGTGGATGGTGCGAGTATTTAATACCTACTTATATTTCGTAAATTGAAAATTTGGAAGTGCATTTAAACTATATGTCATTGTCGAATGATTGGAATAATAGTTCTTCTCTTTTGATTGTTGTTTCAACATGATGAGGGCACGTTTATCTTTTGAGGAAAAATGTGAGTAGAGTAGTAGTTTTTTCAGCTCCAAAATTAATAAATTAGTGTTGATGTATGTTGTTGCTTGACCAAAAACTGCGCAGTGAGAGTTTTAAGTTGGAATTCAATTGAGTATTAAGCACCTAAATCTCACTCCAACCACTCAATGTGACGAACCCGAATTGGATTTGGAGTGTTTCTTATAGTTTTAAAATCAAATCGTTAACGATTCGACCTTGGTGACGCTTGTTCCTGCAAAAAGTTTGTAGAAATTCCAACTCCGAAGATGTGTTTCGATGTCCTGAGAAGAATTTTCCTGCGAGCAGTATTTTTTCCGTTCATAGTTATGGAAAAAACAGCGCATTAAATATCCGTATAATGTTGCTACTACATGTACAAAATCAAAATGTTGTTTTTGAAATAGTAGTCGTTATTACGGGAGGCGGCGACCGGTGGTTAAGGCTTTTGGGGGATAGTGAGGAAGAAACTATTTCCTCTCATGGTAATAAATATTTTTCATAAACTTCCACCGCTGGGGTCATTTTATCATAATCTAAAAAAATCGTCTTTTTGATAGTTTTTGAGCCGAGTTGTCTTAACTTTTGGTAAAATCTGAGGAGAACTTGAGGAATCAAGTGTGGATACTCGGTTATGGCGGAAAGTCGTGTTCCCCTCGTATTTGGTTCACCTATCATGACAAGGGTGATAGAGAGAACTTGTCGATTTCGCTGTGGAAATGAAAAAAATGAGATCGTTAGTCGTAGTGCTTTACCTTCTATATTTTTTTAATTTTCATTTCCAAAAAGTAAATTTATTTTATGTTCTTCCGTATGATCCACGGAATGAAATAAATAAAATAAAAATCATGTCATGTGGAACGAAAATGGTCCAGTATGTAAATTAATGACATTGTTAAACTGATTTTATCAAATTTGAATTTTTCCAAAGCGTTGTTCACTGTTTTGCCTCCAATGCAGGCCCTGGCATAGGTAAAAATGTGTGAACATTCTTCAAGTCCAAATCGCCTGCCAGACCAACTAGGAAAAATGGAGCAAATGACTTGACTTGGAAGTAGGCACCAAGGCTTAGGAGCAGTTCTACCTGGCGCTAATGCAGCAACATTTCAATGCAGTCTGCTGGCGATATTTCTTATTTAAAACCATTTGTTGTAGATTTACTTAGTGCTAAATTATGTTCTGATGCGGATTTTCGAATTTCATCCAGAAAACAAATGATCAAATGGGATTTTTCAAAGTAGCCAGGAAAACTCTGGACGAAGATTGTCGTGTAATCGAAGGAGCACTCCATATGTCTGCTCGGATTACCTTTTGATTTGATGAGAATTGAGTGAATGTTGCATTTGAATTGAAAAGGGACGTTGTTTGTTGGGCGCCGCGAGTCCAGTGCGGTTTTTAACAAAAGTTATGAAATCGGACGGCTTTGCTTTTTCGCCGTGATTAAAATTACTCCCGATGCGTGACCGCTCTCTTGATACTTGATGATTTATCTCTTCGACTACCATTTTCGCGCAATTTTTGTCACTTCCAAATTAAAAATGTCGTGGGGAGGATATATAATATTTACCAATTGAATATGGATTAATATATGCCCGCAATAAACTTCAGTCTCTTTACCTCCATTCGTTTATCTCCACTTATTCCAGTGAAATGAGACCATTTATCCATTATTTCTTCCTCCATGTTGGATTGCAGCCCTCCTTATTCTCCTTTGCCGTACAGTATTGCGTCTTTTACGCCTGATAAGTATACCGTCTTTCATCCCTCACAATTTAATCCACGCATTTATTGTCTTCGTTGGCCTTCCCCATTAGTACGGGAGCTGGTGGTATGCTGTGAACCTGATATTTACACTTGTAAGACTTGCTCACGTTTAACGAGGATACCTAGCAGAGTACAAAAGAGGCAAGTGTTACAAGTTACCCCTTGTCTTTCCCCGGAGGGGGGGGATGAAAAATTTGCGAATCGGACATATTTTTTTTTTTCGTCTTAAACCTAACCAAACGATCAATTGGGATGCCAAGACCCCGTTTTGATCATTTTAAGACGATTTTGGTGCGCCGATTCCGGAAACCGGGCCCGCAAAGTTGCAAAAAAAATACATGTTTTTCCTTATATCTGCCAAAAGCAAAATCCTATGTATTTCACATGTGTCAGTTCATCTCTTTCTATTTTCCCTCACAGTTTTCCGTCCTAAGTTTCTACTTTTCTCTATAGAAGTCCTAGTTACCTGTAACGTCTATTCACAGTTAATAAAAATTGGCA
This sequence comes from Hetaerina titia, assembly GCA_037158775.1. Taxonomy (NCBI): domain Eukaryota; kingdom Metazoa; phylum Arthropoda; class Insecta; order Odonata; family Calopterygidae; genus Hetaerina; species Hetaerina titia. The sequence goes on along the minus strand of CM073778.1, from coordinate 74,067,800 downwards.
ATTTTCCACAAAATAAAATTTTAATACGACCGGTTTCGATGTAACTACCTGTATACTATACTATATGCTGAAAAGCTAGTAAGGGGGGGGGGGTGTTGTGGAAAATGGAGGATAGAGGGAGGGGAGGTGGAAGGACGCGTGAGTGACGAGGTGCAGGGGAGGAGAAAGGGGTGGGGAACACAAACAAGTCCGGAGAAAACCTCTCGTGGCTGGATGGGGTGGGTGTCTCATTGTTCTCTCTGAGCGGTGCCATAGTCCTAGGGCCGTGAAGAAAGGGGATGAGATCTGGGATTTCCCCCGGTCGTTGACTGGGCGCAAAATATCGAAGCACAAAGAGGTGTGAAAAGGGATAAAGATTTGGGATCACTTGTCTATTATGGTTCCAAGGGGGGATATACTAGACACTGAGTTATGAAGTCACCAGAAGATGATGTAGTTACATCGAAACCGGTCGTATTAAAATTTTATTTTGTGGAAAATTGCCAATTTTTATTAATCATGATATTCCACCATATCACGCCTGAAACGTCTCTTTTTAGTCTATTCACAGATTTGAAGGCTCATCCTTTTGCCCCCGTTTCCAATGCGTTCCGTATCCATAGTTTTAACAAAAACTTTTATCTCTAGTTTCAAACCGTATCTTTCTGGAGCCAGGGTCACCTTCTTAAGAGCCTTTCTAATATCTTGGAGGTCTAGGTAGGTTCTCTCACATTGGTCCCATGGCATTTATTGAAACCCATTTGTGTTTTCGTTATTTAATTATTATCAAATTATAGTGACTCGCAGATATCAGCATGCGTTCATTTTTTTTGGTTGTGGAAAGGCAGATTATTAATTTAAAAAACCGGAAACAAGTTCCTCGAAAAAAATTCGGAGGTACATATCACGGTGATTCCCTTTTATTTCACCATAATAATGAAAGTGTGCGTATTCAAGGTTATTTGTTTAATTTTTTTGTTTTCCTCGCGGCATTCAGAGTTACGCTCTAATTAATAAGACCTTCCATTATTTTTTTGACTACTAACTTTGGAAAGAGACTGGTAATCCTAACATTACGTTGGCTCTTTTTTCGAGTCACTTAACGTTTGCGCTTGTTCAAATTTAATTTAATTTTTCCTTATTATACAATATATTAATATTAAATTATTATAATATCATTATGTATATAATAATGTATATGAAATTAGTATAAGTGGACAAAGACAAATTACAGAAACATACAAAAAAGAAAAGAAACTCAAAAGGTTTTTTTGTGTGTTTTTGTTTTTGTCCACTAGTGCTAATTTCATATACATTACAATTTACGTCCGTGAGACTCACAAAAGTGATATATATATATATATATATATATATATATATATATATATATATATATGTGTGTGTGTGTGTGTGTGTGTATGTATGTATGTATGTATGTATTCATTCACATAGAAATCGAGATAAGGAAAGGGGAAAAGAACACACATAAAGGACGAACACAGTAGAGGTGGGGAAGGCGGATTCAGGCAGACCACTAATGTAAAAATATTTTCCTCGACCGGGACGTAGTGGTCTGCCTGAATCCGCCTTCCCCACCTCTACTGTGATCGTCCTTTATGTGTGTTCCTTTCCCCTTTCCTTATCTCTATTTCTATGTGAATGAATATTTGTTCCCCGTGTGGCGGAATTTCGTGTTTGAATATATATATATATATATATATATATATATATATATTGAGGAAGGCAACGGGAAACCACCTCAATTATCATTCCCAAGAATGTAATGATGGGCACTATAGAGAATATGAGTCCTGGCAAAGGCTTCCGCGGTCGTCATCCCACGAATTTGATAGTTGTGTCCATCCAAAAACCTACCTTAACCGGTAGATTACCTAAAAATATATATATATATATATACATAAACCATTCACACAGTATTCAACCCGATGGTCGGTTGGGTAGGTGACGGTAGAGTTCACCCAGTACTAAGCCCGACGGCGTGTGAATATTCACACACCAGGGTAGGGGGCCAGTTCCTTTCCCTGTGCCGGTTATGTTTTCCCAGGAAGATCTGGTACCCAAAAAACCACATAGCTTGGGTGGAGCTGCAGGTGCCCAGAGAGGCTTGCCCGGGAATCGAACCCGGGACCCTCCATTAGGTAGTCCAAAGCTCGTGATATAAATGTGTATGTATATATATATATATATATATATATATATATATATATATATATATATATATGTTTTTATATGTTTCACTTGATGTAGAGAAGGTTGCTAGATTATGTTGTTTAGGAGATAGTTATTTGGCAGTTGTGTCCATAACCAGTAGATTACTTAATAAAACAGATACCAGTAACGTTGTTTCTTTCAAACGTGGCATCAGGGTGGACACTGCGATTGGCTCAGTCACATGTGGGCGGTGTTGAAAGCGTGGGAAGGCTTCTCAAGGAGAGGGAAAGAGAGAGAGAGAAAGAAGGACACTTGGATGCTCGGGGCTTGGACCCCACCCTCCCGGCGGCGCAATTATTATCGCCTCGCGTCTCACCAGCTGGCGGAGTGTGGGGATCTGGGCGAAGTCCAGTTCCTCCGAGCGACGCACGCACTTTAAGTAAACGCTTGTGTTGTTTAACGTCGGTCTCCGAAGGTGACGCCGCTGCCCTTGGATCACTTGCTGGCGTCATCTCTCGTCTTCCTCTGGATTCGAAGTTATAGAGTGACCGAATGGTCAGTATCCACTCCTTTTCCGTGTTCTTCCCGACTACTCCCATCTTCCTTTCAGGCCTCTCGCCCTCATCCGTTTTACTTTTCACTCCTCTCTCTCTCTCTCTCGAACGTTTTCTCTTCTCTTGCGCACCTACGGGTAGAGGTCTCAACACTGGGTCGAACTCTACTGTTTCTGATGCCAGATTTTATAATAATCGTCTCGTGATGTCGAAAATCTGATCAAATTAGACTTTAACAGTAACCAATGCCACGCATTTTTAAGGTGGATTACAGGTATGTTGGTTCTCAGAATACTGGTGGTCGTAGAGGGTGGTCAAACATATTTTTTGTGCGTCGGAATACCCACGTAATCAGTTGTGTGCTCCACTACGTTGGTGTGTTGCCGTACTGCGTAGGCCTTTGTCTATGGACTTTGGAAAAGATAATTTTATGGTGTACAGTTTTGAATTGATAAAAGAAGTGGATAGGTTACAGAGAAAGAAGGAGCCATTTTCTCGGTTCGTAGATTATTGTAACGAAATGTGTAATTCATTTGAAAGATTGGTGGTTAGGTTTTATTCAACGTCGCAGTTAGCCATGAATTCATATTTGCTACAAGGATTACATTAAATTAATGTAAAATTTCCCCAAGGAAATACTACTCGTTTGATGCCCGTAAATTTAATGCCTTTTAGGTATTGTCGCGTCGTATAAATCGATTTGCACTGCCCCCCAAATTTCACCTGCGTCATTCTACCCTTTCTTTTCCCGAGTACAACATCCCTGAATCTGACTTTATTTTCCGTTGTATATGTTATTCACTCCTAGTGATCTGCTCGTCTTCACCACGTTTAGAAATCTCAAATATTTTTCTCTTTATCTTGTCTTCCAAAGTTACTACGATTCCCTGAACAACGTGGCAGGAGTGATTCCACTATGTGAGGATTAATGCCCATATTTTGGAAATATTGCTGGCAAATTATGGAGCGTGAATAATGCACTGGCTTAACGAGTCACTTGTTAAACCTAATCCAGAATTCGATGTTACTAAATTTGCCTTAATTTATTGAGTGGGTATTCCGCTTACCCCTGAAATTTATTACATGCTCCACCAAGTGCTTTGCGATCATGTGCATCAGTTGTGTCGGCTCGATCAATTTAATTCAACATCCCAAGCGCAAAAGAGTATTAAATTGCTTCGTGCTTCACTTACATGGGATACAGGTACTCTTTTCATTTCACTAATGAATATAAAATTAAAATTTATTTTTCAATGCTAAATCATAACCTTTTATGTGTTAATGGAGAAGAATGGAGAAGGTGAAGTGGATGGGAAGGAAAGCAAACGAGGAAATGCTACGCATGGCGGGGTAGGAGAGGGTTTTATTGGGAGAAATCCTAAGGAGGCAGGAAAAATGGATGAAAGGTGTATTGAGGGGCAGTGGGATTATGAAGACTGTAATAGAGGGGAGAATTTTAGGCAAACGAGGAATGCGCAGGAATAGAATAGGGATGTTGGGCGGGATAAAGGTAGTACACAGAGATGAAGAGGACATTGTTGTCGAGTAATGTTGGCTTGTGTTGTGTTAGGAGAAACAAAACATTTATTTTGTAGTTGTTACCATCTAAAACCTACCTTAACCGGAGATAAATGATAATAATCTAAATTAACCCATATGTTTTAAGTAGTGCTGATTAACGTATTATTTATATATTCTAAGATGATTTTAAACACGTGATCACATTGATGGCGATGGTGATAATTGACTAAGAAGGAGGTCGTTCATTTGTTTTGGAAAGAAAACTCTTTTTCGTTAGATCCTTGTAAATTTTATTTTCAGAAATCGTTTTTTTGACACACGTCGGGAGTTAGTTCTTAAGTGCGAGTTGTAGTATAATTTAACGACAAGAATATCACAATAGTTTCTGGCAGCAAAGGAAGATATATTTTTAAGACTTCAACTTGAGAAACGCATCAGTGATTGCCAAGGGTATCTGAGCCAAGGCGACGTAGACGGAAAATTACAAAATATTGGTACTTTAAAAACATCTTCCGAGGAAACTTTGGAACGCGAAAACAAAATTGCTACACCAATCGTTGTAAAATATGGGTTTTAACTGAAATAGTTTTTATTAATTTGTATTAATATAGTTTTTTATTGAATTGAATGATTACCATATGATTGGTATCATGCGTAGGAATCCATGTTCAAAATACTTTTTTTTTCAAGGACCTAGTACTAAAAACCTGAGGTAGGATGTGTATCAGTGAGAACTTACATTGAATTGAATTCTCTTAAGAGGCGCTCGTGAAATTTTCAGCAATTTGAGTTGGTCGGTTTGATAGTGGAACCACATTAAATGAGAGCTCTCGCTTGTAAAAATACGTGGGTTATAAATTGAAAGAAGGAAGTGCTTTTAAATAATCAGTTCGGATATGTATAGCTGTTATAGAAAAAGGAGTAATCTTAGCAATGTTAAAGTTATCTTTGCTTTCGTACCCACATTGTTTTCTCTTAGAGCGTAAAGCGCAATGTGTCTCAAATGCATATATGTATTTGTTTAAAGTAAACTGATTTGTCTATAAACAGCTGAGGTCCTGAAATGGTTTCATATGTTTTTTTCACCGCTCATTTCCACTGCCTTAGCGCGAAAATTCCGTCTTTTCCTTCACTCCATTAGCTGTTCACTGTTATTTTTTTGTATTGTCTCAGACGTGCTTTGTTCGTGTCGACACGGCCCGTTTTCTCACTAGGTCGTAAGAAAAAGTGACATTGGTGGCGCGGCGAAGTATTTTACTGCGGAGTGATTTCTACGACAACTTACCGAAAGTGCGTTCCCTCATCTTAATTTTTTTTTAACAGTAAAAGCATACAAAGGGGGGGGGGGAGAGGAGGACTCTTAATGGTACTTAATGCTCCTTGTTTGCGTGCCCAGTGGCTCCTTCTTGTTGTGTGGATGAATTTTTTTTTCTTTTGCGGGCAACTCTCGTGATAACCCTTCATAATACAGTAATTTCTTCGGTCAGGTATTGATTGCAGTGAGCATCGCGTGTTACGTTTGAAGAAGAAAACGAAGGAGCTGCCGATAGTTGGGACTTCATTGCGCTGGCTTGCTCACCCCAGCAGCGCCCTCGGCCGCATTGGCTCCTGGGAAGTGAGACGTGTTTCTTGAAGCATGGGGGCATTATCGGGTCTCGTGAAATTGGTTGAAAGATTGCTCAAGACACGGAAGGTCTACAGGCTCGTTTCGTTTCCCATCTTGATGGAGGGTAAAGATCCGGTATTGGTAATGAAATGTCGACTACTCGAACATCGTTCTTGGGTTGTGAACCTCGTACATGGTTAAAGATACTTTGAATAATATAATCAGATCTTTTCTGCCTTTTGTTAAGTCTTTCCGAGTTCGGCGGTCGTATTTTTTCTCGGACAAAAAACCGGTGTCTGGTCGAATTTACTGCTTCCGAATATACACTATTTTAAATTAAATCTGCATTACTCGGCGACTTTTAATACAAACACAAATTAAAGAATTTCCGTTCGAACTTTGTGTTACTATATTACAATTTAATGGTTATGAAAATCTTTTGCAATAGTTACCACAGGTAATTTTTCACCACACGAAGCTCGATCATCATCGACTTTGGCAATCATCAATTCTTTGGTTTTATCTTCAGGTTAAGCATGAAATAAAAACGACTTCCTCAAAATAAATGTAATTTGGAGCAATAACGTGAAATGTTTTGGAGAATGGATTCATTTCGCCGCAGCTTTAAAAGGATGGGTGGAAGTTTGCTCCTGATGATTAAGATGCTTCGAAGCATTGAAACTTATGTGAAATATTAATTTATTTTTTGATAACTATGGTTAAAGAGTGTTTCAATCATTAAACTTCAAAGTTCTTTCTTAGAAGTTAACATGATAGAAAAATGGTTTGGATTGAAATCTCTTGGATAAACACCCATATCAAATCGACCGATTAAAGGGAAACAGTCATTATCTCAAGAAAAAATTAATTACCACGGGACCAAATGAAATAAGCATTTGAGTCGGGTGTCGGAATCGTGGGACCGTGTAATAATAGGACTTAATTAAAGCAAAGGAAGGGGGATATTAAATGTAAAAAAATATTTTCTGCCACATTGAAGTCACACCAAACCACATACATATCGTCTTGGGCTTTTTGTGGTACAAACTCTTGTTTACTCCGTGTTATTTTCTCCCTTCATAATTTATACCAGATTCTTTTCCGCCCAAAAGCCAACTCTCTTTTTATCCCCACCCAATTTACATCGCGTTCTCCCTTCTATTACGGCCTTCAACGTCCCACTAACTCCCAATATATCCCCCGTTCGCTTTTTCTGCCTTTCACAAGTTTCACCTAGCAACTTCCTGTCCTTCCCTAGCATTCCATACAATTCTTCGTTTTCTTTCTTTCTTTATTTTATTCATCTCCATACCCACCCCTCAATGGCCTCAATCTCTGCTCGTCCTTTCTCCTCCTCGGGTTTTTTTTTTAAGTTTAAGTAGCAGTCAGAGTTAGTTTACAAGAAAAAAATCCCTCTGCCCTTTACTACTCGTCTCTACTGAGCCTACATTTCATCGAGTTCCCCTTTTCTGCAATTTGTTTTTTTATTATTTTTTTTGGCCTGCGCACTTCTCTAAGTACCCGTCCTCCTTTTAGCCATTACCCATTTCCCTCAGAATACGACCCATATATTATATGAAGAGTAGATCTGATTTATTTCTCCTTATTTTTATGCTTGACTTAGTCTTCTCATTAGCCAGTTTAAGAACGGAAAAATTTCTTTGACGAAAATTCTAATATGAACGAATGAGGACCAAGTGGTGCATAGCCAAGCGTCCTACGTTCTGTGTGGTATTACTCCTGGGGAAAAAAAAACAAACATTTCCTTTGGAAAAAACTGAAACATTTCCTCCTGGAAATACCAAATTGTTGGATAAGTGGCCGTTCCCGTAGCGACAGTGCTGCATTCATCCCGTAAAACCACGTTAAAACCAAAAATTAACCAAATGGTGGGGGCCCAGGGTATATGTACATACGTAGGAAGGCTGAACCGTCTTTCCCGAAAAAGACGATGATGACCACGGAACGAAAATGAGTCGTTTCCCCGGGAAACCGTCAAACTTTTCAACACAAATCGGAATCCCGCGCGTGTCATTTCTCTCCGCTGGGTGAAGGGAAATGGGGGGGAGGGGAGTGGGTCGTGGGTCGCGTGCGTTTGCCCTCCCCGTCAACTCGTAGCGAGGTGGTCTCCCGTCGTCGGTTCCCTCCCGATCACGAAATATAATCTCTTCAGGCCGTGGGAGAGGAGGGGGGAAGAGAACGGATATCTCGCTAACGGCCTGCGATCGCCCCCGCCCTCGCGTGATCCCTCGGACTCTCGATGCAATAAGGTTTAGCGTTTCGTCACCGTCTCATCATCCGAGACCGAGAGACGGCGCGGCGGGACGGGATGCTCCGGCCGAGGAAAGTTTCGCCTCTGGGCTCGAAAGTGAAACGCGAGTCCCCCTCTCCCCTCCTGCCGTGAAGTCCACGCGTTCGCAGTTCACGACGTGGTACGCCACATTTAAATATTTAAATCCCAATAATAATGCGTGTCTGTTCGTGGTCTCCGTGGGCCGATCGGAGGTCGTCATTTCCTGGCATTCACTGCGACGCAAAGGCAAACCCAAATGAACGCCGAACGGAGGAAACTCAACAAATAACGTATATCCCCCTTAAAAATGTAGAGGGTGCGTCCCAGCCTAAGTCCCGGCGTGTTTAAAATTTCTCAATGAATATTTTACGTTGCACGAAGGACTTCGGGAAAAATTCGGAATTATCGAGGGGAGCGATGGGACAGAAAATCCCCCTGGCCATCAAAGGGTTTTTTTTTATTTTCCCCCCACGCTTTGTTTTCGGCTCACAAAAAAAGGCTAATATTTCGCGTTCCATTACTGACTGTCCTGAACGTCCTTTATTCTCGTTTTCGAATCCGTGACCCGAATCATTTTCTGGTCTTTCGCTTAAAAACGGATAATGCTTCGGGGCGTGAGAGATTTTTCTCTCTCTCCTGCACATTGTTTTAGAAGAGATAGGAATTGGGCCCTGACCAGCCCTTTCCCATCCGGAGCCATTCGAAATTGGTGAAGCACCGATGGATGGTTGGTCGTAATGGGTGCGTGAAACCGAATGGTAGTCATGGATGGGCCTTCGGCACGAATGGCAGGCGGCACTATAGCAACCGAATCGATGCAGTTTCCAAAGGAAAAGGCAAAGAGAAGTGAGTGAGTGGGATGGAGAGTGGGAGAGAATGGCCCTGCCGTGCCCTCTTGCTTGGCGCATGCGCAGCGGTGGCCCTCGGCCCAGGTGTCCGCGCGTGCCCACGCCTCGCCCACCCCTTGGCCTTCTTCGTCTGCTCCTCGCCCACGGCCGTGATCCGGCACGGTGGCGGACGGGTTAACGGCCGAGGTTTTGCTACCTGTGCATTTGGAGGTGGGCGTGTCGGAGGACTGGTTGTTTTATTCCGTCCGGCTTGTGTGGGCCGCAGTCGTTGCTTTTCCTCCTCCGCCGCGCCCCCCCGCCTCCACTCGTTCCAGCGGTACTGAATAATTTCATCGGACACGTCTCGCTTTGAACGTTTTTTTTAAATTCTTTTTGGGTGAACTTCAGGGCCGGCCCCTGTGTTAAGGATGGTTGAAAAATTGTTCATAATCCGTTTTGAAGCACGAAAGATTCAAGTCTGAGCTTAACAAGAAATTCTCAGAAAGTCGTTCTCCCATTCCATTTTTTCCCCCGGACTCTCGTTGACAGCCACATTCCAGACTTTCATAGTCAATTTTTCTTCTCACTTGACGTTCGTTATCACTTCCTCTATTCCATTTTAGAATCTTTCCACACCAATCTCGGCGAGGGACCCATTTGGTTGAGGGTACTTATAATAAAATAATGTCCTTGGTATAACCTTTCATGCCGACCGTGATGGTTCCTTTTATTTATTCATCAGGAAGTTAATCGTATCTCATTTCTACCCTCGGTCCTCACCCAGATCAAATATAGTCGTCAGTCAAAATATGTCTATACTCTCTTCCCTCTCTCCTGGATCTGTTAATTTCCATCCCCTGCATCAGTTCTGCTGTTTGATTTCTCTGTCGTCGACTTTCTCCATGCGACACAAGGTTCCAGTGATCCCATTCTCATCATGGCGTTTGACTTGGTGTATAAACAAGGGTTGTTATATAAGTTAGGTCCGTTTGGTCATAAAAAAAGAATTCGTTAGAAGATTTTATTTCCGGTTTTAGTTTCCTGCGAACCTACGTACTTTGTCCACGCAATCGACCTTCAATTTTAAGCACCACTCCTGATAATGCATCAGCTTCTTAAATCCATCAGAATATAATATCGTCGCCTGGGAATCGTGCCAGTTGACAATGGCAGTCTTGAGCTCCTCGTCCGTTTTCTAACCTTTGTCCCTCCAAGCCACTGTTCCAAGTGCAAGAAGAGTAAATAGTCGCTAGGTGCAGGGTCAAATAAACTCCGTCTTGTCGATAGCGGTTCAAAAACGCTCTTCCACTCAACATGTTTTCTTTGCTCATTGTGTTGGTCGGTAAGCATTTTCGGTACCACGTACGCAATGTGTGATGTCCGAGCTTTTCCGTAACAGTAGTGTGTAGACAGTGATGCGTCCAACAAGAGGAAATTTATCAGCCAAAGCAGTAATCGTCGATCGGATCGCATTTCTTGGTCCACTCGATGAACGATCTGGATACTGGGTCTACCACTCAGCTCTTCATCTTGCATAGTTACGCGACCATCTTTGAAGCCTCGCGACACCATTGCCTTAACCTTTTTTTCGCTCGTTTAGGTTCATAGAACTAGACACAACTTCCAGATGGATTTCATTCATTGGATGCATTAATTGGCAGGTGAATGACCATTGAATCGAAACAATAACATCAGTGGCTGCCGAAACCATCGATAGATGACGCGCTGAGTGCGTACTACTTTGTTCTGACCCGGAAATGTTTTAATGTCAGAAAATGGTGCTAACTTTTCGAATATTCCTCGCACCTAATGTCCCGGATATTTCGAAGTATTTTGTCTATATGTGTATCTTTAGTCCTCCGGTAAATTATATCAAGATTTCAATTCCTTCTGTTATTTGGCCAAGGAGAAATGAGAGTAATAATTATTCATTCTAAGAACACTAAAGAGGTGGTTTCCCATTGCCCTCCGCATCGTGGTGTTACGACCGTTTTAGAGGCATTTTCTGTAAACATTGAGGTGGGCGTGGCTGCTGAAAACCACCATTATTTTAAGAATTCACTCTCATAAAGATAACTGCTGATCTCTCTCCTTTGAGTCGCCGGCGGCATATCTGCTTGCAACATCAGTCGTGAAGTTACGGTACCATAAAATGAGGTTGTGGCACTAAGAAATTTATGCTCCATCGGACTCCTTAAACACACTTTGTGTTCCCCAGGGATATTGAGTTTGACTGCTTATTCGTATTGTAGACACGCAGTGTATTAAAGTGATTCATTCGCTGAAATCGCCGGTTGCATCGTTAATATTCTGAGATAGTGCCAATATTAAACTAAGCAAAACACGCCGACCAAACTTTACCCGCTTTACCGCAGTTCTGCCTTGCTAACCGTCCTTATGCCACGTGGCAGGAGTTATTCCGTAAGGACAACATACAGGGTAACTAGCGATTTTTAATATTTAGTTAGGATAGCTTGAATTTTCAAGTTTGTTGTTTTCTGAAATTCATAGTTGTGATGGTATTGTCTTTCTAGTAAATCATAATAATAGAAATTGCTAGAATAAAGTCGTGTGCTGGTATGTTGCACGTGGAATCAAATAGGTCGGGAGGAAAATGTTTTAATTTTCATTTTTGCATGCCCGTGTAGGCATGTGAAAACATTCGTCATTGTATTACTGAAGCGTCTTCTCTTCGCGATAATTTATTGATTTGAGAGCAACCTGTTCTGTAGAACGTACGAATTTCCCATCCGCGTTAAAATAAACTTCGATGCTAGATATGTTGTAGCGTATTCGCTGATGAATGTACAGGTGTATGATCACTTCGCAGCTGAGCTCATTAATATTCCTATATGTTACCACCAAATGATAATGGGTGGACACGGCCGGCCGGAGGGGGTTCAAATGTGATGACCTCTTGGTCGATAGCTCATAGTAGTAATAATTTATGAATTCGCGAGCAAATAGCGCTCTTGCGGGATGAAATGGTTGGCGGAGAAAGTTGTTTCGGGTGTTTCCGATCTCCCTTGCCCGTGTGAATACGCGAGGAGGAACGTCGCGAGAGAAATAAGGAAACGTTTCCCTAATTGTCGTGTTTTATTCCAATATTGAAATCACCCAATGGGACACGCCCACTTCTCATCCTTGAGAGGAAGTACACTTTTGCGCTGGGTTGTTTACCACCACGCGGCATAACAAATTGCCCCTTCTCCGGAGCATCGATTGACATTCCTCCGGGGCCTCGCATGCTGTTAAAATAAAAATAAATAAAAAAATCTTTCCGGCCACATGCCAACTGATGCAGGAAATTTCTACGTTTTAGTATTCCGGTCCCAGTGAGGTGCTCGCGCGTCTCGTGGGTTATGCGTGCAAGCCGGGGGTTCGAGAGTCGGGTATTTGGGAGCGCGCCTCTTTCCTCCTCTAACCCTCCCCGTTGGGTGTGGGCGTGGACCAAGGTGCTTAGCGTGGAGGAGAAAACGTGTGTGGTCGGGAACATCCCCTTTCTCCTCCCATCCCCCCGCGTATTGGCCAGCCCTTTAAAATTCATCGGCGTTTCCCTCCCCCCAACGACGTCATTCCGAAGTTTCCTCCTCGCCACCCAAAGGGATAGAAACTTGATGACGTCGTATAACAAAACGATCACGCCGTTAGTTTGGGAACATGTATTTTCAAGTGTGCCATCGGGGTGGAAAAATGAATGCCTGCCCGTTCTGGAGAGAGAGGTCCCTATCTCAACCCCCCCCCCCGCCGCTCCCGGCTCCCCTTCCATTGCATTACCGCATGAAGATGTGGCCCTGATGAAAATTAAAGGCTCTTCGCGTTGGGGACGGCGTGCACTCGGAATTTTAGAGCGGAAAGGAATCTACGCGGCGAATTTAAGGATCATGGGGCCCTCGTGCCAGAACAGTGGGGGGTCGCCATTCGTAGATATGTCTGTTTGTAATCACCTTGCTGGCCGAATTGGGTAGGCACGCACGGTATTGTTAACTCGGTAGAATTGACATCGACGCCCGCGGCGGTCTCTTAATTGTTTCCATGGTGTTTTCATAATTTTTTCCGAACCCATTTAGTTCATCCGACGAATTACTAGCAGTAAAATCGGTTTATTCATTTATTGCGACGAATGAAGTTTAACAAGTAGGAATATTTATTTCCTTAGTAACAGAAAACAGAATTTTTCTCGCTTTACCAGTCGCCTTTACCTTAACTGAATTTAAATGCTCGATACTTTGAAAATAAATGGCTGCAAAATGTAAATGTAGGGAATTATATAGTTTCTTATTATAATTTCCGCGATTATCAGGGACAATATGACATTCTCCTATGCATAGGAACACCTCAAATGATCGAAAAAAACTGGACTCATAATCCTGTTTGAATTTCTTACTCAAATGTTTAATAAGGCTATCAAGATCGAGCGTTCAGTTGATGGCTGTGGGTTCTTTTCAGAATTTCAATTAAATTTGTCGACATGATTGCAGGAATTTTTTAAAAGTTTAAAATGTTTAATAATTTGAGGCTTACGTTTTGTCGATCGTCGCATTTTGCAAATGCTGAACAGTTATTTTTCAGTTGTATCAAAACAGTGCACAAGAATTGATGTGCACGAATCAACTGCATAGGTTCACGGTCGAGAGGAAGAACGAGTTAAAAAAAATAAATGTTTGGTTTTTTTTCCCTTGCGTACTCTCTCTGCCTCGATCAACCTCGCGATATGTTGACAATCCTTTTCATAATACATGTTGTCGGAGCATAAAATCCACTACTTCGGTGGTTGAAACGAAACTTTCGCTGGCGTTTGGCGTGGGGGAGGGGGGGGAGGAATGGGGTTAGGGAGGGTCGAGGGAGTGCACGTTGCCCAGCTGGCCTCAATAGGTGTCGTTACAGCCGCACTGTCGGATGCTGACTTGCTTGCGCTCTCTCTCCCCGCCGTAAATCTGATCGTCATGAAGTCCCAAGGCTTCGCATCGACTCGCAATCGTAAACTTCGGACGTCAGAATACGTAATTACGGCGTATTATTTTGCGTCCCAGGCCGTGTGTTTCAGACGCATTGCGCTCTGCCTCTCGCAACTCTTCGTGATATGATGGACGGCGGCGTTCCTTTTGAGTGGCGTTGGCGCGGAATCAATTCCCGGCGTACTCTGTGCGCCTGCAAGGCCACACGCTCCCTCTCACTCTCCCTCGCTCCTCTCCCCGTCGTTAGAGTACGTCGCTCGATAAGGATGTCGAGAATTTTAAATGCCGCGTGGAAGACGCACCAACCGCCCGCGAGAGGTCAACTGTTCCATGGGCGAACTCGTGCTCGTCGGGGGCATACCCGTATCGCAGAGCGAGGATGTCGCCAATGAATCATCATCCTTAGGCGTGATCGAATAGACGATAGAGATCTATTCGACGTCTCCGACTCGCATTTATTTCATCGACTGAGATTGAGACGAATGTATCACGTACACCATGCATGTCGGACCTATATAAATTATTTTAATAGTCACGTCTTGAATTAAACACCCTAAACGGTCTTCACCTCCACAAGACCTTTGGACATTAGCGAGTCAATTTTTTCTCTCAAAGTTAAAGGTGCCCCACTCTTGAGTAATTGAAAAAAAAACTCCGTTGTTTGTGTGATTGACATAGTCCTTACCTCAAATGCTCTCCCGTAGTTAATAGTAGAAGTCCTTCTCGTCCACGGGCACGTGACGTATTTCTTGTGTATTATCTTAAGGATTGTTGATTCCGTGTACAGCATCGCTCAACATTACCTGTTAACAGCAAGTTTAGTCAACAGATCCTTGGGAAGAAGGGAAACATTTCATTAAAACTCAGTGAGGCAAGGATAATAATAGAAGGGAGGGAGTCGAGTATTTGAAAGTGATGTTACGCAGGAGTGATGGACAGAACGAATCGCTCAAGGAGAAGACATGGGGGGGGGAAGTAAGGGGCGTGTTCAAAACAGTACGGAGAAGAAGGGAAAAATCTGATTGGACGAAATCCAAGACATAACGGTCTCCTGAAGATGGTAATCGAAGTAAGAAGGTATGAGAGGAATATCTGAAGACCAGCATGGGTAAGGCATAAGTAATGAGAGTTGTGAAAATAGAGAGTTACGGCGAAATTCAGTGGCCAGCTGAGAAGAAGAGGTAGGTAGGAGTGCGTGACTGCAGTAATTTAATATTTGGATCGACAAACGCTGTTGGAAATGATGTGCGAGAATCGTGTGGATATCCAGTTTTGTCATTGGTAAATTAGGATAATGAAAATGGGGTATGAATTAAATATCGCTCATATTCATGTTTTAATTTTTTTTAAATATAGGTTTCGGCACATGTATCGGATTTCCGATTCTTCATTTTACACGTTGCCACGTAATTTTAAATGCGGCGAAAATAAGCAGATATGAATAATAGCAGGATTTCCTCCATGCATGAGTATTTCTGGCACTGTTTAGGCCAATCGGAAGGCTTGCTTTTTGAGGAGATTGCGGGGGCGGGGGTGGTGGGTTTAGGAGGGAAGGTTTTGCTGACTCCGCTTGGAGTACCTCTCTCGGGGAATATGAAAAATCGCAAATTTCCACGCTCCGTGCCAAGGCGCGAAGTTGCGCCCGTTCGTCCTCTGCTCGATTCCCGGGGTCCCGTAAGGATGGAGGGGATGAAGCACCTCTCGTTCCCTTCCCTTCCCTCGACCGACCCCCCCAAAACGGCTCCCAAACTCCACCCTTCACCCCATTCTCCTCCCCCGTCTCCCCCCCTTCACCCCCTGCCACCCGCCCAGCGGAATGTTGACCAGCTTGCGGGGCCAAATTGGAGGGGGCGTATACGTTGGTTTCTTGGCCCCTCGGTGTTTGAGTTGCCAACGAGGTGGCTGGCCCGCCCCGAAAACTTCCCTGGCTGGGACCGCGGGTGCGGTGATTGAGGCAGGGGAAGCAAATACGAACAGCGTGGAGGCTTAGCCGCTCCGGAAAATTTTCCGCCTCACGCAGGAATGGGCCCCGAACCCTCCTCCTCTCTCCCTTTCCCCCGACGCCCATGGATTTGCTCCGAGCAGCTGATTTCACGGCAGGTTGTTCTCCGTCATTATTGCTTGTTGGTACAGGCTGGCGGGCGACACATTTGTCAGCACAGGCCGTACTCGGGACGGGGCGAGCAATTTCCCTTGGTCTTGGAGCCGCAGACGCCGGGGTTAGTTTGCAAAATGAACTCGTTAGCCGAAGATATGGCCGCCCAGTGCGGTCCACGCTAAGAATCCACTCCGATGATCGCGTTCCATTACTGGTCGCTCCTGCCCTCCGGCCGAGACCGTAAACGCCTGAGCTGAGTGAGGCAGTGAGGTTGATATTTCGTCTAGTTATAATCCGAGGCCGAAGTAACCCATTCCCTTTGCTGTGGAGAGAGGCAACACTAAATCAACTTCGGTAAAAATTGCTTTCCCCGTGGAACCGACTTATCTATCCGTCAATGGACGACATTCTTCATTCTCGACGGAAAGTTCCACAAGTTTTATTTTTGAGGCTTCTGCAATTTTGTACAAGTATATTTAGATTATTTTTATCTTGAATTACGCCCGCATTTGTGTCTGACCGTAATTTAGAACACGTTTGAACAACATCTACATAATGCCCCGCAAGCCTCCGCGAGGGCGTGTGGCGGGGGGTGCTAGGTCACCATCCAAAAAATCTTGCATGAATGTTTACCATGTTTGGTTTGTGGACAATAAATTTGTGACTTCTGCATGCGGTTTTTTTCTTTCTAAATGACGGGTGGTGCCCTAACACCCCCCGCCACACGCCCTTACGGCCGCTTGTGGGGTATTGAGTAGATGTAGATGTAGAAGTGTGAGCATTGACTGCTTACGTAGTACATTTCTACATAGTACCCCGCAAGCCGCCGGAAGGGCGTGAGGTGGGGGTCGTTAGGTCACCACCCGTGATTAAGAATGAAACCGCATGCAAAACTCACAAATCATGCCAATCTACACGCAGAAAATCGTTTGCATTCATGCAAAACACCTTTACAAAAAATACCTGTACAACTCCCACATATACAGCTACATGTACTATCAACTAACATACACATGCACCTTATGTATACTCTACATTTAATCCTGTCCTGATTTGTTAACTTAAGTAGGCACACGTACCTCTATTTTTATTGACACCGATTAAGCGTTGGTCATTTTGTGATACGAGTAATTGGAAAATACCTATGGATATCAGAAAAAACTTGTGAAAACAATTGTCGTTCAGATCCCATTTCATTCATTCTTCGAAGTTTTGGGATCCATTCAAAAAAAAAGCATTCACTTTAGCATTGGCCCAAATAAAGAGAAATGGATTCCCCAAATTGGCGTAAGAAGGGCTCAGAATCTCATGAAATAATTATATAATCTAAGGCAGGAGTCTCAACTCTACAATAACGCAACGTTGATACTTCTCGCAAGGTATTGCAAATGTTTCACTTTTGGGATGTTGCGTACGTAAGGGAAGAAAAAAATAATCCAGGTCCCATAAATGAAACGATAATGGAAAAAAATAGAGGATACTAGACTATCAGAGTAAAGTTTCTAACGGATGTAATTCATTATTCAAAGATTCGTTTTTCCCTCGCACGATTCACGGATTCATTTGCAAAATGAAGAGTGAGCGGGACACTTACAAAATACTATATATCCCCCGTTAAGGCCTCTCCCAGTTCGTATTTATGGCTACACGTCCACATGGTAGCAAGACGGCTTATACGTATGTAGATGAAACCCTTAAACTTTGCGATAAAGGAAGAGTAGAGGAGTACCCCAGGTGCCGAACGTAGTGCAAGGCATGTGACATTTGTGTACAGCTATCATATATGCCTGAGGATTATAAACTTATTCAAAGTTTGATGCAAAGGTTGAACTAGCCCATTCGTAGTGACCGGCATTTCGTGTCCCGGGTCGAAGCATTTTGGTGAGGACGAAGGAAGGAGAGACGTCGTTTCATTTATGACGCCGGCCGAAGCGAGTGTTCATTGGGGACGGACACGAGGGGGAGAAGAACATTTTCGGTGTTTGGGATCTCGGGGATGAAGAAGTCGGTTGAGAGGAATTTGGGGGTAGCGGCGTTTAATTGACGGAGGGGCTCCCGAGTTGTAATCATCAAGAGTCATGGTCACGGCGGTAGAGTAAAGACTCCGCGGTAGAGTAAAGAAGATTGGAGGGTCACGAAAAGCTCCGTTCATGGAATAGCTGGTGTAGTTTTTGAACGTGGTTCACAGATAGCGTTTTACCGTCGAAGAGGTGCTACAATACTGCGTCTGTGCTTGGAAGAGCATCTATTCCGACTCTTTAATTTGTATCGTTCTCTTATAGGTAATTCGGCTCAGGTTTACCGGATAGAGTTGCTGCTTCTTTGTTGTTTCTTTCAATAGCCTTCTCGATGCGTAAGCTGTTCACGACTACTATAATTGTTTTTCTAATGATATTTTCGTTTGAATTTTAGAGATCGTGTTGACGAAAAATTTAATTTCTTTTGTTTTTAGCCAGTAAATTACGAACCTATTTGTTTTATTATAATATTTTTTATCCTGTATCAATCTATAGAAAATGCTATTGCGTTATTTTGGACTGGCCTTTTGATAAGAACATTATATATTCATTTTTATGAATTAATAGATGCTCTGGATATGTGGTATAAATGCGTTATTTTTCTTTTTAGATTTTCACGAGAAAATTGGCATTTTTTTAACTTCTTCCGTATTTTTCGAGCAAAAGTCGGATGGAGAATACTGCTGGAGAAAAATGTTTAAGGTTGTGGATAACGTGTATGTCCCTATTGTAAGTTTTTGTGCCGTGAGGATGGCGGAAGAGGCAATTTCTAGCAGTTATTAATATTAGGTAATCTACCGGTTAAGGTTGGTTTTTGGATGAACACAACTATCCAATAAACATTTTGTAACTCCAAACAAAACCCAATCCAGCAATCTAATCTACATCAGGTCCCTCTTCATCTCTGTGTACTTTTTCCTCCCTTCATTCCTTTCTAGTAGTACTTTTTTATTTAATTTTTGATTTTCCCTATCGAATTTAACATTAACACCCCACTCCATGTTTATTAACGTGGCAATCTGGCGTGAAAGTGACTTCTGCATGTGAGCGAATGAGGTAATAATGTGAAGGGTTCATATAGGGATAGAAGAATCAATAAGGTTTAATTTTATTTGATGGCCGGTGTTTGGTTATTTGTGTGAAGGGCGTAATGGAGTGTAAGAGCATTTTTCGAAGGAGGAAAGGCGACGATAGCAAGTTTATACGTAAGGTATGTCATTTCCTTGACTGACCAGTGGTGACCATGAGACCAGAATTGACCAATGATCATTAGTGGGCATGGATCCGGAGAACGAGAAGGAGGGGGGGATTTTACTGCGTGTGGCCGTTACAGTTATGAAGCCTACTGCAGGGGAACATTTCAGGTCCATCACACATAATCTCTCGTGAAGCTGTGCCACCATTACTTCGAAACACTACTCAGGTTAAAAACTGTAACCCTTGTGCATTCATGACTTTAAATAGGCCGTGGAACGCTTGTACACTTTACGTGAGAGGTATTCTTAAAGTTTAATAATTAAACTTAAATACCGGTTAGAGTTTACTATCCCACGCTATGCTCTCCTACGAAGGTTATCTCTCTCACAATCAGGTTCAAAACTCAAGATATTATTATGAGAAAAACAAATTGCATTTTTCAACAGATTTTAAATCTGTGGAAAAGTGCAGTTTGTTATTCTCATAATGAGGAACTTCCACCACATCTCGTCGGAATCTGTTGAATGTATCAAGATATTATGAATTAATATGTTTTAAATAAATATAAGTGTGCCGTTAATGGCAATCTTAAAAACTATTAAATAACGAAATTGAAGTAATTTCGCCAGCATGGCGATGCTTTGTTGGTCTACTGGAAATATTGACCCTAAAACTTGCTGAACCAAAGTGTTACAATGTTAAGTCGGCCGACCGTCGTATTCTTTCACTGTGCTGGTGCCACATTTAAGATTTGGAGAAAAAGTGCTGACCAAGTGCTTATTTCAAGACTCTTTTGATGGGTAATGCTTAGTGTTGGATGAATGGGGATGGTTGAATGATTGTATCGTAAAAAATACAATTTAATGCTAAATGAACTATCCTGAAAAACCAAAGTGTTGTAAATATATGTCGTAGGGAGGTAAGCTCACGAAGTTGGGTCAACTGAGTTTACGGAAGGTAATTACGTCATTCACATTTAGTTTTGGCGTCCTACCTTGAAGGTTTGGGGTACTTCTAAATTTCTGTCACGTAAGGCTTAGATCCTGATCGAATGCAGTTTTCGCGCACAAGGAGGTTTCTGAAGTTTGTATAAAATTTTGATCCACGGTTTAAAAAGCGTTCGTATTGTATCACATAGCCTGTCCTGAAAGACCAGGGGCCAGAATTTCTCACTTTCCCCCTCCGGGATGTCTTCGAAAAAAATATGAGGGGGAACTGGTTTTCTTCCCAGCAGCGTTGAGAGACGGTTGTGGAGGCACTTGCTTTGTGGAGTGGGAGGGCGAGTTCGTATGTACTTAACTACTTCCAAAACGAAAGTGGGCGAAATGTGGGAAAGGTTGTTGTTCGCGATGACTTGTCGAAGACTTAGGTGTCTCACACTGCGAAGAACATGTCTAAAGGTGTCGTTCGAAATGGTTCCACCAAGGGCGTGGTCGAATAAGGACCTAATAAATAATATTTTAGCACCTGATATTTTGACCGATTTCTTTGAATAAATTCTGGTCTCTTTAGTTTTTAAGAGTATGATAAATTTAACAGGATTTCATTCTGTAAATATACCGGGACATCCACTATTTCGAAATCGCTTAAAATATGATTCTAAAATTGAAGTAAATGGAAGTAAAAACAGCATTTATAAAAAGATGTTGTCTTCGTTTAGGTCTTTCAACCCAGAATATTTATTAACGGTTGAAGTTAAATAAAAAATCACTGTGATCAATCCGAAGGCTAGTTTGATGGGTGGGAATATATCCATACATGTAGCTATCCACATGAGTCCCTAAGATGCGTGAAAATCACGCATAAGGGGGGTGTAGTGAGGGTTGGTTTTTACGTAAGGATGTGGGCAGTTATTTTCCATTTGCGATTGTGGTATCCCAGGAAAATCTAAAACCCGGCAAACATACTGCTTGGGCGAAGATGCGCCTGCCCTGAGTCGTCAAAATTCGAGCGCGTGCCTCCGTGGCCGAAAACTCTACCTACAAGGTTGCTATTTATAAGAATGGCAAAACTTCTTATGAGAACGAGAAATTTGAAAAGAAGAATACACTACTCGTGTGCTAATCTCTCTCGAGAATATACTGTGACTGGGTAATTGGTTAAATCTAAAGAGCAGTAGCTCCATCAAAGAAGATAAGACTAAAACAAGGAGAAAAGGAAAAGGTCGTACGGTTTGCCTCGGACATTGAAGGAAATATAACATCTCTCAGTTTATCGTAAAACTAGACGACTCAATATAAATAAATAAATTTCTGGATTGACGCTTTTAAAAAGTCTCTCACGTGATCATTAAGGAATTGCAATTACACTTACCGATTACTAATACCGAAATCCTTAGGCATTACCCTCTGCCTTTCCTTTAAAGGACATACACATAATTCGCCCACAGTTGAATAGTTAAAGGTTGACATTATATCCGTCCATGTCGAAAGCCAGAATGTTTGTTCTGCACCTTTTGATGCATTGGTAATTTTTAATAAATGGATTGAATATCTCGTAAAAGTGGAAACAATTTCACTGTGGCATTAAGTCTTGAAAAATAATTCATGAATGAGCAATGCTGCAGACTATTATTATAATTTTGTAGGGTGAAAATCTCTTTGATGAATGGTTTTGCTAGAGTTTCGAGTGCTCCATTTTCTGGCTTTAACTATTCAATGAGATTCTGAGTTACAATATACAGTCATTACCAGAAATAGAGCGGATAGAGCAAGATGTCCCATAAACTTCACAAGCAAGCCATTAGCGTTGCCCTAGACAAAAGCTCACTTTAAATGTAGATCAAATTAGACTCTGTTGTTAAATTGTGAATGGCTTGTGGTGCCCTGTAAGTTATGCATCATCGACGGATAGACATGAACTCCCGACATCGGGCACTGTGTTGACGCAAGCTAACGCAACGTAGCGTCTCTGTGGGTGTGAATTGGCATGAATTTGTTAGATTTGCGTGTGGTTCTATTCTGTTTTACGCGTGATGACCTAACACCCTCCGCCACGCGTCGTTGTGGCGGCTTACGGGATATTGTAAAGATTTAGATGAAGGTACTTTAAAATTCGTAAGTTGTTTGCTCACACATAGTTTGTGCTTAGACAGAGGTAATTTCAATTGCCGTAACATAAAATAATGTTGAAGTGAGCAGGGGTGGAAAACTTGAGGAAATTAGACATTGCTTAATTACGAAATTATAATTAGCAAGTGGGCATAAATCAATAACGGAGTGGAATTATCCAAATATGACGGCTTTGCCCCGTAATGACATGCAGAACAAGCTCGTGGAGCGTGCCGCCGGAGCTCCCCATTATGTAATGAAACCGCTGTGGTAGAATAGGTGAAAGGTGAACTGGTCAAGTTCAACGTATGCTAATCATTTATGTCATTGCGGGTTGCCGGCGAATTTTTTTTAATATCTCCTCCTCTCCCCTCCCCCCTTACGAGGGGAACCGAACGACTTACTTTAGAAGTCCCAGCCCCCCCCCCCTCCAATGCCGACCAACCAACACCGTCCGGTACCCAGCGCGTGCGTGGGCATTCCGTCGTCCGCCCGACGCCAACGGAGAGATGCGACAAAGAGGGACGGCTGCGAGGGGTCGGAAAGAATGCCTCTCGGTCGCCCGTCGAGAGAGTGTAGGACTGAAGAGAGAGGACCCCCACCCCTCCGGTACCATCCCCGCACGGAGCACACATTCGGGCGCTCAGGGTGTACAAGAGGGTCTGGACGACTGGCGATGGTTTAGGGGGAGACGAGAGGGCAGGAGGGAAAGAGGCAGGGGTACGGTCCCCCCTGGCAAAGTACAAAAGGGGGCGACGACACAATGCAGGCGACTGCAGCTGCTGCTCACCCTCCCGAAGGGCCCTCCCTCCCCACCAACCACGTCCCCAAGGGCCTCTAAGGGGCACTTCCTGCTCCCTTTCAGGCCCTGCTCGAGTCGGCGGCAAGGTGGGTGGGTGGGGAGTGGGATTCTTTGATGAGGCGAGAGGGGGGGGGGGGCTGGCCAGGGATGGGTGTGTGTGTGTGTGTGTGTGTGTGTGTGGTGTCTTTGGTGCCGCTTTGGGGCAGAACGTCCACCATCAATCACCATATTCTTCCCCCTGCCAGCGACGGGGGGAGCGAAGTCCCTGTTTAACCCCCGTGTGAGTGTGTGATGGGGGAGGGATCCCTGGCATTGAGGCGGTAATGTGAATCCAGTCTCCCCCCCCTCCCACCCCTCCCTTTTCCATCCCCCTCGTCCACCAGCTACAAACTTCGAATTATGCCACCCGTATGAGGAAATTCATATTGTCCGCTGGATTGTTATTTTGCCATGAATGGCCATTAAAGTATATTCACACGGGGGGGCGGGTCGTGGAGGAAAGGCGAAGAAGGTGATTGTGGATGAGAAAGTATGGCGCTGAATGTTGAATTTATTAATATCCGGAGCGCGTGACATGAAGGAACGGAAAAGGAAGACGCAAGTAAGATGGATAGGAGGAAGACAGCGTAAGGAGGGTTGGATATAGTTTTTAGGGAGTGAGGAAGTTGTTGGGGAAAGAGAGGAGAGAGAAAGTGGATGGAGGAGATACTGTGAGGAATTGGGGGGGATGTCGAAGGCTGTGATGCAAGGGGGGATGTTACCTGTGTTGTGGGTGGGTGGCTATTCGCTCCCACGGACGGCCAAAGCGCCACTGGCGTACCGTTGACCAGGCAGGGTTTTCCCCATTGCCAGGGAATCCCTTTGGGTGAACCCAAAGGGGCGTCCCTTGAGCCGCCGGGGAGTTCCCAGGATCCCACCCCCGCAAAACAATGCACCTGTGGGGAAGGGCTGCAGGTCATCGTACTCCTCCTGCCCAAGGCCAGGACGTCAAGAGCTCCCGGGCAGTTCTGAGAAACCTTGTGACGTCGGGAGGAACCGGAAAAAAGGGGCTAGCGCCCGGACCTGGGCAGATGGTCAGGGGCAGCAGACGAGGTTGGCTGGCTGAGAGGAGACTGCGGACGCGGATCTACGGCCTGTGTCGCGAATCGCGACACCACGATCTCCTACTCCTGGCTCTGGGCTTCCCTTCCCTTCCCGTACCGATCTCCGTCGGCAGAGTAAGTGCATACACCCAATAAATTACTAATCGGCCAATTCTGTGTTCCTTCCTTCCCCTTCATGACACGACGACATTTGGTGTCAGGTGCTTGCGAGGAACGATCCCGAGGATACGATACGACGAGTGTATCGCATCGCTGATTATCGCGCTAATATCCAAAACCTTGTTGAATTGCTACAGCTCATGCGGCTTAATTAAGTGTTACTCCCTCCATTTGCACTCGTAATATATTTGCCGGGAGGACTGTACTGTTTTTCCTTATTTGTTTATTTATATAACACTTAGTGAAATATTTCAGCGCTCGCTCGTTTGTTTTGGAAACGTTATTTATTTAGCTAATTATTGTTCATCATGGCTTTTCACTCTCATTCCGCATTCCACTCTTCCGCGTCTCCCCTCTTCCCGTCGTACATGGCGCAGCCCAACATATCCTCACGGCTTATGGAGTTTACTCCGTGTGTCAACACCTTGTCCGAGGTGAACGGAGATACTCATTCTATTTCAAATCACACGAGTGTACCACCGCAGTCGCATACGCCCTCCCCGATAGCGAGCCAAGCGTACTTAATACCGACTTTCAGTGGAGAGGACGAGCCGACCGTTGACAATTTCCTTGAATCGTTGAAGATGGTGAGCCATCTGAATGCTTGGACCGAAAGTCAAACACTGTGCATCGCGCGATTACGACTAAGTGCCTCCGCCGCGGACTATGTGGCCATAAATCCACATGTTTTGGACAGCTATGATAGTTTCTCTACGAATCTTAAACGCAGGTTTTCGGTTAGAACTTCTCCGCTTGCTCTCGAGCGAATGTTTTCAACCTGTGTACAACAACCCCTCGAGTCAGTTCATGAGTTTGCGACACGCCTTCGTAAAATCGCTCGCCAACTTAGAGCAACGTTCCCTGACCCCGAAGCCGCAAAAACAATTGTCGAGCACAGGCTCCTTTCACAATTTTTGTTAGGCTTACGAGAGGAAATAGGTCGTTTTGTCCAAGTGCGTTGCCCGAAAAGTATTCTCGAGGCGGAAGAATTTGCACTAACCGAAGAAGCAAACGTGAGAGCCTATGCCAACAAATTCTTGGAGATAAATGCATTTCATTCTTTGTACTCACAGCATCCCCCTCAATTGAATTCGATCCACCCACCACCTCCTACGCAGCACATTTCTACCCAAATGCATACTTTCACAGAAAGATCACCCGTGGAAAGGAACCGAATTTCACATGCCCCGCGAACTACGAACTTTTCACAAACGGAATCAAGAAATGCCGGCACTCGCAAATGTTACCACTGTGGACGGCCAGGACACATTGCTCGATTCTGTCGATCGTCGCGTTCTTGCTTTCAATGTGGAGATGCGAGCCACCAATCGAAAGATTGTCCCCTACTCATTTGTGGGTACTGTAAGGAGTCAGGTCACCGCCCAATTCAGTGCCCTTTAAAATTCAACGCTTCAAATCCGGGAAACTTCACGACCCCGACTGCGGAGTCGGGGAGGATTTAATTTTGACAGTAACCCCAGAAAACGGTGTCGTAGTCCAAGGGACGATACAGGGGAGGAATTACAAGTTCCTAGTGGATACAGGTGCGGCCGTCACTATTGTGAATAAAAAGAAATTTCCTTGGAATAATCTGATTACTCATCCATACGATACTCCTATCAAAAGCGCTTCAGGCCACATTCTTTCTGTTCACGGCCAATGTCTAGTCCCATTGACTATATCCGGTGAGTTATATCCCCAGGATATGCTAATAGTGGATCTCGGTAATACTAATTACGACGGAATCATTGGTCTCGACTTCATGAAAAAGCACGGCTGCACTTTAGATCTTCAGCAATCGAAAATGTTGATTAACGGCTGCCACGAGATTCCACTAGAGCGGAACGTTCCCCAAAATGTAGAGATTGATTTCATTTCCCTTGAGAACCCAGCACCACAGGACGATGGGAGAAACAAAGGTGGAAATGCAGACGTCTTCACGGCAGATTTAATTTCCTTTGAAGAGCCTTCACCTACCCAACTCGTGCTCGATGTTTGGCGTGAGCCTGCACGAGTCACAATTTCGTGCGAAGAAAGAGAGAACGTTAATTGTAAGGATAACTCAGAATCCGAGATTCAAACGACAACGGAGGACAAATTTTGCGAGGATGCCACGACTGTAAAGGATAATGGGAAAAGTAAGGAAGAGACAGGCGATGATAAGGCCGGTGAATCAGGGGCCCTTGGGTCAATTGAGTTTCTGTGTGCGATTGCTCCTGATGTTATGCGGCGGACCGTAGTCTCTCCCTCGATAGTGTTTCCCGAAGTGGAAAGTGGCTGTAAAATAAAAGATGTGCTGTGTGCAGAAGAAACGTTGAGGGTTCCTCCATTCTCGATTATAATGTGTCGAGCTATTAATAAACAATTAGCGGGGAAAGAGGTCGCACTCGGGGGTGAAAGTCGAAACATCACGATCCTTCCAACGGTAGTAAGGGTAGACGAGGATGGATCGGCCCCAATCTTGTTTTGCAATTTCAATCGCAATGAGGCGAAGGTAAAAAAGGGATTGGAAATAGAAGCCGAGACGAAATTTGAAGAAAAAGGCATACCGTATGTTAACGAAATTACTTCGGACGACGTAGAACTATGGCCCGAAAAACCGCCGGAAGAAACTCTTCTCTCCCTTTTTGATTTTGGAAATGTCCCCACGGAAGCTTTAGACGAAATGAAGTTGCTCATTTCAGAATTTTCGGACATATTTATGTATGGTAAAAACTCCCTGGGCTGCACGAACATTGTTAAACATTCCATTGAGGTAGATGACGTCAGACCGATCAAAAAACCGCCATATCGCGTTCCACACTCCCAGCGGACTGCCTTAGACAACTCCATCCGAGAAATGCTTGAGCAAGACATTATATCACATTCCACTAGCCCTTGGTCCGCTCCCATCATATTAGTTAAAAAAAAGATACCTGCCGGGGAACCCGTCCAATACCGCCCATGCATTGATTTCCGTGCATTGAATAGTGTGACTAAAAAGGAGGTATTCCCATTGCCTAATATAGATGAGACATTCGATCAGCTGGGAGGCTCGTGTTATTACTCTTTAATGGATTTGTGCAGTGGCTACTGGCAGGTGGAGATGGATGAAGATAGCAAGAAATATACCGCCTTCAGCACTCCACACGGCCATTTTGAGTGCAATAGAATGAGCTTTGGATTAGCCAATGCACCCTCCACCTTCATGCGCCTCATGACTAAAGTGTTAGATGGACTTATAAATCACGGATGTGTCTGCTACCTAGACGACATTCTCAAATATGATCGCACTTGGGAAGAGCACATCACGGGGTTACGCGAAATTTTTTCTAGGCTTAGAAAAGCCAATCTAAAACTCAAACCTAGGAAATGCTCCTTTTTTCAGAAAAGTGTTAAATTTTTAGGACATGTTCTTTCATGCAATGGATTTCAACCTGACGAGGAGAAAATCGAGGTCCTTCAAAAATTCCCAAAGCCAGTTAATGTTCAAACCATTCAGTCTTTCCTCGGTCTTGTGGGTTACTACCGAAAATTTATCCCAAATTTTGCTAAGATGTCCAAACCTCTAACCAAGTTAATCCGGAAAGATGCACAGTTCGTTTGGGGAGAGGAACAGCAGCAGGCTTTCGAACAGTTAAGACGTTGCATTAGCTCTCAACCCCTCCTCAAGTTCCCTGATTTTTCCAGGCCATTTACCCTCACTACTGATGCTTCCATTTACGCTCTCGGGAGCATCTTGTCTCAAGAGTTTGAGGACGGCGAACACCCCGTCGCGTGTGCCAGTCGGCAATTGCGCAAGGCAGAGACATCTTATTCGGCTACAGAGTTAGAGTGTCTCGCTGTAGTTGAAGGCATAAGGAAATTCCGAGTGTACCTTCTAGGGCAACGGTTTACTCTTTGTACGGACCACAAACCTCTGAAATGGCTATTAACACTCAAAGAACCGAAACCAAGACTAGCGCGATGGGTTATGGAGTTGAGCGAGTATTCATTTGACATCCAATACCGACCAGGAAAAGACATCTCTCACAGTGATGCGCTCTCGAGAATACCTCTTCCGATACATTCCATTGTTACGGATGATTTGCAGCCTATCTGGGAAAAAGAAAGAATAGCAAAGGAGCAATCCCGATGCCCAGAGCTGAAAGAATTCCACAACCTCGCAAGAAAAAACGACCCGCAGTTCTTTTACGATGACCATCATGTCCTTTATCGAGTTAATTTTAGATCGATTAGCCCCCAGTTCGCAGTCTGTGCTCCTAAGTCTATGAGAAACTATATCTTAAAGCGATGCCATGACACACCCCTAGCTGGTCACTGTGGATTTGATAAAACGCTGGAAATGGTGCAAAGGCACTTCCACTGGGATC
Source organism: Hetaerina titia (assembly GCA_037158775.1). Classification (NCBI taxonomy): domain Eukaryota; kingdom Metazoa; phylum Arthropoda; class Insecta; order Odonata; family Calopterygidae; genus Hetaerina; species Hetaerina titia. The sequence goes on along the minus strand of CM073778.1, from coordinate 74,039,111 downwards.
ACTGCTATTCGGATACACGTGCTTATATTCAAAATTGTTTAGACTGTAAGAAACGCAAAGGGCAGGCGCCACCAATTCCAATACAGCCAGTCACCGAAGCCACATACCCCTTAGAAAAATTAGCGTTGGACATAGTGGGTCCACTCCCACCATCACGAAAGGGCAACCGATATATCCTTACTTGCCAGGACTACTTCACACGATACCCAGAGGCAGTAGCAATCCCAGATCAGAGGGCTGATACAGTCGCACGCGCTTTCGTTGAGGTCGTAATTTGCCGACATGGAGCCCCAAAATATCTCCTTACAGATAGAGGGACAAATTTCACCTCTAACTTGATGAAAGAAGTGTGCCGCAAACTGAGAATCGAGTCGATATTCACCTCGCCATATAATCCAGCCGCAAACGGAAAGCTGGAGCGGGCCCATCAGTCCTTTGCGAACGTTATCTCTCACTACGTAGCACAAGACCACAAGGACTGGGACGAACAACTTCATTTCGCATTGTTCGTTTACCGAAATACGAGGCATCGTATAACAGGTTTCAGCCCGGCTTATCTAATGCACGGCCGAGAGTTGTCATTACCTTGGGAAGATGATTTATCGCCCGTCATGGCTCCAACTGAAGCCGGAATTAACTTCGCTGAGGAGCTTCAATACCGTTTACAAATGGCCCACGCGCAAGCGAAAGAGTGGAATAGGGAATTAACAGAGAGAGAACGCAATCGATGCAACAAAGATCGAACACTACCGGCAATTGGAGTGGGACAGTTGGTTCTCCTGCGCAATATGGCTCCGAGTGCAGGTCAATCCAAAAAGCTCGCATCTCGATGGATTGGACCGTACAAAATTATTAAAGTTAGGAGTGCAGTAACAATGGACATAGAAAACATAAGAACTGGTCGTGTTTCCACTGCTCATTTGAGAAACCTTCTTCCCTTACCTCCTGATCCGGAACCTATTCCTCCACCTAAAGCTCTGACAGAGGATTGTTCGGGAGACCCTCCTCACCCGCAACAGTCCAAATCATTCCTCCCCGACGCTCCTCTCGAGGAGCCTGTTGCACCCAGTCCTACCCCCCAGAGCCACAACGAACCTTCATCATCAGTGGGCCCTTCCCCCGCCGAAGAACAATTAACTTCTCCCAGCCACCCGTACAACCTGCGACCCCTTCCCGGCCGTTTTAGCCGGCAATAATGGCCCCCATTTCCATAAAGACGGCGCCAAAAAGAACTGCAATCACACCACAGATCGACACAAGATACAACAAGGATGCTGACGGACCGAGATTGACCGGTCCCATCACTCCGAGAGCCGCCTACCGGGGACGCGGACGTCATCGCGGGAGCGGATCGGTCTACTTGTGCCGGAAGGAACGGTTACGACTGGGACTGCTCCGGGACGAAAAGGAAATCAGCCTCATTCGGAAAACAATGTCTTCGGATGAAGATTGGTGGTTGAATTGTGGTGCAGCGTGTTGCATTTGGAAAGAATTTCAAATTAAATAAAGCGACGGAACCCCTGCGCCGTGAGAAAAGTGTGGTGGAAGATTGGGAAAGTAGAAATATGTTACGGAAAGGAGATTGGTAGAAAATGATAAACTGTACCAAGACAATATGAAAGAGTATAGCTTAGCTATATGAAAAATATGTTTTTAATCATTATTTTATATTTTACAAGTGTTCACCATTTCTATTCCTTTTTTTCATTTTACTCTTTTTAATGGCAAAAGATGCATTCGAGGGTTTCTCGAAAATTACCGAATAATTTCAACCTTCGGTGGCCGTAATGCAAAATGTAAATATTGTGTCCTATGGGGTATTAATCTTTGTTTTTTCTAAAAGTACATATACTTATGCTCTTGTTTTGTATGCTTGACATTGTATGCTTGACAGTACGGAGTCGGTATCCTCCCTCCTACCCTCCCCCCCCCATACCTAACTGCTGCCGGGGTGATGTTGTGGGTGGGTGGCTATTCGCTCCCACGGACGGCCAAAGCGCCACTGGCGTACCGTTGACCAGGCAGGGTTTTCCCCATTGCCAGGGAATCCCTTTGGGTGAACCCAAAGGGGCGTCCCTTGAGCCGCCGGGGAGTTCCCAGGATCCCACCCCCGCAAAACAATGCACCTGTGGGGAAGGGCTGCAGGTCATCGTACTCCTCCTGCCCAAGGCCAGGACGTCAAGAGCTCCCGGGCAGTTCTGAGAAACCTTGTGACGTCGGGAGGAACCGGAAAAAAAGGGGCTAGCGCCCGGACCTGGGCAGATGGTCAGGGGCAGCAGACGAGGTTGGCTGGCTGAGAGGAGACTGCGGACGCGGATCTACGGCCTGTGTCGCGAATCGCGACACCACGATCTCCTACTCCTGGCTCTGGGCTTCCCTTCCCTTCCCGTACCGATCTCCGTCGGCAGAGTAAGTGCATACACCCAATAAATTACTAATCGGCCAATTCTGTGTTCCTTCCTTCCCCTTCATGACACGACGACACCTGTAAGAGGGGAAGAGGAAGGAAAAGAATGGGCATCTTGGAAGGCACTAGCATTAAGAGAGAGGTTGTAGAAGGAAATATTGCGGGTCGCAAGACGTTTATACTATGCGGAAGTGCTTTATAAGTCGAAGACGTTTGGTGATAATATTTACGGGCCATCGTAAAACCTATTCATTATAATCGGAAGGGAACTATTAATAATAAAAGACGTATTTTCTCTGATTCTTTGGTGTTTTTAAGTGGGCAGTTAACCGTTGCTGGGTTTTCCTATGAATTATGATAAGACCATTGTTATAAGATATATAGATAAAGACTATTATTTCCCTTAACTCATTCACAGTTTTAAGAGGAAAAGGAAGAGGTAAGCATTGGGTATACCCAACCCTATTTTCTAAAGTGGTGTTTCGTGTCTCTGATGTCGTGGACCTCTCCTCGTCGCCGCATGGTGCCGAATCTTCTTTGCACTGCTGAGTTTATCGTTCGAGGAATCGTTCAAGAGCGAATGCATCCCCTGCCGGAGATGCCAAACGGAAGAATTCCAAAGGGTCTTGATGTTTTGCTTGCTGACGAAGTGAAAATCGCCGCATTCTTTGGTTCCGTGGCCATTGTGTCTGGTTTGATGGCCCTTTCCTCGTACTTTTTTTTCATTACGTCGAGATAAGCTTAGGGAGGGTTTCGTCGAGCCATTTCCTTCGATTCTTTTCCGTATCCAGATAAACACTTATCGTGCATATCTTTCCTGATTTCTTTTCGAAAACGGTGCTAAGTTTTCATCTCCCATTTTTTTTTAAATGACGATCATCAAACGATGCGAAGGCATCGCCGAATTTGTTTCGTCATTGTTCTTCATTTCCTTCCATCGGTAAATTAGATGGATATCTGCTAAATCAGTAATTAGACAAAGTTCTAAAAAAATACGCTAGAATTGTAAAAAAAAGTCTACTACGAAAATATTGTAAGCGTTTACACGTGTGTTTTACACAACCATTCACGTCTTTTCTGCGACTTCGAGTGTATGGTTTTTCCCTTTTAACCCTTTGATCACCTTTTCTCTCCCTTTTTCCTTACCCTTTCCACCTGGTGCATGCACCCCATGCCACACACCTTTTTGTTAGACCTTAGGGTATTTGTGTAGATTTTCGTTTCAGGAATTAGACTGACAGCCTGGAGATTAGTGTGTAGATGTAAATGTATAGGCGTGTGCGAGATGAAGGGCGGAAAGTTCAAGACTTCAGCTGACGAGGAATGAATAAATGGCTGTTTTCAGTTGGACCTTACCCTAGTGTAGCTCTGCAAAATATTTTTTAACCCTTGGCGATGGCGAAAGCACGATGCGCAGTGGAAATAACGCTGGCGATTCTGTGCTCCCAATAAATTTACACTTGTCTGCTATAGAATGAATTGGTTCTCCCGAGATGGGTTTTCCCCGGTCCAATTTTGTTTCATTTGTAGTATTTCTAACCGGATTGAGTAGCGTTAAAGCACGCGGTTGTGAAGAATAGTCCTTTCGTTTTCGGGCGAAGGAAAAAGATTTCCTGCCCGAATTTGACAGCCATGAAAGTCATTGGAGAAGCTCTTAAAAGAATATTGATCTCAAATTCTGACGTAGCACAAAGTACAACGAGAAGTATAATGGAGCCGCAATGAATGAGATAACACTTTCTGACAGAAAGTGAAAAAAACGTTAACTGGAAGGAAAAAAGGAATGGAGACATATGAAGCTGGCTTCCACAAATGTAATTGGTGTGAAGTTATGTATAATAGTTCAATGTCTCACCTACACCAGTAAAATGCGTTGTTCAATCTGTCACCAGTTGGAATGAGAGTTAAGATATTTTTACCCCGCATTTGTTATAAAAGCTTTTATTCTTATTCATTTTAGGGATCCAATTGTCCCATGTAACTAGTAGACTCTTCTGTGACCCCCCACGATGGGATATCACACGGAAAATGTTTACATAACGGAATTATTGTAGGCTCCTAGACCTGGAAGCCCGCTGTTAACACTGGTCTTGACGAGGACCTTAATTCATTGTTGTAACTGAAGATTACTTCTGTTGGCGACATCTTCCAAGGCGCTGTAATGCCTCCACCCTTAAAGGTCATTATGGAATTCCATTTTTTTCTTCTAGTTTTCTTTTCATAAATTGGTCACAAGTTTCTGAAGAATTTAAACTTATAAGATGCTGCAAAACACAGTAGGGGGATATAATTATGGAGCTATAATTGGCCAACAAGTGGAGCTAGTATTTAGAACAACGGAAACTAAATACACAATTCCATGGTTAGTTATGCTAATCACCGCAGAAGATAGGTAATTTCTTTTAATATGAAAACGATTAAAAAGTTTAAAAACTAAAAATGCATTACATACAAAGCATTTTCATGCAAAAACTGTGTTTGTACGGTGGTCTATGGGACTTGATGTCTCAGTTCTGTAGAGTCAGTTCCTTCGTGGGGATCGAGATGGCGCGGTGGCTAACCTACTGGTTTCCTACTCAGAGGCTCCGGGTTCGAATCTTGGAGACTGCAGACATTTTTCAGTGGCACTCCGATCTCAACTCGAGGTGCTTTGTGGAGAGCGCTTTAAGTGAGTACGCCGTCCGCCGGATGGGACACCTTGGCCGCTTTCCGTGCGAGTAGTAGGCTAATGCCGACGCCAGGTTTCCCTCAACCCTTCCTCCTTTCCCATCCATCCCATAAGGCGCGAATGACCTTAGCTCTGTCGGTCGCCTTCCCTGTAACTATTTACTCCTTTCCTCTATTAAAATTTTTGGAATTTGTGATTTATGTTGTTGACCTGTCGAGAAGTCCGGAGTCCATAGTAGAATTTTGTCCGAGAAAATAAGAGATTCCGTGGTTCATGTCCCACTTGGTGTCTTTGTGGGAAGTTTTCCACAAACGCAAGCTATTCGAGCTACTCAGGAGCCGTAGGCGGCGGGCCCAGAGAAATGCGCCCGTGGTGCTGAATCTCTTGATTTTTCACGCCTCGGCGTTGGGAGGAGGGATTAGCGCTCCTTGAGAGCTCATCCCTTTACCTCTCAATCATAGCAGGCTTCATGTTCTTGACTTATCATTAGTTGAGATTTCCTTCAAACAACACAGCTTCCAGGAGACTCTGAAGGTATTAATATTCGTGAGTTATGCGTGGTTAGCGAGTTTTGGCTAAGCAAATAAGTTTACGAAGGGAGCGTAAACTAATCCTGCGATGATCCTTGGGGCAAATTTTGACTTCTCCTCTCTCATGTGTTACTCGGTGACGTTATTTTAACCTCTCGATCTCTTGGAACGTTGGTTATTGTTCTACATCTACATAATATAGGAGCAATGGCGTGTGGCGGGGGGTGTTAGGTCACCATCCGTAGAAGAGGACAAAACCACATGCAAAATCAGCATACAGGGTGCGTTCCAAAAGTAATGTAGTTATTTTTTTAAATAATTTATTGAACAGATTTACTCAAACATAATTCTTCAGAGTACTGTCCTTGGACCTCTGCGCATTTTTTCCAGCGGCTCTGCCATGACCGGTACCCGCCTTGGAAGGCGTCTTCGAAGACCTCTCGTAAGGTCTTCGTCACGGCTGATTGGATCTCTTCTGTGGACGAAAAACGGGTTCCTTTCAGGGCTGCTTTATTCCGAGGGAGCAAAAAGAAGTCTACTAAGACGACGTCAGGACTATAGAGGGGTGGGGCAGCGTTGGCATCTGGTGTGTGGCCAGGAACTCGCGGACTCGTAGTGCGTTGTTGCAATTCATGTTCTTGACTTATCATTAGTTGAGATTTCCTTCAAACAACACAGCTTCCAGGAGACTCTGAAGGTATTAATATTTGTGAGTTATGTGTGGTTAGCGAGTTTTGGCTAAGCAAATAAGTTGTCGTGATGGAGTTGCCCGGTAGCGGAGATGTTTTCTCGTCCTAATGACCCTTTTTCTGACTCTTTCCAGCACATTCACTTAGTAGGCAGCGTTAATTATCTGTCCTTGAGGAACAAACTCGTTATGAAGCACTCCTTTACTGCCGAAAAAGACAAAGTGCATTATCATAATGAAATAATGAAAAGGGAAACTTTATTGATAATGACGTGCCACGTCGAAACCTAGGTCGTCCGTCTAATAAATCTATGTGGAATTATAAAGTTTCTCTTTTCATTATGTTAAGTCGATTCCATGAAGTCACGCCCGAGACAACGAATTATACAAAGAGCATTGTTTTCAATTGCTCATTCTTGCCGTTTTGGGGCTTGGGGGACTGGTCGGTGTGCCACTCAGAGCTGTGGCGTTTTGTTACCGGGTCTTATTAAAAAACCCAGGTTTCGTCATCAGTGATGAAGTTGTCCAAATAATCAGGTTCATTTTCAATGCGTTGCAAAAATTCACTTGAAATTTCCTCTCGGTTGGTCTTCCGTGACACGGTCGGCGGCGATAGGAGGTTTACAATGACTGCCATCCTGCCGCTTTCACAGCTTGGAGAGCACTGAGACCGGTTTCGCGGCAAAGCTTAGCGTCCCCCCCCTACTCCAGGTATTTTGATTCTACTCCGACCAATAGGAACGGCGCGGGAAATTTAATTGCTTTACTTTTTTTATCTTACACTCATACAAATACGTTTACTATCAACTAAAAAAACATACACCTTTGAATGTAGTGAGCCTAAGGTGTGCTGACAGCTTCCGCAAATTTGTTTTAAGTGTTTTTCCATTGTAGTGAATCAAAGTGGGAAGTTTTTAGTTTTTCATGAACTCTTTTCAAGAAAAAAATTGATTTAGTGCGCTGCATTCTCTTTTTATTTTTAAAGGATGTATTAAAGGAAGGAAGTCTGTGATGTACGGGAGAATGTCGGGGAAACGAGGAAGGAATAGGATAGGGATATTGGAATGAATGTGAGGAGGAAGGAAGAATGCGGAATTGAAGAGGGGCTTAGTTGTTTTCAACGCTCAGTATGAATTCATTTAAATGTAAATATCGCATGATAATGTAATGGGTGAAAAATATGTTGCAGTGGTGGTGCTCCTCATGCGTTATGTATTGCTGATATCGAAATTTTTAAAAAATAAGGATGAAGTGTATGGTGGCAAATGAACTCTCAAACCATCTTTCACAATGCGCTTCAACCAGTGTTAGCTTTCCCCTGACAAATGCGTTCTCTCAAATTGAGTCGCGAGAGCAATGATTGCTACACGCATGCGTACGTACAAACGACGAACACGTAAAACGTTATCATCATCATTCTCCGTTCCGTACGCAGTCACGCTCGATCGTGATTGTCTTGGGAGCCTCATCGTTTGCTGGAGAAAAGGACTGAAGCGGATGGAGTGTCGTTAAAGCTTTAAAAAAAAAAAATAAATAAATTACCACTTACGTAAAATACCGGGAGAGTCGTCAGGCTCAGTGATACGATGACCATCCAAAAAAAATGAAAGCCATACAGTAGAAGCTGAATAGAACTGTTATTGTTTTCTAAAGAAATATATTTATCCAGCGAGCCGTTTACCAAACGCCCTTTGGATCCAATGGACGTCCGGGATTGGTTCGGATTTCATTTGAGACCTCACCTTTAAAGCGGCGGGTTCAATTTTCTGGACGATTCCGTAAATCGATGACTAGTGAACAGGCAGTGAATGTCCTCCCAAAGTATTCGGGGAAAGCAGCCGACCACCCTCTCCGCTCCAAGGATTTGCAACTCGCCCTTTGACCCCCATTCCACTTCCAAGCTAAGCCGTCTCCACCCAAATTCCCCAGCTCGGCGTACTCATCGGGGGGGAAGAGAGAGAGAGAGATGGGCGGGAGAGGGAGAATCTCCCGCTTTCTTCGCATCCAGCCTCCCGGTGTGCCCTCAGTGGCGTCCGCTCCGGGACTGCGAGCGCGCGCCTGCTTCGCCCCGCTCTCGTGTATTGTTCGGAGGGGGTGGGGGAGTATCGATCTTTTTCATTCGGTCCCCATTCCGACAGAGGGAAGCGGAATCGTGCGGCTGTCCCAAACCCCCTCCCCCCTCCCAACCCTCCGACCCCCAAACCCCGTTGTGTGGCTGCGGGGATGGGGTATCTTGGACCCCTTTTTCCCTTCCGAACCCCTCCGTTTTATTTAATGCGTGTATTGTGTGCCGTTGTGGGCGGTCGGGGATCGAGATGGACAATATGGGGAGGGGGACGTGGGATTGCCTCGCTCGGGAGTAATCGTTGCTCCCTTTCTTATTTATGCTCATGGCCTCCTCGGTCCCATTTCTTCGCCCTCCTCACAAGGGGGAGGAGAAGAGGGTGTGTGGGTTGGTTGAGGGGGTTGGAGGGAGGAGGAGGGGTGGAAAGGGGGCGGTTCCCCACTCCCGAATTGCGGCTCCCGTATTTGTAAAGTAGGATCGCTTCGTTTATAGTCGCACTCCGTTTAATTACATCCGACCGTGGTTTCGACACTGTCGTGTGCCATTTCGAAGGGTGAAAAAAGGGAGAAGGTTGGGTGGTGGGGGGGGGGGAGGACAAAGAGCCTTGGAATGGGAATGAGGGTGGTTGTGCGGGAGCGGGGGTCAACGATGTGATGTCGTTCTGCAAAAATTGCCGAGTTTGAATTTTCCGGAAGGCGATGTGTTGTCCTGCCACCCCCGTTCCAGTCGCATTCTTCATTCGTTAGGTTCCCGCAAATTGGTGAGCGTAGAGCGGGGGGAAATTAATGAGCGCTAGGGTGGATGCAGTCGGGCGAACGCGAATGTGGCATCGTAGTTCATTTCGATTCGCGGGCGGCGTTCCATGACGGAACTACGCTGACCTGATAAGCAGTTGGCATTAATTAAAGTTGGAATCCAATGCATCTTTCTCATCGTTAGAAGGTAGCAGTTCTGGGATGATGCTTGGGTTTTTTTTTGGACCCCGCCTGTGTTAAATGATAAAAGAGGAAGGAAAGACTCTACTCCAACAATAGTATATCCTGTTTCTTAATTAACTTGATTCCCCTCGTTGTATTTACTCATTTACTGTCGAAAATCAACCAGTGTAGTAGCATTCGGACAATTTGAATTTCAGGCTTTCGCTGACGATGGTCGTGCGTAATATTAATCGCTTAGGTGATAAACTAATCGTTATATTATTATACACTCGCGTAGACCTGTTATCATGTTCGTGTAAAATACGTGGGTGATCTGAAAAATTTCTGACTCAGAAAATTTCCGAAAAAATGTCTTCAATCTTTGTTAGATCGGAAACTTTTCAGACCACCCTTGTATTGTGTTGTTGTAACTAATGTTCACATCTGGTACACGAATGCCTGGACGCTGCGTGGTAGTCCATTTAGTGCAGCGTTAGCTGTTGATTGGAGGGCGTTTGGTTCAAATCCGGTTCATTCCTTGATTGCTTCCTGTCAAGCATATAAAATAATTTTACAAATTTCCTGGATACTGGATATTCCGAAGGAGGAAACGGGGAAATGGACTGGCGCCCTGAGTATGTGAAATTATGCTGCCCACCGCCAGTGACAGGAGAAGGCTGACCTCACCAAACAGGTCGACCTACGGTTCGGTTTGACGTAATGGATTCGATTCGGTTGCTTAATTGTGCCCCGATATATGTTTGTTGCGCTGGTTACAATGTTTAAAATCCACCAATGCGGAAATCCGTTCAAGTTGTGGATTCGGGTCGGGACCTCGTGGGGATGCTATAACTTGCTGCTCCGCAATCGTTATGTACCGCGATCGTCCAGCACCATTCATTCTGTCCACGTCGTTCTCCGCCTTTGGGACACACGCCGCTCGTGTATGCGTCCACTCCTCGTGGTGGGAGATGCAATTCCAGAGGATCACTTCGCATCCGAACCTCGGCGTGGGAAACTTTAGTGGCGCCTGTTTTGTTTCTTCCCCCGGCGTCGGCGCCGCTCTGGCGGGGGGGCCAGGCCGCGACGTCGACCGAGCGGGCGAGAGAGGAGCTGCAGCGGGTGCGGGTTTGTGTGTGTGTGTGTGTATGTGTGTGTGGGAGCGGGAGGGGTGCGGAGGCGTAGTGCTCGGCAGGGAAGCGCATATCCGCTCTCGCCCCAACGCGACAGCACAATGACCCCTGGAGATTGAGATGCACGCGTAGGAGACCTTTTCAGCATGCGGACTCGTAGGTTATAACGGTCCTTCATAAGCTGAAAACACTCCAATTCCTCGTGGAATGGCAAATGTATACGAAAGTATGTGGTGAATTAAGAAGTCGTTCGCCCTTTAATCTACTTGGACTTGGGCTGTTTTTACTTAGTTTTCATTTAATTCCATTCCCCGCCACCACTTTTATCTACATACTTCATTGTCAATAAAATACTTATCGGTTTTACTTATTTTTCCAAGGTACATTTTTAATGTTGATATGCCAAAATTATATTATCAATAATCTTCATCATATGTAGAAGACAACAGAACTTATCAGTACAAAATACATGTACGTACAATCTTAATCAAATAAAATAGTAGTATTATCCTCGTCATATATGATCTGCAACAGAAACATTTAAATACAAATAATCTTCATCATATACCATAGTGGTACGATCTTCATAGTGTTCAATAGTAGAATATGTTGGATATTATAAATGGAGTACGTATTCTGGTCCGACTAATCCAGTTAGTTCTGGCTTGACAGCAGGTACCACATTAAACAAGAATGATAGCTTTGAAAATCATAGACCTACATATACTGCGTCAAATTTTATTCCAAACCCTAGTGCCTTCTGTGTAATAACCAGTTTTTTATTCTCCCTTTCACGGCATTTACTGACTGTCATATTATTAAATCCTTAGGTATTTATTTATAAATGATAGGTACAATAACCTCCTAAATGTCTTCTGCCTCGCTTTGTATCATATCCTTTTGTAATATAATCGAGTAAGTAATTGAATAACTTAAATATTTCATTTTAATAAGTAGTTAAAATAGCATACCATGTTGGAGTTCGCTCCGTTGATCAACCTTCACCAATTTCTTTGTGTTCACGAATCCGGGTATAACTTACTAAATTAATGAATAGCATCACAATAGTGACTTTCGTTTTCCTAATAATTGTGAAAGGAGTCAAGCTTGTCAGTTGTTTTTTTTCAGTAATTGTGCACTGTTGCCAGTAATTTTGCACTTTTGTATTGAAATAATCACTTTTTTTATTCCGAACAATTTCCGGTTAATAGTTTTGAAAGAAGTATTTTCCAAACACAGGTTAGTTCATGCTAAATGGATAATCATGGTCCTGTTGTGTATTTTATCATGTACGAATCCAGCAATTTTTTATTTATTTCCGGTTTTCTTTCACAATTAATAGCATTATTGAAGTTAAGATTTAAAAAAATAACAGATATGCTGACATGCAATAGACACACTGATATAACAGATTGACAATTTGTACTGGAGTGTACGTAATGTGTACGTAATTTTACAAATCTCTTGAGCATATCGATCGGCGCATTTATTTTTCTCGAAATCTAAATACACATATTCCATTTTTTTCCACGATTGGATTATGATATTGTTTTGTTAGTATGCCTAGGCCCAAGCAATGTGAGACTGGGAATAAAATAGGTATTGTAATTACGCATCAATGATGAAATCGAATGAATTAGTATGAAATGATAAATACGATTGATTACATGACTATTTGGCCAAGTGATAATTTGAAACGGCTCGCGTAATTAACGGCATACTTCGGATTGTGAATTATTCGTACTTCATCAACAAGAAAAAAGACAAGTTTTGTTGACCCCGTAAGTAAATAATTAAACCTTCGCGACATTGTATGAAAATGGGAGGTGCTCAACCATGAAGTGGCAATGAAATAGGCTAAGTTAGAATTTGTAAAGTGTCGAGAAGTACTAGTTTTGTTCGATTAGGTAAATATGAAGGGTATAGCTCAAAATGCGAGAAATTCATGTATGAAAAGAGTAGTATTAGGGTTATTGAAGTGATTGGATTTTGAATTTTGCGTGGAGCGGGCGTGAGAGGATGAAGATGATACGGGGTGAAGGAAATAGGGCGACGGAGATATTTGCATCGAGAGAGAAGGGGAGGGGATTTGAGAGCGGGAAATGGGAGTTTTGGCAACGGAAGGAGACGATGATCCGCTGGGAGTTTCACGTGATCGGAAATATTCGGTCATAACCAAATGATGAAATTCAAAGCCCATCCTTACACGTCGGTGACAGCTATTTATTGTTATGATAGGGAAAGAGAAAAAAGTCATTTAAAGGAACTTATTCGTGAAGAAAAACTAATTGGCAAGGAAAATCGAAGGGTTATGGATATGCGGATGCGACTATTAGACGTCAAGGGAAGTTTAGGTTGGGTTAATTGATGCTTTATCTCGTGTTATTTCCTGATTTGACGTTTGTTTACTGGTCGTGAAATATTGAAGTAACCGGTGTACCTCCTCCCCGTAGAGGTCTGCGAAGTATGACCTTGTGCTTTCCCGGCGAATTTCTGTGGAAAAAGCTACTAGGGTCTACCACAGGGTTCCTCCATCGATGACACCAACGTTTCGGAAAACGAGTCGTTTTCCATCCTCAGAGCTGATGATGTCGATCGAGACTGTGCAAATGGCCGGTTTATATTAAAGTAACCCTTGGTGATCATCAAGTGGTGGTCTAATAAAATGGAATCCCTGCCAGGTATCAATTAATATGGTTGTCAGTGATGATAAATGATAAAAATAAAATTATTTATTATATTAAAATCATTACTGCGGTCTCACGGTCAAGCTGGATTTTTGACGTACATTAGAATTACATTTCAAGTTTCATCTAACGCGACCTTGAATGCTCTCCGCATTTCAGTAAACGGTGTTTTCTTTCCTCTCCCTTTTCATTACTCCACCCCTGTTTCCGCTCAGATTAACTTTTCTATCTCTTTCTACCTCGTCGACCCAACAATCTCCCCTCAATATCACAGTCTTATACATTCCATTTCCTCTCGCCGTTTCCTCCATTCGCGTTCCTTCCCCTCCTTGGAACTTATTCTTCCATCAATCTTCTCTTTTCCCTTACCGTTGTTTTCACTTCTCCTTTCTGTCCGTTTTAATTTTTCTCCACACACCCACTTAAAAAAGTCTCTCGAAATCCGGGCTTATCGTTTGCCCCAACGACCCAAGATTTGGAGGCCAATATGATGCCGTGAACCTCATCAACGTTTTCACTGTGTAATGGAACTTTTCTTCATTTTTAATGGATTCATTTAAGCATCTTAATAAATTAATTTAATCATTGTGAAAGAATGTTTGTTGACTGTGTGATGGCGAGTCAACGAGTGGTCGGAGAGCCGAGTCCAAGAGTTATGGAACTCTCGACTTTCGGGCACAGTGGATGTCCTCATTGACACCCACTCGGCCGGAGTGCTAAAATCCGAGAATACGTTTTTCACACGAGGGAATTTGCGGGTTTTCGCTAACTTGAATCATTCATGCGCGTGTCTTAACTACATGTATTAGAACCTCAGCGACTGATAGACGTAGCCAGACGGGAAGTACGTATGTCACCAACGCGGACGTGTACCGTGTAAGTTGGAGGCGCGTTCTAAATTCGATGTTTGAGTCGTTCAGCGAGTAGTCATTATAACTTGGGAACCCGTAGTGGTCATTCGGCCTACCATTGTCAGCTTTCGAGTATTGCATATGTAAATATTTCACAAAATATGTCGCTCCGTTAGCCATACCTAGCATTAGCTGCATGATGAATATTTATTTTACCGTGGTGGACTAGCATTCCCATGATTTTTTTTATTTTAGTACCCCACAGCCACCGCTAGGGTGTGTGGCAGGGGATGAATACACACCAGACCAATTTTGACCCGAATATGACCCTACCGTAGTCGATAAATGTTATTTTGATCCCTTATCATTCGTGAAAAAATGACTTCTTAGATCTATCTATTCCGCATTTAATCTCTCTAATTTTATTGACGTGATCACTTCTATCGTAGTACGATGGGGGTAATAATATATTTTCAACATCATTGCTAAAGATACCTCCTTCCAAATTATGCAAGAGATTTAATTTTTAATATAACCTTCTCTCCATAGAGTGATTCCCAGCCTAACTGTTCTAATATTTTCAACCTATCGTTCTTCTCTCCCGATGCACGTCTGGTTATTAGCCAAGGTCCTCTGCTTGCTGGCTAATGTTAAGTTAATACCCTTCAAATACACTTTGCAACCTGAAATTCCTTTCGGTACGATCAGTTGTCATGGAAGAGTGGTCCGGAAACTTAATTTTGCTTTGATGGCCATCGACAGTAAGATAAAAATGAAATATAACGTAATCCCGATAAAGACCATACGAAATTGATTATGTCCGATTATAATGCATGAGTCGGAGAAATCATTTTCAAAAGGTTAATATGTGGAGAAGAATGGAGAAGGTGAAATGGACCGAAAGGAAATCAAATGAGGAAGGACTAGGGATTGTGGGTGAGGAGAGGGGTTTGTTGAGAGAAATCCTATGGAGGCAGGAAAAATGGATGAAAGGCGTATTGAGCGGTGGTGGAATGTTGAAGAAGGTAATAGAGGGGAGAATGTTAGGCGACCGAGGAAAGGGCAGGAACAGGATAGGGATGTTGGGCGGGATGAAGGGAGGAAAGAGGTACGCAGAGATGAAGAGAGACCTGATGTAGATTAGGTTGCTGGATTGGGTTCTGTTTGGAGTTACAAAATGTTTATTTGATAGTTGTGTTCATCCAAAAACCTTCCTTAACCGGTAGATTACCTTCAAAAAAATATGGTATGGAAAGACAACGAAGGTGTAATTACTCAGTTTTTAATCAAGGAAAACTTTTAGTATTAGGTAGAATTCAAATCTAACCGAAGTATTATAGATTTAACTCCGCTTAATATCGGGGTCAAACCTTACCCACATTCACTGCCTGTACGTTGATAGACTGTCGGATGAATAAAATCAGTTTGACATAGCTTATATATTGTACCAGTCCCCGTCAAATTTCCTACAGTCGCATTTACTCCACACCAACGCCGACGTTACTCTAGTGTGACATTAAATTCCATAGGAAAAGGATTTACACTGTCCCGTGTTCCCTCACCCTCAAGCGGAAAATCCCCCACGTCACGTTTCACGTTGGAGCCATTCACTTTGTCGACGAAGCGCATAAAGTATGCTTTTATTGTTCGGTGTGAATGGAATGTGAAATTTTCCGGTGTTGTAAAATTTCATGAATATTTTAAATCGATATAATTGGAAAATTCTTGTTCTTTTTTTCGTTAACTAAGTTGCGCATACCTAAATCTTTGCCCGAAATGGAACCCTTGGCGTGTTTTTAATAAGGATTTGAAATGAAAAAAATAGGAATGAAGACTGTGTGGTCACTTGAGCGTAATTAGTTTTTCTGTTTTAATTGGCACATTAACAAAACCAAATGTTTCACGCTCAAAACCTTTTGTGCTGTCGCTTCCTGGTGCGGAATGCTATTAATGTCATTTCCCGAAGTGATTCATTTCGATCCCGGATAGGATTGTAAGCATAATAAGTTGTATCCACATATCTAATGAGTTTCACATGTGTACCCCAGAACAAAATGAAAGATAAAATCTTTTTGCTGAATGTTTAGCCGTATTCTAAAATCGATCTTTAAAAAAAATATCTCACTAGGAGGCTGTTGCCATTAAGCATCAGATGAACTCCAATCGGATGACTGTGCGATATTCCTATTCCCAAATCGACTTTCGTCGCATACGTATGCAGTGTCGAAGCGAGGACGAAAAATCGACGTGGTAGTCATTGATTTTCGGGGCTGTCAAACAATTCCAACAAAATCGGAAATGTCGACAGTGCCATCGAAATCGTCGTATCGGAAAAATCATCCATGTCAATATATCGACGATATTAATCGATATTCGATGCCAATTCCTCGATGCGTATCGATTTGGTCGAAGTGAAAATATCGAATGTATGGTTTAACGACAGAAAATCATATCGGAAATATTGTCCATAACATCCTATCGACTATAGTTTTTTTTCGTGCCCTTCAATTCGCTGCTATAGTGTGTGGCAGGGAATGATTACATACTAGACTAATTTTGACCCGAAATACTTTACCCCCCCCCCTTAGCGCAATCGGACAGCTTTATTGTGCTCCCTTATCGTTCCTAGGAAAAATGATATAGTAAACCTATCCTAAATATCCTAAACGACATCCCTGTAATAGTTGTTGACCTTCGATGTTCCGGTTCCTCGATGCGTAGTATTCGTATCGATGCGGTCGGTATGAAAATAAAAGTGACGGTGCTATCGATTTATTATCATACGGCAACAGCTTTCGTGCGACAATGAAATACGCAAACGATGGAAATTGACGTGCCGTTGCATTTGATGAGAGAGAGAAAAAAAATTCGAGGGAATTTTTAGTACGTAGTCTGGTTGTCGGCAAGTCTTTTCTCGAGGGTCCACGGCCGCCGAAACTCGGCCTGCTCGAAATTCCGCTTCTCGCGACGGGGATGTGTGTGGAGGGGGGGGGTTTGGGCGACAGTCGGGGGGAATCCTCCCTCCCTCTTTCACTCCACGTCTGTCTCACGCCCCCCCTCCCCTTCTCTCTCTCTCTTCGCATCTGGAGTTGGTGTGCGCGCGTTCGTTGGAGTGGAGGCTGCGGATTGGAAGCCATTCCAAAGCGAGCGCTCCGGATTTCACCGTTGGAGGGGAGATTTTGTGCGGGGCGCCAGAGGTGTGCGTGCGTGCGTGTGTTTCGTGTAAATTCCCGGGCGCCGTCATCATCAGCCGGCCGAGTTAGAGAGAGGGGGTGGATGGAGGCGGGGGGGGAGAGCGAGCTGCCTCCTTCCACTTCCCATTGATAAGGTCTTCCAACCTTCATTTCCACCCTCAAATCTGTCGCTCCTAATATTTCATCTTTCATTAAAAGCCGAGCTTAAATTGAAGGGCAGAGAGAGGAGGAGCCTCATTGGGCCATCTCAAATTTTCACTCGTTTTGACATGATGCATTAATCTCCCATTTAATTACTGGATGTGTTGATTTGCACGTGGTGTGAAAATGGTTAATTTCGTAATTTTGTTTGCCCGTGTTTACATTTTTTTTCTAAAATTACGTGTTCATCAATAGAGAAATGTAATAATATCCAGAGAATTGTGACATGTATTATTACAGTGATGCAGAAATAAGGTGATCATTAGTTAATCATGAGGTGAAGTCATCGAGAGCTAAGGTCATTAGTGTCATTGGGGATCAGTAGGCAATTTGGTTGGGGTAGTATGTTCAAGGAAGGGAGCATTGATGGAAAAAAACCCGGCGTCGGCTTTAGCCAACTCATAACGATGGGCACCAAGGGGTTGGCAGTTTAACGTCCCATCCAACGGAAGTCGTACTTACTCAAAGTGCTCTCCATAAAGGACCCCGAGTAGGGACCAGTGAAAAATCCTGTCACCTCCGGGATTCGAACCCGGACCCTCTGAACGATCATTTATCTTCTCTGTGCTTTAATCGCGTTCGAATGTTATGAAGGTTGTAAAAATTGGCTCATCGAAATCACTAAAATAATTAAATTTATCTCTAGATTCTACATTCGGCACATCAACTATTGTGATTTTTAGTCTATTATGCAATCGGACTTCTTTAAAGCAGGGAGGAAAAATAATGAGAAAACGTTCTTTTGATGTTATTATTTTGCCTAAATTACAAGCTTTCATTTTATTATTATATTAATTTCTTTTGAAATTACTTTTGGCGTTCGCGGCAATCGTGACCGAAAAGGACATCTTATATTTTTTCGCGAAACTTCAGTTTTGTAATCCTTTTCGGAAAATGTATATAATCCTTTTTGAAGCCAGTGTTCCCCCGTTGATCTCTTAAGGGAAATCATTGGACTGCGAAAAGTCATGCAGGATCAAACGCCGTCTTCGTAAAAAGCAGTAGACGTTCAATGTGGAATGAAAGGCTTATTACATCTTCAAAGATTGATGGTACTTATGACACGCGGTGTCTTGTTGCCGTTTAACTGAGCATTTGGAAGGGTCGCCTTTTCATTTATCCCTAAATGGCTACAAAAGCTCACCATGTCCTCGAACTATAACAATTAATTTTTTGACCTACATAATGCACGCTTTAGAAGCATCCCAATAACTAATTTATCTTCGTAAAGAGTTTCATCTCCCGCGATGCCAACCGCGGTTGAATTGGGCTTCAGGGTCACCCGCTGGTAGCATTCCTCGCCGCGTCCCTAGTTCCGCATCGGTAGGGGAGATTTACAGTCGGTCTTGGCTTGGGTCATTCTTAATGATTTATCATTTTCGTAATCAATTCGACTTGTTGGTCCTGCAGAATCATTTACACCAGCAATTAAGAATGAAGCCGCAATCGTTCTTTTTTTAATTTAGTTGTGTATTGTGAAAGAGATTTTATTCCGGCCAGTTTAGTCGGTAGACAGACTCATTTTTCAAGACTTCTACCGTAGTGCAGCATAACCTAAGGGTAGGTAGTATTTTTAGGGCAGGTAGAAAAAAAAACTCGTCCTCCATAAAAACTCCCCAGCCCTCAACGAAGGTCACGCATGCCCGTATTTTTCAGCGTTCCACTCTCTTTTGACTCTCCCAGTGTTGTACTCGAACTGCTCTTCGCAAGGCACTCGACCAAGGTTCGAAACGCCCCTGAAAAATTCCCATCCGTCGAATTTCGAACCCCGAACCCTTTTAGCGGGAAGCCGGTGCTTCACCAATTTGATTCTAACTTCATGGTTCCATTCCGCCATCCGTCCGGGAGTTTCCAAAGTGCTCCTTTACCCATGACACCTAGGGTATCTTTTACGATTCAGTCACTGAAAATAATGCATGCATGGCCGAGTTCTTTGGATGTGGGTCAAAGTGCTCGGCGGACGGAGGTCAGATGGGAATGTGCCCTCCCCCCCCGTTCCTCTTCCCCCTCTCCTGCCCTCCGGGAGGAAGGCGCTCTTGGTCCGATGTGACGCATCCATTGCGATGAATGTGAAAGGCCTCCGAATCGGGAAAGAGAAGGTTTTTGACAAAAGGGCCGCGCTCTCCGTCAGCCGCGGCGGCCGCTGGCGTTAATTTTTGGTTTTCGACGAGTTGAAAAAGTTCCCTGGCGTGAAAGGGGTTTTTGCCGAAAATGTTTCAGCGGTGTGAAAAAAAAGGGGATTTTCTTCCTGTGGCCGGGATGGAAAGCACATTATACGAGCTCCTCTCGTGGACATTTTTCCATGCAAAACGGGTGGAAGCACCATCGTCCATCACAAGGAACCCAGTTGCATCACGCTACGGTTGTTACGAATAAACGTCGGCGGCGGGAAGTGTCCTTGTGCTTTCGTTACACCTGTGACTTGATCACTCGGCAAAAGATAGGCAGCAGTCCCTTCCCGTTTAGTGACATCGTGAAATTCACCATTTTATTCCAAGGGTAGCCCCCTTTCAGAAACGCAAATTACGCGATTGTCACATTAATTGGCGTGGTGGAGATTTGTTTACCTTGTTACTTTGTTGTCGCTTTCTAATGTCGACATTTCTATATATTTCCGTCTTGCTTTATTACGTCTCCTCTCATATTCTTTTCGTAATCTTTGAACTTTAACTCAAAAGGAACTTGAAATGAATTGAACTTAATTCGTATTTCGTTTTCGTTAATCGTCGTTCGTTTTTATTAATAGTCAGTAGTAATCCTCCTTACCCCCGGTCAATAGTTATATTATCTTCCTTACAATGCGACCAATTACTTCGCGTCTTTTTCTCTTTGACTTTCAGATACTTCCGTCTTCATTCAATTTTTGAAAAACTCATTCCTAAGTCACTCGGTCCGTTCGTTTCAATGTCATCAAAACTTTTTTCATCGTACTACAAAAATTGAGGGAAGGTTTTTTTTTAAATACAATTTTGCATTGCGCCGTTGCTATATTCCAATATTATTTAATACCAAAGGAAATATTTCTTGGAATTTCGTCTTTGGGAATCACGTTTTTCTTTTTCGTTAATGGCTTTTTTTTCATTTAGGTGCAGTCAGTTGAAAAGTCAGTCGGTAAGCCCCAGGTGATCTGCTGGCTTCTAGTTAGAAGGTATTCCTCGTCTAGCGTCGTTGAAATTCATGATATGTCCCCGGTTCGTGCATACCCATCGCTGCCGAAATGTCAGTTAAAATCCGAATTTTCTATTCCTCTCCCGCGTAGGTATATTTCACATTCCAAAACTTTCCTGCTTTCCGAAAGGGCACACCTTCCGCCATTCGTCAAGGCCTAGCAATCGTGCTCCCCAAGATTGCCATGTTCCAATTAAAAATTATGACTTTTGCGTAGATGTCCACTCCACCGGCTCTTTTTGGGTGTCAAAAGCCTCGCCTCCGTTCATTCTGGGTTACAGCGACGAGTTCAGAAGCCGCAGCAAACTTTTGGGCCTTAACAAACAGTCGCTCCCAGATCTAAAACATGCGATCGAAATTCATTCGGCTAAAGTATCATGTGGAACTGAAAAAAAACGCAAGTCCCTCCCGAAAGTAGGGTAGAATAATATATTTTCCATTGTCTGATGGAACGTATCTTAAATATTCCGAACAGTGGGCGTGGCCATAGAGGGAGCCGGAACTTGCCGCTTTTTATTCAGTAAAATTCCGGTAATTTATTGCCAAAGACTACCTGACGCCGGAATCTTCGGAAATGAAAGGGGGAGATTTATTTTCTCTTCTTCTAATGCTTTCATCTCTATAAAAATCGCGATGGTTTGGCATTGGTCGAAAAATTACTATTTTTCGAAGTTTCGTGTCAGATTCGATAGTTTGATCATGTCGTCATCCGTATATTTTGTTGGCGTAAATGTATGCAGCTTTTTGTTCGAGTTTTCTCGCCAGCTTTATTAGATAGCTTAACCCATCCCAGGAGAATTGGGAAATAAATTAGATGCGAATATGCCCTATTCTGTGAGGAAAGGCAACTTGTATCGTTTTGTGGTGATGCAGGGTCATTGAACGCCCCACGAACAAAGTTTGCTGCTTCAAAGGCGGAGATTTTGATGAAACTTTATAGTATGGTATACTTGTATGCCATAAACTCCAGTGTGGGGTATTTCGCCTGGAAAATGGCGTGGTTGCCGAGCAACATGGACGAGAGAAATTTTCTCTTTCACCCCATCTTGATCACTTAACTTTTGCCGCCGGCTTCACTAAATCTAAGGGTGAAATGAATATATAATAGTTCAATCTGGTGTGGTGTAGTTTCTTTTTTCCCTCTCACGCGCTGTGGTCGAAAATACTTTTTTAATACCGAACCTCGTGCGAGTTTTTGCTATTCAAAATTTCATGTAGATTTCAAGGCCGCCGTGCCGACACATCTTCCCTTCTAACGTGGCCACGTTGCGGCTTCCATGGAGTCTAGTGTCAATGTGAAACAGCGGAAACGGTTTTTAGATACACTGCGTGGCCCAAAGTTTCCCAATAATAATCAGGCATACAAACATGTCATTATGGTACCTATCCCATCCGGTGCTTCGTTCGCCTTTTTATTTTTAATTTGTGACGAATCCGCATTTTGCTCTGGGGTGCCCACAATTCCTCTTTATGTCCAGAGCCAGTTTTAATTCCACGTCAGAACTTATTCGTAGCTACACCCTTTGAAGGAAATAGTAAACAGTCCCAGAAGCTCCACTAACACTTCCTTCGTGTAACATACAGGGTTCGTCCGGAAAATAAGTGTACTGAGCTCAGGAAAAAAATTATTACACTTTTACATATCTTAAGCTAATATTCCACAAAATAGGACCCTTGTGAGTCGATACACTTGTTCCAGCGGCGTTCCCATTCCTGGAACGCTCCCGCGAAGGCATCATCGGGAACCTCTCGAAGACACGTCGTCACGGCCTCTTTGACGGCGTCCAAAGTCCCGTATCGCGTTCCTTTCAAACTCCTCTTTATCTTCGGGAACAGAAAGAAGTCCGGTGGTGCCAAGTCCGGGCTGTAGGGCGGGTGCGGCAGCGTTGCCACGCCGTGCTTGGCCAAGAAGTACGACACGACAAGCGCGGTGTGAGACGGGCATTGTCGCTCAGGTTGTCAGTCATACGGTTGATCGCTGGCCGGACGCGGGCGACTCGTTTTCGAAGTCTGTCAAGCGCTTGGACGTAAAATGCAGCATTTATAGTTTGTCGTTCAGGTACAAATTCGTAGTGGACGACTCCCCTTTTGTCAAAAAAGACTTATTTGTCAAGACACTTATTTTCCGGACGAACCCTGTACGCTGATTTTATTGGGATTCCTTCTCTCTTGACTCTCAAATCTAAAATCCTTGAAATCGATGGATAAGTAGAAATAATGATGCTCAAGTTAGAGAGAAATATTTTTTCTCTGAGATCAGACGTTTGCTCACAGAAGGAAAATGGGAATACGGGGAAAGGTAAGGCCCCCCCCTCAGGGATGACTGTAATCTCATCTGAGATTTTTTTCTGAGGAACTAGGAATAGGTATCCATTACGGAACTTTTGATCTATATGTTTGGAGTGAAAAGGTGGTGTTTATATGCTAATTGCACCTCCTGGCCCTTGGCTTGAGGAACCTTGAGGCTTGAGGAAAGGCTGTGTTTGGGGGTTATAGATGTGACGACTATGGGGGTCGTTTCTTCTGATCCTTATCCAAGTTCGAAATGTTCAGCTGTGGACGCCCAGATCGCCTCTAGGGCTAAGCTGTGCACGGTCAGTTAAACTCTGAGGCTATCATTATGAATAAAGATGATTACACTGTAGTCTCGACTATCCTATTTAACGTTCTGTGAAAAATAATCGAAAGCTCGGTTAATACGGATAGGATATGTGGGGACGTAAATAATGGTCAAAAAGAAGATAAATTAAGATGAATTATTTCTCATTTTCATTTACAAACTTCTCGTCGTAGACAAAATATAAATGCTGCGTCAATTAATTCTGTGACTACACAAAAGACAATCTCTTTTGTTTAGATACAGTTGGCTCTTTCGCCATTTCCAGCGTTCACTTGGCTGAATTGAACTGGCTTTGTGCAACCCGAACGAATGCCATTTATACGCTCTCTAGGTACTAATATGTCTGGGTAATTCTTCTGTACTTCGGATGTAATCGGAATCTCGGTGAATAAGGACTCGAATGATTGAAATTCGACTTAATATCTAAATGCGCCAAATCCCGATTTTTTTAAGTAGTGTTAGACAAACGTTGTCAATAGTCAGGCCAGGTGACAGTTATTTTCCGAGCTTACGGGTCGTTTTATGAAAATATAGTAACCAATATAGGTGTTAACTTCGTGAATTTTACATATTTTAAAATTATTTAGTGGGCGCTTGGAGTAACTATTATGAGTACGTGTTTCATTAAATATTTGACAAAATACATTCGAAATTGACGGAAAATAAATTAAATGCAAAATTTCAAATATCGTGAAATTAAAAAAAAATAAGAGGTCTCGGTTCTCGTAAAGGCAACGGCGACTTTGTGCTTAAACCACTGCTTTAAATGAATGGGTTAAGCGCTTTGATGTTCTGCCGTCAAAACCTATAAAACAAGGGTGGCAAGGATGGAAGAATTGTACCGGACTTTTTTTTTGTATCTTTAAATTTCATTAAAAACGGTCATAAAAATGTAGTTTCGAGTGCATTGTCCTCGATGGAAATCGCTCTGGCGAATGGGGACGAGTTGGCGAAGGGTTTATTCCAACGAAGCGTGTATGTCGCGCGGTCGAATCGGGCAAGCGTATTCGCCTCCGTGTGACTGCGTCTCTGGACTCAACAAATCCCTCCCGTGCTTCTCAAAGCCCTCATTGGTGCACGGTTTGTGCATTTTACACCCCCCCACCCCCACACCCCCTCATTCACCCCGGGACTTAAGCGTTCATCGCTAATATCTATCCAGATTACATTCCCTCCTTCCGCCGTCCTGGGTCCGTCTCATTTATTTTCACTCCGGAAGCGTTCCTGGATCGAGCACTCATTACTAGTCGATCATATTGTTGAGGAACATAAAAATTGAAGGCTGAGGCCCGTTCCCGTAACCAATTTGTCGCAAAAATCACACATCTTTGATCTATTTCATTTGTGTTCTCGGAATAAAATGGCGAGATGCGTTTGTGCTCTTACGTCATTTTCTCTATGGTTTTATCGAGGTGACAGAAAAGCATCGGGAAGCGCAGTGTTTGTAATAAATTCTTGCGTAGAAGGCGTACGGAGTCTTGTCAAATGTGAAAACATTACATGTTTATGAATGTAGAAACTTGAGATTTCATCTGGTCTCCATGGCCCTCTTAAGCAATGCACCTCGGAAGGATATACGATTCCTCTTCTTATAAGACATGATTTTATTTTGCATATGGTTGGGAAATTGAATGAGTCAAGGGTATGCGTTATTTTTACATTATTTAACCATATTGTGAGTAGTTGTGGCTCACGGTAGGCAGTGTCATAAAATGTCACAATATGAGAAATGTCGAGTTCGCATTTGAAAATAAAATTAAATATAGAAGAATAATTTTATGAACTCACTGATATGGAAGTTTATATTTCCCTTCGACAGTTTTCGGCCATAAAGAAGTAAACGTTTACCTGGTCCCGCCATTTTTTCTTAAATAAAACTAGTTACAACTTCTCATATGCCCTTCTTTTCGTAAACTTTCATATTACAGTATGATCGCGTAGTTAATGCCTAGTGTTTTTTAGTGTATAATTATCTCATTCTGAAGGACTCGCAGCGTTTGTGAAATAAATGCATTCATGAAGTGGAGTAGACTCGAGAACAAGGATTTCATTTTTCGTGTTCTTTTTTCTAATGTTAATGTATATATCTTTAGTGGTAATCCATCGTATACCAATTGGAACGTAAAAAAGTGCAGAATTTTATTTTTGGCTTTTCATTACCGTTTTAGTCGACCGATATGGAATCTTAACACACCAGCGTTTGATTCCTTTTGATCATGTTGGGCTAGATTTTTAAGGTGTTGTAATTAAAATTAATTGGTGCATCAACATTATTAAAGGAAATAGGTTGGAAATAACGGATGTAGCGAAGATAAGTACAGATTAAACCTATTGCATACATTGGAAGGAGGTTTCTTCAGCGATGATGTTAAAAATGTATAATTGGCCTCATAGTACTCACGGTAGGAGTGATCATGTAAAGAAATTGAGTGAGATTAAATGTAGAAAATATAGATAGGAGTGAAAGGTATTTTGAGTCAAGGGTAGTCTTGTGTGCAATCATCCCCTGCCACACACCCTGATGGTGGCTTGCAAGTTACCATGTATGTATTATATTTTTCAATCATCAAGTATTATAAACTTAAGTAAAAATTGTACTTGTGAGGTTTGAAATGATAATGAAATAAACATTTATTTAATAATAATCCAAGCGAATGGAGAAGGTGAAATGGACCGAAAGGAAAACAAATGACGGAAGGATGGATGGATGGATGGAAAGTACTGGAGATGGTGGGTGAAGAGAGGGGTTTGTTGAGAGAAATACTATGGAGGCAGGAAAAAAGGATGAAAGGCGTATTGAGCGGTAGTGGAATGTTAAAGAAGGTAATAGAGGGAAGAATGTTAGGCAAGCGAGGAAAGGGCAGGAACAGGATAGGGATGTTGGACGGGATGAAGGGAGGAAAGAAGTACACAGAGATGAAGAGGGACCTGATGTAGATTAGGTTGCTGGATTGGGTTTTGTTTGGAGTTACAAAATGTTTATTTGATAGTTGTGTCCATCCAAAATCCTACCTTAACCGGTAGATTACCTAATAATAAAATAACCCAAGCGAAACCCAACCCGGCAGGAACGTCAATTAAAAAATAATTTTACTTTAAATGTGTCTTCGAGACTTTTCTTTCCTTCCTTTCCCTTTCAAATAAGGTTCCTCGTCCCTTTTCTTCATTCTCCTAATTAATTATTAGTGACTACACCGATTTACTCGTGAAGGTTGTGGAAATTTCCTCCCGAGTTCTCCAATATTTCGGGGAGTCGTAAAAATGAGGTTTGTTCTCCGTAGATAGAGGGGTTTAGCAAAAGGCACCAGTGTACAGCCAGTTGGGTGATCGCGAGTTCCCATAATGGCACATTAAAACTCCGCGTCGAGAAAGTACTTACACCAGAGACCTCGAGTCGTCTGGGTTCACCGACAACGGATTCTCATACTTCGCTTGTATTGTTCCGTGCGCTCAATTGTTTTACTCTTCCGGTGTTGGCCCTGCCAACGAGTTAACGCGGACTCAGCGCTCTGAAACACTAAAAATCCCGACAGAAAATCTATGCTCACCATAAAAATAATGATTTCATTGCACCTATGCACCCTGGTCATATTGTTCGCTATAATACAATTTAACTCCTTTCGTTCGATTTTATGAGAATATGGCAATGAAGTTTGCGCACCCGTTTACCTACCCTACAGTTTTTGGGCATGCCTTTTCATGGCGCGATGAAGGTAATAGCGCCAGGGGAAAGCTGTTTATGTCCGTCTGAAGTTGTTTTCGTCCCTCGAACGTCTATCTTCAATTGGTGAGGTGCTTTCAATAAAAAGTAATGTTGCTCGCTTGCGGAGATTACCATATAATGACACACTCGCATATGTTTATATTTATATGATACTACGTTTTATTTTTTTTTTCAATGTTATTGAAGACGTGTTGCCAATTCTGGCATTAAATGAATATCTGAAATTAAATAAATTATAATTCTTGTAGTCCTAAGTATCAGTAGCAGCTTCTTATACTTACTTCTGTAATGGTAATGACGCTAATACTGTCTCAGTGTACTTACACAGCCCAAATTAACTTAAATCAACTCACATGAAGTTTGAGCATTCAGGTATACGAAATCTTAAAATGTGTGGCATAGATTTGAAAAAATGAATGCAAGTAAACTATAAATAAGTGTAACTGTGTAAGTTATTCTACCCTGCAATTACTATAGCAAACTTATATCCAGTGTCTTGCAGAAATGATCTCGTGATTACAAATTGCAAATTTCCACCGTCTTCAGTATATTTGTCGTTAAACGATAAAAGCATTGTAGTGCAAAAGAATGAAAGATTGATATCTATCATTTCCATCGAATTCTAAATTTAAAGATTAATCCTGCATCGTCTGTAACCCGTAGTGGGAGGAGTTTTATCATGGCATTCACTCCGGGTCAAATCTCGAGAAGGCGAAATTGAAATTGTTGTGATGTAATTTCTTCGCTCCCAAGATCCATGCGAGAAATGACAAATATTTTTGAAATGAAAATTGTATGTTGATTCATCGGAGGCTTTTGGTTGGTTTTATCTGTTCTTGGGCGAAGACAAGTGTGATAAGGAATATAAAATAACCTATAACTTATCTGAAATAAGTGTTTCACATCATGGGTAGTAGTTAATCGTAAAATGCCAGTCGCACTCTGTCCTCGTTTTTGCATTTCACATTTTGTCAAAGTGACGAAAGATTCATCGCCGGGGAACGCTCAGATCAATTGATACCACCTAGGCGAATATTAAATTTCCTGAGTAACGACGGTGGTTGGTGAACTCGAAAATGTTTAGCTAATATTTATCATTCGATGTACAGGCGAGATAAGGGCAAACAAAGATGAAGACAAGCTATGAATGAAGACCATTATTGTATTTGAAATTTGTTCATACGCTTCAAAATGGTTAATTTTAAATTGGTGTTCAGAATCAATGCGTATATTCAATATAAAGGGTTATATGGAAAGACGCTTAATAATGTGGAATTGTTCCATTTTATATGAATAAGTAATTATTTTTTGGTATTTATCCAATCTTTTGTTACAGTACCACCGTTTTCGACAGCTATCATCATCATCAAGGTATCATGATGTTGACGGTTAACTGTCAAACTCGGTAGTACCGTTATAAAAGTGCGTGGAAAATTTTCTAAGAATAACTTGTTTCTGTAGTGCATACGTTGTATTTGATGTTCTAAATGATAAAGACATGATTTTCCGTTTTGTGAATATTATCAGTGCTGGATTGAACGTGCTCGGTATCCGATTCCATCACCCATTTGACCAATTTTAGGTTTAGTAGAACAGGAAGGGGAAATGAGGCGAGAGAACGGCCGCGTTGGATTCAAAGAATCGTTTGTGTGGAGGGGAGGGCGAGGATGATCTCTTCTGGTTCTGTAATCGGAAGTTGCCGGAGGAAAAAAATTCATTATTATCAGTAACGCCATTTAGAGCAGTGTGAATGGGAGAAAGATGTAGGACGCGTAGGGCTTTATCAATGGAAAAGGTTTGGCCATGGGTGAAACATTTTAATCATTTCGGAGGGGCAAAATTAAACTTTTACGAAGAAATTTAAGACTGGCTAGTAAGACGTGATCTTGATATGAAACTTTCAAGCCAGCATTTGGAGATGTACGGGTAGAAGGTTCTAGGGAACCTTTATAATACGACCCTAGTGTTTATGGGGTTCAGTTAAACTGCATAGTTTTTTTTCGACGAGGGACATCGACTTATGGTTCTTCAATATTTGATCGAAGGTTTCGTCAGAATCTGCGACATCAACGTCCAATCTCCTCCTGATCCTATATGGAATGACCCATTCGGTAAGATGACCTTTTTATCTCCCCAGAAATTCTCGAGCAGACGTTCTTCCGGATGGTTTTATATTTCCATTGGCCGAAAGGTCCACCTACGTGGGTGCGACTTGCGTACCGGACGGAATATCAACTTGACGTCCATTTTGTGAACCCCGAGTCGGTGATCCCCTTCCCCCCGGGGTTTATTTACCCGCCACGTGCCAAGCGGGGGATGGCCCTTAGGGGAAGAGAGGATAAGAGAATTGGGGGAGAGAAGTCGATTGCATTATTGAGCCGAACCCACTGGAGATGCCCGGCCGATGGGCGGTTGCGGAATTGGCCGGGCGACTCGCGTGCGGAGTGACAATGCTCTCGCGTGACGTCTTCTCCCATGCACGTACGGGTTGCAGTTCATGTGACGAAATGTTTTACTTTGCCTTGTGGCCCACCCTAAGTCGCGTAAGGGCACCGGGAGTGGTGAAGCCTTCGACAGTCGTCCACAGGGCGACGGAAGAGGTCACCAGACGAATCATATTATGGGTGGGTCCACGAGGTCTTGTTCATAGTGATCGTTCCGTTCCGAAGCTTCCACATCTCATTTTCACTCTTCCGCTACAGAATTTCAGCCCATTTCCCAAATAAGGCGTCATCGTTATGACCCTCATTCGGGATTGGTTAACCCCCAAAAGCCATTTCTCATGATGAATGGTCGTTGTCATGGGTGAATGCATTTGATTGTCGGCCCGTATGATATACAAGTATACATACATAGTATAAATACTGATAAACATGTCACTTACGTATTTCGTAGGGGTTTTCCGTTATTCCTGTTCAGAAGTGGAGTTTTTGTTCTTTGTGGAGTAAGGGTTTCTGTAACGTATTCTTTTCCCCATGTGACACTCTTGCTTGTTTCCCATCTCTTAATAGAGTTTGGAGATGTTTTTTCTCTCTTTTTCACGTTCTAGTTCGACCTCTTCGTCCTTTCCCTAATTCACGAGTATTCCTTCGTATTCATTTCTCCTGAGGAAGACCTTTGAGATTAAATTTATATTATTCACTATCGGTTTTTTAACCGATAAACGACCATATTGGTGCCTCATCAACGTGATTGCCGAACGATTTATGAAAACCTCACAATAGTCAATAAATGAAAGATATAATCAATCAGGAGGAACGGATTATTTTGCGCTATGAAATAACGACGTGAAGTAACGGCAGCGGCCTCTTTGTCTTTGCGCCATGTACTCCTGTGACGTGTATTGTGAACTAAGCTCGTAATACTTTCTATTCGATATGTAGATACGGTTTCGGTGATGTTGTGAATGATATGAAAGTTGCAATACGTCAAATATGTACATAAACTAATGATATGTAATTAACTAATAAGGTTCAATACAATCAATACATTCAATATGAAGGACGTCGTATAAACATTTAATATAAACATCTACTCTCTACAGGTTGAGTTGTGGACTTCTTAGCCTCTTTCTTTAGAGTAGGCTATTGTTGACGCTGGGTTTCCCTCTAACCCTTAACCAATTATCCGATAATCCTACCACTTTTCTACAGTATTCCTATTGGGAAAAATTCCTTAAGCTGTCAGTTGCCTTCTCTAATAAGTAGGTGCCATTAATCCTTATGGATTTAATATCGATATGAATAGTTATTTAGTTTAATATGGACTCATTCAGTGCACTTGTTCCTTGCAGTCGAATTTTGGCATTAACGAATAATATCATCAAGAAAATAAGTGAACTTTAAATCGCCATATCAGTCATAATGTATTTTTTAAATGTCAGTCCCGAATTTTATGCAGATAAGTAATCACCGCAATTTTTTAAAATTCGAAACCATATTTTTGTTCTTAATTTTTTGAAATGAATTCATCATGTGATTTTAGCTATTTGAATTATTTAAATGCGCTCGCGAGAATGCCGAGGGATGATTAATCGCAAAATACGGCATTGAGGCTTAAAATATTATCCTGCCCTCTGGTTAAATGTTCAAGAAAATAAGGGAACTTTACATCGCCCCATCCGTCATAATACCTACTTTTAAGAATTAAATGCATAATAATTGGGAAAATTTTGAGTTTCCGATAATGCCTTTGAACTGCGTTCTTGGTTTTTTGATTGGTGGGGTGAAAAATTCAACTGTCCTGAACTTGAACTTATAATCAAGCCTTCACCAAAAAGATTATTAAAATCCCTTGAAATATATAAACGTTAAATTTTTCAAACCATTTTAAAGTACTTCTGTCGCCTCTATCAAAAGGAAGATGGATTAATGTTTTTTTCTTTTTTCTCATTTTCAGTTTCCATTCATCATCAGATGTTCTTGGATTCCTGCTGAAAATTACAAGGTAAGAACGTCTTTGAGGAAGCAAGTTTGTTCTACTTTTTATTAGTTCGGAATAGATTTTCTTTTGTTTTCAGTTCAAAGGTGAAGGATATAGCATGAAAAACTAATGATGATGGACAAGGGATCCCAATACTAGAAACGACTTCCTTTTTAAAGTATGTTTAAGTAGGATGGGGAGCTTGATGGAATTTGGGGTACCTCTAACCGAGTTTAGAATAGAACGTCAAAGGTTTCACCCTGATAAATTATGTTTGACACTCGTTGTGATGATGGATTGGTTGACTTTTGTTGTTAATCGTATTTAAAGTGTGATATAACGATAGAATTGTCTATTTCCTCTACCTTTAATAGGGTTGCATAGAGTTAAGCAATGTAATGAATTGATTGAACGGTAATAGAGTCAGTAATTTTTTTTTAATTTGCCGTAAATGTTGCTATGGAAGCCTTGTGAATCAACAACATCTATTCTGCAAGCCACCGCTAAGGTGTGTGGCAGCGGATGAGTCCACACCAGGCATGCATGTCTCAATATTAAGTTTTGCTTTATTGTTAATTACCGATAAAAATTGAAAATATTTCAAACAATGGTAGCAATATTATATTATCCGTGTTTTTTTCCTGCAAAGGAGTCACTTTATGCAAAGCGGGAAACAACAGTGATAAAACTCAGAAAAAAACACCGGGTTGCATGAATTCGTCCCGCCACGTGAGTAAATGATAGAAGCACTATGGTCGTTGTTTCCAACAAGAGTTTTAGTCTTCAGACCGTGGATATTGATTTTTTTTGTAGCTCATTATTGTTAGCCAACGATTTGTTATTGATGGTGGAGATCTGGGATCTCCATCCTTCCCCGGTTCGCCTTTATTTCTCTGTAATTTATGTCGGTTCTTAGTTATTCTGAGTTGATCAGTCATTGCGACATGCTCCTTTCCTGTCATCCTCAGACATAACTTCATCAACATCTATGCGTAAACTACCCCGCAAGCCGTCTCCGTGGGGCGTGTGGCAGGGGGTGTTACGCCGCCAACCATAGTTAACTTACCTCAGTACTTCCACAAATACATAGATAACATCCCGTGATCCAGTGAAAGGACACGTGGAAGGGGGGCGACCGGTCACCATTCATGCAGTATCCTTTCGTTGCTCTAAATGAAAGGAGGGAACAGTTTGATCATGCTTATAAGAACACTTCTCTTTCACTTAATTGGAGAAGCATATGAATTAGGTTCGTAGGCACAAAAAAAAACCCGGACGAAGAAAATAATAGAATTAACTGGAAGGGGTGAATTTCTAAGCTGTCCTTTTTTACGTCACCCAACCGATTTGCCCCGGCACTTCCGGTTGCCTTAATGGTATGTCACGAGTGCCGCGAAAATGTTGATGAATGACGACACAACCCTTCCTGCGTGTGTTATTAAAAGCACGGGCAAAATGATTGAACGTTTATCATGCACTCTAATAATTATTATTTATTGTAAATTACTGATTATAATTATGTGTAGCCATAAATTATGCACGTTTACACGTAAAGGCATAGGGGTGTTGCGAGAAAAAATATCAAAACGGGTTGGGCCGTATCTTTGAACAAGTTGACAGGGTAATGCTTTATGGTTGGTTTTAGTCACGAAGGAGCCGTCTTGGGGTATCGGAACTGAGTCACGAAACTGGGAGAATCGTCTAGATGCGACCGGGTTGCGGAAAAATGCGAAAGTTAAAACAAAGTGTTTTCCACTTGATCTGGATCGGGATAGGACTACATAATATTCCATATCCTATGCTGATCTTGGATAATAAAAAAAATTGAAATTGAGGGTTATTACCCGTATGACCTTGCCTAATTGGGATACTGAGAAATATATTGATATATTTGTATCGTAGGTTTTGTACATATATCGATGATGCCGTCTGACTGGGATGGAGTTAAAGGCGAATCGTAAGGTCGCTGTCGACATCGTCCTTGATATTATTATCACCACATCGTGTATCATCACGCGTGCTATAGGATTTGAGATGAATTCGTTATTTTACTAAACAATACTAAGTCAGTACAAGTATGAAATCATTTAGTAGCAGAAAGTCGTTTGTAATGTTTATTAAACCACGTAAAGGCTTGAAAAGGTTCCAAGACGGTATTTCGGAGGAAAGGAAAGTGTTTGGACGGGATGATGAAGTCACAAAGAGGAGAGAGAAAGTCAGTAATTGAGGAAAATGTTGTACATTTTGTTTGGCTAGAGAAAATATGTGCAGCTGTGAAGAGTTGTTTGATGTAATTCAAATGATGAAGTCCTAAACAGTGATAGTAGCCTTTTTAACTTCCCTAGGTTTCACGGCAGGGAAAGGGGGGGGGGGGATTCACAAGGGGGTGCTTAGTGAAGATTGATCATAAAGTTTACATGCGTAAAATTTATTTTGAAAAAAAATGTAATATGCTTTGCTGCTAGCTTAAGATGCAATGCTGCCACCGTTGCGTAACTGTTGTAAAAATCGGTGAGAATTACACCACATATGGAAACCTCAATAGGCCAACAATGTTACGAAACATTACATTTTTGCTCGATGAAACTTGCGAAAATAAGCCCCTCTTTTAGTTGAGGTGTACAAACTAAAAATATGCATTTGGCTGATTTGACTGCCAGTAATGGTGGAACCCGGATGCAAATAGCACGAGTCCAAATTTTATGTCTTGTTTCCACGAAAGCTGAAAGCGCACTCTTTTATGTATGCGTGTAACCTGCATTCCTCTCCCTCCATACTTTTCAACTGGCCGATTTTGTGTACAGGAGCGACGGAGCGGCAACCCTGCCTCGTGGCAGCTCTGAGTCAAGTACGTCCGTGTGTGCGCGTGCGTGCGTCCTGGAAGGGGAGACGAGCCCGAATGAATGAGGGTAAAAGAGGAAGGCGTGAGAGGGTGTTTCGAGTCCGTGCTCTTGCGAAGGGGTTTGGTGGCTCTGTATGTGTGTGTGTGTGTGTATCCAGGAGGAAATTCCGAGAGGGAGGAGAACTGTGGGGTGGGGGAGATGGCGGGAGCAGCTAGAGCTTCGGAGTGAATGTGTTTGCCTGGAAGAGGGAGTGAAGAAGTTCTGCTCGCTCTAGCTTGGCTTTCTCGTTTTGGGAGCGGGTGGAGGAAGTTTTCGGGAGCTCATGGGAGGTTTCTGGGTGGGGAGGGGACGGCTTGATTGGTCCATTACTCTTCCTTATCATATCTCCGTTTTTATTCGCCTCCCTTCATCGGGGTCGTATCTTTATTGGAAAGAGCGCGTCGTCGACAGACAAACGCCGTCATCCCTCCGCTCTCTCTCTCTCTTCCCTCCATGCGGGCCTGCGGGAGGAACCAGCGTTCCATATATTTACGTTTTCATTTGAGACGTTCCGTCACGTCGCGCAGTAATAACTCCCCCATTTGATTCCATATTTTGTCTCCATGGGGATGGGCCGGGCACTGCAGAGCTGGGAGTTGTGTTTCGCATTTCATATTGAAGGTCGCGGGTCGCGCCTCCTGTGTGTTTCTTTCCCCTGGCTGAAGTGACTAGTTAGCTAAAGTCTCCATTTCTTTTGTGATGACGTTAAAAATGTGCTATTAATCGCGTCGAATCCCAATAGAAGTGATCGTGGTAGTAAAATTAGAGATATCAACAGTGGAGCTGCAGATTATATTTGTATATTTTTTCCCATTGAACGACAAAGGGATCAGAATGACGTCTAACGACCGTTAAAAAAAAACAATACCCTTTGTGGCCAAGTCTAGTCATTATTTTATCCAACCCACACTTCTTTTTACTCGTAGCTGATTTCGCTAGCGTACTTCACTTTGATACTGTATTGCGTGTAGCTGCAGTAAAGTTTATTTGAATTCATTCGCGTATTTATTGGCGATTAACAATTTATTTTACTTGATGGGTTACTTGGGTAACTTGGGTTAAAATGAAAAGTCCCATCAGGCCGTAAGCGTAGGATTTTGGTGTTTTCCTCTTCTCATTCTAGGAATTAAAATCCGAGGTATTGTACGTTTTGGCCTGTTGATATTTGTAAAATAGAATTTTAATGGATGAAATTGCTTTGTTTGTTTGTGTGTTTTGGTATTCGCATTCAACGGTTTTTTTAATTTCTTGCCTCCAACATGAAGTATTTTTCTCTGGCTCGTATTTGGGGTAATAGCGTTTCCATAGGACCTTCTTCTGATAAGGTTTCATTCATTTTCGCAACACTTCCTCGAAGGTAATCGACAATTCTCTCACTTCACAGTTGGATCAAGCCAACCCTCGATTTGCATGTATTTTTTATAGTCTCTATATCATTTCGGTTATAGAAACAATAGGATTTTTTTCATGTTCCGTTGTCCTGACAGGATAATTATCGGGGGGTCGGGGTGATTCGGAGGCAAATGTAAAGGCTTCCCACCGCGAAGTCCCGGGTTCAAATCCTGGAGAAAACAAATATTTTTCAGTGGTATCCCGATCCCTATTTGACGTGTATTGTGGAGAGCGATTTGAGTGAGTGCGACGTCCATCGGATGGGACGCTAAACTGCGTACCCCTTGGCGCCTTTCGACAAGAGTAGGCTAATGCCGACGCCGGGTTTCTCTCTACCCATTGTTTCTCACCAATCCCTAATGGCGCAAATGACCTTAGCTGTCGGTCGCCTCCCTAACAAAACTAACTAGGATAATTATCGATGGAGACAATCCAAAGCTTTCCGTTAATAGGCAGAATATCTGGGATAATTGAAAATGGCTTTAAAAATAAAAAGAACTAATGTTTTTACTGCAAAATGGTGTGAATTATTTTCATTAAAAAAGCCTTTATCCTGAAAGACTTCTGATTATGCAAATAAAGGGGTTTGCAATTAGGTATCTGTGACAATGATGGGCGAATCTCTATAGTGTAAAACACCAATGGGTATGATAATATTTCCATAATTGCGTAATAGATTGGCATTATTATTATTACATTGTGCATTAGAATTGATCATGACGCGAAGGAAAAGTGAGAAAGTTTTACAAGTAATTGAAGCGGCAAAATTAGAGAATTGAAAGATGGTTTTAACGGTTTTTATAGAGCGTATCAATCCTCGTAATATTTCTATTCCACTCGAAAGCACATATGAGGTTTCATTTGACGCTGCTGTTCCTTATTCCTTTCGAGGGAAATTTTAAATTATGAGGATGTGATATTTTGCATTTTTCCTTCGCAGAAAGAGGTGCTAAGATTGATCCGTTTATTATTTTAAATAAATGTGAGAACGTTTTTTTTTACCCACTTACACGTTATTTTAAGGTCGAAATATTCTCCTGTTTAATGGAAAATTTCATCTGATCCAAGTCGCTTCCCGTAATAATTATTGCCACTAATACTAACTGTGTAATCTTTAGTATAGTTTTGTGATGAACCTCTTGTATCCAAAGAGTGGAATCGAGCTGTGATGTCACACACCTCTGTTAATATAAAAGAAAAAAGTGACTGAAGTTATCGAAAAACTAAATTGTAATATAACTACGGTTTTTATTTCTTCCGGATGTGTACGAAAAGCATTGAGGAGCGTTTGTTGCATCTCGGGGAAAGGAATCATTGAGAAATGGATCCATTCACCATAACTACGGTAACACCTAGTACGTACGTTGGGAAAAATTTGTAAAATCTGGTCCGTTTGATTGTATTGGAATTTCCCGTCGACGCGGCCCCGGTGTCAGTGGCTCACTCTTTCGGAGTGCAAGGAGGAATGCCGCCCCGCTTCGGGGGAGGCCGGCTAGTCGTTTTTATCTCTCACACCAATTCCTCCCGTCTCCAACCTCTCCACACTCGCGCCCCCTCTCTCCCCTGTCATCGCCCAAAACCTGCTGTAGCGCCGGAAGGAATGTACCCTCCCCCCCATGCACACATCCAAAGGACGAAGCCGACCGATTACGCAATCTCCCTAGTTGCTCTGTTTGCCCTTCAAAGAACGCATCGTTATTTTTGTTATGTAGCTACACGCGCACACACACAGTACACTCGTATAAGTCAGGCTGCGTTCCCAAAACAAGTGGCGAAAATAGGTTAACTGCTGTCTTTGTAACACTGAAAAAAACGCCGAAATAAATTATTCCATTCCCTCGGGGTATTGGCACAGAAAACTTATATTTCATCTGTATACGCCACCACCTCCGTTACAGTTACATGATAATTTTCGCGGATTTAACTGCGACGAAAGGCGGTATTATGTTAACCTTAAAAAAAAATTAAACTGTTTAACATATCCCGAGGATGCGGATCAGAAGGTCGACATCAAAAGTAGGTTCCCGAGTGTGAGATCGAGAGGTTCGCATCTTTGTACAGGTGTGTATTGATAATTTTTTAAGTCATCATGTCGAAGGTTAATATGGGGTCAATCGATGTTTCAAGTTACGTATATGTCCATAACGTCAAACATCACATGAACTTCGTTAATAATAATTAATAGTCGTCCATATATCTCCATCAAAGGCGATTCGCCAGAGGTGGGGAGCGGCCGGAAATGGATGTACGCGAAATTTAAAATTTTGTGGATATTTGTCGACATATTCATATTATATGTAAGATTTGGTGTTGTCCCGGCTCTTGATAGCGGCGAATTCTTCATTCACTGGGGTCAGTGTTTAAGATGTCGACGTTTCGGTGATGGAGGTATCTCTCGTCATCATTTTTTCCGTCCATTGGTGTATATGTAAGGACTGCAAAATTGATATCTCGGTATTAACACCCTGAGGACGATTACAGTGTCAGTCATCGTAACGTCGGCAACTCTCTGCAACCCTGATCCTGTGGAAAACCTGCGAAGACTTAACCGCATATCCATATTTTTTGAAATACCAATAAAAATCACGGTTGAACCAATTGTTGATTTGATACTCGTAGGTGAAGGTAGAGCTCACCTAGTGCTAAGCCCAACGGAGTGGGAAATTCACACATCAGGTTAAGGGTATTCCTTTCCCTGCGCCGCCCATGGTTTTCCACTAACTTTTCTTATCCGAAAAATTACACGACTTTGGGTGGAACTGAGGTTTGCCAGAGGCTTTCCCGGGAATCAAACTCGGAATCTCCGGTCAGTAGTCCAATGTTCCACCTACTGCACTACCGTGTTCAGAATATGCCTTTATACTTTGAAATTATTTGACAAATGTTTCACCTACGTCTACTACGGTCGATATTGGAAATCGAATATCTCGCCTCAGTGAAATCACGAATAGCTAGGTCTGATCTCTGGGCGTTTCCCACCTATTCGAGGAATTACACTTCGTGAAAGAATCGTGAAAAATAAGTTCGAGCTTCGAAATCGAACATAATTTCAAACGGTGCGTGTTTTAAGTCGAGGTATTTCAAATCTCTCGACTCTTCGTGAGGAGCTCTGGGTTTATTCCCGTGATTCAGTCCCGGCGTGAGTAATCGCGCGTGTTTTCGCGTCGAGCCGTTTGAATGCGAACCTGCGCGCCGTAGTGCGACGATTTGTTTCTTGCGAAACGCGGCCTTCTGTCGCCACCCTCACAATCGTCGTGTTTACACCGTGCCCGGCGAAGGGGAAGGGAGGGGAAAGAATCCTTCCAGGAAAGAATACACCCCGAGTCCCCTATCGAGTGCTCCCGTGGTTTTATCGAGTGTGTTCGACGACTGGGCCGCCCCTGGCTCTGTCGTCAAATGGTGGGTGACAATGAGGAGGGTGAGGTCAAGCTACGGATTCGACCGAGATGAGGCGAAGCCACAGCGGGTGAGGTGTGTCGCGTCGAGGGGTGTGGTAGCTGAGTGCAGTGGCTCCCCCGGCTGCCTTGCTCCACATCACGTACCAGTCCGGTCGTATTTTTACATGCCTTTTCGCCCTTCCCTTTTTGGATGAGTGCACTGAAAAAATCCAGTTTTTCAAATGGTGATGGCAATAGGAAATTGCGATGTTTTTCATATTTTTAATGATCTGTAACTTTTTTAACATTTATGAACGTCCATTTTTGAGAGAAAAAACTCCTTGAATATTTTTCATATTACGTGGATAAGTTCGTTCATTATTCCATTATTTTTTATCGATTACGTGCACTACGAATTGTATTCAGTACGATATGATTTTTTTATCGAGTAAAATTGTTTGTAGTTTTAAAAAAGATTTTCGCATTATTTTTTTTAGACTCGCCAAATACTTCTCATCAAAGCAAAATTGTTTTCAGGACTTTGGAAATTCCTCATTTCAAGATTTGATGGAAGCAAAATTAAGGAAGGTCATAACGGAACCAACTTTACGCACACTGGAGTCTTTAGTGTGGTATTAGAAAACTCTTTATGTTATATTCATAGAACGTAATTAACGTCGCCGGCCAACTAGTAGCTCGTCAGGTGATTATCTGATAATTTCACGAAAAATCCTATGCGACAAACATTCATTGAAGAGAGTAACAGAGAGATCAGTAATTTTGAGGCAGTTTTAAAATTTCATGTCCGTTAGTTGTTAATTCTCACACCCCTACGGTTTTTACTTTGTGATCTTCAGATGTGTAGATGATGAGAGTGTATTGTGTTGGCAAAGGGACAATGAGATGGGGTGTAGTGGAAAAAATGTTTTAATCACAATATTTTAGCTGAATGTACTTCATTGATAAATTTAAAAGTTAAAGAGCGTGAAGCAGTTTTGTCGTTGAATAATACCCGCACGTATCTCTTATTTTACGCGAACAATGGTCGCATTGCAGGTAGTCTACCGTGAAGACGACGTAGCTTTTGCATGGTTTCGAAAAACTGTTGCACATTGCTTTTGATTTCCAGAGTCCTTCTCTACACGACGTGAACACCTTTGCCTCTCCACCCATTCCTATGTTTTCATTCTGCCGAGAGAGCTCGATCTTTTCCTCCCTTTTCCTCGCTTACGCGGCAGGCATTCTCGCCCTTCCTGCCCTCAGACTTAGGTGTCCCACTGCCTCTCAATATCAGCTCCTCTTTGAATCCTCCAACCGCCTCTTTTATTCAAATTCCCCTCCCCCCCCCCTCATGGGCCTCCTCCCTTGCCAATATCTACTTAGTACTTCTTCCGAGGTTACCCCCCATCGAGGATGGGAATTTTCATGCGAGAACTTCTGATTTCAATGCGAAAAATAGCTGACCCTTTATTTTGCCCCCTGCGATCGGTTTTGGGAATAAATCGACCGATTACACTGTATAAAGATAAGTCGTTTAGTGGTGCCTTTGGAAGGTTGACTATTACGCGTATCCATTCTTAAAATAGCTTAAGCAGTAACCGCCGTCCTAGGTGTCATACTTAATAGATCGATGATAATAATCGACCAATTCGTGTTTTTTTCGTATGATTGAAAAGCGTACTTTTCGTAATTTTTTTCTTTGATAATATATCCTTTTGTTTAATTATTTATTTAATCCTCTAGAATTATTTTCAGCTGATCCTCGGGGGAAAGCGTATCAACACTTTACGATAAATTTTACGGTGTGGACACAATTCTCTTTCAGAGTCAAGTCCATTCGGGATTCGTTGCGTTATAAAACGTTTGAGTCACGACTCGACTGCCGTGCGAGTCTATTAAATAGTTTGAATAGTGCAAATGAGTCGAGTACCATCCTTCGAATCGATGCATTCTTTTGAGACGTCAGATCTCCGATCGGTAGATTATGCCCCGTTGTTATGTTTCTGTGCATGAGGAAAGACGGGAAAGATAAAATACAAACGGAAAAGTGTTTCGAGGACAGGGAAAAGTTCGCTCGGTGGAATGCCAGAGAAATGACTCCCGTGGAGTGGCGTGTATACCCACATGCATCGCTCGATTAAGGCATGACAGAACTTCACGCGACAGGGATGTACCCTTTGACAACTTCAACCCCTCCCAACCCCCCCCCACCCCCGATCCCACCCTTGACCTCCTTTCCACTCCCTTTTCGCGGCTTTCGCATTGTTTAACGCCTTTGGGCAAGCGGGCAGTCGTAGACGTTGTGGATGCATCGTTCCGTAAATTTTGCAGTGCATTTAAGTGTCGCGCTCATTCGCACTCACCCGGATTGTGTGTGGAGTGAGCGGAGAGCACGTACATTAGGGGGGAGGGGTAGTCTGGTGTGCATTTCGCGAGTGTTCGAGGCGCACACACATCCCTCGTGCAGAATTAATACCGCCGGGCCCGCGTCACCCGGACTATTCTGCACCGGGGATTGAATTTTCGTGCACGTAGCGACGGGGATTATTCCTGAAAATTTATAAATCACGTTCGCGAACCGGTAGTTTTTGGCGACGACGCTAGAAAGAAAAGGATAGGGCAAAAAGGCGAATACTAATCATCAAATAAATCAAAAGCCGCTGACACATGTGATACATGACCTTTGTCCCCCTCCCTACCATATTTATCCTTTTTCTACAAGCACCTCTCACCGTAATTTCTTACGTGCTGTGTCATTCGTGTTTAGTGCCCATCCATCTACACGAAGCGAGTTACATGTACATTTATGTGTGGTATCATTTTTTTTGTCACTTAAGATCCCCAAGGCCCGAATACGTAAATAAGGACCAAATGCTTCTTGAGTGCAAAAGTTCAGTATTTTGATTATAATCTCAGGTGTACTGACATATTCAGGAAATTGACTTTGGACATACTGTTTTTGCCAATGCAATGGAATTATAATTTCAAACTTAGCCTTCCAAATTTATTTCCAAAATATTCTCCGCTCGGCTCATCTTCTCTCCTTTAGTCTTTAGGCTTCATCAGTTACAGTCAGGCAAAGGATTTACCACCGAACTTTATTTTTAAGTTTTTGTCATCACCAAGCGAGCCACCGGTAGGGTGTGTGGTAGGGGGTGACAGGTCAGTCTAATTTGGACCCTAATATGACCCTACCACGGTCGGACAATGTTATTTTGATCCCTTATCGTTCGTGGAAAAAATGACATCTTAAATCTATGTGATCTACAATTTCTCTCTCCTATTTATTGGCATAAATATCTTCTACCGTAGTACGATGGGTACAATAATACATTTTCAACATCACTAATAAAAAGACATCTTTTCAATTTAACTTTCACCCTGATATTTATTCCCAACCTAGATGTGTCTTAATATACTAATGTAATAAGTATACTGATGTGTTAATGTAGGTTACTAATGTTTTAGATTGGTATCGATTAACCTTTAATGACGGATGTCCAGTATACGCAGTCCTTGGGCTTTCGCGCAATATACGTGGGAACTGAAACCGTTAGTTTAAAAATGGGTGGTTTTCAATTAATCATCCAACTATTATTCCCAAAACTTTCATGATGGAAGTAATATCGTAGGCGTGGGAATGTCCACAACATCATAACCCTTCTTTAAGCAGAGACTAGAATCGCTATGTCAAAATAATCCTTTTAAAAAGTAAATAGCTTCATTTGCTGCAATCTCATTAACTTAACGGTGGCCGACCGCGGTAGGGGTAGCAATATTCGGGTTAAAAGTAGTCTCATGCGTATTCACCCCCTGCCACATCCCTAGCGGTTGCTAGTAAGGAACTAAAAAATACTAAAATATAAACCTTAAACTGGGATGATAATTAGAAGCTGATGCGACAGTTAGTCGCTTTGCGTCGTTATCAGGGCTAGACCTCGCGGCGTCAGGTGACGCGACGCAACTCGGATCGTGCTTGGTGGTCAAAATACTGTTGAAAACAAAGGTTTCTTATTTCGCTTCCAGACAGCTTAGCGTTCGACGTGACTTGGCCTTAATGGGAGACTCAGCCTTGGATCGGATAATGACAAGACCGTGTTTAGCTCTGGGGGTTCAAGTTGAAACTGCTAGCTGTCACTCTGGAGATCTCTCGGGGCAACATGCGGCCCGCGGTTTGACCACCACCGCCGTATTGAAGTTGCGCACTTAGCAGCATTCTGCTCAGTCATTGCTAATGCTCCATTACCCGGGAACACATCCCTGGAGAACTTGTTGTTTTCATATCAGTCGGGGGATCCAAGAGAAGTCTTCTCCTTGGGGTGAGGGGTGGTGTCGCTAAGAGTCGGGAAGGGGGTAGGATGCTGCCCCCCCCCCTCCCACTACTAGAGTGACACGAGAGTGTTGGAGACCGTCCAGAGATGGGTGGTATAATAAGCGTTGCTCGCGAGGGTGGGTGCGCTCGAAGCGGCACGGAGGGGTAGAGGGTTAGTCGGGGGGGAGGGGGAAGGACGCCCCCGCAATTGTTTTGACAATGGAAATGGAAATCGGCCGGTCCCCTCGAAGGATAAGGCGAGGGCGGTTCCCCTTGCGCCGTGACGTCACCGCCTGGTCTGGAGGGGTGTGGGTGTGCCCAACTGTCC
Organism: Hetaerina titia; assembly: GCA_037158775.1. Classification (NCBI taxonomy): domain Eukaryota; kingdom Metazoa; phylum Arthropoda; class Insecta; order Odonata; family Calopterygidae; genus Hetaerina; species Hetaerina titia. The sequence continues at coordinate 73,995,545 of CM073778.1, read as the reverse complement.
AGGAATGTGTGTGTTTGCTTGTGTGCGGGGCAGGAAGCGCTCGCTCCGATGGAGTCGTGGCTCTGGAAAAATTCGATTTCCAGCGCAGCGAGAACAAAAGGGTTCTCACGCCCGCAGGAGCCGCTCCGTCGACGCCGCCATATTCCTGGTCATGGGTCCGATAGAAAGAATGGCGATGGATTTACCCGAAGAATACGGTCCTATCCGTCGTTTTGGGATGAACGAATACTTAGCATTCTGCATCGATTTTTATTATGCCTCATGTCATTTAATTCTTCAGTTCTTCTCACTTTCTAATAAATTTCGTGCCTCTTATTTTTTTCTTTGCCCTTCTCGGAGCGATTAATACGAGGGCGTATTGAAAAGTAAGGTCTCCTATTTTTTTCATGGACAATAGAGTTTTTTCTGAACTTTGCGTACATCGTTAGAAATGTTGAGCATTTAGCTATTTTCTACATAGTAGGCTTAACGATCGATCATTTTTTGCCATCTTGTAACCAATTTTTTAATACCGGCGTCTTACCTATCTCCCGCCGCGTGATTGGCAGGGAGTAGTGAATACACGCCAGACTAATTTTCACCCTAATATTTTTACCCCTGTCGCGGTCGGACAATATTATTCTGATTCCTTATCGTTTGTGTAAAACAATGAAACCTTGAGTCTATCTGTTCTGCACTTAATCTCTCTAAGTTTACTGATTTAATTTCTCCAATTTTATTGGCATGATATCGCATATCGTGGTACAATGGGGTAATAATGCATTTAGCAACATCACCGCGAAAGAGATATCCTTGTAATTTATGTAAGAGATTTAATCTGTAATTTAGCCATCGCTCCTTCAGTGATTTCAACTTAGATGCTCTAATAATTTTGATAGACCACTCATTTTGTTATAATGACGTTTTACCAATCTAGCTCCTCCACGCTACACGCGATTCATTTCAGCAATCAATCCAACTTCATGAGTATCCCCTGTTCTAGCACCGTATAAAAAATGAGGTCTAACACAGCAAAAGATAATATTTCATCATATTTCCCCAACACACTTTCCAATAAATCCTAAGTTTTTGTAAGCTTGTCCACATTTTCTCCGTATCCACTTATCCAAGTTTGAAGCTTTGCTTATCCTCTGTCTCAAATAGCAGGTTTCGGGTTCATGCAGCCCTGCGCTCCATATTAGAGTTTCTACTTAGCTTTTATTTACGAATTTACTTCGTCTACCTCACAAAAGTTCGTCTCCTGACAATTTTCCTTTGGTGAACGCAGTTGACGTACTCATATTCCAAACACCACGCTCAATTTCCACCAATACATACTTCCCATGTACGTGAACCACTGCGCCTGCCCTAGTTGATCCCAGCTTCCTTTATTGTTAAACTTGACCTTCATAATTCCTTGGCGTCTCCTACAGCAGTAGGATGCAGACTACGGGAGTGTGCTAAAAACGGGAGAGTGTAAAATACTGTGAATGTCAACATCGGCGTGGTATTCAGTATTCGAGTGCTTGATTTTATTGCGCGAGAGAAAATGAAATTTGATGCGTGAATTTCGCTCATGTAGATATTTTTTCTTTTCTTGGCCGTGCCAAATGTGGTAATGTTTGACGGTATTATTACTCTAAAACTGGAATTTATTTAAAATTTTCGGATTAATTTCTCACTGGCGTAAATAAATTCTAAGGCTTTACAATAGAAGTTATAGAAAAAATACAGTGTACGTATTCGGGGAAGAGATTGCTAGTCTCCGAAACGTTTGGAATATAAAAAAAAGCATTTTTAATTTTTAAATGTTTTCGTGTCGAATTATTTAAAAGAATGTTCGTTTTTTTTTAAATCCGGTTATGCAATTGAAACTACTGACCCGTTTCCATCCACTTCCTAATCTACTCGGTATTCACTTGAAGCAATGTTATTGTAATCCAACGTAAGAACATTTTGATTTTTTTAGCTGAATAAATTCGGGAAGTAAACGCTCTTCTCGTTGTGATATGTACGCCATTGTGGGAAAGTAGCCTTCAACTGCAGTGGTCACAATCTCCGGTAAGGACTCCTTTCCTATTTGGAAAGGTCGAGTATTTTTATGAAATTTCTAGCAGTGAAAAGTACAGGAGAGGGAGGAGTAATAGAATCCTTCTTGAGGCAACCTTCAAACCCCATCACAATTTACCAACCTTCGTGTATGTAAGGGTCGTGAATATCCGCGCTCTTTTTGTCTTCCTTCCAGCGAAAAAATTATGTCGTATATCATATAAGTATTACTTATAAGTAATACTTATCTGATATACGACATTATTTTTTTAATAATTATTAATATGACATTCCCATATCATCATGTAGAAGATTTTTTTACGTAAGTAACAACATATCTATATCTTGAAAAATATAGCTGATAGGAAAAAACTAGTGTCATAATTGGATTCAGCACCCCAATTGTTCTTTAAATCAACATCAAAAGCTCCGGCACCAAAACCACTGTTGGCCTGTGTTATCTATGATTGAGAAGAATGAAAGAAGGTGCCCTGTGGAAATGCTTGGGCAAAATATGCGAATCGCATTTGAAAATGCGCATTCCAAACGCCACGTTGTTTTTTTAAATGAAAATATAATGTAAATATTTTTAATTCGGTACTTTTTTCAAAAGAATTATCCCGTGAGATGCCAACAAGTGTTATTTGAATAAATTGTAAAAAGCATAGTAGCTGAGCAAAAGTTTAGCCTTTTACGTGGGACTGAAATGGATTTCGTCTTTTCGCTGAAAAGACGAAATTTTACAAATGTTCCAAAAACTACTCTAGAAAATGTTTAATTCCAAAATCAGCTTGTTTCGATACGCGTTTGGGTTGATATCAACCGATGTATAAAGATTGATGAATGAAATCGAAGAGGATGCTGCCGGATCGTTTGTTTAATTGACGTGGAGCGGACCCAATTCATTATTGTCGATTTGAAAATCGCGATAAAGAAGAGATTGACTTCGGTAGATAAAATTTTGAATTACTACTCTGGAACAGTTGGAGTAACAATCATTCAAATGGTAACTCCTGATAAGCCTTGGGAGGATAAATAAATGGTATTAACTCTCACAAATATTTTCCATGATAAAAGGTTGAATGTTAACTCATATTATTCGCTGTCACTTTGCATTCTTTGACCATGATAAATTATAAAAAGTCATATTTTATGTTTGCCTGAGGCTATAAAAAAATATGTAATTAATAAAAAGCGTCGGAGGTCAGGTTGGCTTATTGAGCTAGGGTCGAAATGTTGAATCTTTGTCACTCGAATGAGTATTGTGTTCCTGTAACGAAGGTTTAATTTCTAGCCTCATAAAGAATTTCTGGTGACGATCATAGCGTAAAAATATTTGTCACCGTCGTAATAAATTATAGCATTTTCCAGCTAGTGTAGCGCAGACGCCTCCGTGACGATTGCAATGAACAAATGACAACTGGAATGCGTCCATATAAAGCACTCATTCGAAATGCGACCCTTTGCGCTGTATATATATTTCGCGAAAGATTTCGGGTGATGTTGCTTCCAACGTAGGGGTTAATCGCATAATATCTTCCCTCTGTGTTCAAGTATTTTGCCCTCAACTGATTTTGAAAAGAAACGAAGGAAATAAAACCATGCTGTTTCTTTATGAAAGATTTCGAAATTTGAAAAGTTTATCGAAATTCATTCTCACAGTCGTGAATGAGGATTCATTTTTAATGGTGGTTGGGACGAAGGTCAATTTCACCTAAAGTTTTTAATTGGCACTGAATACTTTCGTGAATATTAGGTGACGATTAACGAAATAAGAATGGCGACATTTTTACGACCAGAATGCCTTCTTGGCGGTTGCTGGAATGTTCAAAATGAGGGTGATGTCCGAAGATGCTTAAAGCGTGGCGTAGCTGGAGGTACCAGCCTTGCTAAACTGAGAAAGAAAAGGGTTAAAACTACCTTGGGTTTATTTTCAAAGCACAAGAAGTTTGTAGGTGGCTGAAAGAGGTTGGGAGAAGAAACAGAGGAAAGTTTGTTTGAAATTGTAATGAGAGATTTTGTTTGAGGGAGTACTGACCAGAGATATTTTCATTATTGAACATAGGGAATGTCTTTCGCATTGAACTAATTTCTGATAAAATTAAAAAATTCTGTAATATTAGTAACCTAGAATTGAGGAGAATTAATATTTTTAACGGGTAAGCAAAACACCTTTCTAGGAAACACTATAACGACAAGCATTATTTTCCGAGGTTAAAGTAGAAACGTGATGGGGTGAAACCCATTGGGCTAAAAGAGTTGATTCTCAACGTGCGATGTTTTGATTTTATGCTAAAGAAGTTTGCAAGGTCGCTTAGAACATGTGTTTAATAATTTTAAACTCGTCGTTATATATTATTAAGTCACCAGGCGAGGGAACATACTTGATAAATTATTTATTGAGTGCCTAGTACCCATTCTTTACAAGAATAGAAATGCAATACAAACTAAATTTGAACATAATAGAGGATGAAACATTCCTGAATATTTTTCATCTAATCACGGTCTCTTATGCGACGGCCATTATGTTGCAGGATATGCCATATGTTCTCATGTTGTCTCATGGTTTTTTCTGTAAATTTGCATTAGTTTTTTTCCACAGATATTTTTGAAATCGTCCCCAACGTATTTCTCATGACGAAAAAACGAATTGTGAATGTTTAATTTAGAACCCGGAGCACTAGATTTGATAAAGTCTTGTCTTTTATTCTGGTTTTTTTCCCGATACACCAATAAACACGTGGAAACGTTAACTCCTTAGAATTGGGACCGAGAATTAGTATTTTATGAGAATGAATCCTATCTCACGGTGGTGACTCAAATTGGATGGGTACCTTAGACTCCACCTGAACCTTCTCATTTTTTTAATCGTTGCTGTTTTATTTTTAGATAAATGTATACGTATTTTGGAAGTAATTTATGTTATTATTTTCGCCTCGTAAATGACTCATTTTATCAATTAACAGGGAAAGCATCAAAATATCCTTCTTACAAGCCTTTTAAACACCATTTGGCTCTGGAAGACAATTTTTTGCATGAAAACCTTTGGAAAAGGTAAGCAGTTATTTAGTCGTCCTTAATCAGAAAACGTTTTATCCTCCTTCATACGAGTATACACTTGAGGGAAGGCCGTGAGAAGGGTTGAACCCTCCAGTTGAGGTGATAATATCGAGTGGGCAGCCTTAAAATAACCAATATCACTTTGCCATATTGATTAGTGATGTCAATAAGAGATAAGGCAACTCTTGAACATGATTCATAGCAGAGTGTGGTTTCAGAACTTGGCATTCGAGGTAAGATAATAGTTCGGATTCGAGACTTATGATACGTGGGCCTCGGGAAGAAAATGGTAATCCAGGTGAGAAAAGAGGAATTATCGAAAATTAACGTAATGTTTTTTGCTAGTGGTGGTGGGAAGGAGGTAGTTGCTGGGGGAATATTGCAATAGATGGATGGAGGAGATAGCTGATAGTTGGTGAGATGTTGCAGGTCGTTATGGGAGGGATAATAGTTTTAGATAAGCAGGACAGAGGATAATAATATTTTTGTTTTGCATGAAAGCCTGTAGACCGCGTTAAGAATTTAAGAATAAAACGAAGAAGTTCAAAAGCGAGTTGAGACTGGAGGAAGCTAACGGCGATACGAGTATGAATCAGCTTTTTGGGAGTGTTCCTAAATCCACCGTGAATCGATATGAGGATAATGTTTCATGCGATGATTTGCGATATTTGATTATTTATGACCCCCCCCCCCCACGACAGGTAACCGCCTTGAGATATTCACCGATTATGCCAAATAATGTATTAATATTTAGGGATTCGACTCCATTTTGGGTTGCTTTTATCGAAAAGTTGGTCATAGATTGTCGGTCGGTTGTTTTTCTGTTAAATATATTCGCTGTGGTTAGAAAATCATGCGTAGAAGGGCATATTGGGTGGGAGACGATGAACTCTTTTGCTTATATATCCCCGCGAATTCTCGAACAGCCCCGCCTTTCGGCGAAGGGCCACTCCCTTTCCTACTCGTCCTCCCCTCCCTCCCTCTTAAAAACCCCCTCCCCAACGCCTACTACACCCTTCCCAGTCGGGTCGCGTAATCCCTTGATCTTCTCCCGGACGGGGGAGTCCTCTGGCAGCGGCGTCGGATAATTGGGTGGTACGGACATTTGGATTTCGGGGGCTATGAGGATTAATGCCTACTTATCGGGAATTCACGGGACCGGACGATGCCCCAGTAATCCGGGATGACGTTTTCGAGCACCCCTTGTCACTTCATTTGATTTTGACTCGGTGTTTGTTATTAATGATTTTAAATGTGGCGATTCTTTTCTTGTGTTTTAAATATATTTTAGTGTATTTTCTCGTTTATTATTTTCATCCATATTTATTTTGCAAGATCATCAATGTGGGCAGAGGCGACATTCGGTCATACCTAATTCGGCGGACGGTTCTCTATCACGGTGATAGGGCGCCAGCATTTTGTATCAAGTTTCTTGTAAATGTCGATCTACGCAGTCTTAAAGTTCATAGATTGGTTTTAATATATCCTGTTAATGCAAAGGACACCGACCTCTCTGTTTTCATGTCATTACGTTGCTATGCGACGGGGAAAGGGGGTGCGTATACTTTCGGGCTCAAGTTTCGCAAAATATTTCGTGCCTTACGTGAGAGATTTGTAAAATGATCATGTCTTATTAATACACGACTTGAAGGAGCGCGTAAATTTAAAAGGAAATATCTTGAGTTATTAAGATTGTCTGAAGGAGAAAGCTGGTCTTGCATTGTTTAGTTCGGGCTTAAGGATTGGCTCGCCGTTTCCCGAAGTCTAATAATGCGTGTGGTAGCCGGAAAAGGCGCTCATATCATTCGTTCCTACGGGGCTGTTTTTGTTACTGAGACGCGTGGGATAACGATCTCCACAATGCGCAATGCAGGTAGAAGTTGCTTATTTACCGACTGAAAAACTTAAAAAGAGAACCCCATAAAAATTAGATGGAAGTTCTTGGGGTTAAAAGTGGAAAAGTTGCGTTTTATGTTGTCTTTTAGTTAATCGTGAGTTAGGATACAACATTTTCCTGTGATAAGGGAAGAATTATGAATCGGGAAGTTCAAAAGTATAAGCGTGTGTGCAAATTTGTAGTGTTGAATAGCAGGCTAATAATCTTTTAAACAAATACGTGGAGTGAGTGCCGTATGTGGAACGTTACGAAGGTCCTCTTTTAAAGCGTTAAGCCATGATATGCTTGCTTTTCCTGTTACAATCTCTCTTGTTTCTGGTTGTTTAAACATATAACTATCATTGCATAACAAACAGATAACAAATCATGTAACAAGCAGATATCAAATCATATAACAAACAATAAGCGTCGGAGGAAAATCCGAGGTAGCAGGCTCTGACAGAATAAGAATTTCTTTTTGCTGTCGAGTAATATTAGTCCCTTAGGAAACCTAATAATTTTGTATTTAGATAAACACGAACGTAATTCCCTTAACTTCGTTTAAAGCATCAGAACTACTCGTAATTCATGAAAATTAATGTGTTAGGTCACCAGCCAATATATCGTATTCTTCTCTGACCTAAGTATACCACTATCATGGTGGTCACATTTTTAGGATGGACATGGATTTATCGGAACGAATGAGATTTATTCAATTGTAGTATTTGCCTAGAATTAAATAAAAGTTTGAACTAAGTGGTCCTTAAATTATATGAAGCTTTTTAAATCCTGCATGTTTTCTAAACGTCCTGATTTAACTTTGTATGGAAAATATTATTCTCGCCACCATTTTTACCAGTGTGAAAATCTTATATTAATCTCTTTTGCTCCAGAATTAAAAAATGAATCAATACCGATTATGCCGACTTGGTTCGTTTTCGAGTGATTTGTGTAAGGATAAAGAAACTTATTTCTTTTATTTCAATTAAACGGAACGGGGCCTCTAATCGTTTAATAATAAATACCTTATCATATGGTGAATTGCGAGTCGCGCTAGTCCAGGGGGTCGAAGGCTCTCTGGGCACCTGCAGCTCCACCCAAACTATGTGATTTTTCGGGTACCAGATCTTTCTGAGAAACCATACCCGGCACAGGGAAAGGAACTGGCCCCCCTACCCTGATGTGTGAATATTCACACGCCGTCGGGCTTAGTACTGGGTGAACTCTACTATCACCCACTAAACCGACCTTCGGGATGATTACCGTGTTTATAGTTTAAATGTTGAATTGAATTGATATTAAATTTTATTTTTAGCTGGTGTCTTAAAAACGTCTTCTAAGCAGGGATTCCATTTACTTTTCGAATGGCGGATGTGGGAAGGGGGGGGGGGAAATATGATGATGTTGTTCCCTTCTACGTTGCTTTACCGGGGCATTAGTGGACTTACCGCTGTGAATTCATTCCTTCCCAGAGTTACTTATTCAGTGCGCGAGGTAGGTGCATGTATCGAATGGACGTATTTAGCATCGCTCCTCAAGAGCGGCTTTCCTTCCGGCATTGTGCCGACGCGGTGGGACCCCTCGTCGGATTCAAGGATGTACGGGTAACGCACCCACCCCTCAGGGCGGCTTGGATAGCGGAAGGGGCGGTTTGGTCGGTCTGCCCGCCGGCCTCCGGGCGAAGATCCTCGAAACTAAACCATGTTGGGAGCGAAGAGCGGGGCGGTGGAGACCTAATTTCAGAGTTCCTCATAAAACGCGGACTCGATGCATATTTGAATTGGTTCTAAGGAGTTTTTGGGTTTATTTTTGGGACTCAAGGGTCGAAACCATCATCATCAGTGATCATCAATCATAGGAATAGTTTGACGTAGGTTTTCACATGATTCATTTCCCGACAAGCCACTTTCGTGCCTTAATATTTCATCCCGATCGCTGCAGCCATTACCAGTCTTACCGGTCTGCACTTGTCTGTTTTGTTGCGCTTTATTTCCTTCCGTTTTATTCCGCTGCGGTAATTATTCCCAGCAAGTTTTCATGCTTTCAATCTCTCCGAAGTTTATATGCCTTATTCTGGTGGTTTCCGTCGACCATCATCCTCTCTCATATTCGTAGAAATTCCATGTTAGTTATTCGATCCATCCGATTGAGTTTCGTAGTTTTCATTTGCCACCACGTTTACGTCGAATCCACCTTTTTTTCCTGGTCGGTCATACTGCAGTATTCATGATTCTAAGAGAGAAGTAGATGCTATACTATATGTGCCTCATGGACTTCCTATTTTAAAGCTTCCCGGCGTATGTTTTTGGTTCATAAAGACTCCTCCTTCATCCAATAAAAGCCACCAAGATCATCTTTTGTTAACATAAAATCTACTTAAAGCGACGACTAGGTCAATCATCGTCCAATTCCGGAAGCGTATGATTTAGTAAGTATCATGGTGAAACATAATATTTCTAAGTCAGTCCAATGGCAGTAGGCATTTGAAATCGTGGCATCATGTGAGATGCAATGATTAAGTGCTTTCAATTTATTTGATATTTCCCGTTGCTCTTGTGTTGTCGTAATTAATCAATGGGGTCGTGCGAAACTTCAGGGCAAAATCGTGCAAAGCACAACTACCTGAAGATGAAAGTAAAAAAATATACACGTTAGAGATTCGTGTGAAAAAGTTTACTTCCCAACGTTGTAGATATTAGGGGTAAGCAGCGACGGAGGTACTCTGGATGGCATTGATTTTACTTCAGATGTGACGCTGATTCATTAGTCTTACCGTAGATGATATGTTCTCGCCGCTGTTTGGAAGATCAGGTCTCGTTGTTGTCCATCCGTAGTTCCAAGTGAGCTATAAACTAATAAAGCGTGGGCGCACGGGATTGTTTCGCCGCTGTACTGTCGACTGACGTTATTTCTGAGTCCATCCCTTTCCTGCCGAGGGCCTCTGCGTACCTCTGCCCTCCCCCCCGAACCCCCAATCCCCACTGCAATCGTACGCCCTCCCTTCGCGTCGTCGGAATCGTGTTGAGACGTCCAAATTGATTTCCCGGCCCACTGTTAGAACGTGTGCGCGAGCGAGGTGGCCGGGATCCTGAGAGAGGCGGAAATTGGGAAGTTTCCGCGGCTGCAGTTGTTGGTGTGTCCATTTAATGAGGGAATATGCGAGCAGCCGCATTGCAGCCGACTCGAATGGCACGGACCAATGCCTCAGCGGCGGACACTTCTTGATAACAGTAGTATGTGCAAGTGGAGATTGCAGTGGCACCATTATTTGATGGAACGCTATGCTTTTGGAATCATAATGCTTGTTTATTTTCTTGTTTCACGCGTGGACTTATAGTGATGTGTATATTCGATACCGTGCATTTTATAGCACATTCTGAGAATGTTAGATAAGCCGGGGGAGAGGGTAATGAAAGAAAGTATTGGCCCTTGATGAACGCATCCAGGAAGTAGGAAGAATTGAAGGATGTATTATGGGACAAGCGAGAGGAAATGGAGAGACGTAATACACAATTGTAATGAGAGAGCCTCGAAAATCTACTTTTGATGGGTAGTTTATTATTTGCCATTGATAATGAAGGGATGGATGATGGATTGCATTCCAGTTAGATATTAATATGGATGACACTACTCATTGAATTTGGGACACGAAATATTTCCGTGAAAAATGTTCGAAAAATCGATAGAAAAGGCTGAGAATGCGAAGGGATAAATTGATTAGGTGTATTTTGGACCACGTTAAGCCGTCGTGGACTATTATATTTGGCAAATCAATCCTTGAAAAAAAAATGAAAATGATAGAATGTGGATGCTTAATATGAAGCAGGAAATGGAAAACGCAAAAGAGAAGAAATACGGTAAACACGAAGAGAGAGATAGACTTGACTCGTGTGCAGACCTGCGTCAAAACAGATCCATGGATTGATGAGTAGCGATGATGTTCTAGCAGAAATTCCCTTCTCCACTTACGTACGATGAGGAGACACTTAAGCAAGATGGATGTGAAGAATTCACGCCCATCTTGTGTTATTATTTCTGCGTCACGAACCGTATACAAAAGGATTCAGCTGAGCTAATAGATGCGACACGTGATGGATGTCCTGGCCAGTTTGGTGCCTGTGTAATGGTGCTCTGAAGTCCATAATAAATAAACGGAGCTGAATCGTCGCGATGAATTACTACTTATGGTTATTTTTATGCTTTGCCGGACGTTCATCAAGGCCTCTACTTTTGTGAGAGATATTGTTTCTGAAATATTTATATGTTTAGCATGACGGCCAAATCAGTAATTTGGTGTGCAAGGCACGCATTTCAGCATTCTGAGCGCATGTGACGAATTTCTAATGACTTTTCGAGTATTTATGTGATGTAGTCGCGTTCCAGAATGTTGTACACTTGAGGCGGCCTTGTTATTATTCCAAAAGATTGTTTTTATGAGATTAGTAGGGATTACAGGAACGTTTTCATGTACCTATGCTCTTAATCTTATTCCTGTAAGTTTGAATTATTCGTATTTAAAGATGTAAATCTTAAGTCAAGCCTAAGGAGCCAGCAGGAATGAATTTGGCAGTGCCTATTAGAACGTTAACCATAACTTTTAATTTAGGGTGAAACTCGTAAAGATATGGCAGTTGATGATAAAGTTTTCCAATAAAAGTTAGAGTAGCGATTTGCCTTGATTTTGTCGTAATATCTATATGTGAGCCGTTGGAACGAATATTTAACTCTAAAATGGAGTATTTGTAGTTAACTTTTTGGGATGGTACCACCTGCCTATACTCTAAACGCTTCGAAACATCTCCGGGATTTCGGGCGAAAACTCGAAGGAACACGTAGTATCGCTTGTTCTTGCCATGCATGGTGGAATTCTTATCTTAAATACGCTGTTAACCCTGTCATACCTCCTTTCTTTTCGTATTTTCTCCGAATCATAGCGGTTTATTTCATCTAATACCTTGTGTAACGTATTCTCCGTTTGGTGATTGCCTCATACGTACCAAAATGCGGTCTTATTACTGTGATGTAACACTTCTTTACGTATTCAGTGAATTTTTCTTTATCGGAATATATAAGAAGAGATTTTAATACGAGCGCAGTGTTGAATGTCGTTTGAGGAAGGCCCCGTATCTCTGGCTGTCGTTCTTCTTATAGCTACTCATACAGGGTGAGCATGGGAAACTTAATAATGTTGAAAAAATGTCTTACTGCGTTGCCAACGAGATAAAAATTCCAATCGAATTCTTGATTCTACTGCCCCAGGTCTATACAAAGGGTTAATAAAAAACTGAGCATGTTTTTCTAAGAAACGCATTTGCCACTTTGAGATTGCTAACAATAAGTCTGTCGTAGTTCTCATTCAATTAATTTATTTTTAACACTTGCCCTTTATTTGAGTGGGGTTATCGTCTAGAGCTCAATAGCCTCAAATTATTTTTTTGGTTTGTGTTTGTTCCTTTCTCTTTATTATATCTGTATACTTTTGTTGCGCTTCTATATTTCCCATTATATTTTTTTCGCGCGAGGATAATGGTGGGATTGAGTTACCGGCAGCGCAACACGGTGGTGAATGACGTCAGACTTCTTCCCTCTCGTCATTCGTCGGGGAGAAAGCACAAATTCCTCCGTCCAGGATGCTTTTTGGCGAGCTCAAGTGAAACTGCATCCTTCGCAGGGGGCGCGGGGGAGACGGGGAGACGGAGAAGGGAGGAGAGCGGGGTGGCGTGTCTCAACGGCTCGGCTGGGGGAAGCGGTGTCGTGTCGGGCGCGGGAAGGTAGCGCGCCTCCGGCCGAGAGGCAGTCGATGGTGCGGCGGACCAAGAGTGCGTTTCTGTCCTTCGACTCTCGGCGGGGAAAACGCTCGCGTGTCGCCTCGACTTCACGGGGGAAATATTTCTAATGGCGGACACCCCCCCCCTTTTTCGCCCCGTGACACATTTCCCCTCTCCTGGGAAATGCATGCACCACCGGAGTGCAGCGCTCCTCGTTGTTTCTTTATTTTTATGTGTCAGGCGGTCCGCGGAAATGAATGCAGACGGGGAAGTTTCGTGAAAAGAAAGGGGGAGAGATTTCGGGAGCCGTTCTCAAATGCGTCAACACGATGTAAGCATGTCCGGGTGCAGCCACTCGGATATGCAAGTCGTTAAAGTCGAAATTTGTTACGGTTCACCTTCCTCCATCCTAGTTCAAGTTCGTGAGAGGCTGGTGGCTCCCAAACTGTGGCGAACTAGGATTAAATTTCGCAGAATGTTTCTCCCCACTTGGTTGAATAGCTTCTTTGAATAATGAAGTGATTTTGCTGAAGTCATCATACTTTCATGGACGAGTCCAGTTGCAATTTCGACTTCAGCGCGTCATTGTGAATGATATAGATATCTATCTCGAAGCAACGTAGTGATTTCAGTAGCAAAAATATTATTTGACTCTAATATGGATCGACTAAACTGTTTCGACAGGCTTGAAATGATGGGTGATGTAGCACAGTTCAGCGGAAATGTTTGGAAGTTAATAAAATATCAGTGTTGATAAATGCGGCATAAAAATTTGAAAGGTTTGAATGAGAAAGTGGATCTGATGATCATTTTTTTTGTTTTAACATCTTATTAACTTTACATACCTAGGCTTAAATTTCCTGCTAGAAAAATAGAAAAAATTATTTGCATTCTTTTATACAGTGAGATCAGCCATATCTTGTCATATTTCGCGTTAAAAATGGTCCTTTTTATCATAGACGATTATTTATTATTTTTGAAATGTATAATTTATATTCGATCCATTTCACAGATGATTTTCTTCATATAAGAGAAAAATAGGAAGGAGAAGAATTATTAAAAATGGAAAAATCTGTCCACTACAATGATCTTTCATGTGACGAAAAATTATGTCAATTTAGTTTTGATTGATTGCTTTTTCATTCCGATTATATATCTCTTAAATTTTTCCAATAATGAATCATGGGTATGGATTTTTATTGTCCTAATTTGACTAAAATTTCCCTCAGTTTGCGTCTCTCGAGTAATCAGATCCGACAAATTTGGAGCAATGAATGAAATAGACTCAGTTTGCAAGCCTACGCTCTCCCCTCTCGTTGCGTATTCAAGTTAATGAGCGTGTTTTTGTACCCGAGTGGAATGTCTTATGGGTGGAGGTGGGTGGGCTGAGCCGGGTGGTTGTGGCCCCCTGCTACCAGTCACGGGGGCCCTCTTGGCCCTTGTCATGTCGGAGACCACGGAGCCAGGAATGGGCGAGTGATTCGATCAGCTCCGGCTTTTAATTTGCCACTATCGACTCCTGCTTTCTAATCCGCTCTCCCCAGATCATGCGTTGGTCGTATCCGCTTTCCTTTAACCTCCCCGGTGCCTAATGTATCGCTAATAAGCTTTCCCTCGGGCCGAAATTGAAATTGTGATCGGGAGAGATAATGTGATAATTTCCGACCAGCCGCAGAGCGGTATCGTTACGATGCCGTTACGTAAGGCGATATCTTGGTTTTCTTGTCGAACGGAGAATCCATGCTGACGTTAAACACGTATTGGATGAAGGCTTCAGGGAGGCTGTGGTTTTCTTCGCGGAATTTTAGCGGTGTGTCTCGTTAAATTAATTCGGCCAGGTGGTTATTTCTGAGAATCCGGATTGAAAGTTTTCAGCCATTATGAAGACTTTTTATCAATTATACGAATGTAAAATCAGCGGACTGATTAAATCCTAGGTCTTCCTGACCATTTCTGAGCTTTCCTCTTCACATTTCGTGATTAAAACGCTGTTAACGTGGGAAATATTAAATTTCCTAGGGGGTAAGTTGAAAATTACTTGTGAATCAATCTTACATCATCGCCATCAACAGCTTGCATCAGCCTTAGGATTTGTTGACACAACTCTCCGCTCAGAATCGGAAAGCCTCTTCGCACTTTCTCTTCATTTCACTTTCGTATCTGAAATTATTTGTTTCTTGTATCGTGTGGAGAATCTTCCAGTGTAAATCCGTCCAATAGTTCACATATAAAAAACTGCAATCTTCAGTCATATTGCCCCAAAAAATTACTTATTAGTCTCTCTCTCTCTTTTCCCATAGGTTTATTCATTATTTTATCAGTCAATGTATTACGTACAAGTCTGAAATTCTATTGGACATGGGTAAGAGCAAAACTTATGTAAAAACAATATAGTGTAGCAAACAAGTGTAAGATGAAATTTAATAGATACTTAGCTGACATCGAATTATTGTAACAACTTGAAAATTATCAATAAAAATTTCCGGCCAAAGATTGCAAAAAATGTCACGACAAGATTCAATGAATATTTCTTTGATCTCGGTAGCATCGCTTTTAAAATTTTCTCTGCAACTCCTGACCTAAAACAAAAATTTAAGTTCTGTATGCTTTTTCTATTTGATGACCAGATTAACTAATTGCTCAAGAGAATCTAGGTTTAAGTGAACGCGTATTTGGTTTAACTTAATGGCTTTCCGACAACCGATTTACGTTAACTTAATTTACGTATCAGTGGATTCAGATTCAATGAATTCCTCAGCCTGCCTGTGGAATCTTCAAGGGAAAAGTGCATTAAATCGGCCTATTTTGCGAAGGCATTTTTCAGTGACATAAACCATTCTTAAAGGTATAATAGGTTCTTTTTATCGAATGGATAAATTAGATTCTCTGCGTTGGGAGAATGAATACCTATTGAATGTTAAAAAGCGATGCTCTATTCCGAATGCGTCGAAACTTATTTCTATATTTTGCGTAGTAATCATTTTTTTGGTATTACTCGTATTGATACGACTTGGGAAGCATGTGATATCTCAACATAAGAAAGATAATGGATTTGCAATTTGATAGTATGAATTTTGAAATCAATTTTCCATCTAAAAATGGCCAATTGATTCCTTAATTCAATGTTTTTCTTGTCAGATAAAAACAAATTTTTAAAATTCTGGTTGTTACGCCTCTCGTTCCTCCGCTCCTGTTATTCTTCTGTATTAAAAAGTAATTGGGAATCTAAATTGGCAATCAACTCGATTCGTAAGCTACATGCCCGAAACCAGCTTCACGCCCTATTTTCCGCAAGATGGGAAATTACGTGGCGGTTGAGGGGGTTCGACGTAGGGAACACAATCGCGGAATTTAATCTCGGTGTGTGTATATATATATATTTTTTTCATCGAACTCTCCGCGCGAAGCCATGCATCTTCCGGAGCACATAACGTTTTCCAATAACCATCCGTATTCATGTGATTCCTCTCCGGCAGTCGTTCGCTCGGTCCTACCTCCCAACCGTTGTGAGGTGTCGTCGCTCTCCCGTTCCCACTTGCCGTGCGTGGTTGGGCAGAGGTCGCGAGCGCGGTGGGCCGGTGGGCGGGTCGCTTGGCTGGTTGGCGGAGCGAGTCGGATGTAGGGGTGGAAAGGGAAAATCCGCCCCCCCCCCTTCCCTCAAACTGTCCTCCGGAGTCGGGAATCCACTCTCGCTTGTGAATGCGCTACGTTCGTTGCATTCGAGGAGAGAGAGGATTCCGTGGAGGAGAGGGTAAGAGTTGCCAGCGATGGGGCGTGAGATGAAGGCTCCGGGAGGAGATGTACGCCGGGCGACTCCTACCCACGCCTCCTGGGTTGTCTATATGGGCGCCGGGCGACGACCCCATCGCTGGTTGCGACCGAGGGAGGTGTGAAGCATGTGTAGGGTTACCCAGGCGACTGGTGTTTCCCGGGAAACTCCCGTTTTTTTAGAGCACCCAGGCGAGATTTTCACCATGGTCTATCAGTCCCCTATCACAGTGTATGCAAGTGTGTTTGCGTACACATATGTGCGCTTTTGTGTCCGTATTATAAAAGGTCTGTCCCAGAAGTGGTAGGACTATGTTGATTAAAAAAATGCTTTGTCAGAATTGATGAATTCCCTCAAATGTCTTCGAATTAGCACCCTTATGCGTCCACACTCCGAGGGCTGTGGGTTTTCCCTCCCTCGGACGCTTTCTGGAAGGCGGGGCCCGAAATGCTGCTTAACTCCCTCGTCACGGCCTTTGGTAACGCTTCCACCGAGCCGTGATGACGTCCTTTCAGCCTGGTGGGGCATTGTCTAAAAAATTTGGATCCTCACTCACATTTTCGAGAAGTTCTTAACAGATCCGCGTGCGAGTTTCTTTTTGTTTGTCCGACAGCACTCGCGGCACCAACTTTGCGCATACCTTTCTCATGCCCATGTTTTCGGTCACAAGTCGATGCATATCATTTTAAGGGATCTGCAATCCCTGTCCAACAAACCCTTCATTCTTGCAAAATTCTCCAAGGAAGATCCATTGACCATAAGTTAATGTCCCCGATAGTTTTCATGAATCTCGGCGAGCCCAAAGACGGCGATTCGAATCCCCATTACAGCATCTGTGTTCTGTCAGGTGTAGTAACGCTGGTTTGATGTTGCGATTATATTATTTTCATTTCCAAAACCAAAAACCTAAATTACCACCCGATCTGAATTATGCCAATGTCTTTGAAACACCGCAAATGTGTAATAGTTTAAAGTTATTGTACATTAAATTCTAATCTGGCATTTGGTTGTTTATTTATTCAGGAAACCTTTGGCAATAGTTAAGTTATTTGTCAGTAGAATGGTTATTCGCGAACATAGGATATTAATTAGATAAACCCTTACCTGATAGAGATTTTACCACTTATTTAAAATGAGAATTGAAACATTTATTCTTAATAAATGTTTCCTTCTATTCGGAAGCACAGAAGACAGAAACGCAAATCTAATCTTTTTGCTTGAACAGCAAAAGCTTTGGCTCTGTTCTGCTACGTTTCTTGTCCGAGTGTTGTTAACCGAGAAAATTGTGCCTATTTTTCTTAACTGATTACCTAGCTGCATACAACCGGAAGTGAAAAGAGATGCCAGATTCCAGTTTGTGAAAGATGGCAGATGGTGCTGGACTACTGACCGGAGGCCCCGGGTTCAAACCCGAGTACGCCTCTGAGCATCCTAAAGATTCATATTATAAACTGTTTGGTGTTGAAGACTCAGGCGGGGAGGAAGGAACTGACGTGTGAATTTCACATCCACAGTTTGAGTGTACACGGATGAGCGTAGTGATACGAGCACTCATGTACTGGCATGATGATTTATTATTATTATTTATA
The DNA here is from genome assembly GCA_037158775.1 of Hetaerina titia. Classification (NCBI taxonomy): domain Eukaryota; kingdom Metazoa; phylum Arthropoda; class Insecta; order Odonata; family Calopterygidae; genus Hetaerina; species Hetaerina titia. The sequence continues at coordinate 73,977,455 of CM073778.1, read as the reverse complement.
AGATTTTTAGACTTTCATCGATAAATTTCTCATGGAAATTTTCCCAACAAAATATGACTTTTTCTCGATGTACCTGTTAAATACCTGCAAATACCTGTTAAAAAGTGTGCGTACTTTTATGTCCGTATACCTTGGCCTATGGCAAACGAAGCTTAGATTTTACTTACTACTGTGTATTAACGCCAGCTGCTGACCCAGATGTATGCCGGTAAAATCTTAATTACTCAGTCATGCGGGCGATGACGAGTGAAAAATCTCCCGTTTGTAACTACCGCCTGACTGTCTAAAACCCTAGCTATTCTTCGTGACGTGATGTTATGAATCATGCATTACGAACAAATGTACGTTAAGTGTACTAAGCATTCCCGAGTAAAAGTATGCTGGCGTTTGGCTTCTCCATAGTTCCATATTGCCGGGTGACGTAGGCTATTAGCACCTTCCCGTTGGGTCCGCGGTTTCCACTTTGAGCAGCGCGTTGATTGTGGTGCGAAAGTTAGCGCCCTCTATTCAGACGCGGAGGTGAACAGTCGGTAGGCGCCGATCCGCGACACGATGAGCGTGGTACACGTCGTATGTCGCTTGTGAAAAGCGCCTCTAATACCCTTGTCTAACCCTGTATTTCGGTCGTGCTCGCAAAACTAATGTACAGGTAGGTACTCATGCGACCGTTAATCAAACCTGAAGTTATTTAAGGGGAGTTGTTAGAAAATGCAAAATTTTTGACACTCGGGTAGAGGAAAAATGCTTCTGTAGTCAATTCACTTTAATGGTTGGTCATCTTTCTTCAAAGAAGTTTGCACGTATACCCTTCAGGACCTTCCGGAATCCGCCTGCCAAGGAGCCTTCGAGTCGTGGAAAAGCCGATGGCAAAAGTGTGTCGACGCTCAGGGGATGTTCTTTGATGAATTTTTAGACAATTTGTTGCAATATCTGAAATAAATCTAGTTTTCCGGAAATTTTCCCGATACTTTTTATACAAGCCATGTATGTCCACGTTATGATGCTTAAAAAATATATTGGATGTAAAAAAACAAACGTGTTTGGGAAATGCGCCCGTGGGAGTTTAAATTTGTGCACACTAATTTAGAAAGGCAGGCTGAGTATTGTAAATATGAGTCAATTTACCTGTGCAGGTCATTTATCCTATGTCCTGCAGTAGCTGGTCTAAAAATCATTTGTTTCTCGACGTCGGATTTTGCGTACGTATTTGGTTAATGTCTACATTTTTATCAACTCTTAGGTTTAATTCCCGATTAACTCTTCCTTCACAACATTGGTTCTTAGGTTTTCGCGGTGTCGACCAGTTTCATTTCTCTTAATTTTTCTAGTCTTCACCGCGTGCGTTGACATGTTGACATCGGATGACCTTCGAACTCAAGGGACTGGTTGGAACGCCAACGAAACCGTTGGCAACAACGTCTACCCACGCGTTGAAGAACCGTAGCATGGAGAGAAATTCTAATCTTCCTTCACCAGTTCGGCTTTAGTATTTGCTGCATTTTTACTTCATTCAGTCTTCCCTTCAAATGTTACTTGCATTATGATTTAACCCATTCGTTTTTATACATTGACGTGTGGTTAGCCCCTATATCTTCTTTCGATTAGTAGAAATAATTACGAATGGCGACAAAGTGGTCCAAAGGTTAACGTCCTGTCGGACGAAAGGCGTACTCCACTAGAAATCCTGCTACCTCTGGGATTCGAACCAGGACCCTCGGGGTGGGAAGCTAGGACATTGGCCACCACATCATAACGATTCCCTTCGAGTCGAGTGTTGAGGAAAATTGGGCCTTCTATTTCCCATCTATTTCTATGTGAATGAATATATATATTTCATTAATTTTTAATATATACATATATATATAATTAAGCTGCTGTAAAATCATAGTTAATATACAAAGGCACAAAAGTATCAGTAGTGCATATCTGGCGAAAATGCCTATCACTGCCCCAGGACGAGTGGCAGGCAGTGAAATTAATTACAAGTTAGTTTCATCTTAACTCTTCGGTAAACTATATTCGTGTATTTACGTATTTATTTATTTATTTATTTATTATCGACTTAATTGGGCGAGGTTGAGACTAAATAGTCCCTTCTTCCACCTAACCCTTAATTTAGGGGTTTAATGGAGTCGTTCTCTCATGATCTTAAACGAATCTCTATTTCAAACTTTACCGGGTGTATTGCAAAACCCAGGGAGCGTAACGGATGACATCAACTTACCGAGTGCTCATCTACAGCTTGGTGGAGAAGGGAATTAATTGACTTCTCATTTACGAAGGCTCTCAAGTATACAAATTATATCATCCCCCTAAAGTAGAATAAAATGTTACCCAGCGAACAATGAACAAACGATATTGTAGAACTGAATGAATAATTCTAAGTGGAATAGTTATTTTGCCGTCCGCAAAAATGAAATACATCCGCTATGATAAATCACGGCGTTAAAATCAACCATGCCTACGTCAGCTCAAGCTCTGGAGTGGTGCATTTATTTGATAGATGTATTGTGCAGTGTTTGGTAACTATTGAGAAAAAAAGCAAACTCTTTTCGAAATTTTCCTCCATTGAAACTATTCCGTCCTCATAGTTTTCTCCTCGTCTCACTTATTCTTAATCCATCGGATGCTGCGTCCATAGATTCGATGACTTAAGTGGGGATATTCTGATATGGTTTACGGGCCGTGAGTGTTTCCGAATCTTATTTGCACTCCTCACCAGAGTATTCACATAGTGCCTTCAATCATCGATCTCGAGTTTCCTTGGAACGCACCTTTATAGTTGCCTTTTTATCGTGAGCACACATTCGCGTGGCCTATTTTGAATGCAACGCCAGGCTGCCCCGTGATGTAAAGAAATGCTTTTGACGCCATTTCGTCGAAAATGGAGAGGTTGAACCATTTTGGATTGTGCGCTTATCTATGTTAAAATCCAATTCTCCCCGCTGATAAACCACTGGGATCGCTTGCATAAGGATCTCTCGCTGCATTCATCACCAATTTGAAGAATGTTTACTGTGAGGGAGCGAGATGTGTATTTTTTGCTAGGCGATAAAATGGTCGACGTTCAATTTCAAAGGTCGATATTATTTTCCCTTGTTTTTTTCATTACATGCCGCGCTTTCGTGAACTCTTGTGCACCCATTAAGGTGGTGGAGCTGTTTGATGGAGATTGAGGATAATTTAGCATTCTGACGTGAGGTCACCGTTTCGAGTTTCGTTCCGATGGAATTTTCGTCCCACCATCATTCATAAACCTCACTTGAGCATACTTCTCTTCCTGGTTGTCCCCCTAGCGCCCTCGTATTTCCGGAGCGTACTGTCAACTTCCCCTCTCATCTCGCTTTGACTCCTTTTGCTGTAATATTACCTATGCATACAGATCAATCGAGCTTCCTAGCGAATGGAAGGGATTTATTATAGCACCGAATTACATTTTGCAGATTGGACCGTAAGGGAAATCGTAGACCCTATAAATGACAGTTTCAATTACGCGTTCTTCCCCCACACGACAGGCAGTTTTATATCATTCCGTATAGTTTCAGGCTTGACTTTGTGGAAACTTTCAATATTGGAGAGAAATAATGGTTAACAATTGTGATTACCACAAAAGTATTTTTAATTTAAAAAATACTGTGGTGGAAATCACAATTGTTAGTAATGACATATTTGGAGGAAACCAATCCTGCTTTCTAAATTCAATAAGGACAATTTTAAATGTTGCTGGAACACACCTATTATTGAATGATGTATCCGTGTAAGTGTACGCATGTCTAAAAATGTGAAGATTTAAGTTTGGGTTAATGTATAAGTGAATATTGATCCATAAAATTTCCGGTGACCTAACACCCCCCGCCATTCGCACTTTTCGGTGACTTGTGGGGCATTGCGCATATGTATATGCACAGTTTTGGGGTCTTATGTTTCGTTCTTGGAAAATACACAACGATTAATTTGTACTTCCTTCCCAGGCATTTGTTGGAAGTTTTTGAAGGCCAAGTTAAGAGGATAACCAATTCATGGTACATCACGTATGCTTGTTGAGGGTCATAAATTTGTTGCCCGAGGTCTTTGTATAAGGAAAGGCAGCTAATGAGAATGACTTTTTATATTAATGCTACTCATAAATCATAAGGTTATCCTTGTATTTTTTTGTGATATGGTGTTAAAAACGCGTTTAAATCATGCGCAAAACTTACAAATATAGTATTTCTAAGTATATCATATGCCTAGAACACCTTGTCGATGTTGTTCTCGGTTTTAATCGTTCTTTGTTTGATATCAGAAATATGTAAAGTCGGGCGTATAAGGTCTCAATCTGATTAGATGTTTAGCTTTGTTAATTGAGTAGTTGTTCCCTAAATTGGGCCATCCAAAGTTATCTCTAAACGTATTTTACGTATCATTTTTCTAGCAAATAGATTGGAGAATATTTTTTTAACATTATCTTGTTGTTTTTCTCCATTAGTCTCGGATATTTATCGCAAAATGCATCTTAATGCGAATTTAAGATCGTGATATTAGTGCTGATTTTTGTATTTGCAAAATGAAAAAGAACCTGATCCAATCTTTCCGCAAACGAATCCTCCGAGAGACCTACAGGTATCTGGTTCATAAGTCATTCGAACTCGACATTGACTTTCGACTTCACCGAGTGGGCTAAATATCACTGACCTTGGATCTGAAAAAACCTCTTTAAAGTATTTTGAGAAATTACAGCCAAGACGGAAAAATGCTCAAGGCAATCGGGGTTCAATGAAAGAGTCCCGATGTCCGCAACAAGGATACCTACTTGTCGCGGAAACAGCGGATTCGAAGCGACAACTGACCTCGAAAGCAGAATATTGAGGTCAACTGTCAATTAAGATGAACCGAAGACGCAACCCCGAAAACGTGCTCTACTGCGGCTATCAAAAAGAGCGGTGACATTCATTCCGATGGAAAATAAACAAATGAGTGCGCAAAAGCGAATTTGTGAGCGATGGGAATAACAGTGTTGTGTTGCGACCTCGGCTACTGATTCGCCAAAATGTTATTAACGGCTTGCCAGCCAAGCGTGAGTATTCGCAGAAAATGCGGAATGTATAGCAAATATCACGGAATTCGGAATCCCAAACTATGCATAACACTGCAGACAATAATGTCACGTATTGTAACTTATATCCCATGTTTTCTTGTAATGTCTGTTACTGTGAGGGAAGACCCATGGTTTTTTTTCTTCGGTCTCATGAAATATTTTATAGGGTTCGATTAGCGGAGGTAAGGTTATTTGAAAAGGGAAAAATAAGACTAACTGGATGAAATATTTTTTTTTAATTCGAGTGGAAGATGTAAGCTAAATGAGAAAATATTTAACGAGCCATTTTCTAGTTTTACTTGGAATGGGAAATGTTTACTTTTTCTGAAATTGCGAATTGTAAATGTTTCAAAATAAAATCAACAGTGTTTGTTTGTCGTGCAGTTGATCGATATTTTGTTAAAGCTTGCGCTGGAAAGTTGCCTTTAAAAACTACTGCGATTTGAAGATTTTCGTTTAAGTGAGTTGCTCCACATTTTTATCTCCAAATGGTTCCTTTATGGGTGTTTTTCACTTCGTGTAACTTCCTCAGATGTTAGTTTATTTTCCGTATTATTTTCTTGGGTTCTCTCCCTCTATGCCTTTTTTTATTTGTCTAGTTATGAACCTTTCATGTGTCAAGTATTACCAAGGATGTCTTGCCGATATGTCACGGACGACTATGCCCTTCTCTTATCCTGGGAAAAAGTATGGTTCAGTCGTAAGAGAATCGTGCTCCGGAAATCAGTTTAATGGGCTGTAGTTAACTTTGGAGGACAATAATGTTTTTGGAGATCTGCGTACACTGTATTGTATTTCATTTGGCCGTGATTGTCCTTCGTCGTCGGAGAGTGAGGACGTTGCGACGTTTTCCGTTCAGTTCAGTTGGTGAGATTCGTCCATAAATTTTCCGGTTGCACCATCGTTCTGGGATGCCAGGACGACGTTTATTTCTTCGGCGGCCGCTCCACCTATGTAGTATGCTTCCCTCGACACAATAGGGTCTCGAAAAAGCTTTTATTCTTCCGGCGAACTAGGGAAAGACACTCCACCCTCGCTCTCTCCGGCTCTCGTTTAATTAACCAATTAAGAAATAATTTTCCTACTCCCAGCGCTCCTCGTTTAATGTCTAAGGCCCTGGCCCATCCATACATCTTTTTGTTTTGCTCCTCAAAACGGGAGAAGTTGCCTTGTGAATTAACCGCCCAGGTCACGAACTGCTACGCTCATAACCCGTCCCGAGGCTGTCCCGGAAGGCGGCAGCGGGTTGAAGTTAAGGGTGGACAAAAAATACCGGTTTTTTTCTTTGTTTGTGATATATACAGGAAATGCCTGGCCTTTACGTATACGTATATTTTAAACTGGTGTCCTCGGAAAGTATAAAAAAATTCCGAAGTCGGTAGTAACAAGCTATGCACCTTTTTCATTATAAAATTGATGTGAGTCTGTTGCTACAAGAAAAATAAGCATAACCTTGGTTGAAAATCAGTTCCTTAAAAAACGCTGTTATGTTTTTATTAAGGTTATGCGATTTTCCAGAAAGAAAAAGGCTAAGCTAAATATTAAAATAGGCGGGGAAAAAATAGAGCGGGTAGAGCAGTTTACATATCTCGGAAGTGTTTTGGACCAATACGGTCAAAGTGGTAGGGACGTAAGGAGAAGAATTGCGCTAGGCAAGGAGGCTTTCTCAAGGAGGAGGGAGTTGATGACGGGGACGTTGAGTAGGGATGTTAAGAAAAGACTCGTAAAAACTCTGATATGGAGCGTAGCTATGTACGGCGCGGAAACGTGGTCGCTGAAGCAGAAGGATAGACGTAGATTGGAGGCTTTTGAAATGTGGGTGTGGAGAAGGATGGAGAAGGTGAAATGGACCGAAAGGAAAACAAATGAGGAAGTACTGGAGATGGTAGGTGAGGAGAGGGGTTTGTTGAGAGAAATCCTATGGAGGCAGGAAAAATGGATGGAAGGCGTATTGAGTTGTAGTGGAATGTTGAAGAAGGTAATACAGGGGAGAATGTTGGGCAAGCGAGGAAAGGGCAGGAACAGGATAGGGATGTTGGATGGGATGAAGGGTGGAAGGAAGTACACAGAGATGAAGAGGGACCTGATGTAGTTTAGGTTGCTGGATTGGGTTTTGTTTGGAGTTACAAAATGCTTATTTGATAGTTGTGTCCATCCAAAAACCTACCCTAACCGGTAGATTACCTAATAATAATATGTTTTTATTGGTTGAAATGGTTGCCAAAATATTTTTAGACCAAGCCTCCTTGGAAATAGTTACTAGAAGTTATCAGTGCGTATGTTAGTAGTTATGCTCTGGGAAAATATCAGTTTCAAATAACATTTCATTCGAGAGCTAATTTATTATATACGTAATAATACCCTGGTATTCACACAAATGCTTAAGAGTACTAGCATATAATGAAAGACGTAAAATCTGCGAAAGAATGAAAAGATTTGCGGGAAAAAGGATGCCTTTTATAAAATCAATCGCCGTATTGATAAACCATTGACGATCAATGATGGTGTACATTAAAAGTGGTTGCATGCTGTTTGCTGGAACCAAAAAGAATGCCTGTTCGCCGGCATTAGTTCTAGCGTCCCATTATTGTTGACATAAAACAAATATCGGAGAAATGGCGGTATTATTTCAGTATCGCGAATACTTATTTGAAGGTATCTTCCAAAGGTCTTTGGAAGGAATGGCGGATTGTAAAGGAGTGACGTAGGAGTTGGAAGGAAGGTGGGAATATGGAGGGTAAAGTAACTAACTGAAAGCTCCGTTTTTTCATTGATACGTATATAGGAAAATGGACATTCTTTATAATCATGGGAATTTTATTGTATTCAAACAACCATAATATCAGTTGAAAAAGTATATGGCATTCATGAAATCGTGCCATGCTAATTATACATAATTTTTACTAAAAGTAATAAATTTTATTGGTGATTGAATGATTTCTTTTCCTTAAATCTTTGCTTCTTGTGTGAATTATTATAAATGATTTTTTGAGCTTATTTATTTCCACTGCCTAAATTATTTTTGGTAAAATTATTTCCGAGCTAAAATAAAGTTAATATTTGTTCAGCCGACCCATATTATTTGATCGCTTTTTTTTGTAAATAGCCTTAGGTCATAATGGTAACGTCAAGTACCTTAATAATGCTTGATGTAAGAGTGGCATTGTGTCACAGTTCTGCACAAAGCACTAAAATGATTCCTCCTTATTTTTAGCAACCAAGTTCTTGTGAATGTCATTTGATGGCATCGACTAGATGTAATGGTAAAGTGCGTGGTTTATTGGAAATGTCTATGATTTCTGCCGTGAGGATATGTAACACACGGAGGATGTATGTAGAGGCCTCAGGAGACGCCATCAATTCCCAATCAAAAGCATTCCAAAATCGTGGTACGCAGTATTGCTAGGTGGGATGAAGTACGTAGCTGGTATTATCATAATCCAGTGTCGCCATTTCAATAAAATACATGTCAACTTTGGTCATACACCTTAACATCAGTTCCCTATGATCCTGCATCAGCCTGAGTTGGAAGTTACCCACGTCTCTCATAATTGGTTGGCACGGGGGGTTTGATATTGCACGACGCTACAGTTAACGTACTCCCGATGCCAGTCACTTCGGGAACCCATTTCCCGCGATTCAGCCCGTAAAGAGGGCAAGAGACGACCGCAGCTGCCCAGGCTCATCAGTCGGAAGACAAAAGACTACTCGCCTCCCCAATCCATCCATGACAAATGCTAAGCTGTCGGAGAGGGTCGCGGGAAACCTTGACGGAATTCCAGTTCCCCGTATCCTGGACTAATCGGCGGCGCTCCGGGACCCGACGTTGATTGCTCCGCGGAGGGCACTGCAGGGTTTGCGGTTTCCCCTCAGTCTCCATCCTCCTGCTCCGGGGACGTCGTCCCTCCCTCCCCGTGCCGGGGTGTGTACCCAACCCAGGCGAGCGAAGTAGTGTAAATTCCTCTCCGTTTTAAATTACGCTCCGGACCCTTCCGGGAATTCCGGCGAGGGTACTCCGGACTCTGGTCGATCCCTTCAGACTCCCGTCTGCTCCCCTGGCGGTCGACCAACAGGTGCGGAGATCCCATGCTTATGCTCGCGGGGACGCGTTTGGGGAATGACTGGCCTGGAATTTAGCCCGTGTGTGTACTTGCCGCCCGGCATGTATTTGGGACCCTTTGGGATAAGGTGTATATTGAAGAGTTAGGTGAAATATTAGTGGAAGTGTGAACATGAATCTCAGTTGGTTTAAAGCGAAGCGTGATGACAGTAATTGATATAATTAAGATAATACGAATCTAGTCACCACGACAACGGCAATCAAATTAACAGTGGTAACACGACTGGAGACACTAAACTAAGCCACTACCTCCCTAGATAGAGACTCGGCATACATTCAACAGTATTATTATTATTAGTATTTTACTGGTTTGGGTGCTCTCAGATGAGCACGGCTATACAGCGGTACAACGTTAAATTTCCTTGCTTTTCCTAACAAGACATTCATTCTTCAATTCCACAGTACTTCCCTTCTCCATCTATAACGTCCAACATGTCCATTATTTGCTCTTCCTCGCTTGCGTAACGTTCTCCCTTCTTATCTATTTCAACATACATATCGACCATCAATGCGCTCTGCATTCTTATTTCCTGCCGCTATTAGATTGCTACCAGCAATCCCCTTTCCTCCTCCACCATACCTAGCAAGTATTCGTTTGTTTTCCTTTATGTGCATTTCACCTTTCCCAACGTATTCCACACCCAAATGTCAAAAACTTCCAATCTACGCCAGTCATCCTACTTCAATAGCAATATTTCCGCGCCGTACAAATCCACTCACCATTTCAAAGTTTTAAACAACCTTTTCTTAACATCCTTGCTCAGTGTGTCTGTCATTTGTTCGCTAACAATTTGACCATTTTGGTCCAAAGCACTTCGGGGGTAGGTAAACAGTTCCACCTTTTGTAGTTCAGGCACTCTTATTTTAATATTTAACCTAGCTTTCCTCTTCCTCGAAAGCCCTTTAACCTTTGTTTTGTTTAATTTGATTCACATCTATTACACCAACTTTCCAATTCCTTCAGGAGTGCTTGCAACCCGTTGACGGACTGGCAACATTAAGTTTGCTCATGCACTAACCTTACTGATTTTTATGAATTCTCCACAGACTTTCATTCCTATCTTCAATTCTTCCCATCTCTCTGTAGCAAGTTCCTTCACACATTTCATTGAACAGCGGGGGTGGTAATGGACACTATCTGTCTTACTTCTCTTCCTAACACTTCCCAGCCGGACTTTCCATTCGCACATGAGCAATCTGGGGCATGTACAGATTCCGGTTAAGTGTCCTATCCCTCCGTATCTACTTCTATTTTCTGCAATGAATTCATCAAATCTACCCAATCTACTCTATCGAATGCCTTCTCGAAGTCTACCCAACAACCGAATACTTGCTGATTGAATACAATGCTTCTTTCTATTATTGTCTTCATTATTTTTGTAGTATCACGCTTGTCTCTTCCCTTAATGGCCCCAAACTTTTCATACTCTAAGTGATCATTTGACTTGTTACAATTTGCTTTGGAATTTTGCAGATTTTAACAGAGAATCGTAAGTTTTTATTTTCATTTAGTTAGGCATTCATGAGTCGGTAAGAACAGCACAGAAAATTTCAATGATGCAGATGTCGTAAGCTTCCTTCGTTGTGAATAATGGCATGAAGTTGATCTCGGGTCACCTCAAGATGAGTGATAAGTAACATTAACCCATGGGATTAATTATAGTAATATTAGCTGTAAACTCCCTAATGTCTATCGGTGAATGAGTCGTTAATTGTTCTGGCCATTTCCTGCGCTGATTGAACTCTAGGGTAGCGGAAAAATGATCTCGCTGGCTCGAAATCTGTTATTGGCCTTCGTAAAAACGTTATATTCTCCTGGAGCCCCGGATTGCATCCACACATTTCGGAGCGCATTGTAATTGATTTTAACCTGTTAGGATCAACTTATGTATCTTACTTTTGGCGAGCACGCGATTTTGCAGATGTCTTGAACAAATGCGATTTCATTTTTCCAGGCAAAATAAAAATTGAATAAAAAAATGCGGAGTGATGCATTTTAAAATTTAACTCTCACAGAAATAATTCAAGACCATCGATTTTCGCAATAGCAGTTTGGCAACAAAAAGTATGCACTTTTAAGGTTAACCTTTAAAGAGACGAAACGAGACTATCAAATTTTGCAGCAGCTGATTACATTGTTCTAAAAGTCTTCTCAGCCATCGGCATGCATCTTAAGTAATGTTTGTACATTGTATATGTGATAGGTAGAGAAAGAAGGCGTCAGTTTCACTTTCGCTCCTGATCCAAGTGAATCAATTGAAATCTTAATCCTGAGTGAATGATATGCTGTCATCTTTGTGTGTAATAGTTTTTTTATGTCAAATAATTTTTTTCGATATCAAAAAGGGACCTAGTCTTTTTTCTTTTCGCATTTTAATCCTAATTATGGAAAAAAATAGAAGTCTTCCGTCTTGAGTATTTGAGAAATTAATTTTAAATTTTAAAATTATTTAGACAAGATTTATTTCTGGGTGGAAACGGAAACTTTCCGGCCATACGAATTGTGTTCAAACGTTTTGTGATTCCTCTCGCCGGCTTTCACACGTGTTACGCTGCGCGCATGGAATTACAATGGAGGGAGAACCAAGTCGGGATCCTTCTCTTGTTTTGTTGCCGCTTCATTGTCAGAACGCTCGGGAGAATTTCCCTCCTGATATTAGTGAATGCATTCCTCAGAGGAAATCCCCCTCGTGTCTATGTTAACGCTGTGGGTGTTAGTTGAACAAATTGCCAATACGAAGGTTTGTTTTTTTGGCCTATGATGGGCCGGCCGAGAACATATTTGCCTGTACGAGTCATTAATTGTGTACTACCCGTGTCGACAGGAGTGAGTACGAGCCCTTAGAGCTAGTCTTGACTGACCCGCTTCATTTGGGTGAACCAATGGAAACATTTTCGCTTTGTGCGCATCGAGTCGAGTCGATTTTTGAATTACTTAATTTATTCAACACATCCTAAAATGAGTTGCACTGATTGAAATGAAATTAAATAATTTACTTTGTAATTCCACACAATTTATTTTTAAAAACACGACCCGGGTTTCGACGTTGAGCGTCATCATCCATCGTCGAAACCTGGGTCGGGTTTTTTTTTAAATAGTGTGTGTGGAATTACAAAGTAAATTATTTCATTTCAATATGTTATGCAAATTCCATAAAGTCACGCCAGAGACAACAAATTGCATTGAGTTTCACTGAGATCCAGATGTGCATTGTGGGCGATGGAGTCTGTTTTGCTTTCAATGCCTCGAGGCCTTTGCTGATGAACTTTCAATTAATGAGTATATTTGGTGATCGTTTTTTTTTTCGGGAAATATTTCTTCTTCTTTCAACCGTAGCTGCCGTTTACGTCACGTGCAAAGTAAAATGAAAAGTATGAGAAAGAAGGTATGAGAATGTGCTTAACGGAAAGATGAAAGTATGACTTTCTTATTTCAGTTCAGTCGGCAGTCTAGACGAAGTGTAGCTGTCACAAACAAGGTCGTGGTTCGTGTCTCATTACTCTTCCATTCACGTGGATGAAGTAGTTTGAAGTTTGAGAGAATATGTTTGAAAATGAGAGGCATCAACTAGATTCCCAAGGATTGGCATGTTGTTAATGTTAAATATTAAAAGTGAGATGACGTAATGTTGAAAAGGTGGGGAACCGTTAACGGATTTTTTTGGCAGTTTTTAATGAAATATTGGTGTAATATTTGGTAAAAAATATCGTAAAAAAAAGATTTCGCTAGCTGCAAAGAGGAGGGACATGGTGTCAGCGATCCAAGACTCGTCTTTTATTGAGTAAATATATTTGAGAATAATCAAGTAAAAACTTTTGAATGTTGCGTAGAACGTATTTGGTATTTTTAAGGAAATGGGATGAGTGTGTATCACAGTCGTTTGTGATGTGGGTGTGTAGAATAGCGGAGAAAATATTTGGAAAGAGGAGAAAACAAATGACCACATGTTCCTTAGGCAAAAAAGACTGGTAGGTGCTTTAAAAATCCAAGACAATGTGTAGTAGTTTTATGGCTTAAAACTTACTTGTAATTGGACGTTAAAAATCTGGAATCTTAAATCCTCCATATCCAAATCCCATAGATGGAAGGATTTATCATGGGTATTCCGTTCGCTTCGGAGGTGTCGAGAGGGCAGATGCTAAAAGTATGTTAACTCTTAATATTAATGAGAGGTTAATCTAAATTTGTGGAATGGTATGTCACAAACTGAGCCAACGATAACGACAAATGGTTCGAACGATAGATAGTAACATAATTCCTGCGCCGAGTTTTCCTATCTCTACCCTCTTTTCTTCCCTCCTCCAAGTATTCTATGTATCTCCCGAAAAACTGTCGAATTCCATTCTGGAGAACAATAGCGGAGTGGTTGGTGTGTGGGGTTCGCTGTGCTGGTAACGTCGAGCTAGATCCACAAAGAACCAGGTGTTCAGTCTATTGTTTTCCTCAGATTTGAAATTCCAATTTCAAATGTGGAACATTCTCCCCAGTCTCGATTCCTTTTTGCGATTAAAACGAGCGCAAGGCGGCCAATTTTTGTCGAATGGGTCACGTAGGACAATTCGAGTTTAATGGCGCGCGCGACACACAGCGCCAGTAACACGCGTCGCGGGATTCTCGACTTCGGAGCGACGAATCTCGGAAATCGTCGGGCGGTATTCGTCGAGCCGTGGTAGCATTGGGAGAGATGTGTATACATATACATATATATATATATATATATATATATATATATATATATATATATATATATATATATATATATATATATATATATATATATATATATATATATATATAAACACATACATACACTCATATAAAATCGACTGAGTGTAAGCGTTGAATTACCCGACCGCTGTCCTTCCCTCGACTGGCGGATATGCTTCCAACGCTTTCCACGATCGCCGCGTCTGAAAATTCTCCCCCGTCACGGCCATCGGGGCATACGAGCGAAAGAGGCATTTTGTCGCTTCGCTTGCTTCCAGAGCAGAGCCGACTGTTGCAATGCACTCGTTTGGCGAGACGTGCGCCGGCCCACGGTATCCTGTGGTCATCCTTGCGAATGCCCACCATGTGGTACCCGATGAAAATGGAATACCTGGTTATCGCTTTGAATAAATACTATCGGTGTGTATGTAAAATCAATAATGGAAAAGCTGTTGTCGATAACTGCTGTCCGATTCAATAATGCTCACCAAGCCGTCGTCTACCTTATTCCGAATTGCAAACTAAACAATTCAATATTGTAAACTAAAAAAAAGATTTTTCCTCTTAAACTGATGTTAACGTCTTGGCCATCATTATAAACCTTAAGACGTGCTTAATCGTTTTCAGTTGCTCATTTTTTAAAGTGTGTCCATTCATGATAAAGAGCCATGCCTGACTATTCAATCACGTAATGCAAGTAACAAGTGATTTCATGTTTAGCAACTGTATGAGCCGGTTGATTGATTATCTGATGCCATACCGAAAGTAGTCCAACTCATTGCTGTATTAATTGTTCCCATTGGAATATTCTGCTTGCGACTGAAAATTGACCGGAAAATTTATGCATTCCTTCCGTGGTCCATTGGCCTGACATCCCTGCCGGTGTACATGTTTCCTGTTCAATTTCCAATTGCCGTGTCGGAGCCGGAAGATCAGAATACGACTTGGATTTGGAAAACGTATAAGCCGTAGTTTGGGAATGATCACATCGTCGTTAGCATTAATGAAATGGGTATTTCTCATTCTCGTGGCTCAAACAGAAATGGGATTTCCTTTGACATGGGAGTGAGCGTACTGGCTTAACTCATTTAGTGGAAAGTGGGGGGGGGGGGGCATTAATTTCAAACTCTGTGATCCACTCCTCAATGAAGTGCAACTCGACAGAGCTGAAATCCATCATCCCCTCTGGCGTAGTTTTGTTTGTTTGCTCTCTCAAATTCAAAATGAGATCCTTTTCCCCGAAATTATAACGACCGTAAATGGGAAGAGGTCTTTTAAAACGTCCCCTGGTTGTCAGACCAGTCCAGCACGCGCGGGCTTAATAGTGCGGGAATTTCCATTCGTTGTGATTCATAAAGAAATCAGCATTTTTGCATCAGAAATCAGAAATGTTCGCCGAAGTAAATTGATATTTCTGATTCCCTAGACATCCTCAGAGTCCTTCCAAGACCTTGGAATGCAGTGAGAACATTAAACCCATTAATTGAAAAAAGATACAGAGAAAGTCTGGCTGTCCAAGGTCTTAAAAAAAAAATGTTTGCCGCGTAACGGAATGAGTCGGGTTTTTTCACAAAGATGGGAATCAGTAAACAAGAGAGACCAGCTTCACATTTGTATATAGCTCTGAAATTTCACCCAACGCTGAAATCTAAACATTTAGACTGACTTTTATATATGTTGTGACATGTTAAGAAGGACTTCCTGTCAGTTTTTCGCACGTACCATCTCGTTACTTACAACCCAACGTACCGTGTGACGTGGGGCACATGAAAATTTTAAGTAAGTGCTCGCGCAAGAACCGCGACAGTTTCTGAACGAATGATAAGTTTATTTTTGCCTCGCCCCCACACTACCATCGTCTCTGCGTATGCGTGTTCCACTCCCATTCAAAAGTGGCCAGCGTTGGATCCGTCAGACAGGCGATTGCCCTTGCCAGTGTTGATTTTGACAACCCGACATTTTGATGCCCCTAGCGGACGATACTGTTGTGGAAGAGCCCATGAAAGGGCGCGCTCAATTGTCGCTCGCCATCTCCAAACCGATTAAGTAATTTAATTTCAGACTCATGATTTCAAGAGCTTTACACACTGTTAAGGAACCATTGGATTGGCGGGTTGTCATAACGTTAGAATTACGCATAATTACCGTGGACTCTTGCATATACATGGATGTACAATGAGTAAATATATATGCACATAGACACACACATTTATGTGTTCCTATCCCTTTTCCTTGTATCTATTTCCATGCGCATGGAAATAGATATAAGGAAAAGGGATAGGAACACATAAATGATGAACACAAGAGAGGTAGGTAAGGCGGAATCGAGCAGATCACAAGCGCAAAAATATTTCCTTGACCGGGACTTGAACACCGGATCTTTCGACTTGCCGGACCGATGCTGTAACCACTTAAGCTATTGAGGAAATGTAATTTTCTCTGAGATCTGCGATCTTTTACACAACCAAGTGCCGTGATCTGCTCGATCCCGCCTTCCCCACCTCTCCTGTATTCGTCTTTTTTATGTGTTCCTATCCCTTTTCCTTGCATCTATTTCCATGAGAATGAATATTATACACACACACACACACACACACACACACACACACATATATATATATATATATATATATATATATATATATATATATATGTCGGGCTTAGTATATGGGTGAGCTCTACCATCACCTACTAAACCGACCTTCGGGTTGATTACTGTGTTTATGGTATATGATATGGTATGGTATAACACAGTAATCAACCCGAAGGTCGGTTTAGTAGGTGATGGTAGAGCTCACCCATATACTAAGCCCGACGGCGTGTGAATATTCACACCTCAGGGCCAGTTCCTTTCCCTGTGCCGGTTATGGTTTCCCAGGAAGAACTGGTACCCGAAAAATCAACTAGCTTGGGTGGAGCTGTAGGTGCCCAAAGTGCATATATATATATATATATATATATTTTTTTTTTTTTAGGTAATCTACCGGTTAAGGTAGGTTTTTGGATGGACCCAACTATCAAATAAACATTTTGTGACTCCCCACCTAGCAAACTAATCTATATCAGGTCCCTCTTCATCTCGGTGTACTTCTTTCCTCCCTTCATCTCGTCCAACATCCCTATCCTGTTCCTACCCTTACCTCGCTTTCCCAACATTCTTCCCTCTATTACCCTCTTCAACATTCCACTACCGCTCAATACGCCCTTCATCCATTTTTCCTGCCTCCATAGGATTTCTCTCAACAAACCCCTCTCCTCACCCACCATTTCCAGTACTTCCTCATTTGTTTTCCTTTCGGTCCATTTCACCTTTTCCATTCTTCTCCACACCCACATTTCAAAAGCCTCCAATCTACGTCTATCCTCCTGCTTCAGCGACCACGTTTCCGCGCCGTACATAGCTACGCTCCATATCAGAGTTTTTACGAGTCTTGTCTTAACATCCCTACTCAACGTCCCCGTCATCAACTCCCTCCTCCTTGAGAAAGCCTCCTTGCCTAGCGCAATTCTTCTCCTTACGTCCCTACCACTTTGACCGTGTTGGTCCAAAACACTTCCGAGATATGTAAACTGTTCTACCTGCTCTATTTTTTCCCCTCCTATTTTAATATTTAGCTTAGCCTTTTTCTTTCTGGAAAATCGCATAACCTTTGTTTTATTAATATTGATTCTCATCCCATATTTATCGCACTGAACCTCCAATTCACTCAACAATGCTTGCAACCCCTTGGCTGACTGAGCAACTAATGCTTGGTCATCAGCAAACCTAACCGATTTTACGAATTCCCCTCCGACTTTCATTCCTACCTCCAGTTCTTCCCATGCCTCTTTAATCATTTCCTCTACATATACGTTGAACAGTACCGGTGACAATGGGCAACCCTGCCTTACACCTCTTCCTAACACTGCCCATCCGGACTCTCCGTTCCCCACTCGCACCTGAGCAGTCTGAGACATGTACAGGTTGCGGATCAGTCTCCTGTCCCTCCAATCCATTCCTATTTTCTGCAATACACGCATTAATTTTTCCCAATTCACTCTATCAAACGCTTTTTCGAAATCTACAAAACAGGCAAAAACGTCCTGGTTGTATTCTATATTCCTCTCGACTAGTGATCTCATTACTGCAATGGCATCACGCGTACCTCTTCCTTTCCTGAACCCAAACTGATCATCCCCTAAGTAATCATTTGCCTTACTCTCTATCCTTTTGTTGATGATCCTGAGAATAACTTTAGCTGCGTGGGATATCAAACTTATTGTTCTGTAATCCTCACATGACGAAGCCTTTGCCTTTTTTGGAATAGGAACTAACACCGATCTCACAAAATCTTCCGGCCAGATTCCTTCCTCATAGATACTACGAATCAGTCCATATATGGCCTTCTTCCCACCTTTCCCTAACCATTTTAACATTTCTACAGGAATATTGTCCACCCCCACAGCCTTATTTGCTTTCATCTCCTTTAATGCCCTTTCTATTTCATCGTCGAGTATGCCTGGACCTAAGCTATCTTCTTCTACGTCATGTTCCTCTTCTATGTCTAACCTTGTCGGCCTAAGTTCTTTACCATACAGTGTTTCTATATATTCCTTCCATCTCTCTTGGATTTTTCCTGGTTCAACTATTATCTTACCCCATTTATCTTTAACTGTTAGCACACATCTTGCCTTCTTACTTCCCGATAATAACTTAACCTTGCTGTATAGAGCACCAATTTCACCCTTCTTCTCTAAACTTTCCAAATCTTCGCATTGCGTTTTCCACCATTCTTCCTTTGCCTTATTTGTGGCTCTTCTCAATTTATTGTTTAACTCTTTGTACTTCATTTTGCCTAACTCTGTGTTTACATTTTTCCATCTTCTTCTTCCATCCATCTTTGCAATCATCTCATCCGTTACCCATGGTTTCCTTATCCTTTTCCCGTTAACGGTTCCTATAGTGTCTTTAGCGGCTTCCAATATCCCTTTCTTGATACATTCCCATTTTTCTTCGATAGTACTCAGTTCTTTACCGTCATCCATCATTTTCTCTACAGCCTGCTGATACTACTTCCTCGTTAATCCATTTACTGCTTCTAAATTCCATTTCCTAACCCGCCGCCCTTGCCTTATCTTCTTGAAACGAACATTACATTTCATAACAACTAAATTGTGGTCAGAGTCCGCATCCGCTCCTGGGAAACTGTGCGAATTTATCACACTGTTCCTAAACCTGTGCCTAACCATAATATAATCTAACTGATACCTTTCTGAGTCACCTGGCATTTTCCATGTATACATACGCCTTTTGTGGTGTCTAAACCATGTGTTAGTGATGACTAACCCCTGTCTCCTGCAGAATTCAATTGCTTTCTCCCCGCGTTCATTCCTCGTGCCTAACCCATAGTCCCCCACCTCACCACCATCTCTTCCTTCGCCTACCGTCGCATTCCAATCCCCCATCACTATCAAATGTTTCCCTGCAGGAACACTCGCGATGATATCCTCTAACTCATCATACATCCTATCGACTTCTTCCTCCTTGTGGTTGCTCGGTGGCATGTATACCTGAATAATGACCAAGTTCGTCGGCTCTGCTTTAATCTCTACGAGTAAAATTCTATCTGTCGCTTGCTCTATGTTGACTACGCTTCTTCCTACCCCTTTATTTAAAATTACGGCAACCCCTCGTTGGCTCTCGTCCCCGCCGCTGTATATTACTCTATAATTGTCACTCCAGTAATCCCCGCTATCCTTCCATCTCACCTCGCAGAGGCCTAAAACATCTATGTTACCTCTTTCCATCTCTCGCTTAATATTTTCTAATTTGCCTCTCCTCAACATTGTCCTGACGTTCCAGGTTCCTATTCTAACTACTTTCGTCTTCTTCTGCATCTTCTGTCCTGCTGCTGTTATTACTCCCCCGCAAGGATTTCGTGGGATGACGACCGCGGAAGCCTTGCCTCCCCCGCTGCCGGGCACGACACACGGCCCCTTGGGCCGAGTCCCGCAGTTGCCAGGACTCAATTTCTGTTTTGCGTCCATCATATTTTCTTGGGAATGATAATTGAGGTGGTTTCCCGTTGCCTTCCTCAATAGTGTTTTTAACGTGACACCATCACTTAATGGCCGCCCCACTGGGGTCAGACGCCATTGCAGCCGCCTCACTGAGGAACAGACGCTGCGTGGATATATATATATATATATATATATATATATATATATATATATATATATATATACATATATATGTATATGGCACAGGGAAAGGAACTGGCCCCCCTACCCTGATGTGTGAAGTTTCACACGCCGTCGGGCTTGGTACACGGGTGAGCTCTACCATCACCTACTAAACCGACCTTCGGGTTGATTACTGTGTTTTTATATATATATATATATATATGTATAGAATTTTTATTTTTAATTTTATACATATATGTGTATACACACACATATATATACATATATAAATTAATAAACACACACTCATGTATACATATTTGCAGTAATATTTTTATTTTTCTAGTCGAATCGATTGCGAACTGCTGTTCGCACTGGGACTTTTTTCTCTGTGCCCAGCAACATTGTGCATTCCGTAGATTGAAGTGCATTATTGATTAAATCCCCATGATGAAACTTTGTGAATAACGCAGGACGAGTTTTTGGGCAATTATAAATGAATTAAACTTTCAGGGCCAACCAGAACCGGAACAATCGCTTACCACGTTTTAATACTGACGGTGATTGACGGCCGGGGGTTAATTACTAGAGCACCGAGACTCACTGCAATCGCGCGGACGAGATTAAATAAAAAAAAATGGCCTTCGTGTTGCCGGTGGGTGAGGGGACGGGGGAATTAAAATTCCCCTTTCGCCAAACCGGAACGATAGGCGCCATCAAGCCTTGATAAATAATCCACCAAGTTTAATCTACCCTTCTCCCCCCCCCTGTCCTTCCCGCGTGGTTTTTCGTGGATGCCACGCTCGCCTCGACCACGCTCTCGCGATCGGTCGTAGAAAAAAGTAATCAACTGTCGGAATTCCGGCGCAATGGGGCGGCGTTTGTCGATCAGTGAAAAGCACGCTTGCACCATCTTTTTCCTTCACTTGCCATGGATCGTTTCGCTCGGTTGCTATGAATCCGTTGGCCTCTTCACTTCTCCCTCCCTCATCGCGTCGGACAGACGAAACGGAATTAAAATTCCAGCAGCAGACAATTGTGTCTCTAATCGCCTCTAATCGGTTGATTGGCCGCGGCTCAGCGTGAGCCAAGGGTTCGGAACGAGGGCGGCCCCAATTAGCACTCCCCCCCACCCCCGGGGGTCTCCTCTGCCACCCCCATCCCCGCGGTGCATGATATGACCCCGTCGCCGACAGACCCAAACCCTTCCTGGCAAGCCCCACGCGACCGCTCTTCCTGTCGTACCGGAAACACGTCATTGACTCCCCCTCTGCACGCGGTCCCGAGCGTTGATTGGCCGGTCGCCGCATGGCTCGGCGGTGGAGGGACCACTCGCCGCTGGGCGCAACCCCTCCCACCTCTCTGCCATTCCATCAATTCTCACGAATTAGTCGTCGCGAGCTGGCGCTCGTTCACGAATCGCGTGGCCCCGTTGGAGTGGGTCGTCGGGGGAGTGATGCATTCGACCGTCTTCGTGGTCAGCCCGGAGACCGAATTGGTCATTGACGCGCCGGAGTCCCCGAGTTCTGCATCACCCTACCACCGATGACTGACGGAGTATAGTTAAAAGAGGTTTTGCGAGTGCAGTAGTATGTGTGACGACAGTTGAATGAAAATAGAAATGACATAGTTCAAGTTGAGCCATAGTTTGGTCCACTCATACGACACTCATCACGACAGCGAGGCGTCCGTCTTCAATGTAAAAAGGCACGATTTGGTCAGACTTAGTTTTTTCTTTTATTCAGTCGGAACTGCTAAGTCGAGAATAACCAAATTTCTTCAAAAATTCGGAAAGGAATCCAGGAAAAAAGACGAATTTTTCGGGAAAAAAATCAATGAATTCGGCATCAGATTCAGGCAGGAACTGTGATGATACGTCAATTTGGAGCATTCGTTTTCCCGAATGTTCATTATATTTGCTACCAATCTTTTTTATCTCTTACAATGTTTAGTTTTTTCTCTTTTTTAGAGTAAGGGGAATCTTACACTTTTCCCTCGTGGGAGGGATGGTAAAAACCGAGCATTTAAAGCTCTGGTTCGTCGCATAGTTGATTGGTTTGATAGGTGATAATGGAACTTAACCTCGTTTTCTAACCTCAACGGTGTGCAAAATATACACCCGATGGTAGCAGGGTTGCGTGAAATTTGTGGTGACCGAAATTCCCTAGATTATAAGGATAAGTGTCACTGCAATCCCCTTCGGGCATAAAAGTCCTGAGAGCTGGAGGTCAAGTTTTATTTATTAGGTAATCTACCGGTTAACGTACGTTTTTGGATGGATACAACTGTCAAATAAATATTTTGTAACTCGAAACAAAATCCAATCCAGCAACCTACTCTACGTCAGGTCCCTCTTCATCTCTGTGTACTTCTTTCCTCCCTTCATTCCGTCCAACATCCCTATCCTGTTCCTGCCCTTTCCTCGTTTGCCTAACATTCTCCCCTTATTACCTTCTTCAACAGGTCAAGTTTACCGCCGAAGAATGTATTTGGAAATATATTTAGAGCGAGTCGATCAACTTATGGAATCCACTTTTTTCTTTTTCTGATCCAGCTACGGATATTTAATTACGATAATAACTGTCGTGACTTATATATCTAAATAACTTTATTTTTTCCCCGATTAATACGTGATAGCAGCAACTTCCGAGGGCCTCCCGCAAAATCACCTCCCTTGAAGCTCCTCTTTGAGTCCCACCCCATGCCAAGCATCATTTTGTGGCTTACAAGATATAAATTCGGGGCCTAATTGGCACGAAGCGATTTAATCGCTAATCGCTGGCGTTTTGCATCGGTGGTGAGGGAATTCGACCCGCGTTAATGATAAGGGGGAAGAGCGATAAAATTGCTGGCGATGACCCCCTGGTGGTGAGTAATCCGAACGTGTTGATAGGGGTGGCGAGGGATTCCCGTCGAAATTGCATGCAATTCTTAGATGCAAATATCTTTGGAAGTAAGATCTCAGACGTGAAATGTCCATCCCCTTAAGTCCTTCCCCTTGGCGTCTCATCCATGGAGCGAATACCTTGGTAGGTGTCAATCTAAGGCGGTTCCCAGTCATGCCATTTGGAATATTGCGACCTTGAACTCACTCCTAACCCAGTGGAAGCGTGAGAGATGGAGTTGTAAATCTAAATGTATGAACTATAAACACAGTAATCAACCCTAAGGTGGGTTTGGTAGGTGATAGTGGAGTTCACCCAGTACTAAGCCCGATGGCGTGTGAAATTTGCAAATCAGGGTAGGGGGGCCAGTACCTTTCCCTGTGCTGGTAATGGTTTCCCAGGAAGATCTGGTACCCGAAAAATCATATACCTTAGTTGAGGGACTTTCTCGAGAAAAGGTAACCAGAGGGACTTTCCCGAGATTCGAACCTGGTCCCGCCGGTCAGTAGTCCAACACTTTACCCCCTGGACTATCGCGTGACCTCTATCGAAATGTGTATGCATGTTAATTTGCTGATGGGTGGTACTTCTTGAAATTTCAAATCTTATGTTTATTTGCGTTTTCAACCAGCAGGAAAAAATGCTGAATCGTTAGAAAACTAAATTTAGACGAGATTTTAGAATACGTTTTCATGCCCGAGATAGTGGAGTTCACCCAGTACTAAGCCCGATGGCGTGTGAAATTTGCAAATCAGATCAGATCAGATTTTAGAATACGTTTTCATGCCCATTCATTGGTACAGTGAAAATCGGAAACGAAATTCGAGGAACATTAGTATTGACCTTGACTAAAATCGACTAAGTGAATATTCATTGAGATTTTCAATTCATCGAGAAGTTTACTGTGAAAATAAATTGAAAGGTATCAGTTGTTGATGTGCAGGATTGGCAGCAAAGGCAAATGTGGCTACACCTATTCGTGGCACTTCTCTGTTATAGGGGCGAATAATTTTTCTAATCCCATTGTTGTTTTTTCTGTGGCTCTTTGAAGCGGAAGGATCGCTTATTGGCCGGGGGGAGGGGCGCGTGTTTGTGTGTGTGTGATACATGTATCGTGTTCTTACTCTCCTTGTTTTCATCTTCTTTCCTGTAGCGGGAAAGGCTGTTTCGAAATCGGGCGGAAGCGACAGGAGAAGGGGTTTATCACGTGTCATTTCGTCGTGTCTCCCGAGCAATTCGAACCCCCCCCGGTGTCCCATCCCTTTCATTTGGGAGTGATACTCCCTTCCTTCCGAGAAATAATCCTTGGCAGGCCTCTTGTCCGCTCGTCCCTCGCTTCATCCCTCCCGATCTCCCCCTCTCCACTCTCTCTCTCGGACCACGCTTGACCCACCGAAGGGGAAGTAAAAGGGGGGCGTGGTCCCTTCTCTTTTTCATCTCGTCCCCTCCCCATTCCATCTTTTGTGTGCCTGTTTTCGATTAGCGACTCGGGATGCGAGTCACGACTTCGGGAGAGAGCCCCTTCAATTTGTCCCACACAAGACGCCCGTCCTTTCCAGGGCTCCACTTGTATATCCGGGCCGTGAGTTGCCCACCCCGTCCAGGCTCCGGGGTCCCTCCTCCTCGCTCCCCCATCCGCGTCCATCACACTTGAGATGCGTCATGTCGTGGAGACGGCGACAACTTCCCATGCGTTTGGCAGAGGGGGGCTCATAAATGAAACGAACAATCCCCTCTCCTGAGGAACTGGATGACGATGCTCGTGTTCGTATAACCATTGGTAAATTACATGCAGAATTATATTCTTATTTTTTTTTAGTTGGAGCGCTATAGTTTCCCGGCTCATGGCGCTTGACCTCGGGACTTGAAAGTGAAAGTCTTGAATGCATTAGTCTATGACAGTAAGAGTGGCGAGAAATGGGATTGGGGCGTTGAAACTTTCTGCGAGCGTTCTCTCCGCTCTGAATGTGTTATGGTATTGCTCCGATTTACCGCGCGTGTATATTCGCCTAGCATGGCGGAGGGGAAAGAGGTTTATCATCGAGTTGGATTGAAAATTGCCTTTCACGTCCAGAAGTCCTTTAGAGCTCAGCCGTGGCCGGTAACCACACGTAAATATGTCGTCCGTGCGCAATTAATTTCGCGGAGAGATACAAGGGAGGAGGGGAGTGTCGCTGCTGTTGGAATGCTTGATCTTTCAAGGTCAAGCGTCGTGACCGGGGAAATGGGCCCTATCCAAAAGGAGGAGAAATTTGAGAGAGGGGTTCCTGGTAGGAATTAAACGTGAATGAAATTTATAGGGTGTGTGGGAAAACCGCCGCCGAATTTGTAAGGGGATTCTGTTCGGTTTAAATTGCTGAAAAAAATTATAGAAACTCTCCCGCAAGGGGGCTTGCGAAAATATTGTGAAAGTAATGCTTTCTACGAGTGATCGTAAGTGGGTATCCAGTTCAATAACGCCGTGGATTACCTCAGTTTGCTTCCTTCCTTTTAACATACTACCTGTTCACCAACAGCTCCTTCCCCATCCATTTGCGAATATGTATTTAACAACGCCATCCGCATTATCTTCCCGCGAAAGTTTGAGTAATCGTACTTATATTCTTTAATTCGCATTAGCAGGGTATAGGCACCAATTTTGGTTGGTCACCTTCGCGAACATCCTGCATACAGTGATAGGCTATGTGTTAGCAAAAGTAATTATTCAGGTGGATAGGATGATTGTTCTACTGTGTGCATGTATGTATTTAACTGAGCATCTAGAATATGTTGGAGAGTTGTATCGACCGGATCTGACTTGTAATTAGTATCTGTATGATCGGGATGATAATTGGAAATATCTCATGATGTTCATGCCGAAATGATTATTCGGTAGCTTAAGTTGTAGTTGTTTTATTGGAGAGGCGACCGACAGCTGAGGCCAATTACGCCATTAGGGATCGACAGGAAAGGATGAAGGGTGGAGGGAAACCCGGCGTCGGCATTAGTCTACTCTTAAAGAGAGGCGCCTAGGGGTCCGCAGCTTAACGTCCTGTCGGACGGATGGCCTACTCACTCAAAGTGCTCTCCACAAAGCACCTCAAATAGGGATCGGGATACCACTAAAAAATGTCTTCCGCTTCCGGGATTCGACCCCGGGCCCTCTGGGTGGGAAGCCAGTGCGTAAAACATCGCACCATCCCGATCCCCTGTTTCACTCAGCACAGAATGTTTGACCTATCTTACCTAGGAAATCTTAGTGGGCAATTACCAATGCGTGGTTTCATTTGCTGAATCCTTCCATTTATTCTTAATCGTCCTCCTTATTTTCTCTTCACTGCCAGTTTTCACATATCTCTGCCGTATATTCCATTAATGGTCGTCGGTAAATCTTTCCTTCCATTCTTTCTCCCATAACTGTCATGTCGACTTATGCAGGTTGCGGAACCCGTGGTTCTATAATAACTGAGGAAACGCGGTCCCTTGTTATGGAGGTCCATCTCCAAATAACCCGACCTTATCGTGCCAAAAGCCCTCTTACGCGAAATTGGGCGACAATGGATTCCCTTTCAATCACTGCATATTCACTGGAAGATACAGTGATAAGGACCCTGATAGATTAGTTTTAGTTTGTTGCCAGCTCTCTCAATGAGCTTGTTCCTCTTTTATTCGCTACGTTTTCAGCGAGCATTTCTTCAAGTTCCTGCCCTTCGTAAGACATCTTCGTTGAAAATTTTCTTCGATCATCATTTCAAGTAGAATGCAAACACACACGTTTCAATCGTGTCGTCATACTCTGCTGTCGTCAAATGTCTCGATCAGGTTCAAAAATATCAAATGTGCTTCCCCAACTCCTGCTTGCCGTCCAAGAGATTTTTTTAAAAATATTTAAATGACTTTTTTTCCCGCACATCAATAAATAATTAATTCCTCCTAGAACTTACGCAAGTGTGCAATTGTTTCTTGAAACGCACAGAGCTCTACGATAAGTTTTATTCTTTAGACAGTATCGTATGAAGTTCAAAATTGCTTGATTATTTTCAGATTTGAAATGGAAGCCGATTGATAACTCTGAGATCAATAATATAGTGAGTTATGAGGCATGCTTACAAGGAAGAGGGAACTTTCCCGTTCGTAATCTGTCAGTGAAACATTTGTATGTTTAGTAATATTATACCGTTCGCATATGCGCAACTGAGAGAAGAAAGACTCAATTAGCGAATCGAGATCATGATAAAAGATGACTTGAAAAGCAAGGATTTATAAAGATAAGAAAAAAAATTATTGGAACTTATCGAAATTATATTGTATGCACTAAGAGCATGAACAATAACAGCAGAAGGTGAGAGAAAACTTGAAGCAATTGAAGTTTTGTGGAAATGAAGATTGATTAATACGTACTAAAAGTGCATATTGAATCACTTTCATCTAATAACTTTGGAAAGGTCTGGGGGGACAGTTGTTTATTGAATTCTTTGTAAATAAATATTGGATAAACTCAATGGATACAGCGATGGACTAGAACCGTCCTCACAGTGGTATTCGTATATCAAACCTTCTCAACAAGTGCTTTATTGTGTTCGAGTAGTTGAAGAAAACAAAGCTTGAACGAGATCTTTCAAGATTTTGGAGGTAACAATTTAACCCATCTCTCGTCTTTAATTTGTACAAAATACCTATTTCCTAGAAGCAAAATTAAGTCTCGACTTTTCGACTTTTAAAACGTAAATAGCCATCGAAAAACCACTCCAGTGATTCCAAGAGGGATTAAATGAATCAAATAAAGGGAGAAACGAAAGTCCTGCGCCATACTTCCAGTATGCATGATCGATCTGCGGAATTTACCATTCCTATTTACGTAAGTTATGCTTACTTTGCATTTAAGATATTTTCATTGGCATAATTTAGCGCTGAATTTTGTGGTTTCCTGGATGGGCACCACATAAGCGTGTCTTTTGAAGATACGCGCTGTAGGTATATTTTAGCGTCCTTTCACCGCAATTTTTGCACTGAATTACCGAAGCCTGAATTAATAATCATATTCAACTATCTTTCCAGTGTTTCACAGGTTTGCTACTCTCTTTAAAGTCTTCTCTCATGGGAGAAATTTTCCTACCAGGGATACGCAGATCAGTGGAGGCCTTTCAAAGAAAATTATTGATACAGTAATAAACGTACATTACCAGTAGGAACTTAAGTAGCTCCAACAAAATCATTTTCTGGTACTATAAATATTTTAATTTCTATTATTTTGTTAACCATATCATTCCTATGTGTCAATATCTAACTTTTCACGATTTTTGCTTTCCCAGTGCTGTATGAGTGATGAATGTCGTATTTTTCCAATAAAATTTGTCTTCTTTCCCGCTTTTGCTGTGGAAAATCTCAGGTTTTCACGGGCACCGATATATAGTACGTGCGACCAAATGCAAAACTGCAGGCTCTCAAAAGGTTAAATTTCGAGTGGAGTAGTGGAATTTTTCTGCCTTCGTCACTGATGGAAACGGCTTGAAGCAATGTTTTTGAGCTTCATTATGCCAAGCATCGAAAGTAGTAATCATTACGTCGAACTTTTCGAAGAGAAAATTTCCCTATTTTATTCAAGAATTAATACGTTGCATTTTGATCGAATCCGTGACAGCCACATTCTCGCGTGTGCTTCCTTTTGGAAAAGAAAAACGTTTCGGACACGTTAAGAATTATTGATGATGCAAATCAAAGGATGGCGAAAAAAAATGGCCATGCGGCCTGGACTCGAGGAAAAAAACGCCGTCCGAAGGTAGTTAAAGAAAGAAGAATGGATCACGGAAACGGCCGTGCATGGAGGAAGGCCACGCTTGGGATTTGACAAGTGTGCATTGAGGGGTTCGAACGTTTGGAGGTTTAAGAGAACTGAGGTCTCTCCTAGGGAGAACCAGGGGTGGAGAGAATCTGAAGTGTACCAGCCTATATTCGTCTGTATTTTTTCGGTCGGCGTGCGGTTTGGAGTGCCCGCCTAAACAGCGTTTCCCTCTGGAGGTTGTCCGCGTCAGCCGGGTGCGCCTCCGCCTTATCGGAGACCCACCTCGCTCCATCGAAGCGTGTAATGTTCTCTCATCGCTCGTCCCTCTGGCTCCGTCGAAAGCCACGTCTGCTCCTCCTCCTACTCGGCGACATATCATGTGATGCATGCACAAGCATGAATCATCGCGAGGGGCCGAGTGCGGGACGAAGTTATTGCCCTTATCATCAGTCGTTTGCCTGAATCTTTCCCCCTCGTTTGTCCCCACGCCCAGGACAGTGCGTCCCTTATTCCTCAAGACTTCGACACTGCCTTATCCCAGAACCCTTGCCGCGGGGGGGGGCGGTTTCAGAAGTTCATTTTTTTATCTGTACTGCGCGCTAAGCAGGAAGAACGTCGACTGTAGCTTGCCAGTGGAAGTGAGCAGCAACCCCATTCTTCCTCCGATCGCATTTCGGACATTTTTGATGTGTTGTGAATGCTAGAAAGTTACCTCAATTGCGTTTAACCTATTGTATATATTTCGGCACTTGTATGAAAATGGCGAAAGGAATTGTTATTGTGCGTGAAATTTGCGTAAGTTGGTTTCAGAATCACTTATGCATATGATAAATCTCACCGTCGTCTGAAAAAAGTCCACGAGGAAAATCTAAACGTGTTTCTCATAGTTTTAATTAAATAGAAGAAAGATTCTCACGTGGGTTTCCCATTGGAAGAATACGTTGACTAAATGAAGATGAGGATACGATGGATAATATAATATTGTTTATGGCCCTGTGCTGTAGAATAGAACGAAATCTGTTTGTGCGAATTGCATGGGATTTGGGTACATGGATTCTGTTTTTGTTATCCCTGGGAGGTTTACAGGGTTCGTCCGGAAAATAAGTGTAATAAGCTCATTGTCTTTTTTGACAAAAGGTGAGTCGTCCACCACGAATTTGTACCTGAACGACAAACTGTAAATGCTGCATTTTACGTCCAAGTGCTCGACAGGCTTCGAAAACGAGTCGACCGCGTCCGGCCAGCGATCAACCGTATGACTGACAACCTGAGCGACAATGCGCCGTCTCACACCGTCGTGTCGGACTTCTTGGCCAAGCACGGCGTGGCAACGCTGCCGCACCCGCCCTACAGCCCGGACTTGGCACCACCGGACTTCTTTCTGTTCCCGAAGATAAAGAGGAGTTTGAAAGGAACGCGATACGGGACTTTGGACGCCGTCAAAGAGGCCGTGACGACGTGTCTTCGAGAGGTTCCCGATGATGACTTCGCGGGAGCGTTCCAGGAATGGGAACGCCGCTGGAACAAGTGTATCGACTCACAAGGGTCCTATTTTGAGGAATATTAGCTTAAGATATGTAAAAGTGTAATAATGTTTTTTTCCTGAGCTCAGTACACTTATTTTCCGGACGAACCCTGTAGTTCTTCTCGTATTTCCGCTTCATATTTTTCTCAGGACTTCCAATCTACTAGGTTTCACTCTTATTTGCCGCAAAAAATGGTTTTAATTTCACCGAAGAAACCTGTTTTTGTTTCACTTTTCATTTTTGGTTAATTCATTATTAGGTGAAGTGTGGAAGTCCTTGCTGCACTCTGGAATGGAGGATGATTCTTTTGGACATTTTCCTCGAGGTCAGCATTAAAAAACATTTACCCCTCAGAAAGGAGAAGAGAAGTGGAGTAATTTTTCGTGATGCTCCCCCCCCTGAGTAATGGATAACGAAATTGCTCGCATGGAACTCATGACCTTCCCTGGTTTCGACAAATGAAACCGGTGGATGATGTTGATTTGAAATGGTACCGCTTTCAAATGACGTCGAAAATTCTCCGACCCTCACCCATTTCCCCTTCCACCTCTTCCCAATTTGAAATCATGGTGGCAACTCTGGATTTTGGAGATTGACTTACGTGATCGATGTCATTTTCAATGCAGCGGTTGAGTCTGATAAATGCATTTGCGGAAATGCGCGTGAGGGGAAAGTAATCTCAAATGTCCGGTTGAGTTCGCATCGCGCCCTTCAAATATTTAATGGTTTCAGAAACTGCATTATCCATGGCGGCGTGTGTGTTCGTAGATGCGTAAATATGGATGTGTACGTTTCCATGGCTACGATTGGGAACGGTTGTTTTCTTTTATCATCGTCGGAATACTTAGCAATAAGACTTCCGTTCATATCAACCTGTCCAAAACGTTCACTTGATCTCCAGAGTCCGCAGTAGAGAGCCTTTGGTTTCTGTGGTAAGAGCTTCTTGTGTTCCTTGCGGTGAAAAGTTTGCTGTACGATACCGGAAGTGACGAGGACGTAGTTAGAAGTTTTGCGAACCCATGGTTTCATGGCTCCCGGGCTACACCATTCCCATTAGAGTGTATTATTCGACGTTTGCGAAACTATCCTAAGTCATTATCGATATTGAATGTTTTGGTCAACTAATTACTTTAGACGGGTTTTGAACTTTCCCCCGTTCAAATTATTTTTTGCCACTTGTCCCAATATTTTTAAAATGGAAAGACTGCACAAATTCCTTTCCTCCTCATGAATCTTCGTGTGCGACAAAACGCACATTTTTTTTAAATGTTCTCATTTAATGTCTATTTCTCATTAAAATATCAAAGTGTAAAAATTTCTTATCACATGTGCCAAATGGTTGTTGCAACATCGTCATTAATTTTAGAACTAGCAATTTATGCGAAAATTAACTCGGGGAAAATTAAAATAAAAAGTCCTTAAGCGACCCCCGCGTTTGGGATTTCGTCTACCTGTTCCTTTATTTTGCTTTTTAATGGTTTCATTTATATGCTAATTTTTTTCTAAATGCAAATCATGATGAAACGTGGCGTCAACAGTTGCCCATTATACTGCCTTGTTACATTTTGCGATGACGTAATGCTAGGAAAAAAGAAGTCGTTTTGAGCGGTGAGGTGTTTATTTCCCCGTGTCAGCCCAAGGGCAAACTTATGTCGTCATAACCAGAGGACTGAATCATGGGAATTTTTAAACGTTTGTGAAAGACACGCTTTCACAAGGAAATATTTTATCTGTCGAAAGTAGTAATATTCTATGAAGAGACCGTGATTTGGTAGATTTGTATATGTACAGAGAAACGCGGATTGGTAAATTTTTTATATTATTTACACGATAAAAATAATTTATAGAAATGACCATGAGTCGTGTTTTGTTGCGAGCATCGGCGTATTCGAAGTATTAGTCGAAATTGGTGGTTTTCCTTTTTTTAAGTGTATTTTAAATTGTGAAAATACAAAAAATTACAGTGTTTCTATGACAGTATAACCGATGTAAGTACATTAAGACAGGTTGGAGTGATGAGACAATTGCTGAAACGATAGAATTCTATGGACATAAAGTGTGCAATGATCGGTATGCTAAGCTACACGACTGGTTTTAAGAGAAGTTCCACTGAGCTATTTTTTTTCTTCGTACATTAATATGACGGATAAGAGATAATATTTCAATTCCTTGATCCCGTTTAACCATATATAGTATTTCCAATTCCCCTTTCTTTTTTCTCATCGGTTATTCCTGCACCTCTTCTCCTATCGTGGATTCGTGTAGCCCCAGGATTACTCCGTAGGGTTATCCAGGAATACGTGTGTCATTGGATTCAGAATGGTCGACGTGCGTACACATTAGAAGCTCGAGCCTGAACATAACAATGTTTTTAAGGCTATGGACCTCGCGGTGAATTAATGAAGGACTTCGCGACGAGTACTAGAGGTTTTCCGGATACTTCGGAGAGTACTCGACCAAAAATGAAGGCGAAATACAGTCCCATAAGACCCTACGCGTTCCAAATTTTTCGCCATGGCTCCATGGCCTTTGTGCCCATCTCCGCTCAAGCGTGGTAGGACGGTGAGGGAACGAACGGGAGTAGAAATTGACTACCGATCGGTTTATTTTTTTTATTTTCGGCTGAAGGGAACGGCTTGAGAAACGGCATTTTGAAGAATGTTTTTGGAGGCCTCCACGAAAATTTATCACGTTTCGGGCCTGGGGATCAGTGGCTTGGATTTGGCCTGACACGAGGATGCCGTTTGAGTTGGCGTGAAATATTGGAGGGAGGGAGGGAGAGATGGAGTGAGAGGAGTCTTCCGTCGGATTTCGTCTCGCGTAAACATTTGCCGTCCCTGTCATGAGTGAGTGGTCGAATGCAATGCTAGTGCGTGTCGGAATTGACCTCAGTGGCCGTTTGCCTTGACCCCCTCTCCCCCGACCCTCTCCTCATCTTTTCCTCCAAGGGCCCCGGGTCGTCATCTCGGGGAATTCGAAGAAAAAACGGACTGGGGAAGGCCGCACATGACGGGAATGCCCGACGAGGTTTCTTTTGGTCGAGGCAAATGTCACTAGCGGCGCTGGCCGTGATCACGGACCTTCGTCCGCCGTGAGTAATGGAGCGTAAATTATGCATTTAATTTGAGGCTAGAAGATTCGTGATTTGTCGGGAATGATTGCTAATACCTGTAGTTAGGGTGGCGGCGGAGTTTCCCCTTGATCTCCTCTGTTTCGGCTTCTCAGACCATTCAGGTTCTTCCGTTTTGAATTGGCGGACGTTCCGCGGCGTATCAGCCTATACGGGAAAGGCATATCAGCAAGTATTTCGAGTTTCGCGTTGACGCAAGGCCTTAAATTTTCAACCCGTGCTCATTCCGCACATATGCGCCCCTTTTGAAACTTAATTTCAATGATGATATTGGCCAGATTTGGCAAGAAATAGTGTGCGCGCGTCAAGGCTACCTTCATGTTCTACTATACGTGCAGGATGTACTTTTGTGTAGGTGTTGTGTCGGATTTATCGTGTGATATTCGGTGTAAGGTGGTTGAATCGATCTTTTCGCATTTATCTTCTGAAACCCCCTATTTCATGTTTAAGTTCGGATGTAGGTATTAGTAGTAATCTTGATGCATTGATGGCAATTGTTAGTCATAGCGCAAATATTAGTATTTATAATTTGTCAGTCCAAAACTTTTTATTGTTGGTACATTCGACGTTGTCGCTATTGTTTTCGCGTTGTTCGCAAAAAACATGTTTTCTCTCATAGGTAGCTGAAGTCTGCAGTACTGTATATCCAACGTTCGTTGTTCCTATGTTTTTCGTATCGTTCTCCATTGACGCGCATGGAGAAATTTTTTCACAAACCAGTTTTATATGATGGATAAAAATCGTGAAAATTTAATTTCCCAAGGGAAACTGGTGGTGTTGAAACCGTTTAAGATACGATGATTAATTCTTTTCACTTTCGCTGCTTTCCAAAAAATCATTTATAACTCAGCGTTTTCGCAGTTCAACATAATGCGGAGTAAATGATACCCTTTAAGAGTTGATGGTTACAATTAGAGACATCAAAGCCTCGATGTTGACTCGAGGAAAGGAGGAAGTAACTACGTTAAATTATTTTCCATTCAACCGTCGTTTACTTATTTAACCTAAATTTGTATGTCTCAATCGTTCTCTTAATATTTTTATTCGGTGTGCTCGGAATTCGGGAACACTTCCGGATCAGTTTTTTTTCAAGTTGTCATGTTCTAATTTAATTTTCGGCTATTTATTCCTTAAAAACGGACACATTTTTGGAAAGGCCGGTGAAACGGGGAAAGGTCTGGGAGATTTCCAAGTCGGGGAAATGTCAGAGAATTTCTTGGTTTTTTTTTTCTTTCCGTGGAAGGACAAAGGGAAACATTTCACGCTGCCGCACATCACCCGATGTAATAATGCTGTTGTCACACCCTTCCGAGTTCACAGCAATGATTCGCTTCGTGTTTCTGTTTTGTTTAAATGCTATTTTCTAGGTAGAACTAAGTCTTTTTTTTTACTTAAAATGAATGTTTGCGGTTCAAAATATTTTTTTTTATTTTATCAGTTTTCTACCGATTAAAGTTTGCGTTTCCGATGAGCACAGACTAAACCCTTTCACTCCTCTCATCACCGCCTAACACGAATCTAAATTCTCTAACACCCTAAGTGTTAAGAATAATAACTAATTCTTAATCGTACTTTTCCCGTCTGCCTCCGTTTTATCCCTTTTATATCACTAATCTTTTCCCCCTACTTCGCTCACCCCTTTATCACAGGCGTCAGCATTCTTCCGCCACTCGTGTGTATGCCATGAATTCATTTTTCATGCTTTGGTTTAATTTCCACCGTCAACCATATCTTTTCCCATTCCCTGGCATTTCATTGTTGTTTTTTTAATGCTGTAAAGGTATGAGAATATTGTTTCGTGTTAGTGAAACTACATTTTTATTGCGTCGCTTCGCTATCGTTTTCCGGTGTTTAATTAATTTTAATTCAATTTAATTTTCTCTTTTCAGGTAAGCAGAAATCGTCCTGGAGTCTGTGAACCCCCACGTTGTCGTTCGCCCTCCTTGTCGTATGTCCTGAGGGAAGTTGGCGATCATTCGGTAATCGAACGAGAACTGTATCCATCCTCATGGTGATTTACCTCTCGATTTTTTTTTTCAAGGTTTGCGTCGAGAAAATTGAGCCTTCTCCAAAGTCCTCCCCCCCTCCAATCCCCTACATTCCGTCCTTCGCGCCGTGTAAGGGCACCCCGAAAACAACCCCCCGTGTCATCCGAATGGTGGGACTTCCCATTCATCATGTGAAACAACTGCGAGTGTTCCAAGGGAAGCAAATAGCTCCCCACGGCACTTTTTTCATTGAAGGAATGTGATGGGGACTCCCCCTCTCCCCGACCCTCTCTCTCGCACTAAATCCATGATTATTCCCCCCAAATCCCTTTTTCAATCCCGAGCAATATCTTTCGAAAGCTCGGGGTTCGTTGAATCCATGAATCCGTTCGTATGGGGGCGGGAAGGGAAGGGGGGGGGGTCTCCGAGGGATCTGGGGAAAGGGGGGGCTGTGTTTTGAGCGTGCGTAAGGCGAAAGGCTTTACGGCTCTGCTCTCTGCGGAGATTTCAAAATCTCCGTTCGATGGATGTGCTGGAAATATTTGGATTTATCGATTCGGTGAAAGTTCACCCTTCTAGTTGTTTCGAAGAGTCCGCGAGAAGTACGATAGTTCCGAGCGACGCCGTACGTAGACGAAGTCCGCTTGAACATCTCTTGAAAGAGTACGCAGTTAGGTCCATTTTGCTTGTATAGCACATAACGATTCTCCCTCGCTCTCTTGTTCGCATTATTTTTCTTTGACCAATGTCTTTTCAAAGATCCTTGTCTTTTCGTCCGCAGTCAGTCATGGTAATAAGAGGGTATTTCTGGACACGTGCTACTATCTTCATCATTTTTCTCAAAGTTATTCCGTGGGATGATGATTCACCGAATTTAAACGCGAAAGAATATAATGCGGGCCCGGGTTGCATGATCGTTTTATGACGCCTCAACCGGCGAACCTAATTGCGCAATTAAAATCACCAGTCGACTGAAATGTCAAAGTTTGTCTCGTTTGTGAAAAAAAAGCTACTCCGAAGAAATTAGTGTTCGTCTTTTTCCTTCGAACATTCAGATGGTGCCGTCAATTTCACGCAATCAAAACCATTTCGTGAATTGAACTCGCGGTTTACCGTCGTAAATTGGATTGCTTATATTTTCACGGAGGAATTCTCTCGGTCAAAACTCCCTTGTTGGACTCAAAATATAAATCGCACAAACCCAAAAGTTTTCACCTATTAGCCGTGCGTCTCCTTATGAAGGCGGGTAACTTATACACTCCAGCGTTGTAACAAACACATGATATCCATAATTTAAATGATTTAACTATTCAAATATTAAATACATTTAAGCAGCATGTAATTGTAATGGTGATTTCCAGGTGCGGAGTCAACCTATTAAACACCCCATCGATGACTTGAAGGACATCATGTATGCAGATATAGAGCCCCGAAATCTATCAAATCGCATTAATAGACGTTGCTTTTGTTGTATGGGGAGGGGGACGACCGGCAGACACCGTCCACGGTCTCCGAAGTTCAACTACAAAAACAAATATTCACATTGGAAAGAAAGAACACGTCAGCTTTCGTGAACAAAAATGAGAAAATTAGTGAGGCAGTTGTTGTGTAATAAAATAGGGATCGTGATTTGAATAAGGTTCATGTTTGTCTAGTTATGTGGTTCAATTGATGCAGGCAATGCATCTGGTGATCCGAATTATTGGTTAAGTAAATTAATACTCTTCGTTAACAACTTAGCTGTACACACCTGGATTATCACAAACGGCCTCATCTGGCAACCTGTTACATACTTCATCGTAGTACAATGTGGAAAGATTACTGTTTGTGGTCCAAAACGGGCATTTTGGTACATTTTTAAGATATCGAAGCTGATAGTGGTACAATTCAATGGGATAGAAAATTCCGTATTTCTGTCCACTCGGACGTATTTATCGGCTACACCGTGCCGTATCCCATACAAGCATAACTCAACTCTTTAAAGTATAACTTAATTCAAGAGCAAATACAATTATATTGTCCATAACATCAAGGTCACACAAATTATTTTGAGAAATATGATAAAATGTTCATTTCCACGGCCATGCTGAAGCAATGACAAACCTAATTACTTCATTTAACAGGAAAAAATTGTACCTCACGCTCAGCTCAACCACAAATCTCATAATGGCCGGCCGTGTTAGCGCGTATACGTAAGGAACGTCCCTATGTGTATTTCATGCGAAACAGTTCACTAGGCAGGCCATAGTCCCACGAGGCATTTACGTACTCTTTTTCTCATTTTTAATGGCAGATAGACGCGGCAAGAACCAGTATTCCGCAAGCTATACCCTTAGCATGTGATATATTCAATGGTTTCTGGCTTATCGTACCTGATGGCAGTAGAAACTAGTAGTACCAGAATGAAGAACAGTGGAAAAACGCATTGTGGTCTTCATTTAATGGACTTGGCATGCGATGTTTGGACCTTTAGGAAAGGTTAACGACTAAACACGGCGCGATTCATCGTTAGATTTAAATAATTCCAATCGGTTAGCGAGTGAACCGGTTTGAGCTAATCTTTTGATGAACATTTCCTATTAAGTTTAACGGAGACTTCCGTTAATTAACAATTCAACGATTTTAAAGTGTAAAAAAATATTCACAAAGCGAAAGATTTTTAGCGTAAAAAGTCAACTGTCACGGCATCTCCCGCAGTTTCTTTCAATTTTCCAAAGGTAAAATATCCTAGGGTTTTAAACGTTGGCTTTTTAACCACGTGTACTGTAGCAAAATGCACGCGACTGCGAATATTTGTGACATTTTATGTGCGGTGTTTCGTTGTAACATCTTGTTCATTTAAGGTCCCTTAAAATTTCTTGTTACTTGCAAACGACATTGTTAAAGATCCAAAACTTGAGTTGCGCGAATTAACGAAGAGAAATATTTTATTCCTAGATCTTAAGGAAATCAGGACCGTGGGATTCGGTCCCAAATAAATGTTTTTTTTTTGCTTCTCCTCCCTCATATTCAACGGAGCCGTTGCATGCTTACCAATCAGAAACGATGGGATCTATCTATCGATTCGAAAATGATCCTGGTTTGGATGTGCAGTTTGGGGTAAATCATACCGAAAAACGCGGCGTGCGGTAAGAAAATAATGATTGTTTTCGTGTACGCGAATCCCCCGCGAATGGAATGCCTCCACGTTGATATACCGACCGAGGACGCCGCCTGTCCGCGTCCCCTCCTTCGACCTCGCCACCCCTATCGGCCGTCCAAGTGGCATGCGACCGTATCCCAGAATCCTCTTCGCCGTTTCCTCCCGCCTCTTTTCTCGATTCCACCTGTCTCTCTCTTCCCGTGCTCTCTCTCGGCCCTCGCCTCTTCTATCTCATCCACCCCGCTGCACCTCCGCCCCTCTTTCCACCTTCCAGCAGTCAATTTCCTCTCCCTACCCAGCCTGGACCGGCGGGAGGCGGCGGGGGGGGGGGTTACACGTGGACCCCCTTTCGAGTATCTATGTCGGTGACGCTGTGGTGACGTCAGCGTAGGGTTGCCAGAAGAGGGAAAGGGAATGGTTGTTATGTGGGTCATTGTTTCGAGTCTCATAAGCACCATGAATCCTCATATATATATATTTTAATAAAAACCCTAAACACAGTATTCATCCCGAAGGTCGGTTTGGTAGTTGATGGTAGAATTCACCTAGTACTAAGCTGGAATTCACACATCAGGGTAGGGGGGCCAGTTCCTTTCCCTGTGCCGGTTATGGTTTCCCAGGATCTGGTAACCGAAAAATCACGTAGCTTGGGTGTAGCTGCTGGTGCCCAGAGTGCCTTGCCCGGGATTCGAACGGGTCCAACGCTCTACCCCCTGGGCTACCGCGACACACACACACATTTTTATGTAATTTCAATGTAAAAGGTAATCTACCGGTTAAGTTCGGTTTTTGGATGGACACAACGACAAATAAATAGTGACTCCTAACAAAACACAGTCCAGCAATCTACTCTACATCAGGCATCCCTATCCTGTTTCTGCCCTTTCCTCGTTTGCCTAACATTCTCTCCTCTATTACCTTCTTCAACATCCCACTGCCGCTCAATACGCCCTTCATCTATTTTTCCTGCCTCCTTATGATATCTCCCAACAATCCCCTCTCCACACCCACATTTCAAAAGCTTCAAATCTACTACTCGTATATCCTCCTGCTTCAATGACCACGTTTCCGCGCCGTATGTAACTACGCCCCATATAAAAGTTTTTACGAGTCTTTTCTTGACATTCTTACTCAACGTCCCTGTCATCAACTCCCTCCTCCCCGTGAAAGTCCCTTAGTATAGCGCAATTATATATTGTGCGAAATCATCCTGTCGATTCGTATCGGTCTTAAACGACCGCCCGCATTTGTTTTTGCGAATGAACGTTTTCTGTTCATTTAATGGGAAGATGGTAAGATGTCCCCGAGCGTGTTTAAGAGAGGTTCTGTGTAATTCAGTCTGAGTCTCTGTGCATTTTGTATGTATTTGCAAGTATCTCGACCAAGTAAATGCTTGCAAGAAGAATGGACAAATTCAAATGAAAACGACAATATTTGCTATCGTTGAATCAGGAACATATTTTAAAGCGAAGGTTCGCGGATTGCGTCTGTGATTGTTTTCGATTTTTTGAAATATGTGCTTGGATCTTCTTTTTCCGTGGCACGTTGAAGGGAATTCTTTCATTATTGAAAGGATGAGATGATTTTTTTCGATGTTCTTAAAGCCGTACGCGTTCGGTTTGACGGGCGGCTGCTCATTTCCACGTTTCCTGAGGACGGATGCGGTGGTAGCATACGTTTCGAATGTCAGTTCTTTTTAAGTCGGGTCTCCGTCACTTTATCTCTCTCATTGCTGCTGCGAGAATGAGAATTCCAGTACTTTTCGGATACCGCTGTTTTCTGGTTCAAATCAACTCGACTTCTCTTTACTGAAGTGACGTCCCTCGGATTTGGAACTCACGAGGGAATATCTCTGAATGATGATTTTTAAATTTTACTGTATTCGGGAGCTGTCGGTTGTTGTGGCATTTTATATCCCTTCACCATCACCCTATCGCACATGAACATACATTTTCGAAATCCCCCTGCTATTTCATTTCACCTGTCCTGTTAAATCCTTTCAAAATCCTTGGGTTTTAAGCAAGAGAACACCAATTTGGTCGCTTGATTCATCAGTACTTCGAGGCGTTGGAGTGCAGAAATATGATTTTTAGGGTTTATATTTAGCGTATGATAGCGGTAGTGGAATTTTGAAGAAGGTAATGGAAGGGAGAATGTTGGGCAAGCGAGGAAAGGGCAGGAACAGGATAGGGATGTTGGACAGGATGAAGGGAGGAAAGAAGTACACAGAGATGAAGAGGGACCTAATGTAGATTAGGTTGCTGGATTGGGTTTTGTTTGGAGTTACAAAATGTTTGTTTGATAGTTGTGCCCATCCAAAAACCTACCTTAATCGGTAGATTACCTAATAATAATAAATAGCCAAAAAAATATTTTGTGTTCATTGCGACTGACTTTCCCGTGACCTCCCGTCATTCTCTCCGATGTTTCTGGTCTCCATTTTTTGTTCTGTACACCTCGGCCACAATTTCTCCAACTGCCCCATTCATGTACTCAAAGGTTGCGTCATGTATGAACAGACTCTCATGGGTACCACGCCCATTGGCTAACATTCCCCTGAGGAAAGGATTAGGTTTAAGTTTCATGAATACTTCGCTCTGGGCGACCTGAGTGATTGTATTGTAATGATTGATAGAAATAAAATATGCATGCGGAGCCTTTCGATGCCCTTGAGTGCCCACGTATCGATGTCGGCCGATTTAATGAACTATTGTTACTCATGTCATACTCAATTCGATCCATCTTTCCACATCGGGAGCTCCTTATTCTTTCCATTCCATTCAGGCTCGTCCCTCTTTATCTTGTTTAGTCTCCGTCACTCCTTGTTTCTAACGTTGATTGAATCGGGGATATTTCCTTTAAATTGGGTGATAGATATTTTACTGTACACATTTTCCCCGCACTCACAATGACGTTTAAAATCAAACAGTAAAAGTATATTCGAGTACATTGGTTTTAAGTTTTCACCGTTCGTTTTCGAGCGAGGGGGCGGATGGGGTAAAAACAAACCACGTATTTTTTATTTACGAGTATTTCGGAAAACGGACTCACCCCCCCACATGATCTTCCGTCCCCAAGTCCGTTCCGTCACCTTTCTCTTCCTTGGGGAGTGGTGATGGCTTCGATCACACTCGCCCGTACCTTTCTCCCTTCCTCTCAAATCGCTTACTCTTCTCGCTCATGTGAGTTTGGCAAATCCACTTTCATCCATTCTCTCAACGGGACCAAACCAGTGTAGAGTACTTCTTTAACGTTTTCTGCACTGAATTTTTATCCAGTGCACATTTTTTTTTAATATGCCACTCCCCTCTCACCCAGTCTTTCCTGTTTATAATTCAAGCATTTATCGAACAGCCCACACCCACAGAATTTTAGTCGAATTTGTATGATTAATCTGGAATTCCCGCGTTTCACTTTTATTGTTTGATAATGTGGTTGAGGACTATTGGTTACAAGTTCCCAAAGTGATAGAACTGGAGTGAACACTCGGAGGAGTTCAGATACGTGTTACTCTGTTCATAGAAGTATTTAAATCCAATTAAAAGATATTTTTGTCCTTATCTCTTACATTTAAAAACAATATTTTTCAAGTTGTCACAAGGAAGAAAATCTTATAGCCAATAAATGACAACTGCAACCTTGTGACGACTTGTTCAATAGCCAACAGCTCCACATCCTCTATTTTTAATATTTTTCAAGTTGAAACCATTTAACTTACAAGTAGTAGTTCTACATTACAATGCCGCAATAATTGTAGCAATGTACATTACGGAAAATACGCATTTTAAATAGATCAATTATAATAATCAATCAAATGAATGTCTTAATCATAGCATATGACCCACAATTGAATAA
Organism: Hetaerina titia; assembly: GCA_037158775.1. Taxonomy (NCBI): domain Eukaryota; kingdom Metazoa; phylum Arthropoda; class Insecta; order Odonata; family Calopterygidae; genus Hetaerina; species Hetaerina titia. Next base: position 73,935,101 of record CM073778.1, on the reverse strand, counting down.
ATACTATGTTGCAGCCAGAAAGAAGCAGCAGCATACGTTTTAAAATTTAAACGATTGGAAAGTAAAGAATACATTCTATTCCACCTTGCCCGGAATTTGCTGAGAACTTTTAGGGATCCACAAAACATTCCATGATTCGAGATGACTTTACGGTGATAAAACTCTCGGTCCTTGAACAAAAATGTCTTTAAAAGAGCACCCACCGGCGTTATACGTGGAGCGACTGAATGACGTGTGAATGAGCCCCTGGAAGTGAGCGTTCCGACGCTAAACTAATTACAAAGGTCTCAAATCGAACGGATTCGCATGCACAACAAGGAGGTAATCCAACCCCTCGTCGGCCATCGGCTGTATAATTAATTATACCCTCTCAAATCTCACATTACCATTAATATTCATGTCCGTTGGCCTACCTCCTGCCCCGCCACACGCCCTTGCGGCGACTTGCGGTGTCTTTCACAGACGTAAAGACGCGGCCTTGGATGTTCTTTAGACCGCATCCAGTTATCCGCAACCAGGGTTCGCCATGGCAACAATGGGATGTGCTAGAAATGGCGGAATGTTTAGCAAATTCACATCGGCAATGGGGCACCGGCAGAAATCCGCTTCCTTTCCCCATAAACCAGCAAAACTCGTTACCAATAGCAGCCGACATCCTCTCCAGGCCAAGGATCAGCCTCTGGCACGACTCCAGGGCCCAACGGCACTATAAGGGCATAGAAATAATAAATGCTCCGAAACAAGATGCGCTGCTGTTATTAAACCTTAATGCCGATAGAAATGTTTAAGATATTGGCGCTGTGTTTGGGGTTAAGGGGGTTGTCACGATTTTAATGCGTTGAGTTACGCAGGAAGTAGCGTAATAAAATTGCCCGAGTCCTTGAAAACAGAATTTTTTCTAAAGTTGGACCATCTGCATTGTAACTCATTGAAGGTCCGTTTTCCCAAGTTGAAACAGGGGATCAATATAACAGTTTCCTGAATATATAATAAAATGCAAACTTCAGCGAGTTTTGGCAGACACGGACTTTTCTTGTAGTTATTCGAGGATAATGTAAAGTGTTTTAATGGAATTAAAGTGATGTTTATTTCCATGTATATCATCGCAAAATATAAATCTTTCTGGTCAGAAGTCCAAGAGTTATGTAGGTACTCGATGTCTTGGTGAACCGCTGTGACCCCTTTGGGCATTAACCGATGGAAAGAACCATGTATTTTCTGGAATGTGAGTGAAAATAATACGACGCATAAAACGATTGCAATAATCTACTCAATCCTTAAAGAAGTTTAAGTAAATTCTCGGAAGAATACTTAACTTTTAATGTTCCTCTCGCTGTTTTCTGCCAAACATTTCGTAAAAAAACCGACTAAATTTAATTCCACACTAATTCAGTGTTTTTATGTGAGCCATGATAATTTAGTATGACACAAACTGTTTACCATGTTTCTCGGGATTACGCAAATAAAATCTAGTTTTCATTTTATCAAAAGCTTTAAGGTTGATCTCTTTAGCAGTAATGTAAGAGAGTTAATATTAATTGGTCATCTTGGTCATCAAACGTTTTTCGGATTTATGTATCGGTGCCGGGTCGAGGAAATTAAAATAATTTGTCATCTTATGCGGGATGGGTTTGTAAATTTTATTTATATTCTTACTCTAGATTATGACTTCTAAGGTCTGAAGGTCGGCTGCCTATTATGGTTAGGTTTATAGACGATCTCTGAAAATTACTCCCCAACGTTTGACTTCCACTTCGCGAGAAACAAACAGTTTTTGCGGTTTCGAATTGCCCTCATCAGCTCTTCATCATGCTAATATGTATACAAATCTGAAAATAATTTTGTTTGTTTGTGTCTTTGAGGGCACATTTACACCGATGCGGTACGAAGTAGAGACTTTTAATTTCTTTTGTTGAAATACTCAAAGTGACAGAGGCTTGCTCCAATTTGGATGTATTATTCTGGAAATTTTTGGGTTCCAAAACATCGATTGAAAAAATGCTCTCACACTTATGTCAGCAGATGATTCACTGAGAATTAAGATTTCCATTCATTCACTTAAATGAGGAGCGACAGTATAACTGTCACATTTTTTCTCCAGCTATTATATAATGCGTCTCATGATTTAAGCCGATAACTGAGAAGACGCTTCGAACATTGTGATCAGTTGCTGCAAAATTGGATAGTCTCGGTTCATCTCCGTAAAGGTTAACTTTTAAAAGTGCATAAGTTTTTCTTCGTTAAACTGCTTCTGCGATTCGTTGATCTGGAAAGATATCTTTAAAGAGTCAAGTTTTAAAGTGAAACGGTTGGTTTTTTCGCATTGAATTTTTATCTTGTCTGGAAAAATGAAATCGCATTTGTCCAAAGCATCTGCAAAACCTCTTGCCTAGAGACGACACCGTGATGAAGTACGTAACTCCGCAACACCTTTCTTCTTCGCTTGTGCTCCTCTTTTTCATCATTATTTTCGTCTTTCTTCTGTAGAAGTCACGATTTCCGAATATTTGTGAATCGAACGTTCCATCTGTTTCCGTTCCGCCTCTTTGCTCTTAACCCAGTGCCGAATGTATAAATAAACACCAATGGACATTCGTATCCCAATAAAAATACGATTGGAATTATTCTAACAGGGTAGGGTTTACATATTTCCTGTTTTCTTCGTAACTCTCACTAAATCTTACTTTCCTACATCCATGCATCAAACCCTGGAATAGATCGGTTGGACGAAGTATCCATTTTAATTATGAAGCCGAGGAATTTAAACCTCACATCCACTTGCTACCTAATATTCTAAAGGAATTAAGCTCATTTACTGAGGGCGCCGTCCGAAAAACCGCACTTGACGATATCCGACTTCATGGTCAGATGGTTGGGTCTCTTGGCGGTTTTGGAGAGGAGTGGGGAGGTCGCTTCGCTCCCCCCCCCCATACCAGAGAGACCCCCTTGGACTTCATTCGCCTCCGTGTGGCCTCAGTCGGCCATTGGCCGCATTGAAATTCGTCTCGTTTTGTGGGTTCCGTGGAGCCGTCTCCACCCGAGAACGGTGAATTCGGTTGCTCGGTGAGCGCTCTTCGCGTGTCGCGTGCAGCGAAGGGTTTGCCTGAAATTACTGCAGTAATTTTCTTAAAATGCCGTTGTAATTTTCGTATTTTCCCGCGTTCCTGCGAAATTAGTGTAATTTTCGCTGTTACCCAGAACGTGCCGTCCACACATTAGGAGTGGTTTTAATCTAATATCTTTCAGCGTATATTATAGATATTTTTAGATGTAGTCTCTTGCACTCATTAGATAACTCTGATGCAAAGTGATTGCTTCTTAAGTGAAGAATTTTGTAATAGTTGGCAACAAACCGACTTATAGTTTGTGGAGGGTAAAAAGCAGTGTTTAAATAATCATGTTTTTTTCTAAAGAATCTAAAGAGCTTCAGGTGCACCCGAAGAATAGAAGAAACAGCGCGATGATTTGTGGGTAGCAAAATGGTTGCAACTAATTCATGCCGTGAGATGGCATATATTCATATTTTTGTTTTAGTGCATCCATATGTGATTAGATGAAAAGGACGTTAGAGTGAAAACTTAGCATAATTGTAGCATCGGGCATTGTAAATGAATTTTAACATCACTGTAACCATTAACTTCCCATATAGATTTGTGCATGTTCATTTCAATTATGGAACGAGTATTTGCATAACCCAATATTTTTCATGATGTGCTTCGTAATGTCATAATGTTTAGAATATATTTGCTGTAATTATGGAATGCGTTGTGAGGAGTAATGAGGATATGCTAGAGTTATGGTGCAAGAGGAGAGAGGATTGTTGAGAGATGTCATAAGGAGGCAGGAAAAAAAAGGGAGTATTGCATGGCAATGGGATGTCGAAGAGTGTAATGGAGGGGAGAATGTTAGGTAAACGAGGAAAGGGCTGGAATAGGATAGGGATGTTGGACGGGATGAAGGGAGGAAGGAAGTACACAGAAATGAAGAGGGATCTGATGTGAAGTAGGTTGCTGGATTGTGTTTTGTTAGGAGTCGCAACATATTTATTTGGTAGTTGTGTCCATCCATAAACCACTCTTAACCGGTAGATTACCTAATGATAGGTAGAAAAAATAATAATATGAAGAGTAGGAATTGTTATACTCTCCATTATCAACTTTCTTAATTAATTTTTCATGAAGAATTGCATGTTGGATTAAAACCGAAAATAATTGCATGCATGCGGTAATTTTCTAACGATTTTATACTAAAATTGCCGGCAATATTGCCATTGGTTGGCCTCAAGTGAAGATTAACTGCATCTTGAATACGTTCTCTCTTCCCATGTAGCATTGAGCTTCCAGCACCACCCTGGCCTCTACTCGGCCATCTTAGGGATGCGGGCTCGCTTTACTTTCGGGGGGAAAGCATCACTCTCCTTCCACGAGGTCCCTCCCTTCTACCCTTCTGCCCCGCTGCTACCCCTAGCATTTCCCGTCGTCTTCCCAGCTGTCTCGTGCGGGAGGGAGGCTGCATCCCTTTGCTGTGCCCACCCCATCTCTTTGGGGCTAGGGGGATGGGATTGGGCAGTCGGCCAGTCGAGAGGGAGGGGGGTGGGTTGGGGGTACGCTTCGCCAAGCGCCGCCGGAGGAGAGAGAGGTCCGGACTTGAAAACCCCGAATCGCTTTTGAATCCACCTTTCGCTCCAGATATCCTCTTTTCCTCCCTCCCAAACCACCCTTCACGGGTGGATGGAATAAAATTCGCCCGCAGCCTCGCGCCGTATTAGATGGGGTATGAGGCGGCGTGATCCTCTTTCCGTCGCGGGCACAGGGCCTTTTGTGTTCATCCATCGTGCTCCCGGGGCTGCGGTTTTAGTTTCCCCGTCCGGGTCGCCTACTCCGTCCACCCATTCCTTCTCCCCCCAATCCCCCCCTCCTCGGACACTCATTTCACCTTCCCCTAGCTCCATTCTTGTCGGTTCCGCGAACTAGTCGACTCTTGGATTTTTTTTCTCCGGGGCTCTCGGATGGTAATTGCTCGCGCCTCAATCGCCATGATCGTCCAATTCCACGATCAAATGCCCTCGCGTCACTTCAAAAGATCCGCGGCCGACGGGATTCCTGTCAAGCAGAATCGCACGCTCTGGTAACCAGTCTCGGGCCGAAGCGAACGATCGTGCATCAAAATCCAGGAGTCCTTTCAGAAGTGCTTGTGTCGATTGTTTTCATGTTTCGAGAAACGCCCATGGGTGGTCTCAGCGTTCATCCTTGACTGAGCCGGAAGGGAAATGAGACGATCCGCGGATAACCCTTGAGAAACGCCGTGCAATAATATGCGTTTTCATTTTAATGCCCGCGGAATCATTCACGTTTTCTCTCAAGAAGTATTCGAGTAGCACTACTCTTGTTGTAATACTCAAGACGTAGTGTTAATAGTGCTGTTGATACCAGTTGACTGTCCTCGACGGGTATTCCCTTCGTTTTACGTACGTGTAGGAAGGAAATAATCGTAATATATAATTTGAAGTAATAAAATATTATTTGTTTCAGTTGTGTTGTCTCGAGGCGTACTCTTTTCATTTCACGTAGGAAGAAAATAATGCGTAATTTGAAGGAGTAAATTGGTGTTGAACGGAAGGGCCTTGTCGTACATAACCTGCTGGGAGAGTAAACAATTATATCTATTCCAAAACGGCTGGGAAGGTCATTTACGAGTGCTTAGCTTAGTTGATGACTTTTTAAGTGGTTAGTGACGCATTCATACAACCACGAGTTGGGAATAATTAATTTTTTTATCCTTCACTTAAGTATTCCCTTGGAATCGCCGGAACTCTCTGGAGTACCACTCTCACTCCCCGATAGACGGTTAAACTTTCATCAGAGGTGTTGGTATAATTATTTGAGGCATTGGTCTGCCAAGTCGTTCCCACTTCAAAAGCCGGTTTATGAAGAAAGGCACACAAAACCAAGTTGTAACCCGAGTTAAGTTACAGAAAAATCGACGTGGGATTTAGTCGAGTTCTGACTAAGATGTAAATGATTTTTCTCATGAGTTCAATTTGCACGCATTGTCGTAGCGATGTATAGTGCTAGTAGCTGATGTAATTCGCTTGCTTGCAATGTATAATTTTTTGCACATTTTGACAAATTTAAAAGGAAGGGGATTGCAAAAGAACGAGGGAAAAAATGTTGACCTCATATGATCCAACTTAGTATTCAACGCTCACTTCGAGAAGGTCGAAGGTTTTCAAAGGGTTCAAATGATGACCTCTTTAGGCATCTTATCTACTCGTTGATTTTTATCTTGAAAACGATCAGATTGCTCCTTCCCTAACTTGAATTATAAGGCTAGGCCATCTTACTTGAATTTTTCCATGTCGGGAATAGAGCACACGTGAATGATCTACCATATCTCTAGGCTCAAATGAGATAAGCAAGGTTTTCATGACAAATGCTTCTAGAGCCTAAGGGAGCGTTTAATACTATATTGGGCGACTCTGTCTTCTTCCAAAAGCCGCCAAGAGGGCGTGGAAATCGCGGCATGTGATTGCCAATTATTAGCCTAATGGGAGGCTTTCAGTTGGCGTGAATTTTCTACTTTTGTGGTCACGAATTGTGTGTGATGGGAAAATGATTCCTTATGATCTGTCTGTTCTTTGGTTAGTTTAGTTTTGTTTGCACACTGAGACAAAATTCATTTGCAGGAGCACAAGATTAACATACTGCCCATAAAGGGAAGTAATTTTAATTTGATGCCTTTGCTTGTCCCCGCATGCTACTCAATTCAGAAATTAGGTCCTTTTTCGTACGTATGGTCTCAAAATCTCTGCGGTGGGAGTATAATCAGCCAGAAATGGCGAATCTCCTGCGAGGAAAGGAAGACAGTGAAAACTCTTTAAGAGAAGTGAATGGGATATCGGGAACGTTAGCTTAAGTTAGCACACAGGCAATGGTTTATACTAAATGAACCCCATCAACCTCAAGCGAGGACTCGTGACTGTGGTTAAAGTTGTTTTCCTAATCGTTATTTTGATGTTGCCACAAGGAGGGAATTTTAATTTGACCTTACTTCTTAGATGCCGTTGATGGCTGCCCTACTTGCTATGCATAAGCTCCGCTGATTCTCGGCGCAAGTGAAAGTTGAAGTTTGTCAATCGTTTCTAGAAATGAATGGCCTGATACCGTTCATTCACGAAAGCTTTCGAATCTCCGAGCTCGTAAATAATTTAACTTGTGCCTAGTGATGCAGAAATCGCATAGAATAGCCAAACTGACGAGTGCCTTCGTGAAATAGAATAAGCTGACACTACTTTGCGTAGTGGAGAAAGGAATTCGCGAGAGCGTCGAATTATTGGCTTACTCATCATCATCAAGGTCATTAGTCCTAGAATTGGTTTGACGCACTACACTTATCAATCCTCTCATATTTAGGTACACCTTCGTATCCATTCCTTGTTATCTCTCTTGTTGTACTCACCATGGTTTTTCTTCTCGCTCTTTCTTCCCTTCCGCCTGCGTGTTCTACTTGAATGTTCGTTCGCTAAGGTTGTCCCTTCTTCTTTACTTTGTTTTCGCTCTATCAATTTGACCTTCGTCGTTCTCTCGTAGAACATATTTTCATTGCTTCTAATCTACTCGTTTCCGCTCCCATTATTGCCCATGACCTCACAACTATAGAAATGTGTTCTCCATTTACAGAGAGGTTCAGTGAAGTTCTTCCACACTTCCAGGTTTGCGTCGCTCCATGGCGGTCGTCTTTGCTGTGCAAATCCCACTGTACTTGTGTTTTTATTTCACCTTGGCATTGCTTCATTCACCGCTGCTCATTACGTTCCTTATTGACAGAGTTCTCTCTTACTTCTGCATTCTGATTGCTCAGTTCTATATCCAATATTCCTTTTTGATTTTCGGATTTGATGCCATTTTTGTGGTTATGATTTGATTGAAATATCGTTAGCTAAATTCGGCGTAGCAGTCAAGATATCTTAAATTTGTTGAGGGACGTGATTAAAGGATGCAGGATTCTCGTCATAAATGTGTTAGGGACCTGACTTTACGAATATTGCCGTATTCAAACCAAAATAACTTAAGTCGGTATTTCTTAGTCTGTGTCTGTGGTCACGATAAAAGCGGAAATTGTACGGCGTGGCAGTGATTGGACTAGTTGATTTCGGTGTTTACACGTAAACTGTGGGGTGGAGATCGAAGCCTTTAGCCGTCCTTTCGTCTCCGACCTAATCTCGAAACACCTCCAAAGAGGGAGAGAGACGTGCTTCGCTTCTTCGCGTCCCCAGCACGCGGTCTCCCTTTGTCCTCTGCCGCGTCCCCTCGCCTCCCTCCTTCCCGCCCCATTCAACCCTTTCCGCCCCATTCATTCCACCTCAAGTTCTCCTCCCCTCTCGGTAATTCAACTCCCCCCATCCGACCCTCCTTGTATGCTCAGCGTACTTGACGCGCACTTTGCGCAAATTCCCTTCACCCACGAGGTCACCATCCCCACCCCAAGAGTGCATGCCGTGCATTGTGTTGTGCCGCCCCCTGTTCTCTCCTGCCCCCCCCCGCCCCTTTAATCCTCCCCTTCGCTCTCCCCCGACAGCTCATTCGCCAAGAGAGAGAGAGCCGTTTCCTGCCCGTTGTTGATCTCCCCGCATACTCCTCTCCCTGACAAAAGAGTTTCTTCTTCTCCTCGGGATTGCTCCCCTGCTCGCTATGGTAAACGACTCCCTTTTCTTCCCGTAAATCCAAAGAGCTGACACCCTTCTGCTACTCACTGCCGGGAACGAATGAGCGATCTAAAATTGAGGAAACGATCCGCATCGTATCGCTGGAGTTTTAACCCTATGGATATTACGAGAGCAATCTCAGAAGTACGCGACCCAACAAAGAAAACACAAAAGTTTTGAAAAATAATCTATTTATTATTTTTATCTCCTTTCGAACTCTGTACATTTTTCCCAGCGATATTCAATAAGTTCGATGCCCATTTTATAATAAGAACTGTCTTGCTCCTCAAAATAGCCATTAACTGCCGACATCACTTCTCCACGGTTGGAAAATCTTGTACCACCGAGCCTTTTTTCAAGTTTGCGAACTGAAAATAATCCGAGGGGGCCAAATCTGGCGAATAGGGTGCATGACGTAAGAATTCAAATTTAAATTGATGAATTTTGGCCGTTGCAAATACGGATTTGTGAGCTGGTGCGTTGTCTATATGAAACAACACTTTCTTCTTAGTCAAATGTGGCCAATTTTGCTTGATTTATAGAGATATAGAGACATAGAGCGAAGGGAGACGGTCGTCATCTTAAAATACAATTATAGGATTATGAGGGGAATCCAGACAGGGTCAGATCGTCTCCCTACGTAATTTCGTAACTCGTTTTCATTAGTCGCTTCTAGATTGAGCTGGTGTGCAAAGCGTTGATTTTCTTCTCGATAATCTCGGAAACATCTGGTCTGGAAAAGCATGCTTGACGATGTTTTTTAGGTCGGTGTTTATTAGGTTGGCGATACGAAGAATCGGTAAGGGTTGATATCGGATGTATTGAGAATGGATATTGAATAGAAACTTTACGAAAAATCTATACGAAAAAATCTAAATGCCCATCCCACGGTGAGTTAGGGGTTAACTCATGAAAGGACTAGATAAATGAAAGATATTAGAATCGAATCGATCGGATCGGAATGGAATCGAACATCAATTGTATCTATTGTTTCGACAAAAACTCGGGAAGGTTTCGCACTTGAATGGGTATTGCGAGAGAGTCGAATGGGGACCGCTTGCTGAATTGTCAATGTAACCCACACTTCCTCTCCCATCCGCCGCCGTTGGTGTCCCCCTTCCTGCATTGCCTTTTCTCCCCTTCCCGATGCTTTTTTCGCGGTCGCATTTCAATTGAGGGGACGGCGTAAACTGCCGCCCGAGTCCTTATGAGGTGCGGGTGACAAAAGCCGGCGGCTTTGCAACTACGGAAATCGGTTTGAAGTTGGCGACGACTGGTGCACACGCTTCGTTTGCTAAGAGGGGGAGTTTGAATTCCGACCGTTACAGTCTTTTTATGAGTAATCATACTCATTCTGAGTGTACGTACGATAAATAATGATAAGCCATATTTCGATACGTTTAGATTACTACGCACAGATGTATTAGTAATATGTATTTAAGATGACTTTAAGGTTGTTCCCGAGTGAACATCGCGTCAAAATTAAAGAGACATGCGCGAAAAACATAAAAGTGGCAGAAGATGAGAGAAAAGAAAAGGTAAAAAAAAACGTTAATGGCAATTAAATTATACAAATCGTCCACTGGTTTAATAATTGAGTCAGTTTTCTTAGACAACATTTCTGCACGGGGAAGATAATTTAAAGAAACAGAGAAGTTGACGAAGACGTTTTCCTTTCATTTTTAATGAAAAAAACAAAAGCTTTTTTGATCGCTTGGACAAAAAAAATGGTTCACTTACCATTTTGTTGTAGTTCCTACACCACCCCCGCCAATTCCACAAATTACCCCAACCCTTTCCCACTAATTACCCGGGAAAGCCTCTCTGGATGCCTGCAGCTCCACTCCATGCTATGCTCCACCCTAAGAGTCCTCGCCTCACTCCCATGCGTTTTTGTGCACAATATTCTTACTTCGGGGGAGAACAATGTTCCAGTGGACGCGATTTTTCTAGATTTAAAGAAACCCTGCGACGAAGTACCTTGTAGTAAACCACTCGCAAAGCTAGAAGCATATGGCATAGATAAAAATCCCCGGCGTTGGATTAAAGATATTTTGAATGTTCGGGTAAAAAGACTAGTCATAGTTGGAGTGAGCTGAAATACAGTAGAAGTTAGGTTACTTCAGGTGTTCCCAGGAAGTGTCATCTCTTTTGTTCCTATGTTGTTCCCCAGGGAAGTGTCATCTCTTTTGTTCCTATTTTACGTTAATGACATTGACTCCGTAATCACTACTAAGATACGTTTATTTGCCGACGATGCAGTCGCTCACCGTGATATCCGTGATCCTGAGGACACAGCAGCTTTATCATGGGACCTTAATGCTATACAATGCTGGTGCGACGCTTGGCAATTAGAATTAAACTTATAAAAGTGCGTAGTCTTAAATTTTTGGAAAAAGGGAAATTCCTACCCGAACGCCTACTTCATTGGGAACACCGAAATGGATTGTTTAGACATAATGAAGTACCTAGGCGTTAGCCTCACTCACGATATCTCCTGGGTGAAACGCATGCGGGGAATATGTGGACAAGCTAACGAAAAATTAGGATTTATTAGAAGAGTTTTTGGTAAATGTGATGAAAAGATCAAAGAGAAATGTCATCTGTCAATGATTAGGTCTCATTTAGAATATCCTGCATTTATAAGGGATAGTCATAGTTGGATTGATTGCCGGATTGGATCGCGTGCAGTGAAGATTTGTAAAACGTTACGATAAACTTAGTAGCGTATCCAAAATATTAGAGCAGCTAGGCTGGGAATCACTCACGGAGCCAAGGTTAAATAACTGATTGAAGATCTTACATAAATTGGAAGGGCGTCTCTTTAGCAGTGATGTTGAAAATATATTATTACCCTCACCGTACTACGGTAGGAGAGATAATGTCGAATAAAATTAGAGAGATTAAGTGTAGAACAGATAAATTTAAGATGTAATTTTTTCCGCTAATGATAAGGGATCAGAATAATATTTTCCGACCGCGGTAGGGTCATGTTCGGGTAAAAATTTAGCCTTGTGTGTATTCACTCCCTGCCACACACCCAAGCGATGGCTTGCAGTCTTTCAAAATAAAAAAAAAGTTGCAAAGATGCTATCGATATGCCTAATTTTAGCGGTCGAACGTGTTCATTTCAAAATCTTATCTTCCGACCTTGAAAAAGCAAAGCGTGTGTTTCATGAAGGGAGAGAATTTTAATTATATAGCCCTCTTAGATACTTTGACCAGCAAGTAAAAATCGAGAGAATATCTGGAAAATGTTCGTTACTCTTTCCATAGTAGTCGCCTTAGTGATTATATGTATTCATGGATATGTTTATCAATAATCTACCGCAATGAAGAATTAAATCCGTTTGCTAATTTTGAATAGTTAAGAAACTCGAAAAACCAGAACATCTTATGTACCATGGTGGAAGTACTTGAAAATAATTCATGGAAATTTTTTTAACTTCAATTTTTTCAATAAAATATATGATTCAGCTGATTCTCCAATCCTATTTGTGAGAAGAAATTGACTGTGACAATGTAAATAGGAAGCAGTATTCACCTTTCGAAAACCTTAACCTTTCATATCCCGTGGGATTCTCATTGAAGATGGCGGGAGTTTTTTTTAGACAAGTCATGTCTGTGCGAGTAAGACTGTGTAATAAGGTAGTGTCGGAAAGAGAAGGCTGACGAAAGACTTGGCGTCGACTAAACCGACTGTAACCCCTACGTGATAGTAATCGGCATTGTCTTTATTCTTGATAATCCCCACAGCAACTCGGCTTCAATGGTAATGACGCGTATCCATTTGTGCCTATTTCGTAGCTTCAATGTTTTCCCCTGCGATTGATCGACTTCTCACTCCATGCAAAGGACGTGCCCTCCCCCGTCCCGCTGCATCATGGGAAGGGCGGAAGGTGGATGGAAGAGTGCATCCGCTCAGTGCCGAGTGTGGGGGATTCACGTTGACACGTGCCATCCGGCCAAGTTTGTGCACTCGAAATTATTTCCGTTCCTAGCTTTTGAAATGCGCCCTTTTTTTTCCAAACCCTCTTTCCGTCCATAAATTTCCCTTTCATTCGAGTCGAGCGATAATTTCATTCGAGTGATAATTTGATCTCTGGTGCGGTGTCCTGTCACTCCTTTCATAGTCTTCGTTGCGTTCTGTCACTATTGCAGGAACGAGCGACGCAGCCGGCCTAGTATGTTCGATAAGGGGGTTCGGCCCTGCACATATGCGTGGGCAATCCTATTGTATCCCTCTGGTGAGTGGGTTGGGGGGAGGGGGGAATGGTCCCGGGCATTGTTGCCACACTTATCCAGGACGCCTGCCATTGTCTGGATGTAGTTTCAGCAGGGGTGCCGTGGGGGTGATGGAAGGGCTTGTGAGGTCAATATTCTTGGGAGGGGATTTAGTCTGCGGGATTAGTCTGCAATGGATTAAGACGTCCCCCCCAACACCCCGTATACCTCCCGAGCGTAGCGTGCGTCGGGTGTCGATGGGACATCATATCGCATTACGATTCGGGTGAAGCGGGGTCGCGTGCATTTATTTGGTGAGTGGCCCGGTCGCTGATCGTCTTTTGTCCGATTTTATTTTCACTCCCCTTCCTTCGTTTGTCGAAGAATGGTCCACTGATTCTGTTTGAGTTTTGGGTTTCATATTGCTACAGCAATACGTCATCTGGCTAAGCGAGGATTTTTAGATTAGTCATTATTTATTTGTCTCCCGAGGGAATAGGGGGGTGAAAATCCTCGTTCATAATTTGGAGATTAAACTCTAAGGTGATTGTAGGAGAGTTATCGTTTCCACGGAGAGAATCGGAAGAGAATATTTTTACTAGCGACTTTGTATTCCTTGTCGATGCATCGTGTTATTTGTTTGGTCTTAGAAACCGCTTGCATTCGTTTGTCACGCAGGAAAATAAAGAGGGTGAGTCATTCCTCAGTATAAGTTGACTGGTCCTATAAACAACGCTTAATTAATGCAGGAAGTTGTTTATAGTTTGCTTCATCGCCAACGTCGGAGTTATGTGTAAAAGTCCGCTTCGTGAAATTTGACGCAAGCGTTGTTTATCCTGTTTTGTTTCGTAATTAGCGGAATGGCAAATAGCTACGTGGCAATCATGAAGGAAGAGTTTAACGGAGTGTAGATGAGCTGCGAAAGAGCACTTTTAAGTACCGTAGTATACGCTTTCAATACCCTATCCATCCTGGTTGAAAGTGATATCGCAGTGATTTTGATAACGACTCATGCCGATGAGATAGCTCTTGGAGTTAATGCCGAACATCCCTTGGATTTAGAACACCCTGATGTGTGCAGGATAAAATGGAAACGTTGAGGAAAATCGACTAGAATGATTAGATCTACATTTTCCAAATTATCCCTAGGTGACGTAGCTTAATTTCTTATTTTAGTACCCTGCAGGCCACCGTTAGGGGGCGTGGCAGGGGGTGAATACACACCAGACTAATTTTGACCCGAACATGGTCCTACCGCGGACGTAGAATCTTATTCTGATCCTTATCGTTCGTGGAAAAAACGACTTCTTAAATATATCTGTTCTGCACTTAATCTCAGTGATGTTGAAAATGTATTATTTCCCCCATCGTACATCTACATCTATGTAAATACCCCGCGAGCCACTAAAAAGGTGTGTGGCAGGGGGATTGTACTATGGTAGGTGAGATCATATTAATAAAATTAGAGAGTTTAAGTGTAGAACAGACATATTTAAGATGTCATTTTTTCCACGAACGATAAGGGATCATAATAACATTGACCTACCGTGGTAGGGTCATTTTCGGGTAAAAATTAATGTGGCGTGTATTCACTCCCTGCCACCCACCCTAGCGATAGCTTACAGGGTACTTTAAAATAATTATAATCTCTCTAATTTTATTGACATGATATCTGCTACCGTAGTACGATGGATCTGATAAAGAATTTTCAACATCGCTGCTAAAGAGGCGTCCTTTAAATTTATGCAAGATTTTCAGTCTGTAATTTAACCTTCGCTCCGTGAGTGATTCCCAGCTTAGCTGCGCTAATATTTTGGGTACCCTGCTAAGTTTATCACAACAGCGTTTTACAAATCTAGCTCCTCTACTCTGCCCGCTATCCAAATTGGAAATCAATCTAAATTCGTGAGGATCCCATACACTTGCAGCATACTCTAAGTGAGGCCTATCCAATGATAGATAACAGTTCTCTTTGGCCTTTTTAGTAATGTTAGGTATGCACCCAGCTGCCACACGCCCTAGTGGCGGCTGGCAGTGCAAGATGTAGATGTGTACATTATCAATTTGAAGTTTCTTTTGGACTAATATCGAAATCGAATATTAATCGTTGTGAACGCTACGTTTTTGGGTCGATATTTTAGTGCTCGATTCTCCTCTATATGAACCCGTGCGTGAAAAATGTAATCCGAGTCTTCGTAATTATGATCCAAGGACTAGCAATACTACAAAATGAAACTGCTGAATTCATCTTGAATTTATATATTCCCTTTGCCTTACTCGTCTTCTCTGCCAACGGGTTTCCAGCAGCTGTGACATTTCTCATGGCGCAACAGAAGTTGTTCAAACAAAGGCTTTGCCATCTGTAAGTCCTGCTTGCTTTGAACGCCTTGACTTATCTATAAACCAGCTCGCCGCTTACCTTCGCCCCTTCCCAGCGTCCATGCGTCCCTCCCGAGTGCCCCATTCTCGCGTTTCCTCTGCGTATACATTCGAAGGAGATAACGGACACCCCGCCGTCTCCTCCCCTCCGCCTGCCTTTCAACCGCTATCCTGATTCGCCCTCTACTCGAGCTGTCTGAAACGTTCTCTCGTATTCCGCAGGAGACGTGTTTCCCCAGTACTCTTGTTTTCTTCCCTGTGCACGTGAAAGCCGGTAACAGTTGGTTATATTTCACGCATTCAGATAACCGAGGGACAGGGAAAATGATAAAACCATTTCTCTGATATACGTACTTCCCAGTCCCGTTAATAGTCCATGCACATATTTTCTCGTATACCTTCGTCAAACTTATTACAAGTCAGTATTTTTGTTTCAACTGTTCATTCGACATTCTAAATGTTTTTTGAACTTTGTTATATGGCAAATCGTAGTTTTTCCAGCGTTATGTAATGTACGATTTGCATATTTGCATGATTTAACGTAATTTTCTACTTAGTCAATAAACCAAATGTAGCTACGTTCGTCAATGTCTTGTAATCGAAGCTAATGTACTTCTCATTCATTACTAATTAGCTTTTGAATTAATTATCTCCCAATTCGTCAGGAAATATAAGCTATAATAAAACAAATTGTGGAATTATTTAGGCAGGAAACTATAAAGTTTGAGCATTTTTCTTCAGATCTTATATATACGAGTATAACGGAATTATTTGTAAAACAAGGTATTTATGTCCTTTTTGTATAAAATTAAATCGTAGAAATGTCATTTTAACTTTAAAAATAAATAATTTATAATATTTCATATCGGTTGCTAACTTAATTTAGTGTAATTCTTTGCACTCGTAAAATATAAAGGAAGTGGAAAGTTTGAAAGCTGAATATTTTAGGTACGTAATCTAATGAAAATGTAATGCATTGGGCTGAATTGTTGTGTGTAACATGTCCTGCGTAAGACGATAGATTGAGATATGTGGTAAATTATGAGGGGAGTGAATGCACGAGACCCTGGAAGAAGTATGAAAGTAAGCTCCTGTGTTTATTTCTTCAAGTGGCGAAAACATACGAACGACATTTTCTTGAAGTAGTTCGCACATTTTGAAATGGTTATGTGACATCTATATGTGTACAAGATGGAATCTGCACCCGTAATGTGTCTATCGGTGACGTAGTATTTCCCATAAGTCGTTCTCATGTTGGACAAAGCGTGCTTTAATTAGTGAGGGTCAGGCGACCCTATCCGATGAAATGTGTTTAATATCTTCTTCTTTCTTAGAAGTCGCTCGCTTATCTTTTGAGGAGGACGGTGCCATTTTTCTTTTTTTGACTTGACGTCGACATTCGCCAACTGAAGTGGAAATGCTACAAAATTAGGGAATAAAGAAAGGGAAACGTTTTCCGAAAATAAAAATAGTCGTCGTTATGGCAATAAATGAATATAATAGGATTGGTGGTTGGTGGGTCAATGGCAGTGAGGATTGTGGTTTTCACTCACGGACCCAGAAATTTGTCTCAAGATATTTCATTCTGACGATGAATTTGAACAAACGAAACTATCAATCTTGCCTTTGGAAAGAAAACAACCGTTTGTGAAGGGAAAAAAATTGCCTCAGTGTTCCTGGAAATAACCTATGACATCTTCTGCCACTGTCAAAAGAATCTCTTGAGAGTCAGTCTTATGGCGAAAACCCGTGACAGGCTACTCTGCCTCCCATCTAAACCTCCCTTGTAGATGGTTCTTTTAATGCTGTCGGAAACAAATGGAAAATCAATGCTGAAACAGTGCATAGAAATAATATTTATATAATTGGACATCATTTTCTGATTAATCGGTAAATGAATGGTCACTATGTTATTTCTTATTTTGTAAATACAGAGACAATTTCAATCGATAGAGATCATTTTAATTTTGCTCACGCATTCTTAAACAGCAGTTGATATTTATTGATATTTTAGTACCCTGCAAGCGACCGCTAGGGTGTGTGGCAGTGGGTGAATACTCACCAGAGTAATTTTGACCCGAATATGACCCTACCGCGGTCGGACATTGTTATTATGATCCCTTATAGTTCGTGGAAAAATATGACATCTTAAATCTATCTGTTTTAAACTGAATCTCTATAATGTTATTCACATGATCTTGCCTACTGCAGTACGATGGGGGTAATAATACATTTTCAGCATCACTGCTAAAGAGACATCCATTCAAAGACGGTATTTTTTTCTGAAATGGTATGTAACTATACCATTTCTCATTTTGTAAATAATGACCATTTCAATTTAGCTCAGGTATTTTTAAACATCAGTTAACCTTGTCCTTGCTCAGACCTGCTCTCTAAACTTTTCATTTATTAATTTCTAGTCCGTGATAGTAATTTTACCACATCGTAGTTCTTTCTATAATGTCTTCATTGATTTCTCTAGGTTGGGTCGAGAATATACAATCGGTTCGAGAATTTCTATAGTCGTTAATGGTTCTCGGTAATGGTTGAAATGTCTCCTGGCTACTTCATTTTTCTCAATTAAAACTATGCCTTAAATTATTATTCCTGTAATTTCTCATTCCATGAATAGGTGCATATAAACCTTTCCTTGTTGAAGTGTGTCGTGTTCTTTTTAAATTTTCCTTGCGGAACTCTTTGAATTTGATGAATTTTAATGATCCCACCGATTCTAATTCTGTGAAGTGTTATCATTCATGCATAGTTTTTACTCAGCACCCTGAACATGCTATTCTTCTCAACTTTAATGATTGATTAATTTAATAATTACAGTGGACGCAATATCGAGGTGTACACACGTTAACACATGTTTTCTGCTGTCGTAGGCTTTCACTTATCACTTCAATTATCTGCCCTGGACTATTTGCCCCCGGATGTTCACTGGAGAGAAAAGAAGTTTCATTATGTTCACCTTTAGCGGTTTGTTTTACGTAGAAAAAAATGAAATGTTTGCCGACGTTTAAGCTGTGCGATTTTCGCCCTTGTTACGATTACTGCGCCAAAGGCAACAGGCGTCATTGCATTGAACCAGATTCATTTATCCTAATAATTTAAAATGGGAATCCAAAGGCGCTCGGTCATTTCTCCTGGCACGCCCAACTGTGCTCGTTCGAATGCGTTATTCATTTCATTCACTACCCCCCCCCCTCTCTATTTCTCTCGTGGAACTGGGCTGGCCGCTCCGTTCTCCTTATTTTTTTCGTGCGGACCCACCGTGTTTCAAGAAGTGCATCGCGTGCCATGCGTTGGGAAAATGGCCACCCTGCCCCACTGTTTGATGCTCGAGTCACCATTCATCAGTGGTTTGTCTCAAACAAGAAGCCGTTCCCCTTCACAAATTGGAGTAGCAGTTACGCTTTCATCGCATTCATGATCCGTAGGACGTAGAACACATTTTCTTTTGGTGCGAACTCGGGTCCCAATGAATGGATCGATTTCGATGTCATTCGAATCTCAAAGTAGATCGCGGGTTGTGAAAAACATGATCGAAAAAATGCATGTGCGGCGAATGCGATAATAGACCTCGTTGGCCTATATTAATGCATTTATTTATGCTTTACATTGTGCAGTTTTACGTCGCTAGGGCAGATGATTGTTTTGATTCATTTATTAATACCCTGCGAACCACCGCTAGGGTGTGTGGCAAGGGGTGAAAAATGCCAGACTAATTTTGATCCGAATATGACCCTACCGCGGTCGGGCAATCTTATTCTGATCCATCATATCTTATCGTTCGCGAAAAAAATGACATCTTAAATCAATTAGTTCGACACTTGATCTCTCTAATTTTATTAGCATGACCTCTCCTACCGGAGTACGATAGGGGTAATAATACATTTTCAATATCACTGCTAAAGAGACGTACTTTCAATTTATGCAAGAGGTTTTTATCTGTAATTTAACCTTCGCTCCGTGAGTTATTCCCAGCCCAGCTGGTCTAGTATTTTGGATATGCCACTAAGTTTATCATAACAACGTTTCACAAATCTAGATTCTCTACGCAACAAGCGATTCAATTCGGCAATCAATCCAACTTCGTGAGGATCCCGTATACCAGCAGCATGTTCTAAATGAGGCCTAACCAGCGAAAGATAACATTTCTCTTTAACCTTTTCATTACATTTATCCAAATACTCTTCTAATAAATCCTAATTTTTTTGCTAGCTTGTCCAGATATTCCGCGTGCATTACGTCATACTAGTTATCATGTTACTTTTTCTAGGAGGGATAGAGCTTTGGAGAAGTTGGAAAATTGGGATCGCGTATATTTGCCTCCATGAATATTGGGGATGGGAGAAAAATACAGCGATGCATATTCCGCGGATTTATTGGCCACATTGGCGTCGTCCGATTTGATCCAATTCCCACGGCAAAGAGTTGTCGCAGCTGCCTTGTCTGGATTTCGATGTTTTCTTCCGTCGCTCCCATTCATACGCATGCTCATCGCTCGCAAACAGCTTTCCCCCGCGTCTGCGCTCCGGAAGTCCTTTAATGCTTCGTGATTCCAGTCTCCTTGCCGCTCTTCGACATTAAGCCATTGCCTAGTAATCGATGCACTAGAGGGAAAAACGGAGCGACATTCCATGCACGGCTGAAGACGAGAGCTCTCGGCGACGCACTGCTCCGGCGTTGTGGAGTCGAACCTACTGTTCGAGAGCTTTTCAGTCACGTGTTATTTGCAGAGGAAACGGTGGTGAAAATGTGTCGTAGGTACATGTCGGTTGCTAGTTTGCGTCATTTGGATAAATGTAATGGTTGCTCTGGGGGATCGTAAGTGACTGCTTCATTTTTCTTCCTATTATCACATAGTCAGAGGCGCCTCTGCAATTGTGTATCATTTTAAATATTTAATTCATTTAAAACTTTTAAAGGAGTAATTATTATCCTTAATTACCGGTTAAGGTAGGTTTTTGAAGGGCATGAGTCACCAAGCTACCGAGCGGTACAGCGACAACTTCCATGCCTAACAAAACACGACCCAACATCCAACTCTACAATGAGTCCCTCTTCAATTTCGCATACTTTCTTCCTGGCTTCATTCTGTCCAAAATGCCTGTGCTCTTCCTAACCCTTCCTCGTTTGCTTAACATTCTCTCCTCCATCACTGACGATGGACAGAATTATAAGAACAGAAAAAGTTGGTTATGCATTAGTATAGGGAGTACGTCTACAAAGCGGGGGGGTTCAAGTGAATGAATCGGGGCATGTTAGGGTATCAGCCATGCATGAATCGTAACGAATTTGAAATATCTTCTCTCATATTAACAGGCACCATAACCCATGCACCCACATCATGCTATAATCGATGTGTTTGGTCTGGATCATTATGTACTGCTTTTAAAAATAAAAATATTCGTGCGATTTTATTCAGTTTTGTTCTGATTTTGTTATATAGTGATCTGAAAATATAATTTGGGGCCATAACGATTCTCGCAGTGTCGCAAGTAGACAAAGAGACTCCAAACGTAATTCTTCCAACTTACCTGCCACGCTTTCTCTCTTATTGTAGCAAAATTTAACAAATCGAGAGGATTTTTCTGAGCCTTTTTCAAATCCTTGTAAAACTTTTTTTCCCTTTCTCTCTCTCTCTAACTAAAGCTTAGGAGCGTCTTTCTCCAACCTTTTTAATATATTAATGTAATCTTTCTCCTTTAAGATTTACCTATTCTTCTGATGTTTGTGCTGCATAAAGGGTTTGACGTAAGGCAAGTATTGGAAATTTTCTGACTTGCCTGATCCGAGCTCACTTATTTGAAAATGGACGTCTTGTACCTCTTTACGTTTTCTGAGGAACTTAGAAAAAAGCTAAATACTAAAATTTTGTTGAATCTTTTTTTATTTATTTTTTTAGGCAGATTTGACTTCTCTGTTGTGTCATCCATCCAGTCACGAGTAATATTTAAAAAATATTCCCAAATGTGTTTTGCATTAGCGCTGTCAGTTTCCAAACTCGGACGTTTTCAATTCGTGTTTTATTCCTCCAGAAGCCCATTAAAAGTTCCCTTTATTAGATAGTTATTAGTTACGCTGTTCCTTAATCACTTTCACGAACTTAAGTTTACATAATCAGCGGTATATTATTCGTAAATATATCGATTTTGCTGTTAATTTATAAACAATAAAAGAGTTGTTCTCACGGGAATCGAGCAAATATATAAAATGTATTTGACATGAATCGCCATTTCTGCTGATTTTTTTACAGATTAATATTGGTACTAACTTTGCACACTCGATTCGCCATGGTGACATTTCCCGGTGCGATCGCTAATCGATTCATGGTCAAATCTAGCAATGTTTTTGTGTCTGTGCTCGATTCGATTGGGCGAATTTTTCCGGCAATTCACTTCTCCGAATCTGTTAGCGTTCAACAAGAGTGAACGGAATTCGTTGGTAAATGCCTTATGGGATCTGCAAACGAATGCAATTTGTCAAGCTGAATAAAAGGTGTGGGACAAATTGAGTCATCGGAATGGGCACGACACAAGATTTGCAGGATCTGATAGCGTTTTGTACGGCTCTGAATCTGACGAATTTACTTATTGCTGCGTTCCAAATCACACTCCTGGGAGTAGATAAATGAAATGATAGAAATTAGTCTAACTAATCCGTTATTTTATTCTCAGTTTTATTAATTCTGTAGTTAGAAATCACTTAACCGCTATTGAGTTAAATTCGATTTTTTCAGACAATACCGGATGGATTTGTTTCATTTCAACAGGGAATATATTTCCATTCCACTGCTATTACATATGTGTGCAGTAATGATTTTTATTTATGGTATAGGTGTTGTTACAAATTAACATCTTAAGGTGAATGCTTGGTCTTTTTAGATGCGCTCAGATGGAGGTGTTACTTGGCGTTATTTACCAACTCTGTTTCCATCGACGAATGCTAATAATGTCGTTTAACGAGACAGTATTGGTAAATAAAAATAAATACATGTATGTAGTGTGCGGAATAGCAGTGTTTTTTAAACAAATACTTCTTGTAGTAACTTCCATTTGTTTATCGGATAGACGCGTTGGTGGACATTCGCGATAAACCTATGCCATTCATTTTTTTTTATTCTTGTGGCACGAAGGTATAGATTCTTTTATAACTTTACAAAAAGGCGTATTTTATACCGCTTTTGCAAGCTTAGGAACTTTCATTCCATGCTGAAATTGACACTTTTGTCTAGTTTGTGTATTTAATATTATTTTACGTTGCACCAAAAATATGTTAACTCGCTATCTCAGTTTTCCCCATTCATCAAACCATTCTCATATCCTGAGAATCAGGACGAAAAATAGATAATAGCTTATTATTAAAACATCACTTCTTTCCTCTGAATTATTTTCTTTCTTGGTTGTCAAAAAATATCCCTTTCCCTTTACTCCATTGATTTCAGAACCTCACTAACTCTTTGAGTACGATATCTCAAATATCCGTCGTCATTGGCCGCCTTTTTGCATTTTGTGTGATACTAGAGAGAGTTGAAAAAATGCAGAGGTAATTGGATTGGGGCCACACTTTCAGACGTAATGAATTTGTTAGAATTCAGGGGTCCCGAGGGAAAAATGCATAGGCTAAGTAAAAGACATGTTCTTCGACAGACTCATGGGTTTGTGGAGTGAGGAGTTCGCATTAGGAGAGAACGAGTGGGGGTGGGGGACTGCAGCCAGTCAGTCTTTGGATTAATGTGCTTACGGCGATACATGAAAATGTATGAACTCATATTTATGCATGCATGTATATGGTCTGTGTCCCTGCCAAACGCCCTTGTGACGTCTAGCGTGGCTTTCTAATTAATTGTGTACTGTGATTCGGTCGAAATCGATTCATCCATGGATAAATTGTTTATCCATAGGAGAAAGTGCGTTTTTTTGCGATGAAATTGCCGCTTCAACGGATTTCGTGCTGATCCCTTGATGCGAATCGCCGGCGCTTGTCGAGAGGCGACGGTCGCTCTTATGGACGAGCCAAGGAGCGTCTTGTCGTGAGCTCCCGAGTGCACCTACTTAATTATGAACCCTTCCACTTCAGCGTGGAGCGTGCATCGAGGCGACTCGGACCGTCCGAATGCATTGACTAACTCTTGAGAAACTTATTCCGCCGTCATTGACGTGCAATGGGCACGGCGCAATTAGACGGGAGAATGCCCCGGGGCCGTAAAACACTGAGGAAACAAAATACGTCCCGCGTCCGCACGACGGTTTAGAGAATCGAAAAACGATGCATAAAATTTCCTTTAACCGCCTTTTTGAGCAATAAAAAAAAGGAAAGCACGGGGTCCCCCTAAGGGCGGAAAGGCGGAGATCATTGGGCAGATTAGGCAAACTTTTTTTTTTATTCTAGATACGGAGTCATAATAAACTGGGCAAGGAGAGCATACGGCAGGGTCATAAAAAGTCGTTTTTAAGTCCGCTCCTAACTTGCGACCGTGTTACTGCCGACGTAAAACACAACGGCCGTGGCAAGAAAGGGAGGGATGGGTGGGGGAGAGGAGAGGGTGGTAGCCGATCGGTATGCCCGAGGTGGTACGACCGTGCATGGGGAAACTTGCCTTGGTAATGCCAATTCCCTCAACGGTTGGGAAAATCGCATTCCCCGAACTCTTTGTAACTCCCGTGTTTTCGTCTTGCCAGATTATACCATCGAATACGGAGCGTTTGTTACCAGGGACGATGGGAGAGAGGGAGGGGGGGTTTGGAGGTAAAAGAACGAATGCGTTTTCCGAACGACTTTTGAAACAAATCTCGGGAACTAGAATCGGCGCCAACGGTTTAACTGTAAATGCAATACGCGCAATTTTTGCACCCTTAATGTTTTCGTGATTGAGCAACTTGCGTGGGTTGTATGAAAATATGCGTCTCTTCTATGTAGGATAGGTGTCATTTTCGCTGTCATGCAACATTTTTTATATGACTCATGTAAATAGGGTACTAATGGAATGTTGAAATTGATTGATTGATTGTTGACTCATTGTTTAACTTCGGATTTTTTTAATCATTATATAAGCACCAGGCGCAGTGCTTCAGTTTTGTACTGCAATACTTTTAAAAACGGTCAATGTATTTTTTACCTACAAGGATTCTTACTGGTAACAATTCATTGTTGTCTTGAGCGCCTCATTACGTTGAGACATTCGAAAGACTTGTATTAATGGATTCTGACGTAATAACGCGAGGAAAATTGTACACATGGACATAATTTGGGAACGCCCAAGTTTCACTGGCGGATTGAAAAATTGAAATCTTCAAAAACTGTGTCACTGATTCCACTCTTGACTAATGAACTTTTGCAGGAACTTCAATTGACGTAGAACAACCTCATTAAACAAATTTTAAAACAGAGCCTGGTTCCAGTGTATAGATAAAACTAATGTTTCGAAGCGATTAAGAAACATGTGATGTGATTACCCATTAATTCAATCTCTCGTTAACTCTCCTCTGTAGAAGTGGTTCTCTACTACAGTTATAGACTAACATTGGGTTGGGTTGTAACGTCCATCCCTTGAGCTCTCGGTCGCAAGTTGCACTTCAATACTCCGGCAAACTCTTCCTTTCCTGGTGTATCATTTTGAGTCACTACAAGAGTTACTGGGGCCATACAAAATCAAATGTGGAGGCTAAGAGAGAGGCAAGAGGGGAAATACGAATGGAAGTCTGTAGTAAATGCTGAAACTGGAAAGAAAACACCCTCCAGTGCTTTCAAAGCAAAAACTAAGGAAAGTCTTCCAAGTTTTGTATTTCAAAAGATTTTTGCCTAAGTTCAGAGAATCGCCTGTTTTTCTTTTTTAACAGACGTGCTATTGATTTTCAAATGGCTCTGGTTCCAACTCCAGAACAAATACTGTGCGGGTTGTTGAATGAATGCTCGAGATCGGTGACAAAAAAGTGCTGAAATCGGGATTCTGGTTGTCTGTGAATATTTGTTTGGCGTTTGCCTTCTCATCCTCAGTCCAGCGATCTCCCCTCTCGGAGCTCTCCATGCGTGTACCCCCGGCGGAATATTGGGACGTGACTATGTGCAAAGGAGGTATTTCATTCTCAACAGCGTGTGCCAGACGATGGTGAACATACGTCGATATCCGTGACGCATTAATAAAAATCCGTGCTTCGCAATATCTGACGCTCACTGCTAACAATATAAGACAAACCGCACCTAATATGGTACTTCCCTTATACCCTCTCAGCCCTCCTTGTATTTGTCAATCTCGGAAGAATATTTTGGTCACAAATTATGTGCCACCAAGTTGATTATCGTTGAATGTTAGAGTCTACTTGGGTGCACTTTTATGTCATCTGAAGACTTAAAACTAGAGAGGAATATCTCTTTATTAATTTCCGATTCTTCGTCATATTGTTTAACTTATTACGAGATTTTGAATATTATCCATTTCCCAATTCATCCCAATTTTCAATGGCGTATGTGCATATATTTGAACAGTAGTGTACCACTAATTAAGTGCGTTATGATAGTACAATTCTCCGGAAGCCATCGCATGGGTGTGTCGTAGAGTTTTAGGACATGTATGTATGAGGCGGGATCAGCGATCGTCGCGGACATTGTTGTTTGCATGCACGGACAAGCAAACGACTTGTGAAACAAAACAAATGCTGCTATAGCTTCGATGGTTTCAGGCGTTATTTTATGGAATCGGTTCATACTTAAGCGGATAAAATGATACTTTGTAATTCCACAGATTTATTTCACAAACACACGACCCGGGTTTCGACGTACAACGTCATCTTCAGGTGCCGGGTTTCGACGTACAACGTCATCTTCAGGTGGTATTTAATGGAAAGTCGTCTGTAGAGACTGGCCTTTATTGCGTTACAAGCGCACTTAATATAATCGATGGTTTCAGGCGTTATTTTATGGAATCGGTTCATACTTAAGCGGATAAAATGATACTTTGTAATTCCACAGATTTATTTCACAAACACACGACCCGGGTTTCGACGTACAACGTCATCTTCAGGTCCTGATACCTGAAGATGACGTTGTACGTCGAAACCCGGGTCGTGTGTTTGTGAAATAAATCTGTGGAATTACAAAGTATCATTTTATCCGCTTAAGTACTGCTATAGCTTCTCAATGAACCAGTAGATGGCACCGAAGGAGTAAAACTGTGTTCAGAAGCGGAAATATTTAAATATAAGCAAACGGCCTTTACTTTATGAATGTGCCTCGTATATCCAAGAATGGGGAGATGTCTGTTAAATAGGGGATTGGTGTGTTGTAATGGCGTAATGTGCTCCCATTTTCCCCCTAGTTCATGTTGCTGCCACGAATTGCGCAAAGGAAAATGAATCCTTAAGAGTCACTAATGTTTTAACTGCCATCCCACGTAGTTCGTCATTGGATATTTATTTTATCCCACGAGTTAAATCTCAACTGTATTGTAACAACTATAATCTAGCCTTGAGCCCCCTCCAGGATATCTTATCCCCGATTATGCAATAAATAAACGTTTTCACGTGTTCGTTCGTAGTTTTTCATTAATTATTCTAGCGATGGTAAATGAAATATGACTCAGGAGACTAGGTGAATTTAAAGACGCCAGGAAAGAAGATGGAAGGAGCGTTGTGTGTTTTCCAAAAAGCACTGCTTCATAGTTACTTATCGTCTCTTCGTGGAATTTTTACATCGTGAGACCAGCAACATTGTAAGATAAACTCATGCGTAAAGGATTATCTGGTTAACGAACATTGTTTCAACAAATGGGTCATGGACTATAATATTTACATTCGCCCTTCGGACTAATTGACGCAGAACAGTTCCGTGAAGGGCAAGAGAGGAAGTGTGGGAGGGGTTTATTGCCTCTTAGGGCGCAATAAAGATATTTCCTTGATGGATGCTAACAATTTAGGGCATGACCACCACTACTACGAATGACATTGATTAAACAAATACTAATAATATGAGACAATTGACGATATGGGAGTGAAGTGATACGGCTTAATGTGAGGAATAATTGATCAAGAAAAACAGGATATTTTGTAACCAGCATTTATCGATAATGCATCGACAATAACACTTCAACCCGAAGGCCATTTTGACTGCAGGCCTCTCTATTTTTCTTGTTCCGATGATTCCTCAAACCTTTATAGGCATTTCCTTCTTACGTCCGTCCATCTTTGGTGAATTTTATTTACCCAGGTAATCCAATGATGCCGTGACCGTTTCTGGTCTTTCATAAATGGATGTCTGGTGGAACGGGCAGCTGTTTAATTCCGGAATTAGATCCTCCGGGGACGATAAGCAATGGGCCGTAAAGCTCAACTTGACTGCGGGGTTATGTCAACCCGTGGACACAGACGCGTATTAACTAATGCGTCTAGGGTTTGGACCGACTCCGAGAGAGATGCCGTAGTGACGAGAAGACGTCCGGGGATCTGCAGCGGGGTATCCCGTGGGCGGGCTGGGAGGGGGATCCAGGAGGTTGGTGTCTGGGGGGGGGGGGTGCCCTTTTGACTGGGTTTGGTGGTGTTCCCTTTTGACTGGGTGTGGTGGTGTTGTCGAGTCGGGCAGGTGCGGAGGGAGGGCAGGTGCGTCCGCCGTGCCTCTCTCTCTCTTTCTCTCCGTGCGTGTGGGCTGAATTCTCATCCGGCGTCGTCGGCGGTCGGGCTTTGGAATCTTTCGCCCTCCTCACGAAATCCGAAAGTGGCGCCTTTGGGAGTTTGATCGCTCGGCGTAATTGCTTTTGTCCTCTTCTCTCGATTGGCCCTCCCTCAGAGTTTCCATCGTAATGGAGTCATAACGCCCTCCGATTCGGTGGCCAATGATATAATTATTATCATTAGAATCGCCTCGCCAGCCAAGCAACCCCCCGGGGGGAGACGGTCTTTAGCTTCGTCGGGGTCGATTGCCTGAATCTGTTGCTCTTTGATGACTCGTTCCATCCCCCTAATTTTCTTCCATGCCAAGGGAACGTTCTTCGCTGTTTAAATTATCAGGGAATCCTCTTGGATTGATTGGAAAATTGGATGCGATTCCGGCGACATTCCCAGCTGTCCGGGATCTCGGCGCATGTTAACATTGAACCGGCGTAAAGGTACACTTCTTACCCGGATTATCCCTTCAAAACGGACGGAAAAATTGTCGAAATTTAAAAATGTGAAAAGGCTTAGTGATTATTTTTTTCCCTACGCGAGGAAAAACCTCGAGTTCGCGTACAACTAACTCAAGCTGTCAAACTCAATCTTTTTGTGGGGCCCCTTTGGTTTTCAAGATGAATTTAGAGGAGGCACTCCATAAAAAAAACTCATTTGTTCTTCATTTAATTTGTCTATCTAACTACTTATTCCGTCACTAGCAGCTGTTTTATTAAACATTTCAAAATGACCTAAAGGTGTCAGCCAAGGAGCGGGGGACATCCTTTTAACAAACTAAAATGTTGATATTTTTCGGGGTTGTTAACTTACTCCAAAATTATTTAGTCTGAAAATTCATAGCAGTGGTGTGGGTCGCACTGAAAACGCAGCGGACCTTGAGGTTGGCCTGACTGTTCTATGTCTACGTAATATTTTGCAAGTCACCTACATGATGTATGGCAGGGGGTGCATCCACATCAAGCATGCGGAATGTTGTGGTCATGTAACGTGCATGAAAGACTTGTCATAATATATTTGTTGAGAGGGGCCTATCACCATTATTGGGGGGAAAAATATATAAACGAAGACTTGTTTCTTCTACTGCAAAACGAAAACTGTTCTAATTTTCCTACGTGAATTGTAACACCATTTGGGGAAACGTGGTATTGGATTGCTTCCAAATTCTGAATAGAAACGAGAAGACGTGTTGGAATCCTAGAAAACATAAAATCACCGTTAATACGTGAAACTTTGATATAAAGTGAATTCATATGATATGAAGTAAACTTAAATCCTAATTTGCGGAATGTAAAGGTTGACTATGGATACAGAGCGACATGGAGAGAAGACTCGGGATCTGATCACTTCTTTCACCTTCAGCCCTACGGTAAATGGCACGGTATGGGAGGACGACGCCAAGCGCTGTCTAGTTAGGCGTTCATAATGGAGGGGCGGGTGATTTGTTTGAATAAGATAACGGCCACAGACAAGAAAGCAGTAGACACGTAAAAATATTGATTTAGGGCGAGAAAAATCAATGATTCATGAGAAAATGAGATCAGAAGAGAGGCTATACGGGCTTGGGGAACGGAAGAGGTGCCCAGTCAAATTGCTATGGACGAAAGACTGCGTTCTTGTGTAAAACAGGGAAATTTAATTTATGAACCGGTCCTATGTCATAGAGAAAAAAACAGCAAATATATCAAGTGAAAAATGTATGAAATGAAAATTTTATAGGATACGAAATGTAAAAATAAAATGAGGATGAATGACATTGTCTGTAAAACAAAATAATTAACCGTGAAAAATCGTCGGCGGTCAGCTGCTCTCGTTTCCGGCGGCGTTTTCTAGTCGTCGACGCGGAGAAATCTCCGATCGAGGAAGATGAGTTTCCCCTTGTCTTTGGGTGCTTGGCATTCGATTCTTGTTTAGGAAAACACGTCCTGTGTCTTCATCTTGAAATTCCATTCCGTTCAGAGCCACATAGAGAAGCCGTACACTGAGCTTTGTTCGCTATACACTGAGTTTTGTTCTCTTTTCTCCACTACGCAGTTTTGAGGCCATTTGAAATTACTTTCACTGTCGTTAGCTTTTGTCTCACTTTAGTTGCCGCAGTGCTGTTAGTCTTAGAAATGTCCCAGTGAACAAACTCATCTTCACCTCTATGCATCCCGATTGCCAAAATGATCGCTTTGCATGCAAAAACTTGACTCATCCACTCTTTTTACGAACGCTTTTTAAAGTAAATTTTTCTGTGGATTAGTTTTACACAATTTTTCAATGGAAATTCGAAATTTAACATGAAGCGAATCCTGTTTAGTCTCACTGGGACGGACAGTTTACTGTATTTTTGTGTCAATTTTAAGATCTGCGAGAAAAATAAATTTAAAATAAACATTGTCTAATTTTTGTACTCCAAGAGTCGTCTCTGTGGGTCCAACTCCATCGGGGAACTCAATAAGCCAGTCTGGATTACCGTTGAGTTTCCCAGGAATTGAATTGATAGTCGAATTAATTCCCAAGGCAAGACTCGAACCCGCGACTTTTTAGGGTTAGCTGGCTGGGTTCGTTACCCGGGTGGAGTTAGACGAAAATATAAAGTTGCCAAATTACGAGTTTTGTATCAGTATGATCAAATATTTTTCTTGGAGACAAATATAACGACGTTGTATAAACCCTTATCAAAATATAAGATATCCTTATCAAAATATAAGATGTCCTTATATTATATTAGTTGGTGGCCTCTTGTGATGCATGACGATCGAAATACGAGACGCGTCCTATTGGAAAAGAGTTCGGAGTAGTAGAGGATGGAATGGCCTCTGAAAATTTCAAACCTTTTTGTGGGGATCCTTGGGTGTTGAAAAGTTAAGAGTTTATGCGGTCCCATCAATCCAACTCGCTCCCCGTGTATGTGACTCCGGCTTGAATTCTCTTTGGAACCTTTTTCCGGGAGATAGGCACTCGTAAAACTCCACTCGCGGTAATTGAAGGCGCGAGGACCAGCCCAAGGGTCATGGTGTTACACTCTCCTCCTCTTTTGATGTCCCGGCCAACTTAATCCCATCCCCGACGCCCGAATCATATGTCTCCCGCGTCGGGAGTAACGAAAATTTTGTGCCCCCGCGGCGTAAAGCAAGAGTTCCTTGAAGGGGCTACCTACCACCCCAGTGGTATTTCATTTCGGTGGAGAATTCGTTCCATGGCAATAGAATTTTAATAAATGGTACGAATGTCGCTTGAGACCGGTTAAGATCACGTTGGGTCGGAAAAAAGGAAAAGGTTTAATGAAATCGACTAGATTCATTTATGCAGTTTACTCGGAAGAAATCCGCCCCCCCCCCTTTCCCGGTTTTGAACACGCCGTCTCCAATGCATATGAGGTGCGCACAAGGACAATTAGTGATGTTAAAAGGAAAGTACAAATGTTTATTGATAGTTTGCCATTTAATTAACTGGACTAAGTAATGTGTATTGTTTTTCGATCGCACGTTTCGCGATTACAATAGTAGAAACCATAAATTACCACACGCCAATCACTAATTGCTGTGATAGCTGGTGGCCTAACACCCCCTGCCACATTCCATCATGGCTGTTTGTAAGATTGGTGCTCTTAAAAGGAATCAACATTCCATAAAAACTTTGTTTCAATTGCACTCCTTACTATTCGCCTCCGTTCAAAGATTAGAGGTAACAAGTACTGTAAACAGTAATTAGTTGTGCATTTAAACCAAGTGCTGCTGTAAGGGCTCGAATGTAAGTTAAATCGACGAAAATCTTTTTAAAAGATAGTTTTTGGCCCAAGCACACTGCATTCAAAATCTTGTTAAGTATGAATCCATATTCAGTTTGAGGCGAAAAGAATATTTTTTATCAGATTTCAACCAAATGGTGTGGATAAGCCTCCGTTGCGTGTACATAAACTTTGTTAAAGTTGGCTTTTCGTTGTAATCTCGAAAATTTTACTTAAAATTGAACGTTTCCCTCTATAATACTCAGCTACGGATTATGGCAAAAAATATCAGGGACATGAAATTAGTCCCCTTTATCAGGAAAACCGCAGAAAACGAGAGTATGAATCAAAGGAAAATGTACCATATTCTAGGCCCATATTAATCAATACGGGACACAATCGATACGGGATACAATAGCTACAGGACACATACCACCGCTTGAAGACTGTCGCCATTTCACTTCATCTTCCACTCTTTACCCTCCTTAACACCGTGCCTAAACACAGGATCTATTATTTAGTCCATTCAATTTTAGTTTTAAACGGAAACTTTTGACGGTTCATTCGTGCTTAGAATTCTAGAAGTGGAAAATTCATAAATTGTTGGATTCAGGAAATTCGGAAATTTTAAATGTCAGCATATGCCTGCGTATTTTCATAAGCGTCAACTGTTATTTTTAAGTTTTATACATTCGGACAAGTTCTTCAAAATCTCGCACACGGTTGACCTTTTTCCGGCACTTCTATCGGTCAATACCGAATAACGGTTGAAACGGTAAAATCTTTATAACATAATGGGAGGTGGGAGTATACCATTTCATACCGATTTCTATTTTCGCCTTGCATTTACCAAACGACATTCCATGCATGCATTGTTTCCATACACGTGTTGTTAAGTTATTGTTTGGAAGCATTACGTAAACTCATCGCCGCGTACCGTGGGGTCATTTGGAGGTCATTTGTTGATTGTTCCAACTGAATAGATTTGTTGAAGAGTAAAAGTCAGTTTATCAAAGGGCGTCAGCATAAAATATGCACTGATCAACTTGCCAACATTATAAGAGGTGGGTCTTGCATGGATTTTAATTGAAAGGTTCATTATATTCGAATAAAAATTGCGAAGGTCGAATATGAATAAACATTTAACTCGTTCAATGTTTTTTTTTAATCTTGCTTCGAAAACCACCCATAAATAAACTTCATATGTCAGGAGCCAAGCGTTCTCCCTCGCAGGAATCAAGTTGTGACTCGTCGTGCGGTAGAGGCGTGGCTGCTTAAAGTGTCAACTCTTGAATATGAGCTATGGGTCCGTGGGCCTTAGTAGAGCCAACAAATAGCGTGGAGCATTAACGTCGATGCGCTAAACATTTGTTACGGTGAGCTAAATGTACTCATTGTACTTTTATTTGTGACAGAACAGAGTCATGTCTGTTGGAAAAAAATGGTCCAATGCGAACTTGATAAACGATTGAACTTATCGATAAGTTGGATCATTTTCCTCATTTCGGCTACAAACAGTCGAATGTATAATATTTTTAAAAATCCGTCGACAGGAAGAGGAAATGTCTACATGAACGCTGTTATCGTGAGACCGAATGCCGAGTTGACGGCGAACACATGGGACGTTTTGGAGGTAATCTCTTTGATTGTCACTAGTCCCACGAGTTCGGTGAAGAGTGAAAAGATAGTTTGTCATGGGCTGCCAGCGACAGCCGGCAGATGAACATGTCCACAGTCCTGAATGATTTAGATTTGAGAATCTTTTACAAAATGAAACCTCAATCCTGGATGGACATGGACGTCCTATGGAAATAAGAGGCACACAAAAATTATTACGGCATTACACACAAGGTATTGTAGTCGATATAATTTTTATCATGGGGCTCAGCAATTGTACCAGTGGCCTCGGTTACAACAGTGCTCCCCCAAGTGCAGCACTCGCATCATGCCTACGGAATTTCAGGAGAAGCCTAGAGTGAATTTACATATATATCGCGTACAATAACACAATGCTTGAAAATATGAAAAGTAATCATGCGCGAAACGAATAATGTCAAAACTCGTATTACGTAGAAATCTTTGAACTTGATATTTGGTGAACATTTCCTTTGGTCCGTAGTTTACTTTATTCAGTACCCTACGAGCCACCACTAGGGTGTGTGGCAGGGAGTGACTACACACTACACCTTGACCCGAAACACCTTTACCTTTAAGCGCAGTCGGACGAACATTATTTTATTCTGATCCCTTATCGTTTTTTATTGGGAAAAATGACATCTTAAATATATCTGTTGTACGCTAAATCTCTCCAATTTTATTGACATGATCTCTCCTATCGTAGCATGATGGGAGTAATAATACATTTTCAAGATCATTGCTAAAGAGACATCCTTACAATCTATGCAAGAGATTTAATCTGTAGTTTAGCAATGGCTCCGTGAGTGATTTCCGACGTAGATCCTCTAATAATTTTGGATACGCTACTAAGTTTGTCATAACGTTTTACAAATCTAGCTCTTCTACGCTGCATGCGATCCAATTCGGCAATTAATCCAACTTCGTGAGGATCCCATGTACTAGCAGCATATTCTAAATGAGGCTTAACGAGCGAAAGATAACATTTCTCTTTAACTTTTTCGTTAATCTTTAACAATTCCCCGATACACTTCTCAAAGATCCTAATTCTTTATTAGCTTGTTAACATTGTCCCCAAAAAGAGCAATTCCCTCCAGAACGCCTGTGGGAATACGTGAGCCAGCTAACAAAAAATTAGTATTTTTAGAAGAGTACTGAGTAAATGCGATGGAAAGGTTGTATTATTACCTCCATGGCACTACGCGAGGAGAAGCCATGTTAATAAAAATAGATAAATCAAGCATAGAACTGATAAATTATAGATATGATTTTTTCAATGAACAGCAATGGATCAGAATAAGATTGTCCGACGGTATGATCATTTTCGGATCAAAATTAGTCTGGTATTTATTCACCCCCTGCCACACACCCTAGCGGTGGCTTTCTGGGTGCTAAAATATCTAATATACTCGTATATAGTTTTTTACCAGGAGAGTTAGTGAGTGAGGGTAGGATCTAATAATTTAATCTAGTCTACACTTTATATTTCTGTGTTCCTGATGCGTTCGGAAGGGAATTGCTCGTTTTTATGAAAATTTATCACTAAGCACTTTTTTTTAAAGTTTAATTCTAATTGTCATGTGTCACATCAGCGTTGTGTAGCATTCATGTTATCTGCTAAAGCTCTAGGAAAGTGCGTAAAAAGGTAATGCAAAGACAATATGATACGCGGTCATTAATTCTGTTATCTCACGATAAGCACTCTTAGTGTCTTGTCTGCGTATTTTACAATTTACTCAAGAATGTAGTCGTGAAGGTTTCACATGTTCAAACCTGCCGCTTTCCGGGTTGAAAGTAAAATAAGTCGTTTGTCGAACAATCAAAACCGTCGTGATTTGTCCGCTGTTAACAATTATCGAAAGTGGGTATTAGTGCCGCCTTAAACCGCGGTCGTTTGCTTGGCGCGATTAAATCCTGGGACCACAAAATGGGCGGTCGAGGGAATGGGCGCCATTCAACGCTCTGATGTCGTGTGTACGATGATCGTCTTCGGCTTCCCCGACGGGTAGAGCGTCTCACTCTGCTCCCCCCCCCCCTCAACCATTCCTCCCGTTTCTGAAAGATCGACATCCCCAGACATCCTTGGGATGTAAAAAAGGGGTTCTAATGGAGCAAAAGGTTTGGGGTCGGCTGCGTTGCAGCTGGATCGGTGCATTTAGCGACTGGGCTGAACGAAATCTTCCTTTTTTGGAAGTCATTCACTCCATTTGTCGTTGTCCTTGGCGAGAGCGAGGGTCCTCTTGGCCGAAGAGGTTCAATTAAAATAACGGTAAGAGGGTATAAGTCTCGGGAGACTCGTTCCCTGTCCATGCCCAAAGGGTCCCTCCCTCCATTGTTTCTCCTGTTTTATGCAAGTCCCATTCTGTCGTTCTCCACTTCGCTTACACACTTTCTACTTAAGTTACGACATTGTTGAATGCCTAATTATTTTATCGTTTAGGTATATTGATTACCTTGTGGTTTCCATTACGCACAGGGTTCGTCCGGAAAATAAGTGTACTGAGCTCAGGAAAAAAAAATGTATTACACTTTTACATATCTTAAGCTAATATTCCTCAAAATAGGACCCTTGTGAGTCGATACACTTGTTCCAGCGGCGTTCCCATTCCTGGAACGCTCCCGCGAAGTCATCATCGGGAACCTCTAGAAGACACGTCGTCACGGCCTCTTTGACGGCGTCCAAAATCCCGTATCGCGTTCCTTTCAAACTCCTCTTTATCTTCGGGAACAGAAAGAAGTCCGGTGGTGCCAAGTCCGGGCTGTAGGGCGGGTGCGGCAGCGTTGCCACGCCGTGCTTGGCCAAGAAGTCCGACACGACAAGCGCGGTTTGAGACGGCGCATTGTCGTGAAGCAGACGCCAGATGTTTTTGATCGCTGGCCGGACGCGGGCGACTCGTTTTCGAAGCCTGTCGAGCACTTGGACGTAAAATGCAGCATTTACAGTTTGTCGTTCAGGTACAAATACGTAGTGGACGACTCCCCTTTGGTCAAAAAAGACAACGAGCATCATAAACTTATTTTCCGGACGAACCCTGTACTTTGAGTTATTTTCTCCACCTTATTTTGTTAGCGATTTTCTAACTCTGTTTTTAGTTTTTTGTGTTATTAAAGAAGACGACGGGCAACAAAGGTGTCTGCCCTACGTAAGGTTTTAATTTTTAGAGTAGTTAGGATTTTTTGTGGGACAAAGAGAAAGTGGAAATTAATCGTGCGCAAACATTAACTTTGTCTCAACGAAAGGTCTGGGTGGGTCAGGACAAAAGGAGAAGAGGGCAACTATAGATCCAATTTACTGACGCACTCGATTACGAATTACAAAGATGGCAATGAAGAAGTTAACAGAAGTAAATATCCCGTTTGATTCCAATTTGACTTCGAGACATCTTCCACTCGCGAGAAAACTGACGAGAACATTAAGAACCCTCCATGATTTCCTTAAATTACAAGTCCAAGCGTGGAGTTCTCTTAAAATAACCATATGTTTGATAATATAGTGTAGGGTAAAACAGAAGAGGCTGGGGAAATCCGTTCGATATATAATGGGCGTTAAGGGGTGGTCTAAAACCTACCCTTAATCGGCGGATAATTGTTTTGAGCATTGTCGACAGGAAGGAATGTTATGTTCCTGGGAGTACCCACCCGCACCGGTATTCAGCGACTTCACTAACTTACGTAGGCACTAAGTTGAATTAAGAGGAACATTGCTTAGGTACTGTGCTGAGTCAGTGTTGGTAAATACATTAGAGAAACATTGATATCCGATTAGCTTTCCGACCATTACATTTTCCTTACGTGAGTTCGTGACAGTTTCTTGAAAGTGGGTATATCGTTGGTATAATCTCGGTTTCGTGGCGACGGACCTCAACCACTTCACGCGGACGTGACTGTGGCTAACAGTCACCGCGCACCTGAATGAAATCCGTCGTCAAATGTCGACCCAGGCCGAGTGAACTGCGGGGTCGCCCAAGATGTCGACCGTAAATGGACGAGCCCTTGACGTGCTGGCGCGGAAGGGGCAAGGGGTGGCGCGCCCCTCCCCCCTGCCAAGGGAGACATCAAAGAGTCGCTTTTCGGTGTGGGAGGTGGTGGGGGATTGGGGGGGGGGCGGTGCGGGCGGCGGGAGAATTTTATTGCGCCGCACATAATCAACTCTGCGAGATGGGTACTTCTCCTTTTGGGCGGATCCACCCTAATTGGGAAATAAATGAGATGAGAAACTTTTCGGGGAACAGAGAGCTTTGGCCGTTCGAGTGTAACTCCCGTCCAGTTCGTGTCGGTCATAAAATTCGCCGTTGTTTTATTCCGGTTTTTCTTTTATAGCCCTTTCTCGCTTCCGACGGTAGCGTCCTTAAACCTATTCGGAAGAAGTAAATTTTTTGCGAAATTCTTCCATGCGAACGCTTGAACTTCTCTACCTAAAAAACATATCAGCATCCTTTAAACGCGAGAACTTAGGTCATAACGGTTCGGTTTTGGGTTGAACTCATGATGTGACGGCGCCATCTTTGGAATGCACCCGATTAATATATCAAAGCGAAGGTTAAATAACAGATTTAATCTCTTGCATTAATCGGAAGGATGTCCCTTTAGCGTTGATATTGAAAATTTATTACTACCCCCATCGTACTGCGTTAGGCGAGATCATGCCAATAAAAATGGAGAGATTAAGTGTAGAACAGTAAGCGATCAGAATAACATTGTCTGATCGCAGTTGGAGTAGAAATATTCGGGTCAAAATAAGTCTGGTGTCTATCGACCCACTGCCACACATCCTAGCGGTGGCCTGCAGGGTACTAAAAAATACAAATACGAGTACAAAAAAAAACACTCGTACGCTTTTCGTCGGAAAGCGTGAAAAAATATCGGCTCTCACTTCAAGTCGTATGGCCTGATTCACGTGATTAACTCAACTTGAAGAACAGTACTAGGCTGCGAGAAGAGCATAGATTTGTGGAAAACGGTGAAAAGGATGGAGGAACTTTGACTGTGAGATACATTTTGATTCAAAGTCGATTGTAGTAAGTAAAAGTGAACCGTAAAAAAGTCCATGATCATCTGAATCAGTCGATGATCGATGATTTCAGGACGTGAAATGAGACATAGGGACATATGAGAGCCGAGGAGAGATGTGCGTCAAACCAGTCCGAGGATTGATGGCCGTTGATGATAATGACCTTGATCTCCTCTCCGCTTCTTAACTGAACCGCCACCTTAGTCGCTACCGGGAGCACTTCACTCTCTGTCTGACCAAATCCGGACAAAATTTGACAAGTCACTCCAGCCACAGAGGGGTCGAAGACAAGGTTTAATTGCCGCATTTGCCTTTTGCGCGAGTGCAACCTTGTGCATTCGGCGTGGCCATTCGCATCACCCATTCCACGAACGGAAACGCTTCGCTAATCTTAAGAATCTATCCATTGAGAAGGTGATGTATTATTTACTTCTGTAAGAATATGAAATGCAATTTCGGGAATACTTTTACAACATCGACGTTTCATGTTGTCTGGAAATATCGTTCATTTTATTTTTAAAAATATATTTCAACAGTAATAACATCAGTGCGGATTTTTCGCTAAAATCGGTGTTCTATTTTTTGGCCGTGTCTACATAGTTTCACCTTGTGGTGGCTGTAGTTCGTCGTTTGATGAATTTTACTTTGTAATATCAATGTAATTCATTTATTTTCTAAGCGGAGTATCTTTTTTTTTAATAAATTCATCGGCGCGAGCGTGAAATTATTGTGCGAAACTGCTCCCTAACGCCATCTCTTGGCAAAAGAATCAGGGCCCTTGGTTGCCTGAAGACACGCAGATCTCAGTGTAAATAACGTTTCCTCGACAACTCAAGTGGTTAGAGCATCGGCCCGGCAAGTCGAAAGATCCGGCGTTCGAATCCCGGTCAAGAAATATTTTTGCGCTTGTGATCTGCTCAATTCCGCTTCATATTATATATTTCCGTGTGAATGAATATTTGTTCGCCGTGTGGCGATCAATATATCTGTTCAGTTGTAACTGGATTTAATTCGTACTAGATGCCTTTTTCTTTACTACGTGGCAGTTTCCATCACTGTGTCGTTTGTGTTTTAACATGCGATTTTGCATATGCTTTGGACAAGTGCACTTTATCTTGCCAGGATTGTGTTCTTGTGTTCCCAAAAACAAAATGATGCGCTTTTTAAGAAACTTTGAAGATTCCTTATAGAAAAAATTCGAGAACATCAAATTTCGCAGAAGAAGTTCTCCGTAAAAAAAGATGTACTTTTAAAGTTAGTTTTCGAAGAAATGGTCTGAGAATAGCGAATTTATCAGCAGCTTTTTGAAATGCACAGCAAAAGCTGTCGGCATAAACCACAATATACGTTCGTAAATGATTTTATAGATAGAAGGAGAATGCGACACTTTTACTTGTCGTTCCTAATTGAAATGAATTAAATCAATTTTTTTATTTCGAGTGAAACTTGCTGCCACATTTGTGTGTGGAAGGAATATTTTTTCAAATCGACTCTTTTTATCGCAAATATTTCCAGAAAAGTGTCTCCAGATAGTACCCCAGCCTATTTTACGTTGTGTATCTATGCCCTATTAATGAAAAAAAAGTTAGAAGCCTTTTCTCCGTACCTTCTTGGCTTGATGTTTCCACAAAAAGAACTAGTTTTCAGATGTCTATATTCTTTTAAGTTGATCCCTGCAATCACTTGAGTAACGCTCAAAAATATTTCAAGAAGTTTAAGAAAAGTCTGTTCTAATCAATTAGTCGATGGAATTGGTTTTAACTCAAGATGGCTTAACTTGCTAATGTTCATATTTTTCACTTTTTTAATGTTCATGACACCATTTCGGGACTCTCGGTGGTGTTGCGACACGAATCGGGACCAAGTCCTGTGAAAATAAAAGCGTCCAGAAGAATTCTTTGCGTCTAAAGCACTGTTCAAACGGAAGAAAACCTTTTTTTCAATGTCTCTAAGCGTGGTCCAGTCCTAAATCGTGAAAGAATGACGCGGCAAACGCAATTCGACTGTATAGAACGTATCCGATACGATCATTCTTTGTGCTTCATTAATCAATAAATTTATATAATTCATTCACGTCTTCGAAGCGAGAGAGGGCTTATAGCTGAATATTTTTTTCCACCGTTATGTTAATATATCAAAAATAAGTGAAATAGTAAGCCACTTCGGGGTAAGAGATACATGTTCGCAGGCCTCTCTTGGATTTTTATCTCACCAGCTATATTTCCCTATGGGCCAATCTTATGCATTTTAGAAATTCACACAAACAATATGTTTCAGCCATAAAAGCTTAACTCGAATTTTACTGCGAGATCCTGCTCAGCTGAGTGCCATGAAATAAATGCTTCTTTAACGCCCACGACGGAGGAGAGAACCTTAAATAAAGGAATGACACATCAAACGGAACTAAAGGTTATGCTGTTGAAAACTTGCTCGTTCTTCCTTTTCATCTTTTGAAATCTCGAAATTTTCTTGTTGTGTCGTTGAAGTTTTGTTGAGTTTTCGAAATCATGTAAAAAAATGTTATTTGAATTCAAAGTTTTGTTGGTGATTACGAGAAAAGATCGTGACTAACACCGTACGAGTTAAAAAGGTTTGAAATGTTTCGGAAAGGTATCTTTCGGCTAATTTTTTAGCTCAAGCGTCTCTCCGAATATCTGAATGGTTCTGATTTTTTTATGTGTGCTCCCACAAATAGTTTAATTTGACGAATGCGAACTTAAAACGATAAGTCAACTGAAAAAAAACTTTCGAGATGTTTGTGGGAAGGAGTAGATCTTCTTGCTGCGTCACATAACATAACATTCGTCATTTTTGTGAATTACCCATTATTCTTATGCCCACTCTCTCTCCCTCTCTCTCTTACAATTTGCCCGTCTTTTTCCTCGCCAATCTCATTTAAATTCGTCTTTTCCTCTCCGTTCCAGGATCCAGCAGCTGCGTTGCTGAATCAAGAGGTCATTTACTCAAGGGTCTCTCGGTAAGAATCAACACTCCCCCGCCCTCCGTTCGCCCAGTTCTTAGGGAAGATTCTTAAAACCTCAGACCTCCACTTGGGCAGCGTCCTCTCCAGGACTCCGTTCGCAAACCCGTGGCTTCCTCTCCAGTGCAATACTGGTGGTGTTACTTACTTGTGTCGCGTAGTCACGGAAACCGTTTTTTTTTAACTACACTTTCAAGAGAACGTGATTCCGGTTGAGACAGAATTTAAAGACAGCTTTTAAGACTGTAACAAAGTAGATAATGGGAGCCCTCCCATTTTTTTCTGGTTAGGTCGGCGAAAGTCGTGGTGACATCGAGATTGTTCGCGCGGAACAGTTGCGACCGTGAAGAGGGCTATTTAATTAGAGAGTGAATCAGTCAATGCGACTAGTTCATCCTCGAAGGTGAAACGTTTAATTAATTCGAGGCTACATTTGGAATTGAGATATATCCTTCCTTTCCCCTGCTGTGTGTTCCATCACAAAGTTAATTTCGTGGGGGGGGGGAATTCGTCGTTGACAAGGATAGAAATTCTGCAAATTTTAATACCATTAAGCAGGTGCTGTCATTTTTCATTTCAAGCTGTCATTCAACATTTCAAGAACAAATTTAAATTTTACGTGTCACAATAATAGTGATTTTTAATTTCAAAATGCCCAAAGGATGAGAAATTTTGCACTCGTAGGTTTTATCATGCAGATATATATAGTCTTGACTCAACTGGTGTGGTTAACGTATTGGATATAATGATTCACTTTTATACGTGAAGGAGCTTTCGTTTTGCCACCATTACGAATTGGAAGGATGTATGTTGTGGCAGACATGACACAGTTTGGAATAATGATGAAAGGAGACACTTCGCTTTTCCACGTCTAGTATTTTCATAACGACCTAGGCTTCGTTACAGCGGTAGCATCTTCAGTGAAAATGTTACGCTGTTGCGAAACCTCGGTCGTAATAAAAATATTCCATGTGGAAAAACAAAGTGTCATCTTTCGTCATGAATGATTTCACCCATGTTACGCCTGAAACTGTGTCATTTAATATGTTTGAAATAGTTTCCAGGAACTCGAGAACGTTCTTGTGAATAATTATGATCCGATTTTATTATTATTAATATTATATTAATCGTAATCATTGCATCAGACAGGATAAATGCGGAATTCTTTCTTCGATTTGATAGCATTTGACGTCGCCGTGCTATTTCTTCGGAAATTGGACATTTTGTTTTTTAATCGAAGCGTGTTACCCTTACGCAAGATGTTAAATAGTGGCGATAAATATTGATGGGGATTAAGCGTGGTCAGTATTCTTTAAGCGCCTGACGTTAAAAGTGTTGTCCCAGCATTTCACTCGAAATTCTGGGAAATACTGTACTTTGAAAAGATTTTGTGATTTTTAAAGTTTATGGTTTTT
This sequence comes from Hetaerina titia, assembly GCA_037158775.1. Classification (NCBI taxonomy): domain Eukaryota; kingdom Metazoa; phylum Arthropoda; class Insecta; order Odonata; family Calopterygidae; genus Hetaerina; species Hetaerina titia. The sequence continues at coordinate 73,892,379 of CM073778.1, read as the reverse complement.
ATTTCGCGATAAAGGAGGGTACTTTCGTAGCAAGTGACTCTTCTATTCCAAAAAAAAACATGAAGTTGGTAAAGTGAATTTAACGGAAGGAAAGTAGGGGCAGGAGGTGAAATTATACAGTAATAATAATTAGGAATTGTTTAAAAAATTGAAAGGTACTATCACCAGCGTGGAGGATAACATAAACGTAGGTTAAATTGAGGCGCAAGTAAATAAAGTATAAATTCGAATAACCTGCGAAGGATTTAGAAGCAGTACCTCTGTCGAATTCAAATGTGCACATAGCAGCTGCTAGAATTTCAACGCCTCACAAATCATAATCAGTTAGCATTAGAGTGAACACGACTACTAATTTTTGCTCCGCTTACTTCATTGTAAAACAAAAGTTTAGTAAAATTTATTTAGTACATGGCCGTGTAGTAATTTCTGGAAACGAGCGATGTTTTTCCGCGAATAACTTGACCCTCCCTAAAAAAAAACTTTTCCCTGAATTATTTCAACTAAGGTTTAATTATCTTTAAAAGCACGCGTTGTTTGAATGAGGTCTTTTCACGTTAGGCCCTACTGTTTCCTACACTGCCGGATAGAGAACAGAATTTAAATCCAGCTTTTAAGACTGGATCCAAGTAGATAATGGTCGTTGAGGCGTGGGGTCACGTGCACGGCATGGGAGGTCCGCCCCGCTTCGGGTGAAAGGGTTTGCTTGCGGCCAATTTGTCGCATATTGCCCTATTCGTAATGGGTCACTCTTTCTTGCTTCAGGGTCGCCTTGAATTTCTCCCTCTTGCGGGAATGTGTTTAACTTTCACTCTCTGCCAGGTCAGCGGGCAGGCAATCCCTGAATGCCCCCAAACGAATGGCGCGCAAGAGGAGCCTTTTCAGCCCAACGTCCCCGCCTCCACAGCCTAATGCATTCCATAATTTAGTGCTGAATTACAGGGATTGCCTTTCGGAAGAATGCAGTTCAGCTGGGTATAGTAAATTATTGTGTTGCACGTGTTTTCTTAAATGTTCTACCCTATTTTATTTTAGATATTTTAGTACCCTGCAAGCCACCGCTAGGGTGTGCGGCAGGGGTTGATACACAACGGACTAATTTTGACCCGAATATTTTTACCCCTACCTCTGTTATTATGATCCCTTATCGTTTGTGGAAAAGATAACACCTCCAATCTATCTGTTTTACACTTGATCTCTTTAATTAGTATGATCTCGCCTAACATAGTACGATGGGGGTAATAATACATTTTCAACATCATCGCTAAAGAGACACCTTTCCACAGCTGTTGTAGCCAAGAATCTGCGTACTTGATCACGATTAGTTTTGTTACTACCATTTATTTTAATATAATTCAGGTGCGATTTTTGGCATAGGCAGTTAACATTACGTTCGCTATTGAAATTGTGCTCCTTGATGCCGGATTGCGGTAATACAGCGGGTATAGCTCTCGAATTTAGATATTGGTTCCGGATTCGATTCCCGGTGGCATTCCCATCTTCAACAAGACCGCGTGATTATTTTTTTCGGTGACCAGATTTTCCTGTGAAAAGGCAGGTGTTAAGAGAGAAAGGAACTGCCCAATCTCCGCGTGAGAATTCCTCTCGCCGCCAAGCTGAGCTCCCCTAGTTGAGGTCACCAATCAAACCAAGTTGTTCAGTGTGGTGATGGTTAGAATGTTATCTTGGGCGAAAGATAACGTTCTCAGGATATGACAATATTTGGTTGCGATATTGGCAGTACGGAGTGGCCGGGGAAAATTTCGCGTTCCTTTATTTCGAGCCAAAGGCATAACAGGGGAAACTAATGCGAATCGCTTCTTGCTCGGGTCGCCGTCGTCCCATGTGTAACCCCTTCCTCACCCCTCCAGTTTTGGAGGTCCCGGAGCGTAATCGGAGCGAGGGGACCTTAAGCGAAAACGCCCGCTATGTGATGATTCGAAATTCCTCCCTCTTCTTGCCGTCACAAAGAGTCCTTTCGTCGGCCGACGTCGCCCCCCCCCTTCCCCTCACCCTTTTGCTTTTTGCCCTACTCCCTCGGAAGCGGTGCGTTAATTTTCGTCGCTGGGCTCGGCAAAAAGCGGGTCTCGCAAAATACGGCATAATTATTCTTCTCGGAGAGGGGGGGGGTCTCCCGTGACCTCCCCTCACCCCCGCCATTTCCCTGATCCCCCCCCCTCGTCCCTTGATCATGGGAGCGGTGGAAATTGTCGGTCATTAAACCAATTCCCTTTTACACGCACTCCGCACTGACTTACGCTCGCACACCCGCGGTGATCATGTGCGCGCCGATGGAATTGAAATTTCGCCGCTCCGTGCTCAACCTAGACCTATCCAAGGGTGGTGGACCATTTTCGGCGACGGAGGGAACGTTTTAGACTATCAAAATCTATGAGGCAGAGAGTAGAGAAGAGAAAAAAGAGAATGTCACAGTTCTTCGTGACTCGGACGGAAATTCTGGGGCATTGTTTAATTTCAATCGTACCGAAAATGGACTGTTGAAGAGAGTAGATTGTTGGTGGCTTAGTGGAAGGAATGAAAAGAGACAGCGTAAATGGATTTAAAGAGTAGTTTATTGCGATGTAGGTTTTAGATAATGTGCATAATGTTGTGTTAGTTGAAACTTAGAAGTGTAGATTAAGTCAGCATTTGGATTCATCAAAAAACTGACTTGATTACTCTCAAAAATAGACCCCTAATGATTACCAACACGTGGACGGAACTCCCGCTCCTGTCTTCGCGCCTCCAACCGGAAGCGAGTAGGTTGCGCACGTCTGCCATGACAGTCGTGGACAATGACACGAAGCCGTAGTGTCATTTAGTAGATCTCGTTCTAATTTCGCCGATGAAATACCGTGTTACGTTGGTCAAAATTCATATATATTTCGGAGGAATGTTTAAGAAACTTCTGACCTCCTCACTTAATGTTTGTTCATGACCTATTATCGTCTTTCTGTGGCTCAGTTCAGAAACGCCTAATGTAAAAAAATATAACTTTTGGGTGGATGTAAGTGATTGAAGTTCTGCGACACCATTTCACTTTTAATGAAATGGAAGCCTCTGTTTAAGCATCTCAGCTTGTGAATTCACGTCGTGTTTGATTAAAGGTAATCAAAACTTCCTGAGGCAGTAACGACCCCTGGTTAGGCGTGTCTAAATAAAAGCTGCGCCAATAATGTTCTTTACAAAACACCTAATGAAGCTATTTTGATTTCTATGCCAAAAACTGTCATGGAGAGGTTATGCTATACTAAGTAGCTTAAAAGTGGCTGGTTATTTTCTCTCTTTACTGTGTAATCTCACGTTGATACTGTTGCCATCGTTACCTCATTGATGGTGCCCGGAATCACAGATTAACGAGGCAGTATCTGATCAAATTTTGTCTGCCAAGTCTTCATTTCATTTGAGTGTTGACAATAATTGCCGTGCCTCCTGTTTAAAATGTCCGAATGAGTTCACAATCACACGTGGTTTTCACGCCGGATAGAGTAACTCGTTAATGAGCGTCCATACCCACGGGATGATTTAGTCTTGACCCAGGTAGTTCAGTGATTTTGAACTCATGCAATTCGCTGATGAGGCTCACAATATGAATGTTTATTCTGGAGGTTTATGTTCTATCTGATGTGAAGGACGCTGAGCTCAGGTTTTCCTCTTGATCAAGGGGTTTTTTAATTTATCAGTGTCGAAATTTGTCAGGACAACATCGGTTCGTTCGTTCGAATGCTTCTACTCGTAGTCTTATAGAAATGACGTGCTTTTCTACTCTCCTGTGTTCGTCCTTTATGTCGTATGTATGTCGTATATATATATATATATATATATATATATATATATATATATATATATATATATATATATATATATATATATACATATACGACAATTAATATAAATACATAGATAGACATAAATACATACGAAAACGAATCAGTATGTATATATATATATATATATATATATATATATATATATATATATATATATATATATATATATATATATAAACCATAAACACAGTAATCAACCCGAAGGTCGGTTTAGTAGGTGATGGTAGAGCTCACCCATGTACCAAGCCCTATACGGCGTGTGATTATTCACACATCAGGGTAGGGGGGCCAGTTCCTTTCCCTGTGCCGGTTATGGTTTCCCAGGAACATCTGGTACCCGAAAAATCAACTAGCTTGGGTGGAGCTGCAGGTGCCCAAAGTGCCTTGCCCGGGAATCGAACCCGGGACCCTCCGGTCAGCAGTCCAACGCTCTACCCGCTAGACCACCGCGACCCGCATATATATATATATATATATATATTATATATATATATATATATATATATAAAGCACACATATAAACCATAAACACAGTAATCAACCCGAAGGTCGGTTTAGTAGGTGATGGTAGAGCCACCCAGTACGCCGTGTGAATATTCACACATCAGGGTAGGGGGGCCAGTTCCTTTCCCTGTGCCGGTAATGGTTTCCCAGGAAACCCGAAAAATCAACTAGCTTGGGTGGAGCTGCAGGTGCCCAGAGTGCCTTGTCCGGGAATCGAACCCGGGACCCTCCGGTCAGTAGTCCAATGCTCTACCCACTAGACCACCGCGACCCAGATATTTTATAACTTAAGTCTTTGGACAAGACATCAAGAAAATAATAAAAATTAAAGTAAATAATGTTTCCAATCTTAACTGTTGGTTATCTACGGGATATGAATGTAGTCAGAAAGGAAGTTTAGATGGGCTTTACAAGCAAAGTTTGAAATCGGAGCTGGAAACGAAAATTCAAGCCATTGGCCGGAGGCCGTGCTTCCCTCCCAACTGGCAAATTTCGTTAGTCCACACCATGAGATAAACACAGCCAAGGCAAACTGACTAATGTCCTGATTATGCTCATTAGCAATTAGGAGCTCGAACGAGCTCAAAAAAATGTTTTGGCGAAGCAACTCGAAACCAGCAGCAGAAATGCTCCATGCACGTAAAGCCATCGATTCAAAGGCCTCCTCCTCTCGCCTCAGTTGAAGTGATGTGGCAACCGTGTGTGTGTGTCATTCAAACATAGAAATAGGTATAAGGAAAGGGGATAGGAAAACACATAAAAGGCGAACACAGGATGCCCGACAAGTGGAAGGTCCGGTGTTCAAATCCCGGTTACGGAAATATTTTTACTTTCGTGATCTGCTCAAAAACCGCCTTCCCCACATGTCCTGTGTTCGCCTTTTATGTGTTTTCCTATCCCCTTTCTATGTTTGAAAGAATATATAAATATATATATATAAAACTTAAATGTATGTATATAAAATATGTATATATATAAAAATATGTATATATATAAAACTTAAATAATACCTGTCTTTTATGTGTTTTCCTATCCCCTTTCCTTATACCTATTTCTATGTTTGAATGAATATTTGTGCGCCGTATGACGGGACTTCGTATTTGAATGTGTGTGTGTGTATATGTGTGTATATACATATATATATATATATATGTGTGTGTGTGTGTGTGTGTGTGTGTGTGTGTGTGTGTGTGTGTGTGTGTGGGTCGCGGTGGTCTAGCGGGTAGAGTGTGTGCCGGTTATGGTTTCCTGGGAAACCATAACCGGCACAGGGAAAGGAACTGGCCCCCTACCCTGATGTGTGAATATCACATGCCGTCGGGCTTGGTACACGGGTGAGCTCTTCCATCACCTACTAAACCGACCTTCGGGCTGATTACTGTGTTTATGGTTTTTTAGTATCTCAGGGACCTATTGACTGATAATAATAATAACAATAATAGACATAGGAATAAGGGACAAAATATTTAAACGGGAAATGATCTCTTAATACAATCCTTCAAAGTCGGAAATACTATAATTATATTTCCCATATATACTTGAATGTGCAGAAGGCATAGGTAATTGCTCTAAAATTCAAACTAGCGTGATTCTCGTGTAAGGAGGTACGTTCGTGACTCGAACTCCGTGAGTTTTATTCCAGGATGATTATGGAATATGATAATTTCACGATTTTCGCGAACATTCCAGGAACTTTGCTTTTCATCGCAATCGTACCGACTCAAGAGACCGTATTACAATTATTTGTGTTTTCACCCAGAAATGGACTCAAAATGATTATGTTACAGTTATTGTGCATTTAGTCGGTCCTCCCCTTCCAACCTTAAACTGTTCACGGCACGTCGACGTAGTGCTTTTACATTCCAGAATGGTAAAATTGACGGAGACTCCTTCGTGCGAACGCAAATTCGGAAGAGGATTGTGGATTATGGGTTGTTTTGGAGCCGGGATATATTTTTTTGCGTAATATGTGTTTGCATTCGGAAGTATCTGACTTATTTTCGCGAGGGATTTCTGTCCCTCGAGTCGGGACTAATTACGAACGAACGAACGCAATTCTTGTTCATTGCCACCGAAGCTTGTTTGTGGGAAATTCAGCTTCCTTTTCCCCAGAACACATTTTCAAAAGCGGAAGCATCCCGTCTCCTACAGTCAAAACAATTCAGCCGGCGTCGTCATTTTGATCAGCCTCTCACACTCTCTTTTCAAGGAAACGATTTTACTAGTTCGCATGACGCCCGGAAAAGAATGTACCTGTTAATCTAGCTGGACAGACCGTGACGTTTCAACTCGTCGAGAAATAGAATTGGTTCACACCAGTAAGAACGGTTTGATAGATTCAGTTAAGATCGTTAGCTTCATTGGTTTGCAGTGTTCGCTACTCTGGATAATTTGTATCCAGCATCGGCTAAGCTTAGTGCTGTATCCTGCTGACGCTAATTTTCTCGAAGCAGGGTTAATGTTATTTGCATATATCTTTCTGATTCGAGCGGAAATCCAGGTCTGTCTGTGTTCTTTAAGCATTCCATGTGGGTTTTCGCAGGGAGCAGTTCAGTTATATGGCAAGTCGTCGTTGCTCATCACTGTATGGGTAAACAGCGTTTTTTTCCTGTTGCAGTCATGTCTAATCTATAAACGTGAGTGCTGCAGTTAAGTAATATACTGTAGTTAAGATATGATTTTATAAGAGAATGTAAATCGTTGTGGTACATGCAGTACTATGACTTCGATTTTTGCAATCCTAGCTTTTAATTTCATTCTCCTTCTTTGAAATTATAATCGGGTTGTCATAAAACAGCTGAAAGGGTTTTTCGCTAATCGACTTGGAGATTAAGGTCCTCCTCAAAGCATTCCTGGTTTTGCATAATCGACGCAGTGTTGAAGATAATCACTCGCGGGGTGCTCCGCTTCCCTCGATCACAGCTGACGTGCGGGGTGGAAGTTCACTGGTGGGAGGGGATAGGGCATGGCAATAGCCCCTTGAGTCACATCCCCTCCTCCCCACCCACCTTCATCGCAACCCTTCCTTTTTAATTGGCACGGAAGATTCCGTCAAACGGGGCCGTCAAATTAAAGTGGGCGCCGAGAGATGGCGCTGGAGGCAGTGTGGCAGTCTTGTTAGCGCTCGCCACCGCCTCACGTAGTGGCCATAACGGGGCGACGGTCTGGATGGTTCCCTCCTGAGCGTCACGTGCCAAGACGAGGGATGAGGGGCAAGTGTGCGTGCCGTGTGTCTTGTCTGTCTGTATCTCCCTCTCTGGAAGAGAGATCTCCTTCTTCAACGGGTTGGAGGGGGGTTGAAGGGCCGTGGATCCAACCCCCACCCCCGTTACCCCCCTGTCTCTCATGGGGCCACGCGTACCTCATTCTCCCCTTCCGTGAGGCCATTTGGGGCGGGTTGGTTTGGCGGTGGGTGGGGATGAGGCGGAGTTGCGGACGGACTCACCCTCGCCGCGCGCTCCACCGCGCGCAGCTCCACCTAGTATCTCATCCCCCACCCCAGGGGAGCTTTTCCTTCGCAAACCTCATCTACCCCGTGGCAATTTTCCCGGGGATCTTCAGAGATGGGAGATGGAAGACTTTTGAGGATTTCGACACCCCCTCCCGAACTCAAAACGACACTCCCTTCCCCCCCCACCCCACCAAACACCACGCCCCCTTATCCTACAGAGAACGCCCCCCCATTGCATCCTGCTACAGAGGCGCGATATTCCATTTCCAATATCGACGCTCTGAATATATAAATCGGGATGGCGAATCGAAATTGGTTGCACCGAGTATTTTTATAGGTAGTCCTCCGGTTCGAGATTGGCTTTGAACGGTTCCTGAAAACTAAATGACTCGTCGTGAAATCCGGAAGCACTCATGAAAGACATACATTTCCTTCTTCGTCTTATATTGCTTTTTATTCCCTCCCCTTCCTCTTTACCCATGCTCGCTTAAATTATTCTCCGTTCCGTCACAGCCTTTGACATCCCCCAGTGTCTCAAGGCATGCCCATTGAACGTGAATTTCCTTAAAAGAATTTCAGTTTCCGGGAGTACACTATTTCTCGTTCAGTGTCATCATTTGTCGCATCTTACATTGCTTAAATTTCGTGAATTTTTTATGCAAATCTTCTCCCCTTTTTAACAATGTTGCCGATCGCTACTTATGGATAGGATGCGACGGAGATAATTCAGAGAAATATATGGAGAATATTTATGAAATTTTGATAGATGTATCACGTATCAGGGCTCATGGACAACTTTGAAAATTTCCGAGGGAACAATGCAACTCCGTGATTTTCATTCCATCACAATCACTTTATCGATCACGTTGGACTTGATTATATCCCGTAGCGCAAAGCTCAACTTCCCACGCCTGAACTGGTGTACGCCGGAAATCACGGGACTCTGGATTACATTTGACTCTCGGGCGGTCGTCTCCTTCGCGCAGACTTTCCCAGTAGCATTAACGAGGAGGCACACACACGGGTGGAGAGTTCATTCAAAGACCGCCAGGCTGCGCCCCCGCCCTTTCGGACAATGGCCGCTGTCCCTGCTGTTCTCTGCCTTTCTTTTTTTTCTTTTGTGCCACCTTTTTATGGGACGGATAAAAATGTGACAAATTTAACAAACGCGGGTGGGGTGCCCGAAATTAATTCTTCCCCGGGCGTTCCGGCGCTGCATTCTTTCCATCCCCTTCTGCGGCTTTCTTTCTCTCTCTCCGACCCCACGGCCACCCCTGAACTGCCCGCCCCTCCCACTTTAGATGTTTGCTCTCCGCGGGACCAGGGGCCGCTCTCCCCCACCCCACGCCTTTTTAAAAATTTTTTTTCCTCTCCTCTGGGCCCCCAGAGGTTCGCTCGGCTATGTTTCAACCGCCTCTTGTGTTCCTCTCTTTTTTCTCGTTATCATACCCTCTCCATCTCCTCCACCACATCCTAGTCCCTCGCACCCTCACCGAACTCTCCTCTCCTCTGCGCTCCTCCCCCCTGTAGACTATTCCAACCCCTTCCCAGACTCCAGCCCTCATCTTTCCATCCCCGCCCTCTTGGGGGAATGTAGATTGCGCTCAGGTGATACGGGAGAAGGCCGCGAGATGGTGCGAGCGTCGTCGGATTCCGGGCACGTGTGAGCGATAAGGCATGAATGTTGCAAAAGTGGAGTTTTGGCGGGAGGGCGATGGGGTTTCTAGGGAAGTGGGTGGGAGGGGGTGTTTGACGTCCTGAAGGCTCTTCTCCGTCGCGAGGCGTGTTGTGTGGGGCGTGGCGCGGGAGTCCATCGCGGAAGGAGGAAAGGTCGCTGCCGCAGTAATGAGCGGGGGAGTAATCTTCGCACCTATGGCATCGCGAGGACTTCAAACTCGTGACATGGGAAGAAGGCGACGATAGCGCAGTGGATGTGATTTTCCTGTTACGTGTAACATTTCAATGAAATCGATGGGTATTTGTCGATTGCAGTGTGTTTTCTGAAGGGTTATCCATTTAATTTTTTTGATGATGTATCAAACGTGACGTATATTTATGGGGGTTGAACCGTCAGAGTGCGATACATCTTTACATTGAAATGAAACTCAGGTTTTTAAGCCATATTATCATATAAATTATTTTTTTAACGAAAGTGAAGCTTTACTTCAACAATCTGGAATCTAATTCACAAGGTTATTATATTCATTGTAAATTTAGGAATGCGGGAGTTAGCTTAGTATTTATAAAATTTCCAGGATCGACATTTTTGTAATGGAGTATGATCTCAACTATCGTTGCTGGAAAAACCTTCATTATAAAATAGTTGTTCAGATGACCTTCCGAACTTTTATATTGAAAAACTTTCCAGAAGAAATGTATTGTATAAGTACAATGAGATGAATCACTTTGGCGTTGCCTCTATCAAAAGAAATAATGGAATACCTATTCACTTTTTAAATTGATGGTTATAATCATGAAAGCAGTTTTTTTGTAATTAACAAAGCGTGGATGTTACTTTATAGTTTTAGTGAAAATTATATATAGTTCAGTATAAATCAAATGGAAATTATTCTATTTTTACCGCCATTTTCGAAAATATTGTCCGTTTTAATGAAAAATGTAAATAGCATTCGCATTAAACTCAAACTTCATCGTTCGCCGTTTACCATTGTCTTTGAACACGTTGAATTCAATTTTAAATTGGGCATCTTCTCGTGTTGTGCTCAGAAACGTTAAGAATAATATTGCTGCGTTGGAAAAATCTTTTAATGTGGGTATTCTTTAGTCAAAGTGAAATACTAGTTCTAATTTCGCGAAAATGGGATCCTCACGAATTGCCTGCATTAGATCGCCTGCAGCGTATAGGAGCTAGACTTGTCAAACGCTGCTATGATAAACTTAATAGCGTATCCAAAATATTAGAGCAGCTAATCTCTCACGGAGCGATGGTTAAATTACAGTTTAAATCTCTTGCATAAATTTGAAGGATCTCTTTTTAGAAGTGATATTGAAAATGTATTATTATCCCCATCGTATTAAGTTAGGAGAAATCGTGTTAATAAAATTAGAGAAATTATAAGTGATAGATTTAAGGTGATCAGAATAGCATTGTCCGACCGCAGTAGGGTCATGTTCGGATAAAAGTTAGTCTGGTGTGTATAGGTGGTAGGGTGTGTGGCAGGGGTAACTTGCCACACACCCTAGAGGTGGCTTGCAGGGTACTAAAATATCAATATTAAATATCAAAACTCTTGGACGCGAAATAAACTGCTGTGGTTTATACTCTAAAAAATGGTATAATCTTTTCATGAAGAGATTCAATAAAAAAAATTTGGAATTTAATTTAATGGATTTAAAAAAAATTACGGAAAAACGTGCCAATATCTTTTGCCATTGCTAACGGTAAAAAAAGTCAACTCTGCTAATCCCAGAACAAACGTGACATCATTTCCCAAGGTGAAGTTTTTTTACAATGATTTTTGTTGCCTCCGGGATGCACCACAACAATCGGAATGAGTCGCGGGCACGATCTCTTGCAAAATGCGACTCGGCACTTCTTGGCACGAGAGTCTCCATTGAGTTTTGACTTATTGAGTTGAAGGCCTTCGCTCCGACCTCGATTGGCCCACTTCGTCGTGTTGGTTGCGCATGAACCTACTGTTCGTTTTCATGCCCAGATTTTAAGCGGCGAGGGGATCGGAAGGCCTGCCTGCGACCCCCCGTCGCCCTGTCCTCCTAATCCCCGTTTAGATAAAGCAAAAGGCGATGGTGCAAGCGGGGCGAGAAAAAAGATGATGAAAACTAATTGCGACCCTGTTCGTCTGGTATCTGGCGCCCTTGCCGAGCAGTCTCATTTCGTGGATTCACCGTTCTCTTGGTTTGAGAATTGTTTCGCCTTGGAATGTGGGGTATCTGGTTCTGATTGCGAGGTGTGGAACGACGATTTCAATGTGTAGGGGATTTTTAGAAACCGATTCATTGATATACTCCGAATGATGTTTTAAACTCCCTCTGAAGCGAGAGGGCATGCAGCCTGTCCTAAAGTTTAAATCATGTACAGTCTGCTGCAGGTTTTACGTAGTCTTATCTTCGTTTGGTTGAAGGCAAACCTCGCCTCTTACGATTTGTGATACCGTTTTCACTGAGAAAAAATGCCTTAGTTATTGTCACACAGGCTGAGGGAGCATAACTTGCTGATTCGGATAGAAACTTATCGTTCAAATCAGCAAATTATGCTGTCGCATCCTGTAGTTGCAAAAAAATGCATGAAATCGAAGATGGATGTCTGTTGTAAACGTTGGATGCGGTAAGACGTGCAATGAAATACAAATTAATCGTTCAGATTATCATTTATATAATCACAGTAAAGTGGGCAGTCTGTTCACGAGCGACACAAATTTCAATTTCTTTCGCCATTACCAGCATAGTTTTCACGAAGCAGACAAGATTCTGCTTCTCGAAAAAAAAAGGATGAACGCGTGCCGAATTGTTCGAGGAGGAAGTGGTGGCTCTTGAAGTCGATTGTGGCGTATCTTATGGATCATAAGAGACGCCACTGAGACGGAGCAGACGCGAGTGGATTCTGTAATTGGGCCAACTCTTTTTCTTATTTTTTTTTGGCAGATGGGGCGTCGCGAATAAATGGAGGGAATTAAGCGCGGCAAGATGCGCGCGAAGCGGGATTGACAAACGACGCATACCACAGAAAAAAAAGACTTCGTAGATTCCTTGAATTCGACAGTTGAAACCTATGACAGCTTCTGAGAAATCATTCGGGTGAATTCCGGACCGTTGAAATCCGTTTTAAGTACTATATTTATGAAACGAAAGAAATAAATGTACAATGCGTAAGATTGCATCGATAGGGTTCAAATTTAGGCAAATGAATATTAACTGGTAAAAATCGATTAAAGTAGACTCAATCGCTCAAGTCTCACGAGGGATTAAAATTATTAACTGTGGGCGATTAGTGAAAACTATTCTTCGATTGGAGTGAGCAATTAAATCTGATGTTTAGTTATGTTGTTTAAAACGATATCGCCATCCTCCTTCATTCCTCCACCACAGTAATCACAGCCAAAACCATAACTTCAATCCTAGTAACCTTAAGCAGGTGAGGTTCACCTAATACGTCCAATGGGGTTATGGAATCCACGTGTCAGTGAAGCGGGAAAAATTCTTCACTACGTTGCCTTTGGTTTTCCGGGAGGATCCGGTAACCGAAAAATCATAGCTCGGGTGAATCTGAGAACGTCCAAAGTCACGGGAAACAGAACCTGGGTTCTGAATCCTTGACCTAATACCGACCCGTAAGCCAACCCTTAGACCACGAGTACGCCCCTAAACGCCACGGTTGCCACTTCCATAATGATAATATTAGTGCCTTCATTATAAATTAAACAAATCAAGAACCAATCGTCTCAAATAAAAGACGATTGATGCTTTGAATCCGCAAGCTTTTGCGTTAGCAAGCTAGCGCCTGTGGCCACCCACCAAGCCAAAAGAGAAGTACTCGATGAATGTTACTGGTGGTTGTTTTTGAAGGAGTATTGAAGATCGGTGAAAGATTATCGTGGGAAATATTTTTCCTTTTTACTGCGGAGAGGGAGATATTTTTTGTGGGGCGAATAGTCCCTTCCGGGGAAGCCGTGAGAGCGTTGGTTTGAGGGAAACCGATGCAATTCCTCCTTCCAAACTGGGGTGTTGGGAAGGAAGCTCGATCTGTGGGACGGGCTGAACTCCCCGTTCCCGATGTCTCCTCCCTCCCATCTGCCCCGTGATCTGGCAGCGTAACGCTCTTCCTCACCGCCTCGTATGTCATCCATCGTCGAGATGGAATGGCTCCTGGATGGGCCGTTCTTTGAGTGGACTCGACGTTATAAGAGTGCACCCCAATCGTCCGGAAAGGCCGTGGATGCCAAGTGTACCGGTTAATTTGTGGTAATCTAACCTGCGAAATCTCAAACTAATTCTTTGTCTTGCCATTCGGCCACTACATTTCAATGTACTGGAGTGTACTAATGGGAGAATTCACGCCTCTGGTTACTTCAACGAAATATTTTGAATTTATTCCAGATAGGGTGAAATGCTTTTTTTTTATTAACGGCAAAGAACTTGTCACATCCGTTCTCGGGCTGAAAATTAAATGAAGTCATCAATCAATCATATCTCGTATTCGATGGATCACGTGCTAAGTATAATTTCAAAATAAGACAAGTGTTGACTTTTAATAATCAAACCACTTTACTTTTCCACATAAACTTTTTAATTTTTACAACCCAACCCTTTTTTTTATTTAGCCCCCCTCTTCCTAGCTCAACCAATCCTTTCTTTCCTCCCTCCTCTTCCCCTCCGCCCAGAGATATGTATACATGTATATACGGTGCTTGACTTGTATTTTTACCTGATGATGTTATGCTATAACGAAACCTGGGTTGTAAAAATTAAAAAGTTTATGTGGAAAAGTAAAGTGGTTTGATTATTAAAAGTCAGTATGAAGATTTTCCACCAAGTTACGCCAGAAACTGTTTTATTTAAGACAAGCGTTGTAAATTTAATCGAGAACACGTGGGCTTTGGGAAACTTGTAAGTAAACAGGGTTACCACCCGGTCAGAAAAGTCATGAATTACTTTCCAATCTCTTCAAATATTTCCTCTGATTGTTTTTCGATCATTCAAGAATCCAGGAAAAATTTTTAAAAGGGCCGAACTTTTTGATAAAGTTGGCGGTTTGAGTTTCAATTCGGGAATGTGGAGTCATAATCGGTAATTCCCGACGAGGAAAAAATTATTCTCATATCTGCGAGATCACTCTCGGCTTACCGTATGCCATCACGGTTGCGGACCCTTGTGAAAACCAAAACAACATTTGGACCGACTTCTCAGATATCGTCGTGAAGCGTTAAGGGATGACCCAAAAAAATAATAATACGTATTTCAGATTCCAAATAACGGAGAGAGAAAATCGGTGAAAAGGACGCTATTGTTCTGGGAGAAAATGAATCCATGAAATTGACAGCCACCCTGATAAAGTTATCACAATGATGAAGATCGTAAAGAGTAAGACGTGAGGAATGTCGTTCCTTTTCCTTAGCAACTCTGATGAAAACAGGAGTGCCGCTGTTGATTTCATGGCTTTTGGTAACCTCGGTGGTCGGTCTAACGTTCACAGTCTTCGTGCATAAGATAGATAAAGGCATTTTTATATATGGAAACTTAGCGGCAGGTTAAACAACAAATTGGCCTTTAAAGAATCGCAACAAACACACTCGCATGCCAAGGCTGTTCTATATACGAAGGAAGAGGCCCTCCTCCCTCGACGTGTGAAATTCACACTCCGTACGTGGTGATACGAGTTGAGCTCTTGCCTATCTACTTACCCCATACTTGTTGGGTCGGTTACTGGGGATCGTTTTTGGTATTTTTTCCAATTTCCCTGTCTGTAACCAATTTATGGCACTAATTAATTGTTTTCATTCCAGAAACGTGATATTTTCGTACAAGTACATTGATTCCAGTAATATTATATTATGATTTCCTTTTTAATGTATCATAGGGCTGAAAGAGATGTCTCAGTGACAACTCTCATCTTTTTACCACTTTTTAACAGTTCCTCGATACAATTCTGTCACGAAATTTGGATATGACACGTTAATCAGCGTAGGTACATGTCGCTAGTTGCTTCGCGTACACGGCAGTACTCTGCTCGGACTAGTTTGATTGGAGAGATTCTGACGCGGAAGCGAGTTCGCGCGCCATGTCGGCCACGGCGAATGGAATATTAACAAATTGACCGATGTCCGGTCATCTCGTCCCCCGCCCCGTCCCCTCTTTCTCGCCGACAGAAGAGTGGCCGTCTCGGAGACGGCGGCCGCATAGCGACATCAATTCTAGTGCAGACGTTCAATCATCTTCCAAGTGTCTTGGTCTTCCCACCCCAACCGCCCTGCGTCCCAGAGGGCCAGCTCACCATGGCAATCGGTCATCCCCTGCGGATTAGGGAAGACTTGCAATAATATTTCGCTACGATAACGGCAATTTTTTTTTGTCCCCTGACACACGAAAATGGATTTAAAATAATGTTCGCTCGAAATGAAATGATTTTCACATTTAAACCATAAACACGGTATTCAACCCGAAGGTCGGTTTAGTAGGTGACGGGAGAGTTCGCCCAGTACTATGCCCTATACGGCGTGTGAATATTCACACATCAGGGTAGGGGGGCCAGTTCCTTTCCCTGTCCGGCTATGGTTTCCCAGGATGATCTGGTACCCGAAAAATCAACTAGCTTGGGTGGAGCTGCAGGTGGCCAGAGTGCCTTCCCCGGGAATCAAACCCGGAACCCTCCAGTCAGTAATGAGTCCAATGCTCTACCCACTATACCACCGCGATCTACGATTTTTTTCATATTTTTCTATTTTTTCTTTTAAACTGTGGACTATTATTTTTTGGATGAATTAATTATCGAATTGATGTTAATCATAAATTAATTTCTCATTGTTTATCTTTCCCATTAAATTGTATGAAGGGAGAAGTTAGTTTTAGAGTTAGTTCATGCTATGGATTTGGGTGCTTTCCACATTAAATACCCCTCCACTACCATTGTAACTGGGTAAGTAATTAGGAAACTGGAGTAATTTTTTACCTCCACGTACTTTCTAGGTCTCTTAATGCCATCCGAAATGCAAATTCTTTTCCTCTCGCTAACCCTTTATTCTCCCCACGAGTAGTATATCCTTGTCGAAAGGCGGTGAAATTAGCAAAAATTAACTTACAGTTCCCTTCCAAGTCGAAATTTCGGGGAATTAGTCACTCTGCGGGGAGTTAGTATCCATCTCGCGACTTCCAACGCAGATGACCAGAATTTACCAATCCTAAAAACGTTTATACGGTTTGTTAGCTGAAGTTTATAGTAGTAACATATTGCTTACTCTACGTCAAAGCTAATTCAAAGCTACGTCCTACGTAGATGAGAACCATTGAGATTAAAGTGAATTTTTAATCGATTACGTGTGCCAATAAGGAAGTAACCTGGTAAATATATTAATTATGCTAGATTGCAATTTGCTTCAAACCAAGACTTGATCAACTTGACGAACAATTTGGTGTTTTCCAGTATTGCCAGTTAGAGTGAAATATGTTTATTTCCTGAGCATTCATGTAAGAGATGAATGCCTGCCGTAGAAGTGGAATGGAAGTCGACGAGAAAATGTTCATAAAAAATGCGTGAATTATCTTTTATTTGTTATTGCATGCAGTATTGTTGTATTAAGTATTCGATATCCCAACTCGTTGTGCCTACTTCTAAATTTATTTTCCAAACAGGCTGCCTAGTTCTCTTATCTAATTTTCACGTATTAATTTGATCGGTTATAATAAACAAAATAATTCCCAAGCCCCGCGTTAAAAGTGAACGTCGAGCATACAAATACGTAGGACGCCGGCTGCCTTCGTTTACTTTGCCGGCAACACCCCTCGGGTATGCGGAGAGCGCGTCTCGGAAAATACGATGCGAGATTTGATGGTGTTTCCAGGGAATCGTGTGTTGGGGCTTTCGAAATATGTACTTGGGGAGTGGGAATAAGAAGGGACCTCGTCTATAATTAAATTATGGTCGAGGATCGATGTGCTTCGAGGCAGGGTTAGCCGAGAGTGCCCCTGGTGCTTTCCGATGCATCGGGAAGTTGATTAAAAGGCCTTCGTGTGTGTGCATAAGCCATTATTTCCTTCGTGTTTGCTAGCCCAAAAGGGAAAGAATCTCGCAAGTTCAGTCAGTAGAATTGAAATCATCAAATGTGTGAGCTTCCGCTAATTCAATTGGTGGGGCACAGGTGGAGGTTTTGAGTCGGCGATCAAAATTGGAGTCGCAAGTCGCACTTGAAGACGTAGTGTTCATGTGATCATTCCACGTCAATTTTTGTTTCTCTCGAGACAGCGTCAAGTTGCAATGAAATTGAAAAGGGTATTCTCTCCCCTCTGAAGGGCGTACAAGCAATCTCGCATGCAAGGTGTTTTCGACTCGGGTGTGCTGAAACACATGTGAGACGCAAGTAGGTGAGAATTTCTCGAGATGGAGCAGGCTAAACGCGTTGTGAAATCTGAGTCACGATGATCAGTGCTGTTTGCATGTGGATCAATTAGCGGTCTCCCGACTTCTTATGGACTGTTGATTAAGGGCCGCCGCGCGTCTAGCAGTCGATCGGGAATTGAGTGGGGAACCTTCGCGGTGCGGAACTTTGCAGTCGGACTCCTTGCTTTTGAGTTGCACGTTCCGTCGGTTCAGCTGTCCGAAAAATACGCCTCCACTCTTGAAACCGGCCTCTCTGTCCACGGATTTTGAGTAGAGGTTAGTACGTTTCCCACTCTTAAAGCTGAAATTTGGCGTGACAATTTTGTCTCTCGGAAATTTTGTGTCCGTTAGAAATTTTAGCCAACAGTCCAACTTGAAATACTTTCTCCTCGCTGGACTCTAGTCCACTGGGAAGAAAGTATTTTGCACTCTTGACAAAATTGTCGATGTCTCCATAAGCTAAAAACACCGTTCCTGCAAAAACGTCACGGAAACGCATTCAGCGTCAGTTTTAAGTGCTTGAACAAATCACATAAATCGTCACAAATAGATTTCAAGAGTTTCGAAACATTCGCATAATGTTTGCCTACGATTTTCAGCAATTCAGGGTTGTTAAATTAAAATCAATATAACTTAGCACTCCGAGATCGTTCCAGTTGGATTTTTTTTAACATATTGAGTTTACAGTTATTGGATAAAAATGTATGCATGCATAGGAGAAACTCGAATTCGTGCATTTTCGAAATTGTAATTATAGTTTCCTCACCTATTCCATTTCCGACCCCCTAGCACCGTTTCCACTATTATTGTCTCGTACGAAAAGCTTTAAATACGTTGTGTGGGATATGATCCTTGATCAGATCCCGTATTGAAAACATCGGAGATATTGTCAATGTTGGATTGAGAACTACTTGTGTCCCTATGTTAAAGCGTGTCTGAAAGACGCTCTAAAATATCTCCTGCATCAGGTCACGTGCTTCTCGAGGAGACTTCATGCCCTCAGAGAGAGAGATAAAAAGACGATACGATACGTATCTGGTCTACCAAGGCTCTGGGGAAGAGCTAAAGCCCGGAAAGTTGGGGAATCACTTTAAAATCACCGAAAAAGTTTATTTCACCTTAGACTAAACCTTCATATCTCATTCTATTTGGGACTTTGCTCTTAAATCATACGCTTTTTCCTGTAAATAAATACGTTTAGTCAGCTTGTTATCCTCGCAGAGACTCTCTCTCAAACATAGTGCATTAATCTCAATCCCGGGTTAAAATTTCACGAAAAATGTTAACCGTAAAAAAAATTGCATTAATCTCTTCATAAATTTTAAATGTGGAATTCTGCCATTTGCAGTTGTTTCACGAAATTAACCCAACTCAAAGAAAAAAACGAATCGGTCCACGGAATGTTTTAGAACAGGACTGAAGATTGAGATTATGCTTTGAATTAAATTTTAAATTTCTGTATAAATGAATGTAAGGAAACTTGGATAAAAGATGGGGACCGGCTTTTTTGGGCGAAGTGAAAATAGTAGGTGGAAGGTACGAAGAACTGGAAGAAGGAAATATCATGGGGTAAAAAAAAAGAGAAAGTTTATACGATGCGTAGAACATAATTTCGTTGGGGAACTTCAAAAGCCTACTTTAAATAAGTAGCCTTGAATAGAAACCTTGAATGGATGAGATGAATTAATCTCATAGTCGACATCTTTCGAAAAAGAGGCAGAGGCTTCGCCTATTTAGAGTAGCCATTCAGATTTCGGCTTTTTTCTTGGATTGGTCTAATGGGAAACCGGTAAGTGAGGTGCGAGACGGTGTTTTTTTTATAGAAATTTTAATTAAACGAAGCAACTTCGTGGGAGAAAAGGTACTGCAGGTAACTTTTAATCTTCTTAAAACTCGCATTAGTCATTTTTTCTATTTCTTGTCCGGACAACATGGGGAGGGGTAGAACTTCTGGTAGAAAGTTTGACGAACGAATTTAATGAAATTTAGACGCGCTTTGGGATATGAACTCTGTGACTTAAGTAATCTGAATTATCTGGGTCTGGGCACACGCTTAATTTACAACATATTGGAGAAGTGGTGGAGTTCTGAAGTGAAATCTTTCACAGTCATGTAATATTCATCAACCAATGTTGTTAATTCGGCTTTTTCTAAATCTTTAATTTTTTATCGTGCCTAGGACATTTATGTATGGAGTATTGTGAAATTGGTGTAATGAAATCTCTAGCTATCTGGTAACTACTAAGAAATCAAAGAAGTAGAAAATAGTCCAAAAGTTGCATTCCAGTGTTAAGAAGGAATCTGTGGTTGAAGTTCCTGAAATGGTCTCTGGAAATTCCGTTTATGCAGGGAAATGAGAAGGATGCTCATTAAATGACGGCCGCACGAAATAACATGGTGGGTAGGATAGACGACATATCCGTCCAGTATTTTCGTTTTTATTTTGCAATTCCAATATTTTTCGTGTACTCATTACATCGAATGTCAGATTACTTGTAATAGATTATCATAGACTACTTGTGCCCTTAATTTTCGTGACCAATTGAAAAACTGTAGGAATTTCGTATGGATCGTAATATATTTTCGTGGATTTTTTTATCAAGAGGTCGGAGAATTGGGTTGATTTTTTTTGTTTGGTACAAACGTACCATTAATCCCTTCCTCGTCGAGTCACTGTGGAGAATCACAACCGTCCCACATCCTCGAACGTGTTCCAAGAACCATTTGCACGTCTTTGTAGTCCATCCCAGCCTCGTGAGCAGGAATGCATTCTCAATCCTCAGCGCGCGCCGCTCGTGTTTCTCTCTTAAGGTTCGGATTAATCTCGACTGGCCTGCATCTCCGTGTTTGCCCCGTCATCAGTTTTTCGTACCAACATTCTAAGTTATCATTACATACACAGTATTATAACCCTCCGTAAAACGATGTCGAAATGCTCTTCGGAAATGGTCACTGCCTCCTTTTCAACAAATGACCTCTTGGAGAGGACCACGTATATGCTCTCCGCCTTTATGCAAACATTTTCGAGAATTTTCGGTGTTAATTGGCCAAGAGCGCCAAGCTAATCATATTTAATTTCGGTTACATTAGTGTCGACATGAAGAAACAAAGCTTTCATTTTGCGAGGTTTTAAAATGGGTCAAACGGGGGGGGGGGGGAGGTGGTTTAAAAAAAAGCACGTGTTGTCTTGGGATAGCGGATAACCAGTGAGAAATCCGAGTCGAAATGGAACGAATGAGAGTGCAGACTATTTTTGCGTCGTAACCAAGTCATGGAGTGGATGTGTGACGGATTCAAATTCACAGTTGATTCGGACTCGGTTCGGTTCGATACCGAAATGAACATCACCCAATTCTTCTCCGTCTGCTCCTCTGTCCAAGCCCCGAGGTCACCCTCTCCCTCATCAAGTCACTGCGGAGGATCATCCATCCACACATACTCGAGCGTAGTATTCCAAGAACCATTTGCACGCCTTAGCGATCCATCCCGGCCTCCGAACAGGAATGAATTCTCCTCAATCCTTCTGTTCTCAGCTCGTGTCTCCCTCAAAGGGCCGGGATTAATCTCGACTGGCCTGCATCTCGGTGTTTGCTCCGTCATCAGTTTTTTCGTACCGAGGCGTCATTCACTACTCTCATGCCTCATCGTTTCCGAATCGATTTCTCGAAACCAGGAAGTGAGTCTCCTCGTCGACCATTCGGGGATTTTTATTGTCACGGCGTACAATGCCTTCTTTTGTCTCGTACATGATGCGGGTTCCTCGTAGAATTCTGTAGGCTTGCTGCTGCTAAATATTTTTCGCTGTACATCAAAGAGGTGGACGGTGGAGCACAAGAGCATCGTACCTTCATGCTGACTTCAAGTCTATGCTAGGCGTACGGAGCGAGTAAACAATGGACGTAGCGGATTGCCAATGATGAAACCTTACGATTGGGAACAGGGGAAGTAGTCGAACGCACTGCGAAGAAGAAAAGGCGCACTTTTTCCAAAATTTCCAAGGCATAACAGCCTCCCGAAGAAGGGATAGGAACTACGGACAGCCAAGGGAAAATAGATCGACTACATAGGTTAACTTGGGGCAGGGACTGACAGTAGCTTAAATGATAGCTACCAGAAGATGTGAAACAAAAAAAATGTAGAGTTGCGTGAGATTTGAGAAAAGAATTTAATGTGTCATTAGGGACCGAACTCATTAATTTGTATAATTATTCAACCGGTCTTCAGAAAAAGAACATGAAATAAAAAATTGTACTAGATAACTGATTGTAACTGTACTGAACTTCTAATGTTCTTCAGGTTCCCGAAAGGAAAGATACTAAACCTTCTGTGCACGTATAATCGTTGAATAATATTAATATTATTACTTGATATTCTACCGGTTTAGGTAGGTTTTGGATGGGCAAAGTCTATATAATTGTACCCGATATATTCACTTGCCCCTCCTAGCCAAAAACACAACCTGAAATCGAATGATAATGTATAGGTGTGTAGGAATAAAGTTCAGAAGTATCGAACCAGTATAATTTTAAAATAAATGTCGAAATTTTAAAGGACTATTGTGAATTAACAAGATAGCAAACGAAAGCCATCCGGTTCTCGCTACATTCATAATCTTGAAATCAATTTAGCCTTTGTCTCAGTGAGTTAAATGAAATGCCAAGGTGGTGCGGGTGGGAAATGGGTGGTTCTTAAAAAATTGCTTTTGGTTGAGTTGCAAATCGTTGACATTCAAAAAGGTATTGAGTTATAAAACAAATGCTGATTGAGATCCACCTAATTGGTCTAAAAAAATTGTATTAATTTTTTGCCATAAAAATTTCATTCCATAGGATTCGCGAAAAAGAATGAAATTGAGCATCACAATCAGCACAATCCAAATTTTGTGAATTTCATCAAAGTCAACCAATTTGCAACAAATGGAGTTTTCGGACTCTCTCCGCTTTCTTGTCCCTGTTAGTATTTAAGAAAAGAGTGTGAATTAAAAGTTTGATTTATTGTCATCTCCTAAATTAAATCAATGTAATAATTTTTCTCTCACAGGTGGTGCGCGGGGAATCCTCTTCTGTAGGAGCCTAAGGAGATCAAGGTAAGATTTCTTAGTCAAATTGATCTACTTAAATTGGTCGTCTTAGAGTCCAAGTGAGAATCTTCTGATTTAAGGCTGGCGGAAGGATACTGCAAACATGGGACAGTGATCAATGGGCCATTGAAGTGCTTTTAAGATAACATTTAAAATATCAGAAACCTTGTTTTTAATTTTAATTATTAATATGGCTGCATTTCAATCAGTTTAATGGGCATCTATTGGCATGCATTACAAATTATCTTTATGCATTTTTCTTAAAAGTGACTTGAGTCAGATATTGAGATTCATTGAGATTTAATTTTTCATTGTTTTTTTAATTTAAAAGTGTCTGATTCAGAATTAAGGCGTCGAAATTATGTGATAAGACGTCTGACCCCTGGTGGGTGGGGCCATTAAATTATTAAGTGTCACTTTAAAATCACTATTGAGGAGGGCAGCTGGAAGCCACTCAGTTATTTATCCCAAGAAATGATGGCGGAACTTGGTGTGAAAATTATTCTTTGCTACTACAGGACTCAGCCCTCAAGAGTCTGGTTTGAGTGTTGTGCTCGGCCGCGGAGGTAAGAACGCCGAAGTCGTCAACATGCAAAATACTTGCATGAAAAAAATTAGAAAAGTGGATGGGAAGAGGAAAGGAAACAAAGAAGAAAAACATTACCAAGAGAATAGGAACTTGAAATATTGAGGCAATGCTGTGGAGGGAAAAATTGGAAAATATCAAGCGAGATATGAAGAGAGGAAACGTAGGCATGTTAGGTCTCTGCGAGGTGAGATGTAAAGATAGCGAAAATTGTTTGAGCAAAAGCCACAGAGTAATACGTACATATCGGAGAGCCAACTTGATGTTGCCATTGTGATGAATAGGAACTTGGGAGAAGGGTAGTGAAGGAGCAAGTGAATGAAAATATGATCAGCAGATATAAGAGCAGACCCGGTCAATCTAGTGGTAATCCAGGTGTACTATGTCGTGCAGCGGTCACAGGGAGGAAGAAATGAATTGGTATATAATCAGTCAGATGCAATGATTTCGAATTTATTTGGTGGAAAACACTTGAAATGATAAGTGGGATATAAACACTGGAAATTATGGGGACATGGAATGCGCTTATTGGTGGGGGGCAGGACGGGAATGAGGTAGGCCAGATTGCAGTTGGTCCAGTCGTTAAGGTGTCCATCCAAGATTGGAACGTGACGGTAGGCGAAGGAAAAGATAATAATGAGGTTGGGGAATGCGGCTTAGGAATAAGGAATAACCGTGGGGAGAAAACTAAGATATTTTCAAGATTTCAGGACATTTATAATGACTAACACCTAGTCTAGACACCACACTAGGCACTCATGGAAATTATATTATAGTCTGACATTAATTTAGGAATGGGGTGATCAACCCACAGTTTCCCAGTAACAGATAAGGATTCGGGTCAAAATTTAGTGAAAATGAAGTGAAATATTTAATTTAAGAGAGTTTTGCAGAGAAGGTAATACAAGACAATGGAATGTGACTAAAACGTGGTGAAAAGGAAGATTTATCTCAGGTAACAGAACGCTTCACGTCTCAATAGCGATAACAGGCAAGGGAAAAAGAGCTTTTTTCTCGAGATATGGTCTGTGCATGCATATTTGTAAGATTTAAGTTTTGAACTTTGCTCGAAAAGAGAGAATAGCGAGAGTTAATTTAGTTTTAGTTTATTAATTAATTCTTTAGTTCAAATATTAAATAAGTGTCATCTCTCTCTGTCTTCAGAGATGTCCGACTGGTGATGGCGGCCCTTATGACTAAGGGGCTGCTAGGCCTCCTCCTCATCCTCCTTGCACCCTCATCCCACGCATTCTGCCCCAGCGGGTGCACCTGCGATGACCAAACCCTCGTTGCATCTTGCGTCGAGGCCAACCTGGACGTGGTGCCCATCACCCTCAACCCGTCCATCCGGCGACTCGTCCTCAAGCACAACAAGGTCCGCGCCGTGGATGCAGCCTTCCACTTCTACGGGGAGTTGGCCCACGCTGACCTCTCCTACAACCACCTTGTGTCCGTTCCGGCCGGGTCCTTCGAAGCGCAGCGGCAGTTGGCGAGGCTGTTGCTGGACCACAATCGTATATCAACGCTACACAACCGGACCTTTGCGGGCCTCCGCTCCCTGTCCGTCCTGGGCCTCCGCGGTAACTTCCTCGAGGAGGTCCCGGCAGGGCCTTTCGCCGCCTTGCCGAGGCTGCAGGAGTTGGATCTGGGCGGCAACCGAATCTCGCGCCTCTCTCCGGCGGCCTTCGTCGGTCTACCGGCCCTCAGAATCCTCCAGCTGGACGACAACCAGCTTTCTTCCGTGCCATCTCCGGCCCTAGCCCCCCTGCCGGCCCTCGCCGAGCTCCACTTGGGCCTGAATGCGCTCGGGCCTGCCCTGCCCGACGATGCATTCTCGGCCCTCGGCCGTCTCTCAAAGTTGGACATCTCGGGAGCAGAGCTGACCTCGATCGGAGAGAACTCGTTCCGTGGCTTGAACCAAGCCCTGAGACGCCTCTCTTTGGCCGACAACCGCCTGAGCGCCGTGCCCTCCGGGCCCCTGTCCTTCCTCGGTAGACTGGAAGAACTTTCCCTGGGTCAGAATGATTTCCAGGAGATAGAATCGAAGGCGCTCAAAGGTTTGACAAACCTCCGAGTGCTCGACGTGTCCGGGTCCAGGGAGCTGCAGATCGTGTCCCCGGACGCCTTCTCCGAGAATCTCAACTTGGAGACCATCACCATGAACGCGAACCGCAGGCTGGCGGAGTTGGGCGAGGGGGCGTTCGTGGGGTTGCCGCGGCTGCGGAGGCTATCGCTGCGCGGCAACGCTCTGAGGGAGGTGCCCCGCTCGCTGGCGGCGTGGGGAGCGCTGCGCTCAGTGGACGTGTCGGAGAACCCTCTGGAGTGTGGCTGTGGTGTGAGGTGGCTGAGGGATATGTTGGTGCGGCACCCAGAAGGGGTGCCAGAGGATGGTGCGGATGAGGTGGGAGGGGTCGTGGGAGGGGAAGCACTTTGCGACGCTCCAGCACTTGTGAGGGGCAGGGCTCTGAGGGCCCTCTCAGACGAGGAGATGGGCTGTGCTGTGGCATGGGACTCGACGCAGAAACAGGTGGGTAATGCTTGTGAATTGGCAAAAAGTAATGGCAAAGTAATTCTCATTATTTTGCCATTACTCCACTGCTTGGCTCCATTAGTTAGTTTTGTTAGGGAGGTGACCGACAGCTCAGATCATTTGCGCCATTAGGGATGACAGGAAAGGATGAAGGATGGAGAGAAACCCCACATCGGCATTAGCCTGCTCTTAAAGAAAGGCGCCAAGGGCTCCCTGGTTTAATGTCCCATCTGATGGACGGTGTACTCACTCAAAGTGCCCTCAACAAAGCACCTCAAGTAGGGATCGGGGTACCACTGAAAAATATCTGTCACCACCGGGACTCGAACGCGGGCCCACTCGGTGGGAAGCCCGTATGTTAGACACTGCACCATCCGGATCCCTCTTTTCTCCCTTCATCCCGTCCAACATCCCTATCCTGTTCCTGCCCTTTCCTCGTTTGTCTAACATTCTCCCCTCTATTACCTCCTTCAACACTCAATACGCCTTTCATCCATTTTTCCTGCCTCCATAGGATATCTCCCAACAAACCCCTCTCCTCACCCACATTTCAAAAGCCTCGAATCTACGTCAATCCTTCTGCTTCAGCGACCACGCTTCAGCGCTGTACATAGCTACGCTCTATATCAAAGTTTTTAAGAGTCTTGTCTTAACTTCCCTACTCAACATCCCCGTCATCAACTCCCTCCTCCTTGAGAAAGCCTCCTTGCCTAGCGCAATTCTCTCCTTACGTCCCTACTACTTTGACCGTATTGGTCCAAAACACTTCCGAGATATGTAAACTGTTCTACCTTCTCTATTTTCCCCCCTCCCATTTTAATGCTTTGCTTAGCCTTTTTCTTTCTGGAAAATTGCATAACCTTTGTTTTATTAATATTGATTCTCATCCCATATTTATCGCACTGAATCTTCAATTCACTGTGCAATGCTTGCAAAACCTTGGCTGACTGAGCAACTAATGCTTGGTCTTCAGCAAACCTAACCGATTTTACGGATTCCCCTCCGACTTTCATTCCTACCTCCAGTTTTTTCCCATGCCTCTTTAAGCATTTCCTCCACATATACGTTGAACAGCACCGGTGACAATTGACAACCCTGCCTAACACCTCTTCCTAACAATGCCCATCCGGACGCTCCATTCCCCACTTGCACCTGAGCAGTCTGAGACATGTACAGGTTGCGGATCAGTCTCCTGTCCCTCCAATCCGTTCCTATTTTCTGCAATACAAGCATTAGTTTTTCCCAATTCACTCTATCAATTTCATACAATACTAATGTTTAAAATAAATTGTGTAATAAATCAGATGGGATTATATAACTAGAAATAGATGATTTCAAGTTTAAACCCATATTTTCATGAACAACTTTTCTGGAGAACAGATTAATGTTAATCATTTGTTAAGGATTTATTTAAGTTGATGCCCAAAAATTGATGACTGGCTCGAAGTTCAGTGGCATACATGGCGTGAGAAATATTAGCAATATAACTAAAGTTTCAAAATGAAATCAAAACCACTAGGTATCTTTCCACGAGTTTTTATTATAGGGTACAACTTGTGGAAAGATACCTAGTGGTTTTGATTTCATTTTGAAACTTTAATTAAAAATGAATTTCCACATAGTTGAGCCTAAAACCATAGAACATATTAGCAATATATTTTGGTAAATGTTGAATATATAATTTGCTCATGTATTAGAAGGGAGTGACCCTCTCCCTATCCTGATGTGTGAATTTCACATGATTTTGGTCTAAGTACAATGTGAGTTCCACCCTTGCCTATCAAACTATCGTCAAGGTTAAAGTGAAAAAAATCTAAGATGGTAAACTTTTTAAAGTTATCATTAAGTTTGCAAAGTTTGCAAAGAAATGACACACATCATTGGATTACCTAATCTGATTATATCCCTGTGCGTTTGTGGCATAATTCTGTGTCTTAATCATTGATTAATGCATCTGATGCAGGCCGTGATTGGGGCAATATGTGCAGTTGTCCTGGTGGTGGTCGTCATCCTAGCCATCATCCTCTACCGCTACCGAAGACGGGTTCAAGATGCCCTCAAAGACTACCGCTGGAATAACCGTGCCATATCCCGCAAGGAGCATGAGTACCAGAAGACATTTGCAGATGAAGACTATGTGATCAGGGCCCCACAGCAGCACCACAACAATCACATCCTGCCCCCAAACCATTTGCACGGACTTGGAGCACCCATTGCCCCCCCACCCCACTTGTCGGGCCCTGGTTTTCGTCCCTCGGGGATGGTGCCTCCCCCACCAGCCCTCAAGCCCATCCCAGTGACGGAACTCTAGTGGCGGCAAGGGGCGGGGGCCCGTCGGGGCCGAGGAAGGGCCCCCCGCCCCAGTGGCAGAAGTAGTGTTCGTCCAATGGTTGGGACTGTGTGTGGTGTCATAGAGCAAGGTACCTAAAACCATGGACAGTGCAATAGCTTTTGTTGTTCTTTCAAGAGGTGTGGCCTTGTGTTTTTTTCATGGGCCTAATGATCTTTTAAATTTTAACTTTAAATAATCCCTTTCGTAAGAGTAAAAAGGAAGTGATTTTCATGATGTGTCGACTTCACAAGACCTTGTATAAGCTGCCTTGGATTCTTTGCAATTCGATCTGCAATTCCTTTGCCCATGAGGTAAGATGGCACACCAGGGGATGGAGGGGGAGGAGGAAGGGGGAACAACACCAGTGAGTGATTAGAGCTGTTCATTTTGGAGAGATTTTCCATTTTTCCAGTTATTTTCCTGAGAAACGCTCAAATAATTGAAGCAGAAGTTGATGAAGCTCGTGTTGTGAGCACTTTGAATTTATGGAGGTAAATAGTGCAATAAGAAGCCTGAGTCTGAATTTAAGATATTTGATGTAATTAAAGTTTGAAGCGAGTTATAATATGGGTTTGCATAAAGAGTAAATGCTTAGCAAGACTTCAAACTTTTGGCAATATGATTCATTTAAAACATGCCAAGAATTTGAATTATATGAAATGGTTTCCCTAAATTCAAAGAAAGGAATCCAACGACTATTTTGATAAATAATATTAGGTAGGTTTTATTTTCAGTCATAATTTCAGTATTGGAAATTTATTTGAGTATTCAAGTTCGGTAATGAATTTCTTTGTTTTGTTGATGAATTAAATCCTCATGCACACTCAATATCCTATAAGCTAGGAGTAATTAATACACAAAATGACATAGAAAAATGGAAATTTTGGTGTGGAATAAATAGAATGGCATACTTTTGACATGGCTTAACTTAGCCAGTCACCAGATTAGATTGCATTTAAGGAATTTTAATTAAATTTAAATATCTCTAGTACCTGCAATAGGTATATTGAATGTTTCCCTTTTGAAAAGTATTGAAAAAATTCATTTTTGGTTCAATTTCACATGTAAGCATGCTGTAATGCTGTAACTATATGTTGATCCAATTTTCAGATGGGTTATGCAGAGATTTTGATGCTAATTTATTGCCTTAGGTTTGTTGGTTTGCTAGCGTTTAAACAGCTAATGCCCGTAGTCTGACAGTCATTAGTTTATCTTTTTAGTGTGTACAGTTGTAAAAAATGGATTTAGAATAACTGAATATGATTGGACTGATTTTATATATTTATTGTCTTTTACAAGTATTTTTCTAAGTCGTATCAATGTGTAAATAGAGGTTATGTAGTTACATAAATATGTCAAGGGCATGTTGAGCATAAGCTGACAAACTGAGTGTAATTAATTTGCTGAGACTTTGTATTATGAAAAGTATCTTTGTTCAGCAATGTATGTCTAAACATTATCAAACAAAAGATTCTAAAGAATTATAAATTCAGTGGATAAAAGAATGAAACTGTTTTCATTCTATATATACATATAAATATATATATATATATATATATTTTGTCCTGAATGTGAAATAAGTACTGCATGATAAGTTTGTAGGCTAATGTGTATTCTATTACAGGTTCACGAGGCTAACCTTCAAAAGTCTTTTTCTTTTCATGAATCTCCAAGATGAAGTAATGATATTTAACTTTAGTTTTGTGCTTTTAATGCTGTTGTGTTAGGTGAGTGCAAAGGAAGTCCTTAGTGTAATCCAAGAAAGAAAAATGTGAAGCACACGTTCCTGAATCAAATATATATCAAAACATGGTGTCATGGATGAAGGTTGAGGCCAGAATCAATGTGGTTGATTGGATTTTGAAATGAAGGCATGGAATTAGTTTGGTGAAAATCAAATGTTCTGCTAAAATGGTTCCATGGGTGAGAGTAAATAGACTCTACAATTTGACTAACAGCCTTGCCACATTGTGGTAATTGTTGTGTAAAAGAACAGTGAACATACTGAGAGACTGGCAATTCAGTCAAAAGGATTCATGCAAATTATAGTAGTAGGGAGAAATTTCCACAGAGGCATCTTGGCCTAAATGGAGTCTTGTGATTCTCAGCCTAGTTATCTTGATAAGTATAAATGGTGATTTTTTCTACGATGTACGCGGCCCAAAGAAAGAGTTTGTAATATGACTTGAAAAATTTTCTTCCCTGATTGAGGAAGTAGGTGTGAAAGGGAAGTGAATGGCACATGGTATTTCATTGAAACTCAATTTCAAGAGGTGTGCAGTCTTTCAATGATATTAGGATGTTAGAGTGAATTTTTTAATTCTTTGTGATTTTCTGCATGGCAATTCTGCCGAAACTGTATGTTGTTATTTCATATACCTGACTCTCCTCCTGCATAAATCAGTGAATGATTGTGATGTCTATGTCGATTTTGTAATTTGTAATCTATATTCTCTTCCACAGTGCTGGCGCCTATTTTAAAACTCTGCAATGATCGTTCACTTATTTTCATCGGCTTTCAAAATTTGCTTTAATTTGCTTGGCATTAAAAAAAGATCTATTGCACCAACTTAATTATTACATATTAAAAATAGGCTGACTGATTAAATTTCAGTTCAGTTTTTGTATTAATTTGAGAGTAATTTCAAGATCAGTACTTTAATGATGTGGTTTTTTCATGATTATTTATATTTCGGTAAAAATCCCCTTTCAAGAAATGGGTTTAAGTTCACTTTTGGTGCGTGTAATTCATACTCGAATGTTGCCATCATTACAGTTTTAGACAGAACACCGGGGTAAAGAAAGAATGGAAGTGTTTTCTTCTATGCATTTGCCTTAAATACAAAGCAATATCCCCTTAAATATTTCCCTATAAATAACATAGCTTTTTCTATTACCATGAAATGTGTATAATTAATTGTAAGTATGTCTGCATTTTATGCATCCATGATCATAAATGATGATGCCATGTGAGTGAAACAATTTCTAAAGGTTTCGATCAGGCTAGCCTAAGTACTGGCGAAATGATTTTTTTCTTCATTATGTCTCCATTGATATCATGAAATCTAAAATAAAACCAAAATATTTACCATAATGTTCACTCTGAGGTAATATGTGTACATACATTGTTTTAATTTGTACATAATGTTATTAAATCCAGTGAAGAATTCAATAAAAACTTTGGAAAAGTGGCTTTTACTTTGTTATTTGTCTTTTTGTTCATAACATTTTCTCCCGTCCAAATTATGTTCATGGGAACAGAGCGTGGATGGATGGAGGGAGGAAGGAGGGATGGGAACTGCTTGCTTCTGGTGTTTTTTATTTAAATGTGGGCTGGGGTTCCTTCCCATCCATATTCGTCTGATGGGATTTGCTATCTTCTCTGGTAATCAAAACTAATTTTTATCAGGTAAGTTTCCTGTGCAAGCATATCACGTCTTCTCAAATCACACTGATGCTCAGATGGTCCACTGGCATATGAAATTATCTTCTTTTCCTTTAGCCTTGCAGTAAGCATACTCCCTTATTAGTTGCTTTCTCAGGGTTTGTTTATGCTCGCAGTTAGTTTTTATCTTTAATCCTTTCCTTACCGGTATAAAGCACATGTATATATTACTTTTGCCAATGTGATTAGGTAGATTGTGATTTGGCTGGCCACCCATCCCTCCCTTTTTCCCATCACACTGGGGTGTACCATTGTCATGCCTGGAGGAGGATTCGGAAGAGACTATCGTAATAAAAGGCAAAAGTTCACTTGCAGAACGTTTACTGTTGCACTGCCCAATTACATAAGTGAACATTGGTGAGGCTAGGGCGAGGCGTTGCACATAGTGAAAGGTCTAGCTGCAGATGTAATTCCTGGTCAACGTGTCTCCCTCTCTGCTCTCCAGTTTTGCCCTCTGGTGGGAGGAGTAGGAAGGCTTCAAAGTTTATACATGAAATATGTTATGCAGAAGGTTGACTGTAACCTCCACACCATCATACTGGGGTATGCATTTATGCAATTATTGTGCTTCCTGGTAGAAGTTTCCATGTCTGTTCCCTTACATATTTCCAACATGCAGCTACCTCCTTACACCAAATAACTATGTGTCACATGTCACCCACCATACCCAGGGCAAGACTGACACTCCTCATTTCATTTTTCACTTTCTCAAAAAGTAGCAATCTGCCAATCTACCATGCGTGAAAAGCCATGTCAGCTACCCCTAACTCTGCTAAAAGAATGCACCATGTGCGTGAATATGCTGCAAAGCATGTTCAGTTTTTTCCTCACAACTCCATGGTGGCGGGAGACGACCACACAGGTGCATGCGAATTCCGACTTCGACCCATTGGTGTAGACAGGCACGTAGTCGGGATGCAATCCGAGGAAGGCGCTACAGAGTCACTGGTATTCCGACTCGGTCAGGAACGCTTTAGGGTTCGAGTGTGGGATGGACTTAATGTCTGCATTTGGTGTTGACCAAGGTGGATATTTAGCATAGGAGACAGGCCATACTTGAGGAAAGGTAAAATTCAGTTCATGGATAAAATCATGAAAGCGAACGGCCAGCGGCCCTTCTCCGCCTGTTAAATAAGTCTAATAATAAAAAGAATATTAAAACATGGGTGATTCGTCATAGATAAAACTTTACAGACATAGTTCCCCATCAAAATAATCCTGCGATTTGCCAACGGAGGTTCCCCTGCATCAGCAAGTAAGCTTGGCACTGGGCTGGTTCTAAATGCCCCAGTGGCCAACCGAACCCCGGCATTGTGGACACATGTGAGGGGTCTCAGATAAGACTCCCGTCCTGAAGAGTATATCATAGTAGTGCGGTCTGCTCCCCATGGGGAGTGGGTTAGAAACCTTAAAATGTTCAGAGTTTGACGACACCTCTCCCGCAATACTCGTATATACTCCCGCCAGTTTAGTTTTTGGTTGAGGGTCGTGCCGAGGAAGCGGACGGATTCCACAAATGGGAGATTCCGGCCCAGCAGGTTCAAAGTCGGTGGTATGTGCTGTCCGCGAAGACAGTGGAAATGGACACATTTCGTTTTCTCTGTGGAGAAACGAAATCCGTTCCTTCGCGACCACTCTCCCAGTTTATTTAGGGTCACCTGGGCTTGCCTGGAGGAGTTTGCCAGTCGTGTCGACCGGCAAGACAGTGCCGATCGACATGGCCGATATATCGTACACAAACAGCGATGCCATCACCGGAGGTTTCCATCATGTCATTGATGGCGATGGCAAATAACGTCACGCTCAGCACTGATTCCTGAGGTACCCCGTTCTTCTGTATGAAGGATCGGGATAAAAACTTTCCGATCCTTACTTTGAAAGAGCGGTCAGTTAAAAATTCCTGATAAATAGTGCCATATTGCCTCTGAACCCCTACTTGTGCAGCGTGTTAATAATTTTTCGTCGCCACACACTATCGTAGGCTTTCTCCAGGTCGAAGAAGACTGCTACAACGTGTTGGCGTAGTAGAAAGGCTTCCTGAAGGTCTCCCAGATGGTCTGCCGTGGACCTCCCACGGCGAAAGCCGCACTGAGCGGCTCTCTAAGCACCAAAGAAGACGTCGGTTAACCATTTTTTCCATCACCTTACACAGGCAACTGGTGAAAGAGATGGGACGATAGCTATTCGGGTCATTTTCATTCTTGCCCTGTTTCGGAATGGGTATCACTACCGACTCCCGCCAGGAATTTGGGAATCTACCCTCGATCCACAACTGGTTGAGGGTATTGAGGACCTGCCCCAACGCTGATTCCGGAATATTTTGGAGAAAAGCGTTGTGTATTTGGTCTACTCCGGGCGAGGTGTTATGAGAGTCTTTTATGGCTGATTGAAGTTCCCAGGCGAGAAGGGCACATTATATTCCGCCTGTGTTGGACCTACACCGAAATTAAGAGGGACACTCTCGCATCGCCTCTTAATATTGGCATCATAGCCCTCGTCACTGCTGTTGGCCGCGAACTGCTTGGCGAATATGTCGCCTATTTCAGGGGGTGAAGTCACCTACCGGCCAGCTATAAGCAGAGGGGACATGAGGAAGAAGCCCTTGGACCCGGAGATTTTCTTCACTCTGTCCCCATACCCGAGTAGGTGGGGTTCTATGGTTAATTATCGAGACGTATTCTATCCAGGAAGCCCTATTGGCCTCCTTAACGGCCTTCCGATCTCGCGCTCGTCGGGGGCGGTAAGATGCCAGATTGGTTGCCGTGGGATATTTTTTTAACATATTCAATGTCTTTTTCCTCGTCCGGATCAGCCTGTTACATTCCGCGTTCCACCAAGGAACTGGTGGTCGATTAATGTTACCAGGATGCACGAGGGACACTTTCGGTAGCTGCCGCTACCAGCGTTGGGCTTAGTGCATTGACGTTGCGCAACGCGTCGAGACTAGCATCGTGTTTAAATTTAAAAAGGACCTTGAATAGGGACCAGTCGGCTCGGTTGATACGCCAGTTTTCCGGAGGTTTAAAAGTGTTAGAGGAAAAGTCTTCTTTTGCGAGCTGAAGAGGAAAGTGGTCACTCCCACAGAGATAGTTGTGAACGGACATCTTCACCTTTGGGGCTAGGCTTCTCGGGCATATAGAGAGATCTATAGCTGAAAATTTCCCATTGAAGCTTTTGAAGCGAGTTTTTTCGCCACTATTTCATAAAAACAGGTTAAAATTCTCAATAAAATTAGATAAAATCCGTCCTCTCCTATTACTGCGGGTCGTTGGGCCTCCCCATAAAGGATCATGGGCATTAAAATCGTCCATGAGCATAAAAGGCGGAGGTAGCTGACGGACAAGGGCTTCTAGATTACAGGTACACCCTCCGGCAGATAGACGTTACATAACGTAACCGTTTCAGGGGTGTAAACCGTGACTCATCCGATCTAAAAATTTAAAAGGGCCCTGAATAGCGACCAGTCGGCTCGGTAGGTGGCACTTGTCTACCTGCACCGTGCAGGGCCCTTGTCTGTTGCCTTAAAATGTGTCTCTTGCAGACAGATGCAAGAGGGATTAAAATCGTGATTAAAACGGCCAGCTCCTCCTTGTGCCGATAAAATCCATTGCAGTTCCACTGCAGTACAAATGTTAAAATAAATAACTAGGGTAACTAAAAGGTGGTGAGATGACCGTCACTTTAGAGATCATCGCTTAAAGCGATGTTTCCTCTTCCACTCGCTCGCAAGGACCTCTGTATCGGAGATACTATGGTCCTCTTAAATGACCTCCGGCTTTTTGGGCCTAGGTGAAGGTGCAGGGGATGGTGTCCCTTCACGCCCTTTCGACGTGCTCCCCTTGGTGGGCTCCTCTTTGAAGTGCCCACCTGAGCAGGTGGCTCATCCACCTTAGTCGTACACTCTATCGTGCATTTAGTTTTTTGGGTCTTATGCCCGCAACGGCATCTTTAGGAGTGTCAGTTTGGGTGGAGATGGTATACTTTTGTAAGGGGCTAAACGCCCGCTCCGCTGAACCGGAGCGGTCGCCAGGGCTAACTCGAGGGATATAGCGCTTCAAGAGTGGTGGTCTGTTTCGGGGTGGATCTTCGATGCAAGGGCCCACCAAAACCCCTGCATCTCCGACCTCCCTACGCAGACCCCCACAACCTTGGCACTCGCCACCGGAGCAAAAAAGCGACGGGAGCCAATTGACCGAGAGTGGCTAGCTCCCGGCCTCCCGTTTACACGAAATCCGGGGCCAAAGAGGGATCTCGCTCCCAGTCCATACAGGGCATCCGAAACCCTGCTGGGAACCAGAGAGCTCACCCTTCAGCATCCCCTTCTCTTCCTTACGGGTCTCCAGGAACAGCAAACACCTGGGTGGATCGCAGGCCAGATGGTACGGCCGCACACAGACAGTGGATCCATAGCACTGTCCGGACGCATCCCTTGCTGGCTGGGGGTTTATTTTCGGGGTTTTCTCCCTGCCCTTTTAGTCGACTCTAACGACAAGCAGGGATACTGCGGGAGTACCCTCAATCCCCCTACCCGCGAGGGAGCTGTCCTCTGGTGGGAGGAGTAGGTACGCTTCAAAGTTGACACATGAAATGTGGCGTGCAGAAGGTTGACTGTCACCGCCACATCACCCCCCCTTGCAGTAATTAAGCCTTGGGCAAATGGAGACGGAAAGGAGAAGGAAAAAAGCAAAAAAAAATTACGAAGCAAAATCCATCAGATGCCGTGGCAACTGGACACGTCGGCCACTGCGAAAGCTCTGCGCCGGGGGTATAGCTGTTGTGGGCTGCTCTTTACCCCCATGGAATACGAAGGGACTGGACGTGGTAAGCATCCTATCTTGCGGGATGTCATCTTTCAAGAAGAAGGCTGGCTTAAGTCTATCGATGGACACCGTTGACTCCTTCCCATGGACACGAAGCGTGAAATATTTGCCCGTTTTCCATAACACTTCAAATGATGACGTATGGTGGCTGGAGCGTGCGCTTTGTCGCCTCATGGCGCACAAACACTTAAGATGAGGAGGCCAAATCACGGTGCTGGAAAAATGACCTTCTCTCCGTGACGGGTGATGGGAAGAGGGCGCAGCTGCTGACCTCTCAGCTGTGCGGCGAAGTGGGTCTCATCAATAGGAGGATCTGTTTAGGTTGAGAAGAATTCTCCAGGCAGGCGTAATGGTTCCCCGTACACCATCATGGCAGGGGTGGCCTTCAGGTCTTCTCTCCATGCTGAACTAATGCCTAGTAGCACCCACGGGAGGGCATCTGACCAGCTTTCATCAGTGTGGCACATTATGGCCGCCTTTAAATGTCGGTGAAAACGTTCTATCAAACCATTAGCGGCCAGATGGCACGCTGTTGTCCGTAGGTGTTCTACGCCAGAAGTCTTAACTAACACATGAATTAGAGAGGAGGTAAACTGCGAGCCACGATCAGTGGTTATTCTCTGCAGAACTCTGAAGCTGGCAAACCATCCAGACACCAGCACCCTTGCCACGACCTCCGCTGAAATGTCTGTGATGGGAAATACCTCCGGACAGCGCGTGAATCGATCCACGATCGTTAGGCAGTAGCGGAATCCATTGGACTGGGGTAGGAGACCGATGACGTCCACATGGACATGATGAAACCGTTCTGTTGGAAGAGGGAAACTCCGGACAGGTGAGTGGACATGACGATATATTTTGCATTTTTGGCATTCCAAGCAGGATCGGGCCCAATTGCGGCAATCTTTGTGTAGGGAGGGCCATACGAAATGCTCGGCAACTAGCTTGACAGAGATTCGGCTGCCGGGGTAGGCAAGGGAATGTAGCATGTTGAATGCCGATTTGCGGAATGAGGGTGTTAGGTAGGTTCGCACCGTGGTCGATGAAGTATCGCAATACACTTCCACGTTCCCACCGGGGACCTTTAACTTTTTTTAGACACAAAGGGGAGTCAGGTGCCAAGAACTGTTGCATCTCTTCATCACTCGTTTGAGAGGCTTCAAGCGCTTCATAGTCAATGGAGGCACTAATTGCCGCTACTCTACTGAGAAGGTCGGCGACCATATTTTCCACACCGGAGACATGACGGATGGCTATGGTGAATTGGAAAATTAAGTCTAAATGGCGAAATTGTCAAGGGGAGCACTGATCAGCCTTCTTTTGTAGGGCAAACGTTAAAGGCTTGTGATCGGTATATACTATAAATGGTCTTCCCTCCACCATATGGCGGAAATACTTAATAGCCTTGTATAGCGCAAGGAGTTGTCATACGCGCTGTAATTGCGTTCACTTGGTCAATTTCGTGGTGTACAAGGCAAGCGGCTGCCACTCTTGTCCGCATTTTTGCTGTAAGGCTGCACCGAGTGAAATTTCTGACGCGTCTACAACGAGGGCAAGTGGAGCGTCGGGCAGCTTTCGCGAGGCTGTCTTTGCAGTTGCTGAATGCCTGTCGCCTCTCCGCCGACCAGTTGATAGGTCGGTTGCTCTTTATCTTCCCCGTGAGGGCAGTGTGGAGTGGAGCCTGAAGAGTGGCGGCGTTGAGGATGAATCGCCCCTAAAAATTTGTCATGCCTAACAACTGGCGCAGATCCTTCAGTTTTGGATTCAGGAAAATTGATTGCGGTCCTCACCTTCTCGTCGAGAGGCTGGATACCGTCCGCAGTGACAGAGTATCCTACAAAATCCACCCTTGGTGCACTGAACACGCATTTCGCAGAGTTAATTAACAAGCCGCACCGAGAAAATTTACCATATATCTCCCTCAAGTGTTGCACGTGCTCCTCAGCTGACAAGGAATCCACCAATATGTCATCGATGTAACCGTAACATTAAGTCCAACCCTCTGAGTACTCCGCCTATGAATGTTTGTGCCGCGTTGCGCAGGCCAAAAGACATTAACGGAAACTCGAACAATCCGAAAGGTTTTCGCACTTTAGGGGATATCTTCAAGAAATATCGGAATTCAGTGGTAGGCACGCACAAGGTCTAGCCTGGAAAACGCCGATTTGCAGAATAAGGCGTGTGCAAAATCTTGGATGTGGGGCAACAGATATTTATCCGGTAAAGTGCGAGCATTTTGAGTTCTGTAGTCCCCGCAAGACCGCCACTCGCCGGTTTTCTTTGGGACCAGATACAGAGCTGACGACCAACTGCTTTCACACTGACGCACAATCCCTAATTTGAGCATTGCCTCGAATTCGCGAGGGCAAGCCTGTAAGGTGCCAAACGACGTGACTAGCATAAAACAGTTTGACCCGGCGTGGTGCGAATATAATGCATTGTAGCATGGCTAACCTTATGAGGGACGCCTACGGGTCGCGTGATTTCTGGGAAGTTAGCAAGTAATTTCTGATAACGAGAACGACCGCTTACAGATTTCACTTGATCGGGAGAAGGGTGGGCGAAACTCCCGGGGACTGAAATGGTAGTGCGTCCATCGGCCAACCTCTGGTTACGCATGTCCACCAATAACCTGTAGAATTTTAAGAAGTCTGCCTTAATGATAGGTTGTGACACGTCCGCGACAACAGAACGCCACGAAAAATCGCGGCGGAGGCCGAGGTTAAGGCCTCCAACCATACCTACAATTAACATTGTTGTTCGCAGCAAACAGCTCGTAATCAGTCTTGGAGCGAGGGCCTTTCACTTTGTCTCCAGGAAAAACATACGAATCGGATCCAGTATCTATCAAAAAACACACTTTTTTGTTTCGGTCTGCCACGTATCAGCGGCATGGTTCGGGGGCCGCCATCACCGACTGCCCCAGGGGTTTTCCGAAGCATAGGAGCACGGAGGCGTGCACTACCGGGTATCGGCGCCAAACCGTCGGTGGTACCGACCGAATTCTGCGAGGACCCATGAGACAAGCGTTGGTTGCGGCTCCGTGAGCGCCTCCACCTGGTGTCACGATTGACTGACAGGGAGCCACCAGGCACGTCAAATCATCGACGCGCCTCTTCAGGGTGTCGATTCGGTCGTCGGATGCACTGGTCGCCATGTTGGATACGGCTCCCGCTGTGAGGGTACGCCTGCCGCCATGTTGGCTACCTGTGACCGGAGCCATACCTCACAGATTTTATCGGCGAGCGCCCACAATTCAAATCAATGCCATCGTGAGCCGTCAGGATGGCCTGCATATTCACTGGCGGCCGATTTAGCCATAGAGAACACAAGAATTCCTTGTTTACGGATGAACCAGCCACATTGCGGAGGTGGCAGGGAAATTGGCTTGGCTTCCGATCACCTATTTCTTCATGCCCCAGCATGCTCACACACCCAAGTCTGTGTTTGGTGGACAGGCGTCGGATTAACTCAGATTTTAGCCGCTCATATTTTCCCTCATTAGGGGGGTCCGTGATGATGTCCTGTACCTCCTGGACGTAGTGATTCTCTAATACGTCCACGACATGATAAAATTTAGTTGTGTCTTACATTATGCCATTTAGCACAAACTGACTCCAACTGTGAAACATAGGCTGGGTTTTTCCACCCAAAAGGGTGGCACATGGACAGACATGCGATTAAGGTCCACATTTACCGATTCGCTGGCCATAATGTGCCATCAGCACACAAACACCAACTCAGCGTCACCAGACCACGTGGCCTCACTTTGCCAAAAGATGGACCACCATGAAATAGATGGGCTATTGACTCTCTTGACTATCAGAAGGTTGTGTGTTCAAACCATGTCGGGGCCACCACTTGTCGCATCTGAAGGAGGATTCGGAAGCGACTATCGCAACAAGAGGCAAAAGTTCACTTGCGGAACATTTACTGTTGCACTGCCCAATTACATAGGTGAACATTGGTGAGGCTAGGGCGAGGTATTGCACATAGTGAAAGGTCTAGCTGCAGACGTGATTCCTGGTCAACCTGTCTCCCTCTCTGCTCTCCAGTTTTGCCCTCTGGTGGGAGGAGTAGGAAGGCTTCAAAGTTTATACATGAAATGTGATATGCAGAAGGTTGACTGTAACCGCCACACCATCATACTGGGGATTTATGCAATTATTGTGCTTCCTGGTAGAAGTTTCCATATCTGTTCCATTACAGATTTCCTACCTCCTTACATCAAATCACTATGTGCCACATATCACCCACCATACCCAGGGTAAGACTGACACTCCTCATTCCATTTTTCACTTTTTCAAAAAGTAGCAAGATGCCAGTCTACCATGCGCAAAAAACCATGTCAGCTATCCCTATCTCTGCTAAAAGAATGCACCATCTGCTTTCTTCCCCAATTTAATTCTCATCGCTATACCTCTCTGTGGCAGTGACTTCTCTCCTCCATACTTGTACGTTATGTGGGCATGGGCAGTATGCATTCCCTGCCAGATGGTATCTGCTATGGTAATATGGTACTGCATTGGTCAGCAGTGGAGACCATTCTGTTGGATGCAACCTCCCATTGGCCAAGCTGCATTTGCCCCCCACAGCTATTTCACAGAAGTGTAAAAAACTTTCTGCAGGGCACCTCTTTGTGAGCTGCTCTCTGGCAAGTGAGCCCAGAGTTCTTCTTTGTCCCCTAGTATGTATCTGTGCCAAGAGGAACTGGAAGGTCTTTATTTTTGCCTCCATCCTGACTCTCCTCTTATCGGGGTGCACACTGTCCACCCAATTGATTACCCTACTCCACTTGAATCAGATGAGAATGCCCTGTAGCTCTCCCACATCGATTGCTTACGAATATATCTGTGTGCCAGGAACTGGTTGACCACACCCTTCCCCTCAGGGGCAGCCCTGCGCTCACCCTCTTCCATTTATCTGCTCCATCTATTAGCTTATTATTAGGGTGTATGCCTCTCTCCATTTCTTCTTACTGGAATACCTGAACTAAACACCCGAAAAATTTGCCCCTTTCCTGCTCCACTGATACCCTAGTGTTTCTTCCTTCCTCTTCCACCACACCACAAGCCCTGGATTTCCCTGTTTGGAGCCCTCCAGAGGCATGTCCACACACATGGAAAATGTCCCCTTTTGTCTGGAAATTTTCATCTTTCATTATAAAGATGCTGAGTTCAATGGGAATGGTCATTTGTCTATCTTCATTTCACAGTACCGGGATCCCTGTCAATTGCCTCCACAGTCCTTTCAACAATGGTACTATTGAAAGGGCATATATTTCTCCTGATTTTTTCCTCCATCTGACCAACCCAAGACCTCGTTCTCTTATCACTGTAGGGGTACACAGTGGTGCCGTCCACCCAATGGGTTCCCCTATCCCACATGAAGGGCAGCCCTGTTTTATGTCCTTCAAGAAGGGAATGGGGTTGTTAAATTTCGTCCCACCCTGATGAGCACCATAGCCCCCCAGATTTTATATGGCCTGTGAAGGTCTTCCAAATCCTATGGTCCCCATAGTGCTGAAAAGGTAGCCATGATGTACCTTGTCACCTTTCTGATCTAAAGAGAGGATGGTCAGAATTAGTTTTCTCCAATTGGAAATCATATTATATATCTGATCACCACTAGGTTCTGATGAATTCTCCTTCTGGGGATGGAGCAAACCTATTTCAGGAAGATGATGCGTTCTATAATTCTGTTGTTTCTATAGCTCTATAGTTCTGTTTTCATGGCACAAAATTGTATGTTGGCATTTTAAATTTGAGGAGACGTTCTATGCAATAAATATATGCACCCTTCCTAGGGGCTCACTCCTGCCTACTAACACAACCTGTATTTTGCACCATTTCTCACATGCCTCAAAAGCGCATGCTCTCCCCCCTTACTTGTTCCACCATTTGCAGCCATTTTTGAGATCTCTCCACCACCAATTTCAGGTGTACTCTGTCTCCAATTACACCCAATTTCACGACCTTCCTTGGACACTCTTTCGGAACCTCACTCGCACCATTCCTCATACCCACCTCCCGCCCACAGTCATGCTGGCCTCTCTGGCACCCTTAAATGTGCACATTGTGGGGCCCATTATCACTCCCTAACCAACCCCCTAACTCACGCGCACCTTCAAGTCTTTTCTTGTGCCTTAACACAGTGCCCCCTCTTCGTGCCTCCACTCGCAGCAAACTTCACAACTGATTTTAGAATATTTTTTGAACTCTCCAAAATTGAACTCTCTCAAAAAAATCATAGAAGAGAACATTCACGAGACACTTTTCATTTTAAAATAAATCTGACACAGATAAGTTACATTTTTATTCAATGTGAAATGTTTTGTTTACAGCAAAAAATTAAAATATACTTATTGGTGAAAATAAAAGTTGATGACAGTCATGCAAATTGACTGCATTTATATCATTGTATAAAAATAATTATACAATACACCTTAGTAGATTAAGCTTTCATGGAAGTGTTAATGTGATTTGAAATATTTGAATTATGCAACATTAAAATAAAGTATCATTCCAATGCTGCTCACATTGATCAGGGTTATTCAGCTAGAGATCATAAACCTCTGGCTCAAACACAGCTGACAAAATCAGCTTCAACTACTATCAGTTGGTAGTTAAAACAATTGAACAAATTATTATTATTAGAAAACATGAACAATTGCATGAATGATAATACATATTACATATTACCACAGACCGGTAATATCTAACACATAAGTGTGGTGATGATATGCAAAATACAATTACCTCCCATCTTTCAAGTTAACTGTGCTGTCCTAATTATGGCTACCTTCCAAATTACTACTACCGTGCAAAATACCTAATTCATCATTACAATGCCTCCTTCAAATAGTCTTTGTACTTTACTTGAATACAATACAAATCATCCTGATTTGAACATACACCAAATATTTCATTGCATAATTAACAACGGCTCTATTACAACCCAAATGCAATGTATTCAGAAAATTGATGCACTTGTGAAAAATTTAAAAGCCAAAATGGCTGTCATAAAAAAGGAGAGAGTCCAGTATTATATAAAAATAAATATAAAAACACCGAAGCACAGAGTTGAGATCACATAAAATCACAAAGTTGTTATCCTTAATGCCTATACAGGGACATATTTTTGTAAATTACATTACAAATTAAAAATAGCAATTGAGACATTTAAAATAAATTAACTATAGGAAAAAGTATTATGACACGATGTGAACAATTTCTTGAGATAACTATTCAGAACATTTGATTCTTTTAAGAAAAAATTATCCCATCATTAACATATGCTTTCAACATTGCATTTAAGTTGCATACTCAGTTTCTCAAATGACTCAGAATCCACATATCCATGCAATCCCAAGTAATCTTAGTAGGCTTTTATTCATAAAGTTTAGTACCCTCTAAA
Organism: Hetaerina titia; assembly: GCA_037158775.1. Lineage (NCBI taxonomy): Eukaryota > Metazoa > Arthropoda > Insecta > Odonata > Calopterygidae > Hetaerina > Hetaerina titia. Next base: position 73,848,319 of record CM073778.1, on the reverse strand, counting down.
ATGGCTTAATATTACAGGACTTTTACATTGAATCATAACATATCCATGAATTCCATAACATCGAAGGCTAATAAAGTATTTGCGCTGTATAATGTATTACATTATATAGCGTTCAATGTTATAAAATTGAAGGTCATATAATGTAATATTTAGCAACTTTAGGGGAACATCAACAGATGTTCATTATATGTTTTACAAATTCGAGCTTCCTTAAAAGGGTAAATAGGAAATCCAATGTCATTCCTAACACCAGTATCATCATTAGATTTACAAAAAATTATAACAAAAATTTTAAAAAGGTAACATAGCCCAATTACTCTATAAATAAGCCACTTCCATCAGTCTTCATTGATCTCAAAATGAGATTACAAGAGAATTTTCCATTACTCAGCCATGTCAAAGTACATGGGATTTTGCTTAAATTAAAATAAAAAAACGTACTTATATTCCAAGTTAGTTCAAGTTTCCAAAGATACACACTTTTTCAGATGAATCTTGAAAGACATTGCATGAAAACATCCAGCTTGGAGGCAAGTACATTAACAGGCACCATTATTAAAACTCAAGAGAAATTACATGTGACCACATGAAATAGTCGATTTTCCACTGTCCATGCACATATTCCAAAATCATGGCATACCAATGAATGAATACCACATTGCCTATGTATAATATTGGTTATTCTGCAAAATATGTTTTAGTGAGTTAAAAAAAATAACTAGAAAACAAATGACGAGTTAAGAGGCACTTGCAGCATGCATTTTCTGTTTATATATAAGTAGTAACAAGCACCATAATGATGATGACTAGACAACGATCTAAAAAAAACTTCATTTGTTCCAGCAGAAAATTTCTGTCATATTAAAAATTATAGCATAAATCTGTTTAACTACAGATCAAGACTTAATGCAATATGACCTACAGCTTGGATTTATTTGGAACCAGGTACATGTATTATTGCAAGGTAATATCTCATCTAAAGCAAACTGCACTATTCTCAACATAAATCGTACAGAAAGGTGAGATTACAAATATTTAATGTCAAACTAACTCCATTACTTCATCAAAGCATTCTCATATGTCACCTGATATTAAATGCGCTTTGACAATGACAACTTTTAAGGGTTTTGTTTATACTTTGAGTACATTTAAGGCAGCATATTTAAAGCTTCAGAAATATTATCTGGTTGTTCTATTGATACACACAGCTACTTCTTTTAAATCAAATGTTAAACAGATGAAAATGAATGATCAATTATATTAAATATAATTACTATTGGGAAAGGTTAATGTGGTCTTAATATACTATTGCCTACCAAATAAATATCTTCGTAATTTTTCACAATTACATTTCCAAAAAAAATGCTACTTTTCTTTCAAAGAAAGCATCAACTGACCACCCTGTCAAACAATCATATCTCAGTGAATGCCAATGAAATTGTGAAGAGGAACTAAGGCATAGCCTTCGAAGGACATCTTGCCCTGTGACACAGTTATACTTCATAATAAAAAATAAGCATAAAAGGTAGGTACCAATGCACTGAATTTAAGTAGCATTATAAATATTAATATAATTTTAAGTAGCATCATCTCATCAATATACAGTGCGTTCCCATCTGTGATAACACAAGATTCATAATAAATTCTGAATATTTGAACATTTTTTCCCTAACCACTCTTGTTACACTCACAAGATGGCCTTTCAGTCACATCACTTGCCCAGATCAATAGGAAAATATATACACTAAGTAGGTGACAGAATAGTTAGAAATGAATGAAAATTATTCTTGGAACAATGCACCTTCGGAGGAATTTTATGAGTAATTTATGAGCCTCACTTTAAATAGTTAATGAAAGTCTAGAGAATTTAGATAGGGAGAAATTCATACGGAAAGTATAAAATGCTTCACATAGAATTATCAATTAAAAGACAGATCTGGAGACCTGTGTAACACTCAAAGGTATTTTTGCTGCAAATACCAAGGCAAAAATGCCAGGTTACCAGTGGTGTAGCCAGTAAAACTCATAGTGGCAACCCGATTTCCCAAGATGGATGCTACTAAACTAATAAAGACTTTTCAATGGTGATGGTTGACAACAAAATATGAGTTTATGCACTTGATAACACCAAGTTTTAAGGCCATAGAAACTAGCCTTTACGATCCCATTAAAAGAATGTGCTATGAAACTGAAGGAGATGGATTTAATTTAGTTTTCAAATCCACAGCAGTAAAACTGAGGATAGTTTGATGGATGAAAGTAGATCTCACCTCATATGAAGCTCAATGCCACATAAAATTCACACATCAATCAGGGTAAGTGGGCTAGCCAGTTCTTTCCCTATTGCTTCTAAGTTTCCCAGGAAGATCAGGTATCTGGAAAAATCTCAGGACTTGTGTAAAGCCAGGGAATATATATATATATATATATATTTTAGGTAATCTACCGGTTAAGGTAGGTTTTTGGATGGACACAACTATCAAATAAACATTTTGTGACTCCCCACCTAGCAAACTAATCTATATCAGGTCCCTCTTCATCTCGGTGTACTTCTTTCCTCCCTTCATCCCGTCCAACAACCCTATCCTGTTCCTACCCTTACCTCGCTTGCCCAACATTCTCCCCTCTATTAGCCTCTTCAACATTCCACTCCCGCTCAATAATATATATATATATATATATATTTATAAATTATTTATAAATATATAAAAAAAATATAAACCATAAACACAGCATTCAACCCGAAGGTCGGTTTGGTAGGTGATGGTAGAGTTCACCCAGTACTAGGTAGGGGGGCCAATTCCTTTCCATGTGCCGAATATGGTTTCCCAGGAAGATCTGGTACCCGAAAATTCACATAGCTTGGATGGAGCTGCAGGTGCCCAGAGTGCCCAGGAATCAAACCCGGGACCCTCTGGTCAGTAGTCCATCGCTCTACCACCTGGACTACCACGACCCACATACATATATATAAAAACCCAAATTTTAAACTGAAACCCTGAACTAATAGCCATATGCTATACTCATCAGGATAACATGACCATTGTTTTATTAACGTACATGAAGAATGTAGGTTGGAAGCCTAAGAGGGAGGAACATCCATTAGAGGGAGGGAGGAGAGGTGAAATGTGCATTAGATTACTGATTATCTACCAAAAAGGCATTTTATTATGATAAACTACATTTCAACTTGATACTGCTGATGCATGGAATGCTAAAAGAATTGCATCAACCATCGGAAATGTCAAGGACTTTGTGCAAATTTTATCATGTTCCATATTTTCATTCCGTTCAATTAGGTTTCAATGGGAATTGATCCCAACTGAAGATAATTCTTTAGTTTCTCTAATCTGGGTGAGTTTATGATTTGGAGCCAAATTTTCTCCCCGATATCATGAGAAATATGCAAATTTAAATGTCTCAACAAAAATAGAGGAAGCACTTTATTTACTTTTTGAGAGAAAAATATCAAATGGGCTTCAAATATCAAATGCATCATTCTTAGGCATTAACAAATCTCATGCAAAACTCCAAAGGGCAAAGGTCAGTTTTTTAAGGGCACTGGCATCCTCCTCATCTGCATCTACACCACTGGTTTTTCCACCTATATTTTGTTTTGTGCATTAATGTTTCTGGGATATCGAAAGAAAAGAAAGATCAATAGTGCAAGGGCAATGAAGCAAATAATGAAGTGAAATGGACAAGGGGAGGGTGGCTTATAAAGTAAACCATAAACAAAGCAGAGACGATGTACATATGGAGGCTGAATTATCCTTAGATAGTAAGTTCTATTTTTCACAAAAATATTCACTAATACTTGAAGGAAGGCAACATGACATGTTAATGTAGCACACTACATTTCTTTCCTGCTGTTTAACCAGACAACAAATTTTTCATAAAAAATTTATGATGCAAAATACTCATGGAGAAAAAATATAGCTCTCACAGAGCTGAGCTGAATGCCTTCGATCAAAAATATATTAATGCAGTGTGATAAAACATTACCTTAATGGAATGGATTTTTTTCTTCAGGACAAAAGCAAACGCCTGAGTATAGCAAGTGGAAAAATTATCATTTCCCAATTCCCAATTATGTGTAATTAAATACACAATCTTGTGTGCAGCGAGTGACCTCAAGAGGTAACCTGGCACAATTAATAGCAGAAACTATCGCAAACAGTAAGTAACATCATGGCATTTAACAACCAAATAAGCCCTAAAAATATTCCTCAACAAAGGAATGGAGTAAAACTCTTCTTTATAATGTGTTGAACCATGTGCACTTTGCAAGGACTTAGCCTGTCGACAAATTTTGTGTCTGGTCAATTCAATTTTTAAAAATACCTGGAAACATTGTTATCACTGGAAGTCTTGTGGATTCCATGAGTGAGAAAGCTATATAAATATTTTGTAATTGTAAAAAAAAAAAACATTATGTGCTTTAAGAACTTCCTTCACACCTACATACTAAACTGAAATTAAAATATTTACTTTAAAAAATATCAGTAATTTAAATATGTGCGCAATTAAAACAAATTTGACTAGAATAATCTCAACGGCATCATAGCCTATCACTGTTTTTCTGGCTAAATGGCCATCACATCATCTTCGGTCAGGATTTCCACAATTATTTTGCCTCTAACATCAGATGTAGAATCTGCTGGAAGAAAGAAAAAAAAAAGGTTTGAGAATTAAAGTAGAAAATTCTGCTCTACCATTTTAAGATTTAGTTAACTAATCAGTTAAATGTGAACAGTGTCAATATATGTTGGCAAAGTTAGATGAATGAATAAATGTTAAGGTTAATTAATTGAAAAGAGATTAATTTGAAGAGCAAACCCACTCTGTTAGTGAGTGAGCTCGAAATTAGTAAATCTCTTTCGTTCAATTGTCAAACCTTACTGACACTTGGAAAAATAAGTTTAAGCTTGGCTTGCAGTTCAAAATAACTGTCTCCATAAATTATATTTAACATTTGTCTAACTGAGCAGGGCTGCCTGGGTTATCAAAGATTTTGTACCTCATGACCATATCTCATTCAAGTTTATATCTCATACAGTGTTCCTTACCATCAAAGCTATCAAAGAATGAGTAAATCTTGTTCATGTATGCTTAGTCAGAGAATCTTAAAATCTGTGTAAAACCTTGGTCCAAACTGGCACTGCATAAAAATAATTACACCTGGTGTACCTTAATAGGTTAAGCTTTCATGGAAGTGTTAATGTGATTTAAAAGAATGAAATTATAGCAAAATCAAAATGAAATCTCATTCCACTGCTGCTCACATTAGTTCAGTTTATTAAGCTAGTGGCTCTAACCCAGCTGACAGAATTAGTTTCAACTTTCTTTTAGGTGGTAGCTAAAACAATTTGAAATTATGACACAATTCTGTGAATGATAATACACTTTAGTTATTGCCGCAGAGTAAGAACTAAGGTGATGGTAACCAAATTATGATTACCTACATATTTTAAGGTAAATATATGATTTCCTAATCACGACTATCTTCCAAATGGCTACCACATCACACATTACCAAAGTTACTGAAAGTTAAAGCGACAAAAGGAAAAGTGTAGTTAAAGGTGAAGAAAAAATTCCAAAAAGTTAATCCACCCAACATTCTTTGTGGCATTTAGTTGGTAGACATTTTCAGTGCCCATCTTGAACACAATTTTTCATACGAGAGCTTTTCCATAACAATCGTGTAAATATCGGTTTGTCCAAAAAGAGGAAATTTATCAGCCAGAGCAGTGATTGTCAATAGTTGATCAGATCGCAGTTGTTGGTCAAATTGTTGAATAATGATTTCATCAATATGGTTCCTGAGCCCACCACTCCTCATGCACATCTGAGTGGAGAGTTTTGAAGTCTTGACACCATTGGCTAACATTTCTTTCAATCTTTACCGTTGGCTCATAAACTACACACAACTCCCAATGAATTAGGACTGATAATGATTGATCCTTATGGACACAAAAATCGAATCACAGCACGCACACTTATCAAATGGCAAGAGAAATAATTTTCGTGGGCACTGTTGACTGTATTCACCGAAAGGCAAGCGACTACTGAATCTAAACAACTTTGCTCTGACCCCCCAATATTGAGATATAAAAAAATGGCCTTCTTTGAACATGCCTCACAGGTGCATAATAATTTTACATAATAACATTTACATTCATTGGTTGTTCATCTATTTTTTAAAACAGCTCTCCATATCAATACCTTCAATATCTCAAATTTATGTCCCAGAAACCAAGAATTCACATAAAATTTCAACACCTAACAGAGATAATTTAGCCAATTATTATCTTTGGCCAGTTTGCCTTCACAACTAAGCTTCCCCCATATGGCCTATTATTAATTTACAATGGCTTTATTGTAACCAAAATGGAAGGTGTGAAGTAATAGCCTGAATAAATACTTAGCTTCACGATTTAGGAGTTAACATGCTGCCAGCAAAAATCACCAATGGAGTTTGTAGGAATTGCTGGTTTTCCAAATTTTTCAAAGAAGAATTACCAGTAAAAAGAGACGTTTCAGGCGTGATATGGTGGAATAACCATAAACACTGTAATCAACCCGAAGGTCGGTTTAGTAGGTGATGGTAGAGCTCACCCATGTACCAAGCCCTATACGGCGTGTGAATATTCACACATCAGGGTAGGGGGGCCAGTTCCTTTCCCTGTGCCGGTTATGGTTTCCCAGGAAGATCTGGTACCCGAAAAATCAACTAGCTTGGGTGGAGCTGCAGGTGCCCAAAGTGCCTTGCCCGGGAATCGAACCCGGGACCCTCCAGTCAGCAGTCCAACGCTCTACCCGCTAGACCACCGTGACCAGCTATGGTGGAATATCATGATTAATTAAAATTGGCAATTTTCCACAAAATGAAATTTTTTAATACGATTGGTTTTGATGTAACTACATCATCTTCTGGAGTCTTCACCAGAGAATGATGTACAAGGTGTGTTCAAAAATTAACGGGAATTTTTTCATTACGCGGGCTTGGAGAGTCCGATTGTTAAACTTTTTTTATTATGTTTGTATACATGCCCCTGAAGTATGATAAAACTTTCAGCTGTTTTCATTGTGGACTTTGTCTGTGACAGCCACTAAGGTTAGACGTGTTTTATGAGCTCGGTGATTTTCGTTTGTTAAAAGAAATGGATCAAAAAATTTGTATCAAAATTTTGCATAAAAAATTAAATAAAGTGTAACAAATTGTGTGAAATGTTAACAAAGGCCTATGGTGAGTCTGATTTGAGTAAATCAAGGGTTTACGAGTGGTATAAGCATTTCCAAGAAGGCCGTGAAGAGCTTGAAGATGACGAATGCCCTGGATGCCCCAGCACATCAACAATCGATGAAAACGTGGAAAAAGTGAAAGAAATGGTTATGAACGATCGCAGAATCACAATTAGAGGTCGCTGATGATGTTGGCATATCGATTGGATCATGCAATGACATTTTTTCCAATTTTTTGGGTATGAAACGCATGACAGCAAAATTGTTCCAAAATGGCTTTTGCACCACGATAATGCACCAGCTCACACTTCATTGCTTGTTTGTGAATTTTTGGCCAAAAACAATACAGTAACGATGCCCCAACCTCCATATTTGCCAGATATGGCTCCGTGTGACTTTTTCCTATTTCCAAATATTAAGAGAACCTTGAAGGGCTGTCGTTTTACAGCCGTAGATGACATTCTTCTCAAAGATCAAGTTTGAGAAGTGTTTCGGGGATTGGAAGAAGCGCTGGCACAAGTGCATAATCTCCAATGGGGACTACTTTGAAGGTGACAACATCATTGTATCAGAAAAAATAAATATTATTGTCTGAAAAATTAAAATTCCCGTTAATTTTTTAACACACATCATAGTTACATCAAAACCGGTTGTTACAATGCAACAATTTCAGAGAGTAAAAATCATTCGCCTTGACCGGGATTCGAACCCGGATCCCTCGATATCCGGCTGAGTGCTTTAAGCTCCGGTCAAGGCGAATGATTTTTACTCTCTGAAATTGTTGCATTGTAATGCACACGTAGCGAATGACTCCATTAAAAGTTACTGTTGCGGCATCTCCCGCAGTTTCTTTGAAAAAAAAAAAACCGGTTGTATTAAAAAATTTCATTTTGTGGAAAATTGCCAATTTTAATTAAGAATTACCAGATTCTAACCAGTAAGGACCTTCACAGGTCAGTGTCTCTTGTCTTTCTCCTCCTACATGGCCCAAAGGAGAGATTGTCGCATTTACATAAACCTTCTTTCCAACCACATGGAACTTGCTTGAAAGCCATTTACTTACTACCCATTGAAGGCTTGCTTTTTACTAGTCATTCTGATTTAAAACCTGGTTAGAGGATATTTTAAGTGACAGGTACAACTGTTACACCATGTCTGCAAGGCTCACAATCTAAGTACGAATGATGCAAGAATAGTTTAATGTACGAGTAGCAGTGAGTATCAGACATGAATATACTGCCTAAATAATATTCATTTTCATCTAGATCTCAGGCTAACCTTGCATGAGAACTCAGAAATTTCCTCATTATCACTTTGCACTTCCCTTTCTCCCATTTATTATCCTTTCCCTATGGAAAACTCATAATATTTCTATCGTGTACCTTTCTGTTTACTAGTGACTGTAGCAAAATCAATCGGAAACATTGTATAGAAGAATTTTTTGTTCTTCATTCACTCTTGATGACTGCAAAAATAATGATTTTTTCACCATAAATTAAAATTTTTTGTACTGACAAACTTTATTATCAAAAATTCATTAAAATTGAAATCATAACTTTGTTCATTGTGAATATTATGCATCCTCACAAAACTAATGCCTAACACATGTCTAATTAAGGTCTACATTTCAAATGAACATTTCGGTAATGTCAGATTCTTCGTGGAGAACCAAAGAAACTCATATTTGGGAAACAATGTTCTGTTGCAAAAGTGGTTTTTAATTGCCCGGACTGGTAATGAACAATGAATATCACACCCCCATTGTCATCGATCCCTTAAGTGACCTCCACTCACCACCATTGTCGCCAGGCTCACTTCCCTCTCTCTGCTCCCGTTTTGCCTTGGCCTTGGGGTCTATCAGGTTAGCCTGGATCTCAGTCCACTGGTGGTTGACAGGGCCAGGAAAGCTTGCCTCACCCACAAAATTGTCTGGCAAGCACACATTGTAGTGGTACACCTACAAATATGGCATATCATTGGTTATAAAAATGAGTCTCTTGTATCTACATTTAATTTCAGGATCCTCAAGTTTTAAACGAAAAGCAATAAATTTTCTGGGCACATGAATTTTCTTGGCCCATTTTGTAACAATGGTGCAAGCACCATTGTTACAAAAATGTGCAAGCACCAATATATTACGTAGTAAGTCTATTCTAGATTATTTCTTCCACTTTTAGAGCCATTTTTTTACAATTAAAACTAAATTTTCTTTAAATACTTCTTTGGCATTAAATGGATCAAGTGATTATTTAAAATTGTCCATTTATAATTGTTACTATTATGCTTATGCTTTTACTGAATTGGTTTCAATCTTCCATCAAATGTTGCTCATAATTTTTAGTGCACTTTACATCATTCGTGAAGGTAATTTGAAAGGTTCTCGGTATCACAACCAGATGTCAGTGCTAGCGCAATGAGTGTCCCACTTAGTAATAGGTAATCCTTCATGAGTAAACACGTAACGTGTCAATGCTCTGTGAAGAGATCTGTGGTGTGGACGCTCCTCTGAAGTTGGTCCTGCGTAGTGATTTGTGAAGATAGAAAAAATTGAGATTTGAGCAGTGATTAAATACTTTGTAAAGAAAGGTATGAAAGCAAAGGAAATTTATGCAGACTTTCATAACGCTCTTGGGGACTCAACTCCTTCACATTCAACTGTTACCAGGAGGAAAAATGATTTTAAGTTTGATTGATACAGCTTACTCGTAGATGATGATCCTTGTAGTGGTCGGGGTAAATGTGTCCCTACCCCAGGAATTATTGCAAAAGTGTATAAAATGGCTATGGAGGATTCTCAACTGAAAGTACAAGAAATCGCTGAAGCTGAAGGGATGTCATCTGAATGGGTATATCACATTGGATATGAGAAAATTATCTTGGGTGCCACGACTCTTGACACAGGATCACAAACGCATCAGAATGGAAATTTCCGAACAATGTTTGACATGTTTAAGAGCAACAAACAAGATTTTCTTCACCAGTTTGTGACCACAGATGAAACTTGGTTCCACTACTATACCCCAGAGACAAAACAGCAGTGAAAGCAGTGGAAATATGTTCCATTACTACCAACAAAGAAAGCAAAGGCAATACGGTCTGCCAGAAAGTCAGCTTAAGTTTTCTGGGTTGCAAAAGGGATTCTGCTGATAGATTATCCCACTAGATTTACCACAATTACTGGACAATACTACACTAACCTCCTGAAAAGACTACAGCTACATGAAAAAAAGGCCATGTTAGGCAAGGAAGAAGGTCAATCATCAAGACGATGCATAGGGACAAGTGTCTTTGCCATGGCAAAAATATGTGAACTAAGACATGAATGGTTGCCACACCTGCCTTATTCACCTGATTTGGCTCCATCAGATCTTTTCCCAAAGGTCAAAATTTTCCTCAGTAGATGGGTATTTTGCAGGCCTGAACGAATCTAATTTTTGAGATAGGATCAAGACATTGGAACATCGTTGGACCAAGTGTATTAGTGTACAGGGAGAATTAAATTTCTATTCAATACCGAGAACTTTTCAAATTACCCTCGGAAATTAAACTGGGTTCAAAATCTAACTTATTGTTCTGAGAAAGGAAAAAAAATTGTTGCTTCAATTAACTATGAAAATGAAACTAAATGATGGATATACAGGCTACATACTGTAGCTGAAACTTTAACAGAGGTCTAGTGAGACTTACTAAAACCAAAACTTTTCCCATACTACAAGTGCCATCTCTTGGATTTTCAAATGAATAATTGAACAACCCATGTACATTTAAGAAGAAAGCATGAGAATATGGACTCACCCGTATCACAATAGGCTTATCAATTTTATAACGATAGAAAATGAAAGATGTATCCCAAGATGGATTACATGTATTCCGCATGACTGCTGTCTTCTCTTTGTAACCTTCACATCTTACAACACAGTAAGGGTCACAATCTGCAAATAAATTAATAATCATTAAAAAAGGACAATAACACTACCTTGAACAAAAAGTTCCCGGAATAACCACTGTGTGGCGCTCCCATCGTTCCGATTTGAGTTCTGTTTTTTTTTGTTAAACTGGTAAATCTGTTGTTGATATTCCCTTTAAATCTTAGTGTCATAACTTGACATTTACAAAAGTTACGTAGCCAAGAGTACATCTATCTCTGTGTGTGTTGGCGATTTTTTAAAATTGCAGAAATGGATTTAAATTTGCAACAACGAACTTGTATTAAATTTTGCGTAAAAAACGGATTTAGTGGCGCACGGACGTTGGAAATGTTGGAAAAGTGTTTCGGCAACGATTCTCTAAAAAAAACGGTCGTTTACCAGTGGCACGAGCGGTTCAGAAATGGTCGTGAGTCAATCGAAGATGATGAACGCAGTGGCAGACCATCGACATAGAAAGTCGGTGAAAAAATTGATAAAGCAAAAGAAATGTTGGTCAATAACCGCAAATTAACCATCAGAGAAATAGCGGAGGACTTGAACATTGCCTATGGATCCGCCCAAGACATTGTGGTTAATGATTTGGGTTTCCGTCGTGTAGCAGCAAAGTTGGTGCCAAAAGACCTCAATTTCATGCAAAAAAGAGACCGTGTTGACGTCGCAAAAGACATGATTTGCGAGGCTGAATCCGATCCCACATTCATCAAAAGGATCATTACTGGAGACGAGACGTGGGTTTATGAGTACGACACGCAATCCAGACATCAGGCAAGTGAATGGCGTTCACCAAACGAGCCGAGACCAAAAAAACCACGTCGTTTTCAGTCAAAAAAGAAGGCAATGCTGACGGTTTTCATGGATTACAACGGTGTAGTGCATCATGAATTTTTGCCAGAAGGCCAGACAGTAAACAAAGAGTATTATTTGGGCGTTATGAGACGTTTGCGTGAAGCAATTCGCCAAAAGAGACCAGAAATCGTCGCACAGTGCGTCGAGACCGTCGCACAATGCTATCATTATTCGTAATTTTTTGACGAAAAATGCAACAAATACCATCCAACAGCCACCGAATTCACCTGATTTGGCTCCGTGTGACTTCTTTCTGTTCAATCGAGTTAAAAAACCATTACGGGGAACGGGTTTTAGCAGCCGAGAGGAAGTAATGGAAAAATCGCAGGAAGCACTGATGGACATACCGAAAACCGAATATAAAAAATGTTTCGAGGATTGGATCAAGCGCTGGCATAAGTGTGTTGCAGTCGATGGGGATTACTTTGAAGGGGACAATATAGATTTAGATGAATAAACTTGTATTTTTAATTTTCTGAATAAATTCCGGGAACTTTTTGTTCAAGGTAGAAAGTCTGATACTCCTCAAAGGTTTCTCCTTTCAGCCAATTCAATTCCTCATATCAATGCAAATTTTCTGGCATTACCAAACCTGTTTAACATTTCACCGCAATATTTTATCTTTTTATCATTTCTTCACCATTGAAGTTAGTTCCAATATTTGACTAAAATTAGATGACTATGCATCTATGCACAGAATTATGTACTGCATCAGCATTACGATGCAACAGATACTTTTACACATGTAAACTAAGTTCTCATTTCGGAAACTTTTGTAATTAATTTGTACAAAAACTTAAGCCCGCTTTCAATTATTTTCTAGCAGAAACCAAAATAAGATTTGCATTTTAAACTTTGTCTCAAATATTCATATTATTCCCAAATTTTGAAGTCTGGGATTCAAAAGCAATCGATATGCTGAGGAGAGAAACATAGCAATGATCTTAACAATATGATAATTCAATTACAACCTCAACTGAAGAAGCATAATAATGGAATTTCTTTCACATGGACTTGTTGAATTTTTTTTTTTACTTGTACGGGATTAGAATTACAACAACATAAATAATAATAATCACAAATTAATATCATGACAAAGATAATGATATCATTGGTAAAATTCTTAAAGTTGTGAACCTAGCAAAAATATAACAAAATATTGCCAGAAAATCAAGAATACCTCAATGAAAAAAAAACTTGAAAAGTTAACATTAAGCTGTGACAATTAAATTTACAGTCAATAGAACTAATGAGTTCACTGTCAAAGAAATTTTTAGGTGGGTGTTGAAAAATCTAGTGATAGTGATAAGGACTCTACCCCCAAGGTTAAACATAAAGTGTATTCAAACAGTAAAAAAAATGGGAAATAACTTATCTTTTCAATGCAAGAATTTCAGAGTGTAAAAATAATTCGCCTTGACCTGGATTCGAACCTGGATCCCTCGATGTCCGGCCGAGTGCTTTGGCCAGTTAAGCTATCTATTGGTCCTCTTAAACTCTGAAATTTTTGGACTTTAAAAGGAAGAAGATGCTGGTTAAAAGCCCAAAAATTTCAGAGTTTAAGAGGACGTCTTGGTAGCTTAACTGGCTATAGCACTCAGCCGGACATCAAGGGATCTGGGTTCGAATCCCGGTCAAGACGAATGATTTTTACAGTCTGAAATTCTTGCATTGAAATGCATATTAGTGGATGACTCCATTAAAAGTTACTGTTGCGGCATCTCCCGTAGTTTCTTGAAACTTATCTTTTTGTGAGAGATGCAAAATAATACTTACTTGCACTACATTTAAACCTTTGCAGAGCTTCAGCACATTTGATTGTAATACAGGTGATATAAACTGGGGATGGTACACAACATAACAGCTGATGGCAGTGAAAGTTTCGGGGGTAATCTTTCTTCAGCTCTCTGGAGAAGAAAAAAATTACAGTTACACCATTTGTCAGATTAAAAGATAACAAGAAAAATCAGAAATTAAAGTGGACAGTGACAGAAAAGAATATGTATTTGATTATTGAACTATAATTATATTTCGCATAGCAGCCATAAATAGAATCAAGAGTACTGGAGGAAATATAATGAGACTACAAAAGCAAGCTTGGAAAAATATTAATTGACAGGTGCATGAAAATTCAATGGCATAAACTAAACAAAAAAACAATGACATAAAAACACAGTAAACTCCAAATTATCCATACTAATATGTGAAACTTAAAATGGATAGCTGAAATACAAGGAAAATATAGTGATGATATGAATGCGGAGACTACTCTTTTTCATTCCTTGTGATTGATTCGTGGTTTTTATCAATGAAAAATACAACTTTCTTTCCTATTTTCAGCAAGTTTATTAAGGGTAGAATTATCATTTAACAAGAACAAAGAACTATTATCAAGTGAACAGTAGAAAGATTTCTAAGAAAAACATTTTTCTCAGAAAGCTAAACTAACTGCATAGCCAGGAAAAACAAATGGCTGGCAAATGATTGCTGATAAGAGTCTAATTCATCATATGATACTGATTTAAATGCAGTGCAGATTGTTAACGACTTATTTTTTGCATAGTAAAGCTATGAATTTACTCACCTAATAGAAGAATATGCATTTCTCAAGTCTAATGAATGCAAGGAAAACAATAATGGGAAAGTATGGGGATAGCACAAAAATGTTTAAATTAAAAACTTTTAAGAAAGCCCAGATATTTGAAACTTGTATTTTATACAAAGTATTTTGCAGTTTCAGAGCATTTTTAATGATTGCAATTTGATTAAAATTTTGAGGCATTGGGAAGAGAGAATAGCATGGAAAAGTCACAATTCTTGCATGGATAATTGAGAGTTTACTGTTATAAAAACCACATCATCTTCTCTCCAAATAAACTTTTGATGTCAAGAGCAGATTTCCAATTCAGGCTGTTTTTACCACATACATGGGGGCCAGGGTTTTCATACACATATGCGTGGTAACTAAATGCCCATGTCTTTGTTCATTAAACCAAACTTTGCTCAAAAGGCAAATCAAACAATTTTCTATACAACCATTACTAATGAAATATACAATATTTTTGACCTTTTCCCATCACTCCCTCCCTTACGTCACACTTTTTCACCAATTTTTACCCAACAATATTAGAGTCAATGATCTTTATCCCAATAGCATTAGTTTTTAATCATTATTGGATACCAGGTATATTGCAGCATATTAGTTTTTTTTACCATGAAAAATTCAGTTTTGATTCATGTAAGTTCAGACTTCCACCTACCAATCCTATACTTTTAACTCTTTCTCACTCCTACCTAGACAGTAAAGATGTACCCAGCATTCTGTTTGGAATTTAGATGCTAGGAATTTTGATTTTTTTAAAATGAAGTTTCCTTCTGAATCATTTCTTAATATACACAGAAACTCACCTTAACTTTATGTCAATGCTGGAAGAAAATATCCTGAGATAGAAGTCAGCTAAATCACCAGGAATGGCAGTGGAAGGCACAAGAAGGTAACAGCCTTTAACAACATGACCGCGATAATAAACTTCTCGAGTACATGTTGGCTTACATTCGATCACAATTGGGCAACATGAATGCAGAGCATGCATTCTACATTTCCTGTTTTCTTCAACCTACAAAAGAATGACACACGTCTGAGTAACACCAGTAGATTCATGCACTTTTCAGCTAATTCTATTGGTGTAAGACTTGCAGTGTGTTCAAGACTTGAAGTTTAAAATAAAATTTTAAAATTATTCAGGGCCTTGAAGCTTTTCTTACCTGAAAAACTGTAATACCAATAGGTAAATTTACATTAGGCAACTCCTCAAGTGACTCCGATGGCCACTGAAGCAACTGGATAACAATTTCTTCTTCATTAACAGGCACTTCGAATAGGAACTATGAATAAAAAAAATAGTTTTCACCAAATTTCAAGAACTGTAACAGTAACTTTAACGGAGTCACCCGCTATGTGTGCATTATAATGCAACCATTTCAGAGAGTAAAAATCATTCGCCATCCCGGTCAAGGCTAATGATTTTTACTCTCTGAAATGGTTGCATTATAATAGTTTTCACCAGAAAGAATAGCAGTTTTTATGTCATAAATTTTTGTCTACCAATCACATTGCGAAAGATCTAACATTATATGGGGAAATACAATTTTCTAGCACAGAATATAACATAAATGTTTGCATACATGGTTTGTAGAAAAAGTATTGGGAAGAGTTTCAGAAAAATAGATTTATTTCAGATATTGCTACAATGCCTCAAAATTCTTCAAAGCACATCCTTAGAGCATCAACACACTTTCGCCAGTGGCTTTCCATGACTCGATGGCTCCCTGGTAGGTGGATTTTCAAGGATCCTTAAGGGTACATTTGCAAGCTTCTTTGACAGCACTTATAGTCCCATGGTGTTGTCCTTTGAGGGAGGATTTCACTTTTGGGAATAGGAAATATTATGCTGGTGCCAAGTCGGGACTGTAAGGGACGATTGGGGATTCATTGTGATGCTGTTGCAGAAGGTCTTTGCAACCAGACACTCAACTTTGATCTTGGTTGTTCATCAAGAACTTCGGGACAAGTTGAGCACAGTACTTTCACATCACCAAATTTTCAGTGATAATGGTGTGCACTGCCATTCTAATAATGCCAATACGATTTGCGATCATGTGCACACTTTTAACTGATGGTCTGAATTCAGCACTTCACGCACATGTCAGGAAAAAATTGTTACTGATACTTTTTATACAAACCTTGTATGTAATTAAATTATATGAAAATGTAAATTTTTAGCCTTTTTTCCCAAAACATGCATACAACTTTGTTCTGACCCACCAATATTTAAATATAAGAAAACGGTCCATCCTTTTTGCATTCACCTTGTATTCAAGATGTTTCTGCTGCCATCTTTAGATCACTCTGTGCACTTAGAGCACTTTGAGACATGATGGATATTGTCAAAATAATTTAACTTATGGTTCAAATTAACAGCATATATTTTAATCTAGCCCATGGGCCAGGTAAGTTAATTTAGTAAAGTGATTTGGAGGCCTCTGGTTTCCTCACTCCCCACCTTCTATGTAATACCTTCTCTCACTTGAACAAAGGCGAGGGAGATGAAGTCTTTTACCTTCTCCTTTCAGTGGTGCCAAGCACTGTCAAAGTGAACTATCAAACATACTTCAACTTATAAGTTATCAAGCATGATACCCAATGAAATTCTTGTCTAAAAACCTAAATGATTAACTTACACATCAAATACAAAAATAAACCAATTGAATCACATCGATTTAAATCCTATAAATAAATTTTCCTTTCCCATAAATGACCAATTTTGAATTAGCCAAGAGGCAATTACAACCAAAATTCACAAATACATAATTGACATATCAAATAGCTCAATGTAATTGATAAAATTTATCTTCTACTCTCGACATTTCCAAATAAAAGACATTACACTATTTTATCATTCCACAAACCTGCGGATTCCTCAAAAATGTTTCGGGATATTCCTCAGCAGTTCCCCCTCCTGATCGATCTGCTGAAGTCCCCTTAGCTCCTCGACTCCAACTTCCCAAGGCAACCTTTTCCTTCCATGTTTTCCCAAGAGCAAAGACATTGGTGTTGAACAGTCGGCAAACTGTAAATGTGCATGTGTGGGTGCAGAGGTCATCCCATGGGATCCTAAAACACATCAAAGACATTATGCAACAAAACTGTAAGTTCGGTTATAGTTGCAAAAATGTTCTCTACTATTGAAATTGACGTTCAAAAAATATTTTGGGAATCAAAAGAAAATTTTTACATGTACATACCATGTCAGAGAAATGAAGAAATTTTTATATATATTATATTGCAATTTAACCTGATTGTGCCATTATTAAAGAGCAAATGGCATTGAGCATAGAACTATGATAGTACATCCAAAATGATGATAAAGATATCCTCGATGACAATCAATTTTTTCACAATCATGATCAGCACTCATTTAAGTAGGAATACATGAATCTTTTACAGAATTCAATATCAAAATCCTTCCTGGGGTCTCAATAATATATTGTAAGTTAAAACTGTAATCAGTCCTCAGTCAAATAGATGAGAACAATGGGAAATAGGGAGGACTTTTCAAGATTTCAAAAGTTCAAGGTTCAAATGTAAATTGATGAAAAAACACATAAGAATAAGTATAAAAATACAATGAAATCAAAAGAAATTAGCATATTTGAAGGCATATAAGATGCACCTATTTTTTCCAAATTCATGGTTGAAAAAATCACCCTTGTATTGCACGCGATGGTTCAAAATCCATAGTTTAACGTTCCATACAAATTCAATACTGAATGCCATACTTTCCCCAGATGATCAGTACTACCTATTTTGACTCCATTATACTTAAGAGAGATAATACTTGATATTTAATTGAATAATGCTTAGTTAAGATTGAGTTCATCATTATTATGTGACGTTTATGATTGACTTTTCTTGGAATGTCATATATTTAAAAAAAACAAACAGATAAAGAAAATTTTACTATGAAATTTTGATGACCTACACAAGTAGGGAACTAAATACAATAGATATGTTTATGCTTATAAATACTTTAAAACCAGACATATATTACTGATATAGAAAATATGTTTCAAATATAAAGTATAAAAGGTATAGGTATTTCTAATTCTTATTTCTTATCTTAGCTACAATATCTCATACATATTAAGAATTATAATCCAAAAATTAAAAGAAAATTGCCAACAGGCAATACTACATATACTGTTGCTAATGCTATAAATATACCAAAATTCATTTGAAGTGCGGCAGTGGAGTCCCAGTCTTGTCAGCTGTTTATCAGTCAATCTGGACCATTCAGGTGATTTTGAGAAGAGATGTCTCAGTTTGGATGGAGGGTATACATACACACCACTGTCTGACTGCACATCTTCATTCTCTTCCCTTTCACCTTCTTCTGCTGCATTCCCCAATCTAAATTGAATCACAACTTCATTAATTTAAAGCAGGCTTAAGCATCCCATTCTCACCAAAATGTCTTGTGAAAAAATTCATCAATTTCAATATTTTGGAGAAGTACCACAGGAAATGTATCAAGTTAGAATTAGAAACCCCTCATTAGTTCCATTTCCTCTAATACAACACAGCTATAGTGATTTATCAGAAATCAGTTTTTATTTGACACCAGCAATTCTAATAGCTAGTTGGCATGAATTTATCAAACATCCAACATTATTTACAGTATTCAATAGCTTTTTTTAAACACATTTTTGTGAAATCTCAAGTTTTTCAAAATGTTTCTGTCCATTTTAACTTTTCACCAATATGAAATTAAATGAATTTTTGACAAAAAGGGTTTATTTATGTTTTCATATATATTTTTTACTAGCAACAGGTAGGAAACAACACATCAGACTTGCACTCAAGTGTTCTATTTTTTTGATTTCACTAAAGCTTTTCACAGCGTGAATCATCAGCCGCTCTTTTATAAACTGAAATGTTATGGTATAAAGAGGCACATTTTACAAATGGATTGAATCATATCTAAGTGAATACCATCAGCATGTGGAGCTCTAAAGAAATGGCTCCAAATTTGTTTCTCCTGGTAGAGATATACAATGGGCGTTCCCCAGGGTCCTGTGCTTGGTCCTATTTTATTTTTAATTTATATTAATGATCTTCCAGATAAGCTTAAGTCCATTAAGGGAATAGATACATTTTTCTATGCTAATGATACAAATATTGTCATGCCAGCCCCCTTAGTAGACATTTGACAGAAAGAGCAGCAGTTTAATATTCATTTGTAGCATGATTTATTTCACAAATAAACAAAGTTTCTCCTGCAATCTCAGTAAATGCAGCAGGTACATTTATTCCCCAAATTCCAGCACCGAATTCCTGGGAGTTATCCTGCATAGAAACATTTCTTGGGAGGAACACATTTTCAAATTATATAGAAAGTTGAGCTCTCTATATTTCCTCATGAGAGTAATTAGATCTTCTACAAATTTAAGGTCCTTCTATCCATTTATTATGGTGATGTCATCTTGCATGTAAAGGGTAATATTTCTCAGTACAGGTACTACCCAAATTATCATAGTCACCATACAAGGACCTGCAATGACCTACATCAACCATTTGTCAGAACACAAAATACTGCTCATGGGCTTAATATTATTCAACAAACTTCCCAATGAAACCAAATATGAAACAAAAGTACCTGTTTTCAAGAAAAGCTGTTCAACCTATTAAAAAATAATATGTTTTATTCTGTAAATGAAGTTCTGTAATTGCCACTACACATCAATTCTGACTTAAACAAAAAAGAAGAAAATGTAGTAGTATATTAGTATGTATACATATGTGTGTGTGTATATATATATATTTATATTTATACACATATATTGTATTTTTTCTAAAATTGTGAAGCTTATATCTGATGTGTCCCATATTTGTGTAGGTGTGAATATACACCAAACCTCCAGTCAAGTAAATACATTATTATTATTGTTTACTGAATCACCAAAGTTAACCAAAAACCCGTTCAATAGAGGTCATACCAGTGGTATTAGAACCGTGCCCATAGGTTTATCATTCAGGCATGTAGCCCTCCACACTAACCAATTCAGTGCATATTAAATATACTGGGTATCAAAACAGCAGTTTCTGTATGCTTTGTGTCAAAATTGAACATAAATACAACTTTAGACATATTCTACAGATACAAAAAAATGCATTGTTCATTCAAGTAATTATTTTTTAATTACTAAGAGATCAACTATTATGAGGATGATGTCATAGAAACTTACTCATTGACAATGTTACTCAGATCCATTTCCACTGGATCCTTCAGTCGAACCATTCCCACTTTGCTCTTCCCTCTGTAATTAAAGATTAATACCATTTCAGACCTCTCAATTAAGAAATTGAGAAAAAACTCCATGATATTTAGGCATAAGATTACATCTTAAGGAGAAAAAAGGGCTATGATTTCAAGATATGATGCCTAAAGACAAACTTAGAAGAACTCCTCAAGACATAGCATAAAAACAACACACACAAATCAATTCCTAAGTAAAAATCTAGAAGTGCATCACTTTTTTCAAAATGATATCCAGATGCTAATACCAGATATGTTATACTCATGACACACATCAATTAATTTAGTAAATAGATCACTAGCATGAATAATACATACATATATACTTAAAATTTCACATAAAAGTGTACCCTGATCCAATTTTGAAGCATATGAATGCTAATGAATGCATTCTTAAATATCAACGATCACTGTGGTAATGAAGATAATAAAGCAGAGACATGACTTACTTCAGCAGGGTGGTGAGTTTGGTGTCTGTTAAATGTATCCTCTTGGATTCTGTCACAATATACATCCGGCCATGCACCAATCCCACTTCAGAACGAGTAACTTCACTGTCTGCCTCATCATCCTTATCCACCTATAGAAAAATTTGAACAATGCAATTTTACAAAGCTTTTGTGACCAATGAGTGAAGTGCAAGGTGAAATAAAGGCGTAACTATTTTTTATCAAGTTTAAACACACACACACACATACCAGGTTTCAGTCTCTTTATGCATAAACTAAAAGAATAAGAAAAAGATTATTCTGAAAGGTTCACCATCTATGAGTTCCATGACAATCTTTTTCTTATTAATTAGGTACCTATTTAAACAAACTAATTTAAGTGGCCTTATGGTTCACGTGTTCCCGATTAGTACAATCATATAGGTACACATTTTTATTCCAAAAAACTGCATGGTGGGAGCTTCTAGTCACCAAGAGATGAAAAGTTGCTTTAACGTAAGAAATCACAATCATGAAGGATAAGTAAAAGGTGCAGGAAATGATCATGTTCTGGCAGCACTACTTGTAAATACCCGTTTCTCACAAAATATCAAAGTGGTGGTTCAGTACAAAAGTAAATTGTAGAACAACAGTTGTATTTCTGAACCAAAAATATACAGGTATGCAGTTATCCAAATGCTATTTCTAAATCTGAAGTTGATCAAATCAAGGGATGAGGCTTTATTCATCATCATCAGTATTTCAATCCTAGGATTGGTTTACTGTAGCCCTCCATTCACCTCTATTTAATGCCAATTCCCTCAATCCCCAATACCTTTTCTGTTTTACGTCTTTCTTAATTTGTCCTATGTACATGTCTCTTGGTCTTCCTCGTGGAATCTTCCCTTCTGTTTTTCCTTCTATTATATTCCTAATCAATCCATTGTGCCTCAATTTGTGTCCAATCCAGCTATTTCTTCTTGGCCGTAGAGTTCTCCATATGGTTCTATCCTCTTCTGCTCTTCTATATACTTCCTCGCTCCTTACTTTGTCAATCCATTTAATCTTCAGCATTCTCCTCCAGCACCATGTTTCAAAGGCTTCTATTCTTTGCTGGTCCACTTTTCCAATGTTCCAAGTCTCAGAACCATAGAGCGCCATGCTCCACAGGCTTTATTGTGAAAGTTCTATTTATCAATCACCTTGGATGCATCCAGGTTATACTTATATGTGCCAACAAAGAAAGATTATCAAGGGTTAAAGAGCCTTGTGCCATTTCGGAGATTTGTATTTGCATCCTGTATGCAATCAAGTGAGTGATGGAAAAAGTGGGGGATCGGAATGATGTGGAGACTAACGTACAGGCTTCCCACCGCGAAGGCCTGGGTTCAAATCCTGGAGACAACAAATATTTTTCAGTGGTATCCCTACTTGAGGTGCTTTGTGGAGAGCACTTTGAGTGAGTACAACATCCGTTGGATGGGACGTTAAACTGTGCACCCCTTGGCACCTTTTGACAAGAGTAGGCCAATGCCGATGACGGGTTTTTCTCCACCCATCCCTAATGGCACAAATGACCTTAGCTGTGGGTCACTTCCCCAACAAAAAAACTAACTAACTGGAAAAAGGGTAGAAGGTCAAACCTGGGGTTGGAATTAGCCTATAATTTATGAAAAGCACTAATAAGTCTAGTTTAATATCCTACTAAGAGAGATTATTCTGTGCATTAATGTTCTTTCGTACGACAGATACAGAATATACCAAGCCACTATGAAAAAATTCAGCCTTTTCTAGTAATCAAGGCTGGATCATCAGCTCTAAGATCTAGTAAACAATTCAGCACACCAACATACGCAAGGGAACTTAGGCAGCTATTGTACTGGTCAAGAGGGGAAATTGGAGTCATTCTGACAACAAGACATGTATGACTTGTGTCATCCAAGGAATTTCTGCGATTGGCCTGTATCAAGTGTTTGTCATTGGCACTTATGTTACACTCAACACAAACCGATTCTAGTTTGGCCGAACACAACAGTTGCAGGATGAGTGGGTGACAATATGAGTTGCCATAGAAGATGCATTAAAATAGAAACAGCTCATCCGACATTTCTCAAATCACTACACTTTTTTCCTCAGGGTGGTCAATTACATGTATTTATTATTCATTCTGACCTGATTTCTTCCACTTCTCCTCAATGAAACCTTACTGACAATTTTTTAGCACAATGGTGGAATGCTCTCAGATACAAAAGAAGGTAGCTTAGTCACAAAAGAAGCATTTATGGCCCACATATATAAAATATAAAAGAACCACACACCAGTTTGGAAACGGATGGGGCAGGAAGAGAGAAAAGGTAGGTGCTCAGTATGGCTTGAGTCTTATCTCAAAGCTAGGTAAACAGCGGAGATAGTCTGTGACAAAGTACAAAAATGGGTGGGAGAGAATGAGATAAGTAAAAAATGTTTGCACAGCAAGAAAAAAGGGGAAGAGAGATAAGCCAAAAGCATTGCCTCTTCTTGTGTGAGGGCTAAAAAAATTATTTTCTGGTAAGCAAGCATTATTTATTTCAAATTTTAAATATAAATTTAAGTACAGAATATGTAATTAGTCTCTGTTAGATATTAAGATGCATATGAGAAGCTTTATGGGGAGCCAAACCCTATTGGTGCTTTGGAAACATAACTGCTATCTTAGGGATATGTCATATAGGTTTTTAACCATGAGAAATGATGTTCTCCTCACTACATAAACATAATATTAGCATCAGGTGATTCGTTTTTCCATTGAATCACCTAGTCCTACGAAATAACTCAAAATTATTTTGAATTAAAATGATAATAAATAAAATTATTTAAATCTGTGCAACTAAACTAAAATATTAGAATCAGAAATATTTTCAAACCAAGGGACAGGACAATTCAGTAAAACTTTCAATTGAAAATAAATTTTTTCAATATTTACCAATCAATATCTCACTGCATTGAGCTGATATTTCTTTATCTGACATCTGATACATACTTGAGAAAAAAAATATGTCAAGCAATATCTAATATCATATCAATTGCTTGAGAACTTGTGGTACCAATTTCAAGTGATTTAATGTAGACATTACTGCAGTTATTTGAGTTAACCATTGACATTTTCCTGCAGTTATTTTACCATACGGATTAATTATGGATTATTATCAAGCTAATGAAGTATCCTGAGTCATCTTTTAAAATATCAATATTTGATGTAACTTACTTTTGATACTGACATCACTAAATTCAGATGAAGGTATGTTCTATATTCTCATATCCATTTCATTATTGTAAATCAATTCAAGTTTAGTTAAAATAAAGTAGACTCGCTAAGGCTGTGGTAGAATGTCATTTGCTCTTGGTTATACCATTCTGATTCACGGTCATACATATTTCTCATTGAACGAAATAACTTTTTAACAATAGTTTTTGTCTAAGATGAATTACAGAATTTTTACACAGAGTGAGCTGATGAAATAATGAAATATAACAGTAAAAACTAACAATGAAATATATGTGGTAAAAATGCAAAAATATGTGATATAAATCTCAGTTAAAAGTTTGTTATTATTATACTCAGTTTTTATTTTAAATTTATATTTTGGTGATGCATCATTGGAAATAAATTTAATGAAATTTTAAAACAATTCCTAACAATGCACCATAGATGATGAAACATGAAACTAAGATGTTAAAAATCATTAAGTACCTTTTCAAATTCAGCTATTACAGCACAAATGTTTATCTATATTACCGTAAATGTTTGCTCAATATTTTCATATTTTCTAAGATGAGCAAGCTTTTCCATGGATATCTTTCTTACATTTATTGTTTCTCTCTTTCAGAAGTTTCAGACATTTCCCACAGAAGCATGATACTACAGAATAGTTGATCTTATTTTGTAACACATTTTGTTTTATCCGAAAAATTTTCAAGAGGAACATTTTTAAAGAAACTGAGAGAACTGTGGTGCTGTCTTTTTTTTAAACCACCAATGCTGAGAGATTGTAAATTGTAAAAAGAGTGAATCAGATGACATAATGTTTGCAGTTGGATGACCACCTAATTTTTTCCCCATTAGTAGTTCACACCCGAGCATTTCATGGACGTCCAAGAAGGGAGGAGAGACTCTTCCTGGTCGAAACAAACCTAGTGCCCAGAGTGACAAGGAGAGTAGTCCACTAACATGGCCAACATGACTCACACATTAATCCCACATACAGTACTCACGGTGCCCCTCCAGCCTACTCACAGGATAACCCTTCACTTTCTCCTGCCACCACTCATTCACTTGGTCGTGTTCACATTCGAGTTGGCAACCAGCATTGCATTCTGCTGGTGCCTCATCACACGGGCCAAAGTTTTCGTCCTCATGGGAATTATCATCTTTCTAATGTTCCTCCCGGCCTTGGTCACAGCGACAGCCATACTGATTCGTGGATCAAAGGATAATGGATTTGCCCGGAAGGTGGCTTTCACCATTCTTGTTTCATTAGTATTTCCTGTGTGGACCATTTACAGGTACATTAATCTAAATCAGCTAAAAAGTATATCTTGCTAAAACTTGCACAAGTATGTCTCATGTCTGGAACTTTTTTAAAGGATAGTGTAAAGGATAACTTTCTTATGATTGTGTGTTCATATACCGGAAAATGATGTTTTCAATTATCAATAAAAATTGTTGTGAAAAATATAACTTTTTCCATATTAAAATTGACCTTCTGAGACTTGTCCACAAAGTCAACTTAAGTCAAGAATCCATTACTTAGTGGTAGCCATAATTGTTTTCATATTATAAGAGTTAACAAGAATCACTATGACTTCTTTCAAATTATCCAACTGTGGAAATTACCAATTAAAAACACTTGAATAACTGCAAATTTGTTGAAATGACTCCAAGAGTGACAACAGTTTGATTTCCTTTTTTTCTTGACAAACAATGAAACTTGAACACACGAAATAAGAACACAGATATGCTTTGGAACCACGAAGTTCAGTGTTGGGAGTGCTTGGAGCCAATACATATCACAAAGCTATTGTGCATTTCTTAAGAGCATGTGCATTATTATTTACCACTGAAATTCAACAGAGAATAATTTTAAGGGTCTTTTGATAGTGATCAAAAGAAAATTTATATTATATTTAACTTTTATAACATCATTATTCAAAGGCTTAAATCTCATCATTATTAAAATAAATTCAAACATTTCACAGCCTTCACGTAAATTGAAATTATTGTTATGTTTTCTTTTAAGAATTTCATCAGTTTTTATAATAAAATAATAGTGGGACTGATAAACAATATTTATCATTTGATAAGATTTAGAATAATTTTACAGTGGTGCCTTGACTCACAAATGGCTCAACATCAAAAATTTCATTGAGACATTTTCATATTCTCTTCTGGCCTCCAAATATTAACTTATTCTCGAGATATAAACTGTGCTACCTTTCTAATGCAGTGCATGACAGACTATGTAAGCAAGAACGTATTCAAATTCCTGTTCTTCCAATGATGTAGTTGCTGCATGCATTTCCTACTGCACACTTCATGTATCAGTGTTCAAGTATTACACCATTACATACACAAGTTAACACCAAACCTTTTCTAGTGCAATGGTAATTGTTTCTTTTTACCTATCTGACTTTTCATAGGACTATTAGCTATTAGAGGAGGCAACTGACAGCAGAGGTCACAGCATTTGTGCTTCAAAATGGGTACAACATCCATCGGATGAGATGTACTCTCTCTCATTATGATTAGGCCGATGCCGGGTTTTTCTCCACCCTTCCTTTGTTCCCTGAACATCCTACCCCTACTGAATTACCCACCTACCCTAATGCTACAGATGACCTCAGCTGTTGGTTACCTCCCCTAATAAGCAATTTACATAAATTTCCATTTCTACCCTAAAACGACAGGGTCACAATTTATTCAGAGGTTTTTGAAGACAGCCATCAACTCCTAGAGATTCTGCATCTCTCTACCTTCAGCTGTTTTATGCCCTGTATTAGCATCCTGTACCAATTAACGTATCACATCAATCATATTAGATCATGTTAGTTGATACTAAGGAGAAGAATGTAGACTAAAGCAGACGTATTTTCTTTTAATTTGTAAATAATTCTTTTATTCTACACCTAATCAACTTTGGGATAGGTTTCCTGAATATAAAATGCCTAAACTCTCTCCCATATATTTTCAAGGTTGACCATCAGAATATTCTGGGCCATTGATGCGATGCTGATCTTCCACCGACAAGGGACAGTGTCAGATGGAAGCAAGCCAAAAAACACTGAGCACAAATGGGGCCCGAGAGGAGAGGAGGTGGAAGAGGCTCTCAATTACTCCATTGATCCCTCCTCAACTGAACTCTACCTCTTCCTGCGAGCATTCCTATTTTCACTCCCCAATGCATTCCTTAATGTAGTCATTATCCTAGCTGGTCTGTACGATGTAGACTTTGCGTATGAAACATGTAAGTGTGACAAGTTTGGACATGCTACTATTTTTTTAAGATATAACACAACAGCACACATGCATGATGGTGTGATTTATAAATAATTGAGGAATCTTTTTGAAGCTAATAAACATTACCACCCAATTTACCATTCCAAAAAAACTGCAAGGGCAGTTAAATACAGAGTGATCATATTTTTTTATTAACATAGATTATTGTGCAAAAAACTTAATTTTAAGTTTAATCTTACTGCACAATACTTATTTGGTACAAATTTTGTTGAAGGTTTTGGATGACCACAGACTATCTACTGATACAATTATAAATCTCGCAGAACAAGACACAACTTACCACCCTAAAGTAAAATGTATGCTTTTCAATTCCGCAGATTCTACCTCCCTTCATTTCACCCAACATTCCTTAACTTTTCCTCCCAAAAATCTGCCTGCCCAATATTCACCTCTCTATACATCACAGTATTCATCAAGATTCTCATCCTCAATCAAAATGCTATTCATCCACATCTCCTCCTTTGGATTTATCTCAACAATCCTCTCTCCTCCCCCACCATGCCTGGCACTTTGTTTTACTTTCCCTCCATTTGAACTTTTACCACTCTTCTTCTCACCCTCATCTTAAAAGCCTCCAATCTATGCCTATCATTTTGCCTCAACAACCAAGTTTCAGTGCTATTCAAAACCATTCTCCATATCAAAGTTTTCACTCATCTTTTCTTAAGATCCTTAATTGAGCTGATAGTGCCCCTGCCATAAATTTCATCCTCCATAGAAAAGCCTCTTTTCTTAAACTCATTTTTCTTCCTATGTCCCTACAACTTTGACTATCTTGGTCCAAAACCAAGACACTTAGGTAAACTGTACCTGCCTGCTCTACCAATGCAACAATATCAGAGTGTAAAAATCATTCACCTCGACCAGCATCCCAGTCAAGGCAAATGATTTTTACACTCTGAAATTGTTGCATTGAAATGCATATTAGCAGATGACTCCGTTAAAAGTTACTGTGGCGGCATCTCGAACATTTTCTTGGAATCCACCTGCTCTAGTTTGTGTCCAGAAATTTTGGTAAAATATATTTTCCCTGAACTTTAACCAGAATTCTAATGGCTTAAGAAATCTAACTGCTTACAATTCAACAGCCTCAATATCACAACCAAGGCATTTAACAAAATTGAAGAAAATACATTATAAATAAGTATAATTTACAGAAAAAAAATCACTGAAGACCTACTTGAAATGCATTAAAATTATAATTCTTGATAATCTGTTTTTAGACAGGGTAGAGGCTGCCAGCATCATCTTCTCTCTAGTGTATCTGTCAATGACAGCAGCTTATTATCAACACTTTGAAAGTCAGCATCTACTGGACAGAGACTTCCCTTGGAGAGGGAAAATAAAGCGGGAGAAGTTGAGGAAAGATGATGAGCTCAAGCGTAAACTTCCAGGAGGGGAAGAAGAAAACGGGAATATCACTACAGTAGAAAATGTGGATGACCCTATGAGGGAAACGGTGGATGAACCTATGAAAGAAACTGCGGATGAACCTACGAAAGAAACTGCAGATGAACCGATGAAGGAAACTGCGGATGAACCTGGGAAAGAAATGGCGGATGACCCTACAAAGGAAATTGCGGATGAACCTATGAAGGAAACTGCGGATGAAGCTGTGGAGGAAGCTAAAGAAGAATCAGGGGATTCAGAAAAGTATCCCCTCACTAAGGCACCAGTTGAAAGCAGTGAAACAGATGATGAAAAGGTGAGACTTTTTCATGAAAACGAGAAGTCACTTTAGCTAAACCATCAGCTTGCGTGTCTTCCCAGTCAATTATTTTTCCTTACATAGAGTCAGTCATAGATCTTAATCATGGTAAGAATGTTTGCTAATTCATATAATTTAAAAGTTTTTCAATAACACATAGATTGTTACATAAAAGCGTGGTCTTATGTCTTTATGCATGTGGATTAAATAATTTAAATGTGTAATCCATAATTATTTCCACTTCCATAGTGAAAGACTTTTCCCAACCAAATACAGTCAAACCCCATATTTGCATTATCATAATTTACATTTTCCTGCAATTTATAACATTTTTCTCATGTCCCATACAATTTCCTATTTTTCCAACATGTGCAAAAACCACATACTTACACGATTTCATTATCAGTCTTCCTGCTATTTGCATCACTACGTGCTGGATTACAAAAATTTCACATTCTATAACTGTTACTCATGTTCAGGCTTTATAAAACTTTTTTTGATTGCATTTCGTACTAATACACCTAAAAAGACAAGAGAGACCAATAATGTGAATGGCTTTAGTGACAAATTTGAATATGTTGGGGCAGCACAGGATGCTAATAGTGACACAAATGTGAGCTTCTTAATTCATAATCTCAGTCTTCCAAGAAGAGATTTGTGCAATGAAATGAATACATTGCCCGACAAGGAGTTAACTATATAATTTCTACATTTTGAGAAAACTTGAGAAAAACTATTCATGACGCACATAAGTTCAAATAATGAGCAATGAAAACGACTTGGTCCAAACATGATGAACAGTGAAACAACAAAAACTGGTGACTGACATCTGGGTTCATTGGTACTGCCTTAATACAACAGTTAAAACAGTGATGGGGACCTGAATAATAAAAATTAATGAAACTTATTTTATCACATTAAAAATGCAATGAATCAAAAATAATTTAATTTTTTTTCACAAAATTTTGAAGTTGGACAAAGATTTGCACCATTCCGAACAGCAAAGTAGCTCAGACACTAATGTGTAAAGACAATGATTACGGGAAACAGTGAGCATGCAACATGTGAATATTCTCCTTTTTGCTCGGTTTACACTTATTTCATGGGACCCTAGAAAAGTGTAAATAAAGGGTTTTACTGTAACTTCCATTTTTGTTATCTACTCAATGATGAGTAGCATGTGGTAATTGCTATTTATAGTATACATATTACTACATTACTGTAATTGTCACTTTATATTCCTACATGGAATCATTAATGCATTGTGGTATCACAAATGAACATTAAAGTGTCTGTATATTTTGGAAAATACAACCACACTGATAGCTCTCACATTTTCTGCCACTTCATCATAATATACATGATGTGAAAACACAGTAAGTGAGCATATAAAAGAGACATTCCCATGGTGAATCATTTATGAATAGTATCAAAATAAAACTTTTTCTTCCACATAAAAAATATACTTTAATAATTGAAGCATTAAAGTAGATAAAGGACATGTACATATTTCCTATGTGGAATTACAAAATTCTATTTTTATGTTATTACTCATGGAACAATAAGGTCTGAAATCTGGAATGGATATCTGTCTGAATGTCTGGAAAGGGTATTCATGGATTAAATCATCAAGAATTAGCATGAGATTGTGAATAGAACCAAAGTAGTATGCAATGTGACTTATCAATAATTTCCTCCACAGTACATCTCAAAGCTTTTTACGTTTACACAGGATCCTCAAGATTCTGCACGTCTCTTTTCTAAATGAAGACAATAATACAGCTTGTTTCTTTCTTGAGAGTGTATTTTCCATACCCAAATCCAAAACCACAAAATACTTGGCTAAACTTTCTTCATATGACTGCAATCATTCACCCCTAGCACAAACTAATCTAGGTTGTTCAGAATCCTCATCACCACATTATGACTTAACCTGTTTGATGGTCAAAAGCATAACTGATGTTCATTCATCATTTAATGCATGAGAGCAGTATTAAATCATACAGTGATACACTGCATTATGAAAAAGTTCAATAACATATTATATGCCTATGATTTTTCCTTGAGACTTATCATCATGCATATTTATTATAAAAGTTTTGAAAATTAATATTTTTTTTATTCTATCCACACCCCCACAAAAAGTTGAAGAAACAAAGATATGAACATTCTGCAGCAAAATCATCTCCACCCAGCTCTCCATCATCTTTAAAAGTGATCTTGAGACATCCTCAGGAGATCCCCAATTCCGAAGAAATCGGGACATACCGAAGCTTCTACCGCCCAGTGCCAAATGAACCTGCTCCCCCACCACCCAGATCACGACCCCCACGCATCCCAGGTGGCTTTCGAGACATTTTCTGCGACTCGGTCAGCACTACCGTGAACTCGGTTCGAGTGTCTCGTGATCAAAGTTTCAGGAGCACATTATTTGGTGAGTTTAAGTAAATAACATTTTCCCTGTGTATTAAATGGGCACCACCACATTCCATGTTTGTGAAGCAGACACCATAAGTGAGGGTAAAGGAGTGAGAACAGGGATGGACAAGAGAGTAAGATAAGTTTGTCCATTAGAGCATGCTTTCTCACTTATATGCCATAGAAATGTTAAGGGGGGCATTATGAGGAGGAATTCCTGTGGATATAAAAGTGACCAGCAAGGTGATTAAGCCTATTAGACCTACAGATCATGAAGCTACAGTTGATTAGACAGTAAGACAGAAAGCTCCGTTATTAATGAGCACTTTATTGGGCAAATGTGAGAGGAATAAAATATAATAAAACATAAGAAAACCAAGCTAATCTCTTAAAGTACAAAAGAAAAGTTAAGCAATAAAGTAGGAGGGAATAGAGGTTGAAATAATTACTCAAGTTACCAAGATGGCTTCTTATTTGAAATCTCCATAACAATTATAACAGAATCCTCTCCAGGTTTTGTTTGTTGCACTCTAACTGTACCCCTAATTAACTTTTATCACAAATGTCCCTATGACCATTCAACTTTCCTTTTCTCACTTCATTCATAAAAAGAGCTTTTCCTATCATTCAAATTCCTGATGGTGACATTGAATCATCAAGTAAATATTTAATTGAAGTAAGATTTAGTTGAATTGATACTAAATCATTACTGAAGCATTTCACAATCAATAAAAGAATGTGCAAAGGGATCTTAGCCTAATATATTTCATTAGTTCTGTAACCATAGCATTAAGCATGGTCACCTGTCCACCAGTGGATTCCAGTTCAAAAACTGTGCAATACATTTGGTTATTCACAGCCATACAAGAGTCATGGAAATTTCTGTACATCAGATCTCACTGAGAAACTATAAGTGGCTCCTGTATCCTGAATGTGTCAATTTCACATTCTGTAAGACTCAATAACATGTGAACACTTATCTTAGAAATCAAACCAAACTCCCAGTTGAAGACTGTGGTTCGGCTTTGGTTTGATATTGGTGACACTTCTTTGATATTGGTGGCAATTCATTGAAGAAGCTTCAGTAGAGTTGCTGGTGTCAGAATATAAAATATCTTTCAATAAATATTTCCAGACGGTATTGTAGCCTAATGGGTTAAGCATTCCGCTATTGACCAGAGTCTTTGGTTCAAAGTAACTTTTTATACCTTTTGAAAAAGCCATTAAAAAGCCAAGTGGTACAGTTTTCTGTATACCAACTTTTTGCAAAACTTCTATTGGTGCAGAGAACAAATCTTGCTTCCTTACACTTACGTGAACGTCTTTGGGCTTAGTTCAAGGATGACTACTAATCTCATTCACCATTTCCCATTGCCATGGTTGACAGCTTGGCTCAATAATAATTTCTGTAACCTTCATCACCTCATGGCTCCAAACACTGAATATGAAATTTCATACGCAATATGGTTTTCATGAGCTCTACTCTTACTCAGGCATAAAATTACCCTTCAGGTTGAATATGATTGGAAAGTAAAACAATGTGCAGACTTTTGATCACATGGGAAATTATATTTTTTCTTAATTAAATTTTTTCTCAATAATATTACTGAATATTGACTTTTAATAATCAAACCACTTTACTTTTCCACATAAACTTTTTAATTTTTACAACCCAGGTTTTGTTATAGCATAACATTATTATACATTATAACATAACGTTATATTATACATTATAACATAACAACAACCTGGGTTGTAAGAATTAAAAAGTTTATGTGGAAAAGTAAAGTGGTTTGATTATTAAAAGTCAGCATGAAGATTTTCCACCAAGTTGCACCAGAAACTGTTTTATTGCTGAATATGTTGCAGCGTAATGAAACTAGCTGAAGAATAAATATAATTTTTTGCAGAACGTAAAGAATTTATATTCCTGAAGGTGCTACAGAGTAGTGAATCTAGTTGAAGAACATATACAATTTCCCGTGGAATGCAAATTCTATGCATTGCACATCTTTCCAATTACCATAAACGGTTTTCCACAAAGTCTCAGCCTAACCTATCTCTCATTTTAAGTTGATGGCTGCAGTGTTGTATGAATGACTTTTTGAATTCACAGGTTCTCTACTTTTAACACTAATATCTCTTTTGTAGCATGGCCGCCACAATTCAAGTCATTCCGTCAATCAGTCCAGAGCAACCGTGAGAATCCTCTCCCTCTAACGCCAATACAGGGAGCTTTCCCAGCCCTGCCAACGCGAACCACCAAGAAGGCAAGTGAACTGTATGGCATGGAGCGCGATGATGCCATCGGGTTGTGCGTCTCCTTTGCCCATTGGTTACTGCTGCTCATCGCAAGAGCGGTCTCCCTTGGAACTGCCTTCAATTACTTCCCCAAGCCAACCGCAGGCATCTGTGCTGCACACATCATTGTGGTTACCCTATGGCTGCTGCGTCGAGAAGGTCCTCCCTATCTTGTTCCAAGCAAGCTTGTCCTTCGCTTTGGCCTGGCAATTGTGTCTGTGAGTGGAGTTTTCATCGAGTTGGCTGGTTTACCCTATGGCCCAAAGGCTCCCATTTTACATGAAGCGCTAGTTTTTATAGAAGACTTAGCTTTAGGGCTAGGGTGGATTTTATCTGGATTACATGATTCGTGGTGGCATTCATACACTTTCTACATGAGCATAGGTGGTCATATCCTTTCCATTTCCTGTGCATTGATGTACTTGTTCGCACTGAGGCCAAGGAAACATTTAATTCTCCAAGAAGAAAAAGAAATAATTACTCTGTTGCCTTGTTAATCCTTTGAATAGTCCCAACGTGCAATCACTATACACTGATCCAGACCCTTCCTCCAGGAAACATTTTATTAAAATAAAAATTCAGGGATCAGCAGATTGGTGCAACAGCATTCTGAATGACATTTATGACATCCACGTGAAACCAATTATTTCACCAGGACCAATTTCACCAATTCACCAACCATTTGGAACATGAATACGAAAATATGCGGGAAATAAAATTTTTGGGGCATTCTGAAAAGAATTTAAACCTCGACATTTGATTTGGAATTTCAAGACTAAACAAATCTTTAAGTATCAAATGTAATCTAAATTATAAAGTTGTTTTTTAATGGTTCCTAACAACTATTTATTTTCATATATTGCATGAACTTTCCCTTGTTTTACTAAGATTATTTCCTTTTTTAGTTCTCCATACCTTCCTTCATGCTGCCTAATGCATCTTATTCTCTTCTTTCCTTTACCCAGCTTACCCAACAGCCTCCATTCTATCATGACCTTCACCATCCCACTAGCCCTCATTATTTAATCCACCCTCTAATTCTGTCTTCCTTGGATTTCACCCAGCCACTTCCTCTTATTTCCCACCATAATTAACACTTTGGCATGAATCCTTCTCTCCATCTAACTTACTTTCTCCATCATTTCATCCTTCATCTCATTCAAGAACTTATGTTTTGTAGGTTTATATATTTTACTATTTATCCTGACAACATTTAATACAATTATATCATTTATCAAAATCTTCTAACAACATGATAAAATATGAAGGAAGATGATTTTTAACTTACCTAATCCATAATTAATGAATAAAAAATATTTATTTGTGATGCTACAGAGATGTAAGACTACTTTTTCACTTAATAAAATTTATCAACAAAACGAAATTAATGCATTTAATTTGCAGCATTAAACTACAACATTCCATCCAGCCTCATTTGAATAGATGGGCCTTTTCAAATGAGGCTATCACTATGTTCACTGGGGCAATTCAAGAAATATAGAGTTTAATTTTCCACTCTAAAATAAAAAGATTGTTAATAATAAAAATTATCATAAGAGTTTCAGTGGTTTTGCCCTTAAAAATGGAGAATCAGTGCAAGATTTTCATTTGAAGATACTTGTTTAAAACCTCATAAATTTTTTGCTATTTCCAAATTAAAAACGTTTTGAATGTCCTTGAAAATTTGATGATTGGTCTTAAAAAATTTAAATTTACTCTTAATTGTCCTCATTTTTCCTGGACAAGGTCATTTGCCTACTTTTTCCAGGTTTTCCAGAAACTAAACCACCAATATGGAGATCTATAAAACTGCCGTTTTTTCATTCAAATAGACACTGAAGAAATTGGTTTCAAGGTGGCTCCATTAAAACTAGATTTCATAAAAAAATAGCAAGAACTGTTTCACAAAAAATTGAACGAAAATTTTATCTATGGATGTTCTCAAAATTTTTCAAAAAAATTACGTTTTCACAACTCAACACATCAAATATGCATTTTTTTAAAGATTGATCTCATTTTTTGTGTATAACACAATATGTATTCCAAAAAACCAATCATATATGCCCAGCTCTAGGTGAATTGTAGCCTTCTGTGTTTCATCCCACAATTTCTACACTCTTTTAAGTATAAATCACCAACTCACTAAATCACAGTAACCTAACCAGTAATCCACGTTCAAAAGTACATGAGGAATTTCAAATATTTCATACTTAACAATAAAATTCATGCTACAAAGTTAAATCCACATATTTACACCACTCAGTGGCTTCACTTATTACTTGGCTTGTCAGAAACAGCACAATATCCAGAATTTATGCCAAAAAATTTTTTCCCACAAAACTCTCCATATGACTAATTCACTACAACGTTAAGCTGAAAAATCCTGATAAAACAAAGTCTGTGAAATTCATTGGTGATTAAAGTAGTAGTAGTTTTCTTAGGGAGGCGACTGACAGCCATTTGAGCGAAGACCATTTGCGTCATTTGCGATGGATGGGAAAGAAAGGGTGGAGAGAAACCCAGCATCGGCATTAGCCTACTCTTGTCGAAAGGTGCCAAGGGGTCCACAGTTTAACGTCCCACCTGACGGACGTCATACTCACTCATAGTGCTCTCAACAAAGCACCTCGAGTAGGGATCGGGATACCACTGAAAAATATTTGTTGTCTCCAGGATTTGAACCCGGGTCTTCTCAGTGGGAAGCCTGTGCGTTAGCTTCCGCACCATCCTGATCTCCTTGGTAATTTAAGTATCAACCTATATGCATATGTATTTTGCCAATTGAAGTGTCCCTAGGATTATGAATATCATTTTAAAGTCGGAAATTTCATTTGACCCAAAGGATTAAACATGCATTCATTTGAAAAACAAAGCTTTATAAGAAAAACAAAGTCTTTGAAAAATGAACACTTTTTAACATAAGCAGTGGCATAATATTCTCATAGGCAAGAAGACTCACCGTACAGCAAACAATGGAGTGCTGTTGGATCTCATGGTTTAGAGTTCGGAAAAGTTGGTTCTTCTCCTCAACAGTGGATTCTTCATTCAAAGATATTTCCTCAGATACACCACCCGTGAAGTCCACAAGAACATCCTTCAGAGTACCCACTTCAAGAGCCTCATATGAACCAAGCAGTCTGTTTCAGAATAAGAGCATAATCATTATTGCAGATGGCAAGTGACTAGAGAGATTGCATTTAGTGCTTAATAAAAGTAGCACATATTGTGTGGATATTATGGCAATGACCATCTTTTGGAAAAAATTATCATCATACTCATGGCTCATATTTAAGCACAGCATTAAGGAAAAGATTAACACACTTGATGACATATAAGACGTACCTTCATTTCAGAAGGGCACGCACAAGAGAAAAAGTTTTAACAGCACATGCAAAAGCACAACCCCTCACCGACATAACTTATAGTTCCCTTTAGTTCTTACATTTCAAAGAAGCCAAATGGATGTCAGTCTCAAAATGAAGAGCAATTGCTGTTTTATAGAGCAGCTACTTTGACATTGCAGAAGGGAGCAACATGATAATAGCCATGAGATTAATAATAATAATGTTACAAGTTAGAATAATTTGGAAATCTATGATCAATAGGAATATAATTAAAAAACTTCAAAAATTGAATACCGTCATCAATTGACAGTGCCAGTATTCCTGGTGTTAA
Source organism: Hetaerina titia (assembly GCA_037158775.1). Classification (NCBI taxonomy): domain Eukaryota; kingdom Metazoa; phylum Arthropoda; class Insecta; order Odonata; family Calopterygidae; genus Hetaerina; species Hetaerina titia. The sequence continues at coordinate 73,810,340 of CM073778.1, read as the reverse complement.
AATATGTGCACTCCTCCTCACATTAGCATTATATGGAAGATAAACTTGTGCATACCATAAGCAAAGTGAATAAATGGATTATGAAAGAAAGTGGACAGGATGCACCAGTGACTGACATGAAAGGAGTAGGCTAAATTGGTATGGTGTGGTTGGGAAAGAGAGAAGGGTATTCACCAAGAAAGTCATACGTATGTGATTGAAGACTCTCAAGAAAAGGAATATTAGTGGTACATGGTTTAAATATACAAGGAATGTAGCTACGGTCGTGAATCAATGTAAACAAAAAATACCGGGACCGTAAACTTGAATGGCACCAATTAATAATAAAAAATAATAATAATAAATAAAAATAAATAAATGGAATAATAATAAATAACAATAATAAATGAAAATAAATAAATAATAATGATGAAATTTATAATTAAAAAAATAATAAAAAAATTAAATTAAAAACACCACACACACACACAAATTTGAAACAAATAATTAAAGAAATAAAATAATAATAATAAAATAAATAAAAAACAAACTTACAACCACTCGATCACTAGGGTGAGTTACGAAATAACTTTCACTCTCGTGAATAACATTCACACACACACACTCAGGGTTTGCAAGGATCCCTCCTATGTCAGTGACCCGTCAATCAATTTAATTTTTTCATTATTTAAAAAAAAATAATTTTCATTATTATTATTTATTTATTTAAATTTATTATTATTCCATTTATTTATTATTATTATTTGGCGCCATTCAAGTTTACGGTCCCGGTATTTTTTGTTTACAGTGGTATAAGGGACAAAAATACATTCATTAAACAATGGATGAGAACGACAAGAGGTGAAAAAATGAGAGTTGAAATAGACTCGACAAAATCTTAAATTAGACTTTTACTCTGCCTACCCTAAAGAAAATGGTGTGCTACCCTAAACAGAATAGGTACATAAGTAGTGTATGGATTCAATTAAATTGTTACAGTATGTATTCTCATATTTATTATGAGTACCAAGGTCACTCTTGAATAGATGTGGTGACAGTAATGTCCACCAACACCATTTTAGCCTATGGTTTTGCTCTTGGTTTTAAAGACCACTTACTTTGCATATGCCTTTTCAACTAGAGAAATCCAGAACTCATTTGGACGACTGCTACATGTGCACAGCAGTGCAGCAGGCTCCCCACTATCAGGAGGCTCCTGTGAGGATGATGGGGATCCAGGAGCCGTTGGAGCGACTGAAAGTGCTGGTAGAAGATCATCAACCACAACATCAATCCATTTTCCAAAGCGCCAAAAATGGAAATGGAAAATGCCACAGTATTTTGCCCCTTTGTTCTCTGACGTATCATCCTTCTCTTCCCAAGTTTGACTGCGGTAGTTTGGAATGACCTGCAGGAAACATGCACCACATGAATAAATTAAAGTAAGTAACTGAACACACCACTCAAATAATCCTGGGAAAATTTTCCATAAATCTGTGACAGTAAAATGATAAAACAACACCCCAGTGCTTTCACAACAATCATCAGTTTCATGAGTGACAGCGAGTCATTTTCTTCACATTAAAATATGGCACTGATTCCAAAATACTATCCTCATGGCATTGGAAATTTGGCACAAATGGAAACTAGTACAAAAGCATAATAAATTCTTCTGCTCACATATTGACTTCTTCCTCATAGGTTAACACCCCATAAGCTGGATTATGGCAGTTTTCCACTCATATTTCTTCCCTGGTTTCCTTTTCAATTCCCTAAACAAAACAGTTCATGCCATCCAAGATACATAAATACCTGTCAAAATCATCTTATTATAGTTCGTTCCGATTGGAATTTCATTATTGCTACTACTGATGTTTGCTCAAGAATAGCTTCTCTTATCTCTTAACATGCTTTCTGAATCTCTCTCGTAATAGTATTTAATCTACTTGTGCCATAGGGCCAGGAGATTTCCATGTGAATCTTTTATGAATAGAATGCTGTAATAGATTATTCGATGATACCAATTTGTGGAAAATTCTAAAAGCCTGTCATTCCTTTCTACTAGTGCACACTTCCCAACTCTCCGACTCTCTCTGATTGCCCTCTCTGGAACTCTTTCAGACTCTCTCTGGTTGCATATGTGCTCTCCTGCCATCTTATAGCTATTCTTGACATTTCTTTTGTAAACTCTTCATTATTGTTTATTGCTTTTACCCATTTTTTTCTTAATGCAATTCATACCCATTTTTAATTTTCTTAACTTTCTCCTTAGAAGTAAGTTCTTATTCACATTCCAAGTTCCAATGTTCCTCTTATGGTCCTGCTTTACTGGTGTAGCATTTTTCAGTAATCTCTACATGGAGATCTGAACTGGGGACTATTTCATCTCCAAAACATTTAATGAAACAAAATATCATCATGAACTGCTAATACTGGGGATATCATCCAGATCTTCATTGAAGAAGTTTCCTGTTTCCATTCTATGCTACTGATCTGTCAGTTCGTCTGTCTTTTGAAGATAGTTTCCAAAATTCAGGGGATTAGAGTGCCCTACTATTTCACCTGCTCATCTTTCCTATTGGTAGGCTGTTGGCTCTAAGGAAGAGGGAGATGTATTTATCCTGGGAGATAATTATGTTACTGCATTTCCTTGCTGCTTGCATACATGAACAATACTATGATATTTTAGGCAATTACTGCCCCCTCTTCACCATGGGGAGGTGAATGTTAGCATTGAATTATTTTAAATAAATGCCATAAACTTCCTTTTCAAGGAGCAATTCTCAAAATCCATTCCAAAATATCTTATGTCTTTCAATATCCCAATATGATTTACAACAGCAGGCTATTTATGTGTATAACATTCAAAGTATTAAAATGTATTGAGGACAAAATAGTATCCAAATTCACATTAGAAGTAATATCACATATGCTAAAGCATCTAACTTGATATTAAGATCAAATTTATCATGACTAAATGAGCAGCATAAGTCAGCAAAATGTTGACCAGATGAAATGCTGACTAAATTCATGTAAAATAAACTGCCACATAGAAAAAATTCAGAAAATTCAATGCCAAAAAATTGTTGCATTTCAAACGAATATCATGAAACAGAACCACAGATTCTCGTTCAATGGGTGGCTCCAGTTGAAATATTAAGTAAGTAAGTACTGCAGAAATATTAAGTACAGATAGATTCAATACATTTGCAGTGTTAGGAACCTTATAGAACAGGACATAATGCATGCAACAGCAAAACAAATGGAAGCATAACCTAATATTTCACCTTTACATTGATCCTTATTTTTAAATTTAGAAACTACTTTTCATTGTTGACAACAACATGCCAGTGATTTATTTGCATACTTAAAAGCTATCATGAGCAGCAATTCATTGGATACCTTACTAATGAAAACACTGGGGTAATACTGTACAGAAAGCAGACATGCAAGGAGAAAAGCCTAAGACATTCATAGCTAGCTTTGTCTATTAGCAATGGATATAGTGATTATACCTTGTTCCATAACTCCTGAGCGTTGGATAGGGCGTAACAAGCGGTGACAAACCAAGGTTTCCCAATTTTTCCTGGAATGATGTTTAAATGTGCATTTTCCACGAGCATTGTTGGTTCTTCACATACTTCCTGAAAAAAAGTTGTTATTCACTTATTACGGATTTTTTACGTGATGTATTTTTGTCAAACTATTTTCATTATTTTACCTGAGGCCTTTTCCACACAATGTTGCCGATGGGAGACTTATTTCTATAAACACTCAAAAGGGTAGGAGGGAAAATAGGATCGGTAAATAGAGTGCCAAGTTCCCCGTTTTTGTCTCTCAACTGCTTGTAGTCTTGACCCTTAAACGATACTGTCTTGCTTCTCCCAACCATTTTGTTATTACTAGATTGTGGAAAAATGTGTTGTTTATAGCTTTAATATATTCCATTATAAGGTACTGATACATTGTGATCGCTAGAGAAATGCATTGTAATATACTAAGCAGAAACAATCTTAATTTTGAGATCATTCTCAGACAAAGCATATTTAACGTAGTAGTTAATGAAGACTTACCATAGGATGAGTCCTGAAATTGCTGAATTACTTCCGTCCTGAAATAATTGCGTCAAATTCTAAAATTGACATTTTCAATTCACTTCAAATTTTCACCAGCCATCGCCACGAGATATGCCTTTGTTAGTTAAAGGTCAATCTCGTCATTCTCGCTTTCTACAGACATCTTTGAAAGTTCATAGACTGCATTTCAAATAATAAAATCATAAAAGTAATTTCTAGAAGAACTTAGGGATTGAAATGAGTCGGCACCACAAATAACAATAGCCTGACCGCATTAGAAAAATTAGGCTTTTGAAGCCTCCGTAGTACAAACTTTTGTTTCAGATGGCTTAAAAGCGCTCCATCAATTACCGCCAAGGGTGCCACTTTCGGAGTTATTGGGAAACATTAGCATCAATAGCCCTGGCGCGAAATAGGAAAGCGATAAAAAGTAAACGGGAATGAAACATCCTCCCTAAAACTTTAGAGGATAAGTACCATGGCCTAGCAAACCTTAAAAACTTTAAATTTCTCGAATTTAATCCTTCTTCTAAAAACTACCATGACTTAATTCCTTGGGTGCTAAGAAAAACACGCAAACAAAACGTTCACCCGGAACAGCCCAAATCATTGAACTATTTTAAAAACCACTTTGTCATTAACTCATTTTTCTAAAAAGATGCTAAATTTTCAAAAGTTTAATCTGGTAAATCCACAAAAATTTATAACTCCCACTGAATAACTGATCATCTGAGGAATAGTGAAGCCAAAGCAAGGAAGAATTTGGAGAGGATATAACTTGAATAATAAAGGTGGAGGAAACGTAGCATGTCCCAGTGAGATGAGATACTTCGGATAAGACGGAGTAATTTCCATCAAGATTTTAGAGACTACACTCAACTGAACGTTTCTTAGGAATTGGGTGAAGGAGTAAGAACAAAGACGGGAGGCAACACAAAAGCGTTCGTCCTGAGATGTCGCTTTAAGGATTGCACGAGCAATGGTATTATCCCTCCTTCCTTCTCCCTGGTTCTATTCAATACGCCTGACGTGATGTGAGAGTTAAGCATTCTTGTTATGAGCTAGCCAATGAGGTATCTTGAACAATAAGCAAGAATAAAAAAAGTGCGTTTTGAGCATTTTTATTTATAGACATATTTTTGAGCAGTTTTGTTCTCAGTTTCAGAGTTCAAATTTATGGTATAGGAGAGATTTGCTTGCTAACGAACAAAGAAATCTTTTGCCTCTACTAAAATGATTAATAGGAAGTTTTTACTAAAATATCTCCACAAATACGTATTAAATTTTGAGCACTAGTATCCTAATAATTTTTACTAAAAATGTACTGCCCTATCCTTTCCGGCGATAAAAAATGCGCCATTCCATTAAAAAACTTTCCTAGCCGTTTCCTTGTCCCTGGTGACCCGGTCCACAATAAATATCATGGTGCCTTATTCAATTTCTCTTGAAAACCTCTCAGATTTTTCTGAAGCATTTTTCCAAGTCTTTTTGCTTTCAAAATGGAGAGTCATTTTAAATTACCAGCAATATAATGTGTAAATTAGTCTCAACATCAAGAGTCACGGTGTAAAAGATGATAAACCAATTACAGGGTCGTACAATTTAAATTATGGAAACTATTTTCATGTCTTGAGGAAGTGAACTCTTCATGTGAGTATATTGGTGTCAAGTACAGATCGCCGACGTTTACCAACATCTTACTGATTCACCCCTAATCTTCCTAGCCCATATCTGTATTGAGTACTTACCTTAAGCCGTCCTCCGTATTGGTGGTCTCTCCTCTACACCTCCATAAATTCAATTCCCTATGACATACTATAATTCATGTCCTCACTGCATGGGATCCTAACCCCTCACTTTTTCCAGGTGGCTCTTCCCTACTGCTGAAATTCTATCCTTCACCTGAATACATCAATCCTAAGAGGCTTGCATTTGTAGTCAACTAAGTGGTATTTTCTCTCCTGTTATTTTGTATAAGTATTTAGTATTTTTTAGTACCCTGCAAGCCACCGCTGGTGCGTATGACGGGGTGAATACATACCAGACTAATTCTTACCTGAATAAAAATGTTCTTCTGTCACTCCGTCCCACAGACCTCATCTTTAACTACAGGTATCATGACGGTCGAAGATGGGCAAAGAGCTAAGTGGAATAAGGACGATAAAGAGGAAGCTGTAAGTAAACCTCGGATATCCACCATCGTTACCTACTTACGTATATCACAACTACCATAACTCTTACCTACGTATTTTGTCGGGCAAAATTTCCTCTTCCAGTATGTGAAATTTTATGATACCCCCATTCAATTTTTTTATTATGATATACTCGTACTTTCATTAATTTATATCATACCTTATCATAATTCGAAAATTATTTATTTTACCTTATTAAGTTAGATTGTATTACCCTAGTGTAACACATTCCAATTAAATAAAAATTGTAATACTAAACAAATTAAATCCATTTCAAAACTTTTTTTAATTAAATTGTTCACTAAGAAATAATTTCATGCATTTTTTCCATACCTTCTCGTCATGACTGGAAAATTATTTAGGATGCCAAAATAAATTAGATTATCGGTTACTACCCAGTTAACATAAATCTATATGCGTAAAAATCGTTTCGAGATCGGAAACAGATCTTCAAAATCCACTATCAAGATTTACTGGGATAAAGGCTGATGGAAGCAGGGGTTAAAATACTGGTCAAATATCTCCATCATGATACGTTATGAACTCGTGGATACTCATGGCAGCTCTTCAATCTACGAATATATCCTGTTACCTGCCAGCCTTCATTCCCTCATATCTCCTTAATTTCCGGTTTCACGTAATTCATCCCTGACCTCAGTTGTTAAATCCCCCCCTTCGAATAGATTTCTCAATTATATTCTTCGGTAAGTCGAGCTTCATTATACGTCACATTAGTTTTCCTCTTTTTCTTCTAGATGTTCTCAATTCGTTTCTAAATTCACTCTTCAAATATTTCTGCGTCAATTCATTACATTATTTCGCATGAATGTACATTCATATACGTGCATGGCAGTTTGAGAACGTTTTAAAGTGGGACGCGGACAACTGGTTTGAATTAAATGGTTATGTGCTAATACGGCAAATAAAACAGGCAAATGTATAAAACAGTAAATCTACAAAACAGGCAAATACGTCCTGATTGTACTCTATATTCCTCTCGATTAGTGATCTCATTACTGCAATGGCATCACGCGTACGTCTTCCATTCCAAAACCCAAACGGATCATCCCCTAAGTAATCATTTGCCTTACTCTCTATCCTTTTGTTGATGATCCTGAGAATAACTTTAGCTGCGTGGGATATCAAACTTATTGTTCTGTAATCCTCACATGATGTAACCTTTACCTTTTTCGGTATAGGAACTAACACTGATTTGACAAAATCTTCCGACCAGATTCCTTCCTCATAGATACTGCGAATCAGACCATATAGGGCCTTCTTCCCACATTTTCCTAAACATTTCAACATTCCACAGGAATATTGTCCACCCCCACGGCCTTATTTGCTTTCATCTCCTTTAATGCCCTTTCTATTTCATCGTCGAGTATGCCTGGACCTTAGCTATCTTCTTCTACGTCATGTTCCTTTTCTATGTCTAACCTTGTCGGCCTAAGTTCTTTACCATACAGTGTTTCTATATATTCCTTCCATCTCTCTTGGATTTTTCCTGGTTCAACTATTATCTTACCCCACTTATCTTTAACTGTTAGCACAGATCTTGCCTTTTTACTTCCCGATAATAACTTAACCTTGCTGTATAGAGCACCAATTTCACCCTTCTTCTGTAAACTTTCCATATCCTCGCATTGCGTTTTCCACCATTCTTCTTTTGCTTTATTTGTGGCCCTTCTCAATTTATTGTTTAACTCCTTGTACTTCATTTTGCCTAACTCTGTGTTTACATTCTTCCATCTTCTTCTCTCCTCCATCTTTGCAATCATCTCATCCATTACCCATGGTTTCCTTATCCTTTTCCCGTTAACGGTTCCTATAGTGTCTTTTGCGGCTTCCGATAACCCTTGAATGATACATTCCCATTTTTCTTCGATAGCACTCAGTTCTTTACCGTCATCCATCATTTTCTCTACAGCCTCCTGGTACCCCTTCCTCGTTAATCCATTTAATGCTTCTACATTCCATTTCCCAACCTGCCGCCCTTGCTTTATCTTTTTGAAACGGACGTTACATTTCATAACGACTAAATTGTGGTCAGAGTACGCATCCGCTCCCGGGAAACTGTGCCTAAACTAATATACCTAAACCTGTTCCTAAACCTGTGCCTAACCATAATATAATCTAACTGATACCTCTCTGAGTCACCTGGCATTTTCCATGCATACCTACGCCTTTTTTGGTGTCTAAACCATGTGTTGGTGATGACTAGCCCCTGTCTCCTGCAGAATTCAATTGCTTTCTCCCCGTCCTCGTGCCTAACACATAGTCCCCCACCTCACCACCATCTCATCCTTTGCCTACCGTCGCATTCCAATCCCCCATCACTATCAAATGTTTCCCTGCAGGAACACACGCGATTATATCCTCTAACTCATCGTACATCGTATCTACTTCTTCCTCCTTGTGGTTACTCGGTGGCATGTATACCTGAACAATGACCAAGTTCGTCGGCTCTGCTTTAATCTCTACGAGTAAAATTCTATCAGTTGCTTGCTCTATGTTGACTACGCTTCTTCCTACCCCTTTATTTAATATTACACCAACCCCTTGTTGGCTCTCGTCCCCGCCGCTGCATATTATTCTATAATTACCACTCCAGTAATCCCCGCTATCCTTCCATCTCACCTCGCATAGACCTAAAACGTTTATATTACCTATTTCCATCTCTTCCTTAATATTCTCTAATTTGCCTGTCCTCAACATTGTCCTGACGTTCCATGTTCCTATTCCAACTACTTTCGTCTTCTTCTATGACTTCTGCCCTGGTACTGTTATTTTCCCCCCGCAAGGGTTTCGTGGGATGACGACCGCGGGAGCCTTGCCTCCCCCGCTGCCGGGCACGACACACGGCCGCTTGGGCCGAGTCCCGCAGTTGCCAGGACTCAATTTCTGTCATGTGTCCATCATTTTTCATGAGAGTAATTAATTATTGAGGTGGTTTCCCGTTGCTTTCCTCAATAGTGTTTTTAACGTAACACCATCGCGTAACGGCCGCCCCACTGGGGTCAGACGCCTTTGCAGCCGCCTCACTGAGGAATAGACGCTGCGTGGACTACCTTTCGTCTGGCTCCTAACCTTCGACCTATCTGGCATGGGTGACCCTACCAGAAGCGATTAAATATGTATATAATATGTATATATATAAACGGCACGGAAAGGTGGTCGCTGAAGCAGGAGGATAGACGTAGATTGGAGGCTTTTGAAATGTGGGTGTAGAGAAGAATGGAGAAGGTGAAATGGACCGAAAGGAAAACAAATGAGGAAGTACTGGAGATGGTGGTTGAGGAGAGGGGTTTGTTGGGAGATATCCTATGGAGGCAGGAAAAATGGATGAAAGGCGTATTGAGCGGTAGTGGAATGTAAAAGAAGGTAATAGAGGGGAGAATGTTGGGCAAGCAAGGAAAGGGCAGGAACAGGATCGGGATGTTGGACGGGATGAAGGGAGGAAAGAAGTGCACAGAGATGAAGAGGGACCTGATGTAGATTAGGTTGCCGGATTGGGTTTTGTTTGGAGTTACAAAATGTTTATTTGATAGTTGTGTCCATCCAAAAACCTACCTTAATCGGTAGATTACCTTTAAAAAAAATATAATAGGTATTTTATTTATTTTTATTGAAATATGAAAAATGTAATAAGTATGTGTGTCGCGGTGGTCCAGTAGGTAGAGCGTTGGACTTGGTTTGGGGGGGGGCCCGGGTTCGATTCCCGGGCAAGGCACTCTGGGTACCTGCAGCTCCACCCAAGCTAGTTGATTTTTCGGGTACCAGATCTTCCTGGGAAACCATAACCGGCACAGGGAAAGGAACTGGCCCCCCTACCCTGATGTGTGAATATTCACACGCCGTCGGGCTTGGTGCATGGGTGAGCTCTACCATCAACTACAAAACCGACCTTCGGGTTGATTTCTGTGTTTATGATTTATATATATGTATATATATATATATATATATATATATATATATATATATATATATATTATTCAGCTAATCGTTTGATGAAATAAGAAAATCAAGCGTTTGTTTTTGCACGTTTATTTACAAAAATCGCAAAAGCTTTAATGTCTAATGTAGGTTTATAACAGCCAATGACGTGCACCTACTAATGTCCCAAATGATTTTTTTTCAGGTCGACCGGAGAAAAAAATGCAGAAGTTGAGAATGCCCTCCCGCTTTTAGCACTTAGATACTTAACGACATTTATATCCGATTTGCACTTGTGCCAAACACACCATTCAACCGATTCACTTGAATGAAGCACCACTGGTATCCAAGGAAACGCCACCAGAATATCACCAATACCACACAATCACCTCATTTTTTTTGCTATCACGCTCACTTAAAAGGACGGAATGTATGTTTACGGAAACACCCACTTTCACACTTGAGTTCCACATTCACACTCGAGATCCTCTCGCTTCAATCACAAAACGTATATCCACGGCAAATGGTTTCGATAAAATTTAACATGCACCAAAAAGTTCCACGACGATGAGTGAAATAAATTACGACGCAGACACAGATACTCTCGTAGCAAAGACAAATTATTTACAATCACCGATTCACTGAAATACACTTAAAGCTTTCCAACCTTTGGAGTGCATTGCCTTGATACCCAGGAGTCAATATTATTTATAACGTATCACAATCGATACACCAGGCTGAGAACGTTGATTTGCGATCGAAACCAATAAATTAAACGCGTTATTCAGCGTTGGGAAGGAATTATTTTCTCCTTACCTTATATATTTTGACGACTTGAATTTCGTCCAATGGCTGACACTCGTTTTGGAAAAGGTAATAATTATGAAATTTCGAACTTTCGTACTGCGTTTCTTTCTTTAAATCGTAAGTAAAAAAAATTAAAGATGGTGTTTTAATTAGCAAATCTGACCAATTGAAATTATGAGTCAACAATTGTATACTCATATAGATTTACGCCATGATTCTGCAGTAGTAGGGTTAGAGTCATTATAAATACGATAAAATTACTTACACTTAATTAATTACACTTTGGTATCAATAATTCTTCAGCATGAGTTGAGAAAATAATTAAAGTTCATGGTCGGAATAATAACAGGAAGACATTAAATAATTCTTCGGCAAGCATACCGAAGCACAAATATTATTAATCTATGCTGGCCAACATTAACTCCTTCGCTTGTTCCCAGTTTCCCAACCCAACCCTCCTCATAACTCCCATTCGTTCCGACCAGAACACATGCCTATTCTCCCCCACCCTGTTCTTGGTTTCCACTTCACAGTAGCATTGAAAAAAAGTCGACTTATGCCCAACTCCTGAATAAAATTTTTTCTCTGTTTCTTGGAGTATAAATTATTGTAACAAATGTTGCAAATTTTGCCAGTAAAATAAAGATATGAAGCAGAATATTTGAAATATTAAATTCTCTGTTCCTAAGATAACATGTCCCCCAAAAGTGTAAATTACCCATTCTCGCCTACGTTCCATTACACTTCCAGTCAGCAGAAAATAATCACAGATTCGAAGGCTATTATCATTGAAGTCAGTCATATTGCATGTGGCACACAAGTTACAACTTTCGTGAATGCTTTATAGACCATGTTGGATTGGTTGGACATGGTCACAAGAGAAGAATCAAAATTAACTGGCGTTTGAATGAAAGAAGAATACTGTGTATGCAATTCATCTCACCACTGGGTATGGTAAGATGAATTTCCACGCAATCAAGCCTGAAACCATCGAGTGTAGCATTAGTGTTCCTCTTTCACATTTACTTCTGATAACAGTCCACAAGATGAGTGAAATGAACTATCGCGTGTGCAATGCACAATTGCACGGCACATTATTGTCAGACCATCATGGCCACTGCGAAACAGTCTTCCATTTATTTGTGCGCCATGAGGCTGTCCATTGTTTTGTTCATTTCTTGGAAGAGTAGGATTTCACGTCAACACACACCGACTCGTTCGTAACTCTCTTGATCTCATCGTCCTTTTGTGAACTCCGTCCGCCCTCCTTCCCTTTTACGTCACATTCACCTTCATCTTCTTCGTTTGGCGCCCCCAAGATGGCCTTCGTCTCTGGCTGAGGGGACCCGCTGGAGGATCGGGTTCGGGACGAGCTGGTGTTGGACGGGACGTCGTGATTATGGAAGGTCCACTTTCCAGCGTATGGGCCGAAAATGGGCCACGCAGCGGCTCTGATCCTGCCCGGAACCCTCTCTTTCAGAGCTATCCAGATCTCTTCGTTGAATGCCATGTAAATCCAGGGGTTGACGCAGCTGTTGAGACACGGCAAGAGGCTGAGAATGGTGAAAGCGGCTCCTTTCAAAGAGAGGAAATAAAGGTACGAATAAGACGATGGCTGCTGACTGATAAGACTACGACATCAGGGTAATTCGGGTAATCTCGAGTACTTCGATATTTAGACAGTATCGGAGAATAGAATTCTTGATATTTAAGTTTTGAAGAATTTGCTCGACGCTGATGTTATATACCATTGACATAAAAAAACTCATTCTGCCAAAAATCAATTAATTTTTCAATTTAAAAATGGCCAATTTTAGTAGTCAAGAAGCTAATTCAACTAAACGGAATATTATCCAGGTGAAAAGGATCAAGCTGGAGTTTTTTTAAAGAAACTTACGAACTTTACAAGACATTGTATCTTCGACAACTTTACAAGTTTCGTATTCAATACCTCCACCACCCTTTATTTCTAATCTAAGAATTAAAAGTACATTGGCACATTTTGAAATCGTTCCATGGAAAGAAAATCTTTGACAAATTGAACAATCAATACTTTCAAGCGCTATTTTGATTGATTTGGTGAAAGGAAGTATTCCTCCAGTCGACACATGTGCGTAATTCTCATTTGTTTTATCGTTTGACCACGCCCCCCTGCCCTCCATCACAAGAAGCTAGCCAATCTCATCAATCACGTACCCCTCCAGAAGGAAGACTCCACCGCCCCTGGGTACCACGTGGCCCAGAGCTGCGAGAGCACGAAGGGACAGGAGCAGAGGACGTAACAGGCGACGGCCACCACGGTCAGCCGAAGGGTTCGGATCTTGGCCCGAGAGATGGTGCGCACAGAGTGGGTCCTGGGTGGAGCACCGCTGGGGAGGTCGTCCCTCGACTCACGGGGTCTCGTCTTCTCCCGATGGTTCCTACGGAGGACGCGGCAGATGCCCACATAAGCGTAGAGGAGGAGCAACAGGGGTACCGCGAACGCTGAGACGCTGTACCTAGGGCAAAAAGAAGAACATATCCTTAGCATTCGCGTCTGCACAGGGATTGGGTATGACACACAAACATTTGCGGAAATATTTCACAACTGAATTCCCCAATAGGGAGGTCTGGAACTCTAACAAAAGTAGACAAAAATTTTTATTATTTTTTTCTAAATATTTTTATTTTGTCTAAATAGTTCACCCTGTTTTTAGTGCAACGAAAACACAATAGTCCAGGAATTAGAGGATGTATTTATTTTATTAAAAAATTCGCCAATACTTTATAATTTTAGAGCTTTCCATCACCTGTGGATTATTATAATTTAATACATAGTTTAAATTTTAATTGCTAGATTGCACCTATTTTTTTATCATATCATAATGTAGTGGGCCGCGGCAGTCCAGGGGAAGTGTTGGACTACTGACTGGAGAGCCCGGGTTCAATTCCCGGGTAAGCCTCTCTACAGCTGCCTGTTTGCAGCTCTACTCAAGTTATGTGATTTTTCGGGTACCAGATCTTCCTGTGAAACCATAACCGGCACAGGGAAAGGAACTGCCTACCCTACCCTTCATAATCAATTTCACACGTCGTCGGGCTTAGTACATGGGTGAACTCTGCCATCACCTACTAAACCGACCTTCGGGTTGATTACCGTGTTTATGTCTTTTTTTATCATAATGTAAGTAAGGGTAAATTTATCAAAAATAACGCCGTTTGAAAAAATCTTTGAGGTCGCCGTTGATTCCCCTGGTACATGATCCAACGATTCTTAGATTTTGTGTCTAAATGATCCAATGCACGTACAGTCACCTGTATTTCGCAGACATCTGAATAGTATTAGTACCCAGGTTACACCAATAGTATCCTCCACCATGCCTAGCATTTTGTTCCCCCGTTTGTTTTCCTTTCTATCCATTTCACCTTTTCCTGCAGATATTCGCGTAGCTCCATATTAGGAGCAAAATATTTGTTTCGAAAAGTTCACGCTTGTATAAACTCTCCTGAACAACACATAAATTAAATACGACAATATTGTTACTTACTATTTTTCGATAAATTTTAAATCGATACGTAAAATATTGTTCAGAAACGTGATACTTGTCTAATCATTTGGTATTTACCATGTAACGTAGGTTTTGGATGGAATACACTCCATCTTATGATAAACTACACCCATTCCAGTTCCATTTCAAAGTTTTAAATTTGATATGGAACATATTTTTTAACATCATTATAATGTCCTTGTCATCGATTTCCTTCTCGTGATAGCTTCTTTACTTAACGCAATTTTTCTCCTTATGTCTCTACTACTTTCACTATTTCGGTTCAAAACACTTCCGAGAAAGGTAGACTTCCATCTGCTCCAGTTTATGCCCTCCTCTTTTAATATCTAACTCAGCTTATCTCTTTCTAGAAAACTGCATAACCTTAGTTTTGTCTACTTTAATTCTCATTCCATGTACGAGGCATGGTCATAAAGTACGGGCCGTTTGGTCACAGGAAAAAATATACCCTCATGAAACACATTTTATTGGCACTTTTAGTTAGCTAAAATCCTACTTCACTTCTCTACATAATCGCCGTTCACTTCTAAGCATTTTTCGTACCGCTACACCAGCTTCTTTAATCCCTCTGCATAGAAGCCCGCCGCCTGAGAGTTGAACCAATTGACAACGCCATTCTTGAGTTCCTCTTCGGTTTCGAAACGTTGTCCACCGAACCACTGTTTCAAGTGCAAGAAGAGGAAGTAGTCGATGGGTGTATGGTCAGGACTGTACGGTGGGTGGTTTAAAGAGTTCCCAACGACCCAAAAACTCTCGTCCACTGGATATTCTTTGCTCTTTGTGGTGGTCGGTGAGCATTTTCGGTACCCACCTTGCACGCAATGTGTGGTATCTGAGGTTTTCCGAAACAATATTGTAGACAGTAGTGCGTCCAAGGTGAGGAAATTGTTCAGCCAGGCCATTAATTGTCAATCGACGAACACATCGCAGTGTTTGTTCCACTTGCGAAACAATTTCATCGGTCAGAATACTGGACCTACCACTTCGCTCTTCGTCATGGACATTTGTTCGTCCATTTTTAAAATCACAGCACCATTGTCTAACCTTTCCTTCACTCATAACTGTAGGTTTATAAACTAGGCATAATTCCCGATGAATTTCAGCAGCCGACAATCCTTTTGCATACAAGAATCGTATGACAGAACGCACTTCACAGCTGGCGGGAGCAAGTTTTTTTGGCGGCAGTTAGGGTCCCATGGTGGGGTTCTTAGAGGGAGGATTTCACTTTGGGGAACAGGAAATAGTCTGCAGGTGCCAAGTCGGGACTGTAAGGGACAATGGGGGAATCGTCGCGATGCCGTCGCAGGTTTTTGCAAGCAGACACTCGATTATACTGTAGGTTGTCCGTCAAGACCTTCGGGACGGGTTTAACGCAGATCTTTCTCATCCCCAAAATTTTCAATGATAATAGTTTGGTATCTTATCAATGCTATTTATACAAGTCTTGTATATCCTATAAATCCTCGTATAACTCAAAGGAAATTTATTCCATTTAATGTGATAAGGGAATTTAAAAAAACTAAAAAATAAACTCAACGTTAAATCAAATAGTTTCTGGCGTAACTTGGTGGAAAATCTTCATACTGACTTTTAATAATCAAACCACTTTACTTTTCCACATAAACTTTTTAATTTTTACAACCCAGGTTTCGTTATAGCATAACATCATCAGGTTGCTATAACGAAACCTGGGTTGTAAAAATTAAAAAGTTTATGTGGAAAAGTAAAGTGGTTTGATTATTAAAAGACACTTAACGTAATTTTTTTCTTTTTCATAGTTAAACATCCAAACTTCTACAAGTGTACTGACAATCACAGCTTCTCACATTTCAGTAATATTATCATATTTCCACAAAATCAACTACTAGTTTTATTTCATGGGCAATTATTATTTCACGATAATGCTTGTTTCAAGCTGTTCTCCATCGCTAACGCATCAAATTATTCGATACAGATATTTGATTCGTATTAAATAGCCGTATCCTGATATGTTTGATTTTGGAGTCTTACCACGTTACGTACGCCTTCTGGGTCCACGGGGGGTCGAAGGTGGCCCAGCAATCCCACTCCGTCTCCGTGGCTCTCCTGTACGAGAAAACAACGGCTTGGGGCAGAGAGAAGAGGATGGACAGCGCCCACGCGACGGCCACCAGGCGACGCGGCGATCGTGGAACCAGCGCCCTTGTAGACAGTGGCCTGCAGACAGCGCGGTGCCTGTCCAGTGCCATTGCCACCAGAAGATAGGAACTGAGATAAGGCCCCAACAGCTGAAGGACCTAAGGAAAGACGTAACTTTCATTGGAGGAATGGAATTTGAACAGTTACATGCTTAGATAATTTGTTATTGTCAATCGAGCACTGAGAATAAATCCAAATGATGGGAAAACCGAGATCCGCTTGGGCATGGGTGTTGAACAAAAAGTCTGAGCCAAAAGAAAATTTGAATGATCATAAAATAGAATGGGTATAGACCATTAATGACTCTATGCTTCTTTTAACACATTCCTTCTATGTGCATTCCATCGATCAAGAGTGGAGTTACACACGTAAATGGTGACAGGATGTTCCGATAAGCATATTTTAAATTGATATTATACTGTTTTCAATAAGTTTTTGATGGACGCAGACCGAAAACCACTAGGTTTACTAGCTTCATTTGACAGCTCAAAACTCGACACCCCGAAATATTACTACCCTTTCTTCGGTACTGAATAATCCCTTCCATACTTCATTCTACCCAATATTCCTATCCTACCCCCTCCCATACCTTGCTTGTCTAATGCCTCCCCCCCCCTAAATTACAGTCTTCAACTATCCATCCCGAAATGAAATACTCTGCATCCATTTTTCCTCCTTCCTTTGAATTTCTCCCAAAAATCCCCTTTCTTTCCTCACCATGACTAATACCTCCTCGTTTGTTTTCTTTTCCGTCAATTTCATCTTCTCCATCCTTCTCCACCCCCACATCTTAAGCGGCTCCAATCTACGACTATCATATTTTGCTTCTACGTCAACCTTGTTTCCACGCCGTACAAAATTACGACCAATATCAAATTATTTTTCAGAATCTTTTGTTAACATCCTTATTCGATGGGTCTTGCGTAAATTCCCTCCTACTTAAGAAAGATCTATTGCCCGACAAAATTCTTCTTCTTATGTCCCTAATACGTACTTTGAGCATCTTGGTTGAAAATACCTCCAAGGTAAGGTAAGCTCTACCACCAGCTCCAGCTTTTCCACTCTCATTCCTGTTCCCATAAGTCCTTTCATAAAAATTTACAAAGTAATCTTTCTTTGCCTTAGGTTTAGTTTCAAGTTACTTTTTCTTCTTGTGAGCCCCGCAGTAACCTGCTGTTCTGTTATGATTTTAATGTGTTCGGTGTATAAATTAAATGCATGACAACTTAGCTTAAGGCGAGACTAGGACGAGCGAACAGCAGAAGTGTCATTCGGGAAGCCCTTGAATTATCTCCAAGTGCGTTGGTCGTCCACTTCTCGCATTAGGGATTCCCAACCCCACCGGAAACTCATATTGACTAGTTCCTCTAACACGCATATAAGACCGAGCAACAACTTTAAGTAGGCGAAAGAGCATTCTTTTTCCAGGACAGGGTGCGCATAGAAGCAGCTAATATCTTCCCCAAATTCATGAACTTCGTACCTTTTTTAGGAAACTCTGACGGTGTCAAAACTTAGTTTCGCTCTGAACAACCGTTTACTAGTGACACTGTCCTTAGACACATGGCGATGATAAATAAAAACAAACAGCTCACCTTCAGAGGCTTGCACAGTGGTGCAGCCTCCCGAGCGAACCTGTAAGTTGCCTCCCACGCCATCTGCGGCAGCATGGTGAAGGCAGCCGTGATGAGATCCGCGGTGCACAGGTGCAGCACCAGGAGATGCAATCGAGAGAGACCCCTCCTGGGCGAGGGCCGCGCCCACAGCGCCACCAGAACCGCCCCGTTGCCAACCACCGTTACGGCCATCATGGCGGCCAGCGTGGCCATCTCTGCCTTGGCAAGGTCCTCATCCCTCTCGGAGAGCCCCTGCTCCGTCACCACCTCCACGGACAGCCCCGATCCGTCCATATCTCCCTCCCAGTCACCCCTCACTTTGGTTCGGAGACCGACTTTGGTTTGGAGACCATACGGTCGGATTCCTGCCCCACTTTGAACGGCTCTTGACTCCTCGCGAGACTAGAGGAAAAACGACGGTCCCCAGACAGCTGCTAACCCTCCCGCTGCGCCTGTCCCTGGCCTCTGCTAGATATGGGAAGTAGGGGCTTACACATCTTCGTACCTCACCACGCGGGTCTCGATCCTGGGCCTGCGGAAGACAAATGAGATCGTCCAATAAAACATAGTGTTGGCGGAAGCCATTTGAACGTTAAGAGAACGTTGCCATCTTGCACTTGTCAACGACCATTTGCATTGATAGTCTAGAAGTTCAAATCAACCAAAGGAAATTTTTATTCGCCAGATGGAGCAGGTTCAACGCACGGTAGGTATTTATTACAGAAAAAGTGTTTAACTCCTGCAAAAGTACCCTCGGGAAAGGATTTGACAAATCAGGGAAGAGATTTAGCGTTTAATAACAGCTCACATAAAAACTAACCCTAAGGTTGGTTCAGTGAGTGAGCCCACGTAATACTATAAACCCTCTGCGGCGTCTGAAATTCACACGAAAGAGAATTTCTCAGTTCCCTTTCCTGTGCCACTAATGGTTTCCCGGAAAAGTGTGGCAGTCGAAAAATCACCCACTTGGGTTACAGTGAGGTTATCCAGAGAGACACGCGAAATCTTACCCGAACCATTGTTTAGAAGCCCGGCGCTCTACTCACTGAATTTCTATTCCTCCTGCTAAATTAAGATTATTACTAAGGGTAATCAATCTACCGGTTAAGTTAGGTTTTGGGATGAACAGATGCTGCAAATGGTACAGCTAAAATTCCCTTGTCTCTCTTAAAATTTCCTTCCTCCCGTCATCCCATCCAAACTTCCTATCCTGTTCCGGCCCCTTCCTCGTTTGCCTAACATTCTTCACTCTATCATAGTCTTCAACATCTTTTTCCAATCAAAAAGCTCTGCAACAATTTTTCCTGCCTCCTTAGGGTTTCTCCCAACAAACCCTTTCCTCCCCCACGCCATACCTTGCACTTCCTTATTTGTTTTCCTTTCGGTCCAATTTACCTTCTCCATCCTTCTCCACACCCACATTTCAAAAGCCACCAAATACGCACCTAACATTCTGTTTAAATGGTCAAGTTTCCGCGACGTACCATACATATTTATATTTTAGATATATAGTTTTGTAAAAAATGCAAATAAGTGTGTGAAGCGTGCTTTACTACATTTGTGACTCGTAAATGGATGAGGTTCTTGATTATCCTGCTACTAGTTTATATCCTTATTTTGTTCAAGTTGGCCTATCTCTTTCATTCATCGGAGTCCACTTTTCTAAGGAACATGTGAAATAAAACTCCTTATATATATATCACATATTTTTCAACCGAAGGGAAAACAAATGAGGAGGTACTGGAGATGGTGGGCGAGGAGAGGGGTTTGTTGGGAGAAATCCTATGGAGGGAGGAAAATGGATGAAAGGGTTATTTAGCTGTAGTGGGATGTTGAAGAAGTTAATAGAGGGGAGAATGTTAGGCAAACGAACAAAGTGCAGGAACAGGATAGGGATGTTGGACGGGATGAAGGGAGGAAAGAAGTACAAGGAGATGAAGGGAGGGGTGTGTGAGGAGAGGAGTTTCTTGGGAGAAATCCTATGGGGGCAGGAAAAGTGGATGATGTGGTAAAGGGATTTAGCGGTAGTGGGATATTGAAGAAGGTAATACAGGGGAAAATGTGAGGATAACGAGGAAAGGTAGGGACGTTGCACGGAAGAAAAGAAGGAAGAAAGTAAACAGAGATGAAAAGGGACCTGATGTAGAGTTGGTTGTGCTGGATTGTGTTTTGTTAGGAGTCCCAATATATTTATTCGATAGTTGTGTCCATTCAGAAACCTACCTTAACCGGTGGATTACGTGAAATACAACACCACGTATGATGATAATCGATTTATATCATTCAAATCGTCATTCTACTATGTGATTTATTCCATTCTGCATGATTTACAAAACTGTCTTTTCCCCGGTTTGAACACGATATTTGCTCCGAGGAATGAATAGAAGGGAAGTTAAAAGTTTCAACGATTATAAAGTCACAATCGTCGTTTTGGAATGAGAACATTTGCATGTGCTTGTCTGGATCTAGTATTCAATGAACTCTGATATCCGGCGGTCTGTGAAATCCGCGAGAATATATTCTTTAAGCCATTTAATTGAGCAGCAAACGCTTTTCACACCGTCATCTGGAATCCCTGCTAACGCAACATGCAATGAAAAAAGCGCCCCACGAATGCATTTACTGTCATTTCTGCAAACGGAAAAAAGCACTGGAAAATTAAACTGTCGGTTGTAACATCAGAGAACCAGCCAGATCCCATATTTACTATGTATATGTCGCTATATGTTATGTATAAATCTCCCCATGCTATATGAGGTACCGACATTTAGAGACCTAGTTTTTAAAACTTGTATCCAGATTTTCGTATTAATCTATTACTTAATTTGAATATAAATGGCGATAGGCAACTTGATGGCATTATAAATAGCAAAAGGTTACGATCTAACCAGATGCGTTTATTTTTGAAAATATTTGAATTGTTCATGCATGTATGTAACGTGGACAATGTAAATAAATGTAGAAAAAAATAATTCACCTCAAGAGCACACAGCTGGATTCGAACCCGGGACCTTCGCATCGGCGGTTCCAACAATGGCGGCTAAATACTTTATAATTACTGGAGATTTGTATTCAAGTCAAGAACTTAAAAAAGGCGGGAGCAAAAGAAATAAAAGATTGCGACTCCGGTGGGATCCGTCCACGATATCGAAGCTTCGATACCTCAGGTCGCCAAGATCTTTACCACCGATCTCCATGATCCTCTGCGATACCTCCACCCCGAGCGGCGCCGCAAGTTTCGGTGCGTTAAATTGTCCTTTTATGTCTCCAATTACTTTCCGTCACACGCCAAGTCGTCGTCGCTTCACTGTTGGGCCGGTGTTCCGGGATGCCCTCATACAACTATTATCGATGAGATGGGATGTTGATTCACCATTTTTATATTTATGTATTGGTTTTGACGATATTGGATAGTAAAAACCATCATGATACAATTTTACACATATTTTTTTCAATGTAGAAAATAAATGTTGACATAAAACTACAATTATTTAATCAAATTTCTTGATTACGTCCAAATTATTATTTATTATTTTAGGAACTGAATGTTTAATAATATAAGGAGAGGTTCACACACTTTTTCAACATGGCGGAGATTTCAGAGGTTGATTGTTGTCCAGGTAATGGTCGCCTCCGTTCAAAAATTAATTTTGATCCGTGAATGTCGCGGTAATTCGGTGATTCATCCAACCAGTTGAATATTCACCAGGATGAGACGAAACGCCTCAGACATTTGTTTACTGTTTCAACAATATGGCATATTTAGTTTGTTATTGACAGATTCCTATGATAGACGTGTTTGGATGTGTTCGACGATTTTCAATCAAAATAAAATAGATCAAAGAAATTTCATTCAAATTAGTGTAATAAAGGAACTGAGTCCTCCAAAACACTTGAAATGATGGCAGTGGCAACGGTGAGTTCGTCTGAGCAATAAAATGTTCATAAGTGGGACAATCTCTTCCAAGATGACCGAGAAGGTTCCAATGACGAACCTCGCCACGGACGCCCCAGCAAGTCAACAACAGATGAAAACGTTCGAACAGCGTGGAAAATTGTTTAAAATTCATTGAATCACCACCAGAGAAGTTCTGAGGATGTTGGTATATCGGCTGGTTCGTGCCGTGTAATGTTTTCGGAATTTTTGGGCATAAGACGTGTGTCAGCGAAGCTCGTTCCGAATCCACTTAATTTTGATCAAAGGGTCGTCACATGAGTAACGCTCAGGAGCCGTTGAATGACGTCAATGATGATCTTGATTTTCCCAAAAGGATCGCAACTTGTGACCAATCATGGGTGCATGGTGATGATGTCGAAACCAGAAGACCAATCGTCCCAATGAAAGAACCCTGGAGAACCAAGACCGAAAAAAGCACGCCAAGTTAGATCAAACGTCAAGGTTTTGTTCAGTACTTATTTCGATTGCCTTGGCGCAGTGTATCAGGAGTTTTAACCATAAGGTAATCGTACGGTCAACAAGGTTTATTACCTTGAAGTTATGCGCCGGTTCTGTAAATTTATTCAGAGCTTACACTATTCTTTTCCTATGTACCGAGTAAATACGGAACAAAAACTTTCAATCACGGTTTCAAAAGCTGCGCTGGTAGAAGGGACAACACTTTCAAATAAAAATTATAAAATAGTTGAAAAAGACGAACTTAAACTCTTGAGTAATTATCAACATAATTCAGGCACGGAGGTATTAGTTTTTCACAGAATGCAGAACAAGAAAGAGTCACGAATAGGAAACCCTCTGCGAGGGACCGGAGCCGCGCTAATAGACGTTGGATGATTAGCTTCGATACTTAGATACTAAGGATCTCAAAGGAACATTAAAAAAAAATAAGCCATAGGTCTGAATCCCAAGGACATCAAAGGCGACAGAAAGAAGATTAGGCATTTAATTTATGATATATTTTTGTAAAAAATGCAAATAATTTGTTGAAAGGTGCTCTACTATGTTTGTGTATCGTAAATAGATGAGGACTTGATTATCCTACTACTAGTTTATATCCTTATTTTGTGTTTATATTTGTCCCCTCCTTCGCCTATCTCTTTCATTCATCGGAGTTCGCCTTTCTAAGGAACATGTGAAATACAACTCCATATATAACACACATTTTTCCCACCGAACGGAAAATAAATGAGGAAGTACTGGAGATGGTGGGCGAGGAGAGGGGTTTGTTGGGAGAAATCCTATGGAGGGAGGAAAATGGATGAAAGGGTTATTTAGCTGTAGTGGGATGTTGAAGAAGTTAATAGAGGGGAGAATGTTAGGCAAACGAACAAAGTGCAGGAACAGGATAGGGATGTTGGATAGGATGAAGGGAGGAAAGAAGTACAAGGAGATGAAGGAGGACCTGATGTGGAGTGGTATGCTGGATTGGGTTTTTTTGTAGTCACAAAATATTTATTGGATAGATTATCCATTCAAAAACCTACCTTAAACGGTGGATTACGTAAAATACAACCCCATGTATGATGATTAACGATTTATTTCATTCAAATTGACATTCGATGTGATTTATTCCATTCTGTCTGATTTACAAAGCTCCTCCACACGCTCCTGAATTTCTTTGGTCATAGATTTTAATAAAAACCCTTACAGCCCTCGTTCGATTATTATTTATTAATTAATGTTTTCAATGAATTTATATTTGCATTAGTAAACAAAGAACTAACTATTTAAACTGAATTTTAATTGAACTAAATCAAGGGTTAAAATATTTGGCTATTGCGGAGAATTTTGAGGAGCAAACCATAGTGCATGTTCCAAATCATTGGAGTCGTTAAAACAAAAACAGTAAATGTAAAAAAAACTTTGCCATTCTTGAATTAAACTAGTATTTATTTTAAGTGTTTCGAATATTAATTTGAAGGAATGTTCTTATGGTCTCGCTTACATATTCACCTAAATCTAATGTACTCAACCACAACAATATTAATGGCAATGTGATAGGAATTTGTGATAGGAAATAAATATTGTGGATATACGATGGACGTATCGTGGGACACATTTGAATTATAACGCTTATAAAATCAAACTAGCTTTAGGAGAGGATAAAAACTAGGATATATCTCTCCCCTTCGAGTAAAAACTTAGGTTTTTTTTAGTTCATTGCAGTTTATAGTTATTTGAAAACAGAGGTTATTTGAAAACTTACCAATGCATGGGACATTTTAAAAAATTGCTTTATTTTATCCTGCTGTTTAAAGAATAACCACCAACTTTGAAAAATCTTTCGGGTTGATATACAAAGATTTTCCGAGTAATTTTCAATGCTATGATTTAAATTTGTCGAAAAGAAGTTAGTCCTGTTTTCTCAACTGGCACTAATGGCGAAAATGAAATCAGCCGCTGTGGGTTGTCCGAACATTAATAAAAAAACGTAGAGTATTTCCCTCTTTTTGACTCAATACGCAGGCCCATTTTAACGAAAACAGAGTACGTACTCGATGAAATGACTCAAACTAATTGACTCACAAAGACGAAGTGATGTAACTCCGGAGTGCTTTTGCCGTGAGCCCATTAATTCACTTTGGATTTACGTTTTGTGTGAATTTTTACTTGAATTTTTTTTTTCGCGAGCGGGTTACAAGAACCAATATGGACACAGTCATAGCATACTCGTGAAAGAACGTCGTCGATAGGTGGGGGGTAAAGCCATTCGATCGACCTTCGCATTTACGTTCAAGTTCAAGTCAAATTGACCGCATCTGACTTCGGTTCGTCCCTACTGGTAATTTTTCCTTTCCCCATTCCATCTCGTCGCTATTAATCGTCATTATCCGCGACCACCTTGACCACTGCCGCTTCCGTGCACAACCGATGAAAGAGTTATTGATCTAGTCATTTGTACCCGCCTGATGGACAGTTTTCTAATGCAAACCTCGCTTTAAAATGTTTGAAGCTTTGCGCGGAAATTGAAGTTAATTGGTTAAATCACGTCCCTCCTCGCCTTCCACAAATATTTATTTTTTCATAACGAAAGTTGAAAAAAATTTCCCTGGTTTTTTATCTCGTAAATCTATCCATGCTATGAGATCCACGAAACAAACTTCTTCGAATCGAAAATTTTTCATGAAAAAATAATAATATCCCTGTTACATATATATATATATATACATATATACATATATACATATATATATATATATATAAAGAGTCTGACCTGAAGAAGGCCTCGGAGTAGGCCGAAAGCTCAAAAAATCTACAGTGTGTTCTTTTACGTGTTATCTATTTTATTCTGTGTTCTATTGTGCCATCCAAATGTTATCTTGCTCATGTTAGTACTTTCACATCATATATATATATATATATATATATATATATATATGATGTGAAAGTACTAACGAGAGCAAGATAACATTCGGACGGCACAATAGAACACAGAATAAAATAGATAATACGTAAAAGAACACTCACACTGTAGATAAAAAATGTCATAACTCACGGCCTGATTTTATTTGCGTTCAAATAAACGGTTTTTGAGCAATATTATCAAGATTTAAAATTTGCATGTATTCAAACAATTCATAATCAACAATATAGGGTTATAAGCGCATGGATGTCGTTGATTATGAATTGTGAAACACAATGGAAGCCTTTGCAGCCTTTTATCATTTGCACAGCTCAAATGAACTTAAAATACAGCTCTATTTTGACTTATCGATCACTCAGAATACGGACTTTTCTAGGTATTTAATTTTTTCGTGTTTTATTTTCACCCCAAGACAAGACTTAACGTCAAGATGAGGGTATTGCAGGGTATCAGAGACTAATTAAAAGCAAACATGTACGTTTACTAAATTGTTTTTTGTTTACGCTTGCACTTCCAATGACGCAGTTGCCGCTGCCAATTTCAACCTACCGCCCTTCAACTATCATGTTGTATGATATACCCGTACGTTCGTTCATTACTAAACCTTACCTAGTTCATGGTTTAATAAAATCTAAGATACGAGATATTGTAGATAATTTGTACTTATATAATTTGTGACAAATGCGCAACGTTATAGTAGTTTTTTTTATCATTGCTTAGCAAACGATACACTTTTGAAGATATTTTAAAGGATTTGAGGTTAATTATTCACAGCGTATTTTGTAACCCACAACATGACACCTCTTTTTTTGAAGTCAACGATCCATTTTAGCAAATATCTTTCAAGATGTATTACTTTTTGCTGTAGTCGAATTTTTTATTGTAAATTGAACATTAAGGTAAACTACACGTATCTCGATCTCTAATACTATTCAAAAACTACTAAACCTGGGAATGGATTGATTTCTCATTAGGTGAAACGGAAAATCGTGTTCCGAGAATCGAATCGCATGAAAGGACGAATTACATGAGAACTCCGAGTTGCCGCTCTATAAAGAAAGACCGATATTATAACTACACAAGGCTCAAGACGAACGTATTCGAAAGATACGACCGTATTCGAAGTTTTTCTTACCAAAAATACTATTTTTGCTACCAAAAATTTTGGTACGGCTGGCGCTTTATTTTTTTTAATTGGATTTTCCGGACAATTGAAGAGACCATTTCTCTGATATAGCTCAAAAACTGGCCAAAGTTTCGGCCCCTGCTTCTTTATTTCCAGGCAGATAAACATCGCGAGACGGACGGTCCGTGACGAAGAAATTTTTTGAGTTCACCCTCCCTAGGTTTTAACATGCACGGGTGATTTTTACATCCTTGCCCATCCACAGCGAGCAAGTTTTCCATGCCCTGCCGATGTCTGAACAACAGACAACCCAGTGCAGGAAGGGATGCAGCTGTCCATCAGGGCAATCGGGAGATACGGCCAGAGTTTTGGTCGCATTCGCTAATGACCATGCGGTCTCTCACACTATGGGGGAGGATATTGGATCCGCTCGGCAGTCACTCAAAATCCACAAAGCACATAAAATTCCAACCAGTACTATTTGACCCGAAGGGAAGACTAAACGAAATCCGGTGATAAGATACAGGAAGTTTATTAATTAGTATTAGCCCTGTTTTTCCTTCCAGATGGATCGCAGTCACTTAAGTTTCACACGCTTATCCTCCTCGTCTGTCTTGCCGGTATTGTCAAAATTAATTAACCTTGAGTGAGGTTGGCCTGAGTTAGCCGAGGAGGTAATTTGAAGATTACGATGAAGCTAAAAAAGGGATGCACTAGCTCAGACGAACTTTTTTTACAAAAACGAAACACTTGTAACGTGTAGCGGACTCATCATGAAAAGTTAGATTATTTTGTGTCCCCTGAACTTAATTAATGTAGTTTAAAATATTGCTTTTATTATTTTTACGCATAGGAAATCGCTTGGAAGAAACCTAGGGTGTTCAAGAAACTGCGGGAGATGCCGCAACAGTAAATATTAACGGAGTCATCCGCTAATATGTATTAGATAATATTTCAATGCAACAGTTTCAGAGTGTAAAAACCATTTGCCTTGACCGGGATAATTCCGGAAAATACGAATGATTTTTACTGTCTGAAGTGTTGCATTGAACCTAAATTGTGTTGGATCGTTGGAACACACGAGAAGGTATGAAGAATTTTTTTTGTAAATAAAGATTTGGTAATTAATGCAAAGTAAAAGTATATTAAATAATTAGTAATTTATAATTTGACGCTGTAAATATTTCATAATGTTACCATGTTCATCCAATTAACTGATTAAAAAAAAATTGTTTTCATTAATAGATATGAGTGATCAAATGAATTATCTGACATTGAAGTAAATGTTGATTAATTTGTTACGCGTTTCCCGCATAGAGCCTAAAGGTCATATATATACGATTTATGCATATATATATATATATAACCTTTATACATGTATACATTTTGGATATCTATCCACCTGCATACAATTATTATATCGTAACACACTTTTCCCAAATAATTCGTTGGACTTTGGAGTGATTTGTACGGAATGAATTTCACTAGCATATTAACGATTAAAATATTAAAATAGGCGGGGAAAAAATAGAGCAGGTAGAACAGTTTACATATCTCGGAAGTGTTTTGGACCAACACGGTCAAAGTGGTAGGGACGTAAGGAGAAGAATTGCGCTAGGCAAGGAGGCTTTCTCAAGGAGGAGGGAGTTGATGACGGGGACGTTGAGTAGGGATGTTAAGACAAGACTCGTAAAAACTCTGATATGGAGCGTAGCTATGTACGGCGCGGAAACGTGGTCGCTGAAGCAGGAGGATAGACGTAGATTGGAGGCTTTTGAAATGTGGGTGTGGAGAAGAATGGAGAAGGTGTTATGGACCGAAAGGAAAACAAATGAGGAAGTACTAGAAATGGTGGGGGAGGAGAGGGGTTTGTTGAGAGAAATCCTATGGAGGCAGGAAAAACGGATGAAAGGCGCATTGAGCGGTAGTGGAATGTTGAAGATGGTAATAGAGGGGAGAATGTTGGGCAAGCGAGGTAAGGGTAGGAACAGGATAGGGATGTTGGACGGGATGAAGGGAGGAAATAAGTACACCGAGATGAAGAGGGACCTGATATAGATTAGTTTGCTAGGTGGGGAGTCACAAAAGGTTTATTTGATAGTTGTGTCCATCCAAAAACCTACCTTAACCGGTAGATTACCTAATAATAATTAACGATTAATGGCTGTAATAAATTCCTTGTCTCCTGAATAGATTGAATTGAAGAGTTATCGGGTAGAATATTGCTCATGACGCTCTTACTCTGTCTGTCTGTTACCAATATTATTTTACTTTTCGTCAATAATGAGAAATGTCCTGCCCTGAGCCAATAAAAAAACGGCGCCATGTGAATATTTATCAACTGATTTAATTTCTTGTCATTTAATAAATTGTTTTTAGACGTGTATTTTCTATCTAAAAAAATTAAGATGTCCACAGGACACTTTGTCGAGGAAAATGATCATCCCTTTCATTTGCTCAAGAAGTCGAGTAATATTTTTCAGATGAATTTTAAAATTGCATCTTCATAAACAGTATGTGGTGTACTTAATCTCTATTAAATATTTACCCATTACGAATGTGACAAGGAAAGTGCAAAATACCAACAAGTGAATTTTTTACACAAAAATCAATGTAATGCATGTATCATAAATATAATGAATGATTAATTTTGGTGAAAACTATTTATCAAACAAAACACCTGACTC
Source organism: Hetaerina titia (assembly GCA_037158775.1). Lineage (NCBI taxonomy): Eukaryota > Metazoa > Arthropoda > Insecta > Odonata > Calopterygidae > Hetaerina > Hetaerina titia. The sequence goes on along the minus strand of CM073778.1, from coordinate 73,780,873 downwards.
TAACCGCATGATTACTCGTACATTAGAGCTTTTTGACCACATTCGTTTTATGTTGAAATGAAATGAAATTATTGACTTCGTAATTTCACACACTTTATTCAAAGAACACGACCTAGGTTTCGACGTTGGACGTCATCATCAGGTGGTCCTCCTAGAAGCACACTTGGTATTATACGTTCAACGTCGAAACCTGGGTCGTGTTTTTTGAATAACGTGTGTGGAATTAAAAAGTCAATAACTGAATTTCATTTCAATGTGTTGCACGAATACGCATAAAGTTACGCCGGAGACAACGAAAATTCGTTTTAATTCAAAGAATGTTAATTTCGACCTAATTGTCACAATCCATAAGCTGTTTTGGGAATTCTGTTCACTTTGTTATGACTAGAATTGAAATTTACAACAGTAGTGCATTTGGAAGTGTAATTAGGCGAACTTAACTGTGGAGATAATAGTAATTTGATAAGGAAACAACACGCAGGCCATATAAATGCATTTTCCATGTAGGGAACTTATATCATGGTCAATATCTCACGCGACACAGACGCCAATTAACGCCTAGTGGTTCTTCATGGATCTAAGATTGGCATTTCATAAATGAAGTCACCCAACAAACATAGACGCTGAGATCAAGGAATATGGCCATTAATCTGCGCAGTGTAAACTATCTAAATCGAGCCAATCCAAGGAAAGAGCGTGAATAAAAAGCTTTCGATGTCGAGGGATTTCAAGGATCTTATTCTATGATCACCAAGCGAAAGACTTTTCAATTCAAATTAGATAGCACAAATATATTTTTAACAGATTTAAAATGTATAAAATATAACAAGTATTCAATTATGCTTGATTTCGCCAACGATTTGAAATTATGTTATGCTGAACGGAATTTTTATCTTAAATTAAACGTATGGTTGAAATATTAACTAACGGCCATAAAACGAAAGAAATTCGTGCTAAGATTTTAAATGATTTTTTTTTTACTGTTATAGCTCTTTTTAGATCAACATAGTAACTAAAAATTCGCTGGCCTACCCACCAAAAAGGATTATACTCTAAATATATGAAAATTTAATGGATGGATAATGAACAAAAAACTTAAAAAAAACAAAACTTCCATTTCTATGAACTATTCATGTTGGCCTATCGTGTAGCAATAGAAGTTTAATGAAGTCCATATACAAAAAAGTGATTCCTTGTCTTTTAATTTTCATCTACTCAATTCCCCGTAAGCCGCCGCAAGGGCGTGTGGCAGGGGGTGTTAGGGCACCACCCGTAAATTAGGGGAAAAAAGCATGTAGAAGCCACAAGTTTTTAGCCCACAAACCAAACATGGTAAGCATTCATGCACGAACCCCTTCGCCCTAACCCTTTCACACACATGCAAACCCACAAACTACCAACAAACATACACATGCACAATCTTTAAATTTAAAATTTTGTTCCGACTTGTAACTGAAATGTTTTTAATATTTCAGAATGGACATCGGATTCTTATTATTATGATTTCTGATTGTTCTGGGGAAGAATGAGCATTTGAACCTATCTGTATTGGAATCCATCTCCCTTATTTTATCTATGTGGTCTGATCTACCTAAGTAGTGTGGGACTTTTCTGGCAGAAAAAAACATTAAAAATAAAATATTTGAGGCTCTATAGACACTTGGAAATATAATATATAAAGAATTGAACAATATTTAGACAAATTATTGAAGAATAATAATTTTTAAGTAAGAGTTTCATGTTTGATAATTAAATACGGTGAAAAAAAATAATTTCTCCTCGTGAAATTATTTTTTTCACTATAATTCATGGTACATCCCAAACATAGCAGAATAAATGCGAGAAAAAAGTTCATTGCAGATCAAAGTAAAAATTTTAAATTTTGAAAAAAGCTAAGACACTAAAATTCTTCAAAAAAGTACCCTTGTCTTTTGACACACCGATGCCAATCGCGGTACACTTCTTGGAAGGTATCGACGGGTACCTCGTTCAGGCACCTCGTCACGGTTTCTTTGCCGTTATCCTGTGTTCCAAAATGGTTGTCCTTCAAGCTCCTTCTTATTCATTGGAACAAAAAGAAGTCCGGTGATGCCACAGCGGGGCTGAAGGATGGGTAGTGTAGCGTCCAAGAGATCACGCAAGATTGTCGCACTAACAGCTTTCTGATCTTCCAACAGCACCTTGGGGACCATCTTGGCGACACAATTTTCTCATGGCTAAGTCTTCTGAATACAATGTACTGTGGTATTTGGAATACCTCATTCTGATGTATAGTATGTCTCTCAATTTTTACAGGTATTTATCTTACTGTCTTTGACGGACATTCAGGGCGTTCCTCCTCTCTACCCTCACGAAACATCTTGTACCAACGAAAAACCATTCAATGGGAAATTAAATCTCTGTATGAATCCTTAATATAAATTTCCGTTGCTCCATGGAACGTGGCATCATGAATTCGTGACGTGACCGCCGAACAAATACCAGTCTAGCATCAATTCGCACATTGTAACGGCCCGCTGACAACTGACGCGGGTTGCGTTGCTTTCCCAAGAACTCCAACTAACGCCACACGTCTTCAGCCGTCCGCGTCTTCGCTATAATGCTACTTCCTTTAGGGACAGGCTTTGTATTACATTCGCAAATTTAAAGAAAACCGATGTAGAACTACAGTAGAACTACAACTATCCGGATCAATCGGGACCGGATCCCGTTCGGATAATCGAAAATTCGAATAATTGGAGTTTTGTCCGGAGGAAGGGTCTATTCAAAGAAAACTACAAGAAAAATGAGAAAAAGCTATGTAGTAACTGATTTAAAAGAAATGACGCTTTGGCATGTTAACCGTACAAAGAATCGGACCTGATTTTGAAGGTTTCCCATAGAACGTAGCTGCAAGAACCACTTGAAACGGCATCTTCTAAAACTTTTTTTGTTGCCGGTTTCATTGATTTCCTCGAAGAACTTCCATCTTCTTTTTCAAGGACTGACACAAAATTCACAATTGTAGATTTGTTCTTTTTAATGTCCGAAATCGATGGTTGTCCAACCCCGTACTGCTCTGCCACCTTTTTGCCCGCAACTCTCTTATTATTCGATTGATTCTCTATGATTTTGAGTTTATTGAAATTCTCTTCGAAGCCATGGTGAACAATAAAACGCACTCTCAAAGAAAACAACAAATCGGCGCATAAAAAACCCCACATAATCAAAAAGCAATCAAAACAAACAGTGGCAGATCGCCTGTAGCCACGCTCACCCCTCCTCTGGGCCTATTCGGTTTCTAAAACTACAACATGAAACGGTGCCTACAGCGATTCGGATAATTGGAGTTCAACTGTATATATCTAACTCAAATATTTGTGTATCTTATGAGATTACAGGATTTGTTCACACAAATGAGGCAAGGACAAAGAACCTCAAGTGGTAAATTATTTTTTAATTTCTTTTAATTCATTCTGGATAATGTTTTTAATCTTCTGGAGGGTTTTTGGGTCATGGATTAGGAATTCCAAAACCAACAGGGCACCTATATTATTTTACCCAGATGTTAGGGGACGTATTGCGATAAATAATATGGAATAAATTAGTTAGCATAGCGCTTTAATGTTGTCGAGAGGGCAAAAAATAATAAAAGTTCTGAGAAGAAATTAAATCCTACACATAATTGCCCATGCATTAACTAGCATGTGAGAAGATATATAATTACGTAATCGAGGTATGACCTTCTGATGAATCATAAAATCGTTGCCACTCACTCTCATAAATATTCATTGGGCGATATAAATATACATTCCTCAGTAATCATCCTGAAGGTTGGTTTCATAGGTGAAGGAAACGTTTAGGTGAGTGTAATTCACTTAGTCAGGCCTGAGGTATCTACTTTCTTTACCTTTGCCACGACACGGTTTTCCATCAATTTTTATTTACTGGAATATCACACAACTTGAACATATAGTAAAATGGTGCATATCACCCTGATGTGTAACTCGGTTTAAGAGTTGAGTAGTTGAACGCCCTTATGACAAAACACATCTCTACGATACGTGTTTAATTGCCATAAGAGCGTTATCGTAACAACACGTATCTCGTGTGAAAATAAAATTTAAATTTTACGTAATTTTAACTTAAGAATTGAGATAGAAAGGCTATTTAATTTACTTTTATTCAAATATACGTAATACCATACACCTTTCTTCAAATTTCACCCATAAAAGTTTTATACCAAACCCTACTTTCTGAGTTTCGGGGAAATGAAAAAAGCTACACGTAATACTTTTTAAAAAAGAAGAAATCGGCAAGCAAATATATAATTTCGTTCCATATTTTCTTATGAATGTGTAAGAAAAAAAATGTCTCAACAGGTTCTGCGTAGAATCATAGTGACGTTGATTATCATTTTGCGCGTTTGAAATGAATATATTATCTTTAAAAAATTCACCCATTTTTATTCAGAGAATGTCATTTCGTTTTTATTCAAAGAAAAATCCGCAAACACGTTGTTTGTGAAAAATTGTTTACTTTGTTACTGATGGAATTGAAATATTTTAAAGTTTATTAGGCGATCTTGACATTAAACATAATGGACAATTCTTCATAAAACAATGCGCAGGCCATTCAAATGCATTTTTTCATGCAAGAAAAAACAACTCTTTCCACAAATCACGCGATCACAGAAGCCAAGTAACGTTTAATGGTTCTTCATGAATCAAGTAATGGCATTCCATGAACAGAATTACCTAACAAGCACTGACGCTGAGATTGTACAAATATGTATTTATTATACTGCGCACTGTAAGCTACCTCACTCAAGCTAATCCAAAGAAAGAGCAAATATTGGGAAGTTTGTATAATCCATAGAAATACGAAAAACCCAATGTTGATTTACACTTAGATCAATACAAATCTAAGCTCAATATCCCGTCATGCTTTCGCATATTTTGCGTCGTTTTATTTCCAGTACTTCAAATGACGATCTTACGGCATTATCACAAGTAAAAAATACATGCAATCACAAACATGGCAGCTAAAAATCTCAATCTGGTGTACAGGGTTCGTCCGGAAAATAAGTGTCCTGAGCTCAGGAAAAAAAAATTATTACACTTTTACATATCTTAAGCTAATATTCCTCAAAATAGGACCCTTGTGAGTCGATACACTTGTTCCAGCGGCGTTCCCATTCCTGGAACGCTCCCGCGAAGGCATCATCGCGGAACCTCTCGAAGACACGTCGTCACGGCCTCTTTGACGGCGTCCAAAGTCCCGTATCGCGTTCCTTTGAAACTCCTCTTTATCTTCGGGAACAGAAAGAAGTCCGGTGGTGCCAAAGTCCGGGCTGTAGGGTGGGTGCGGCAGCGTTGCCACGCCGTGCTTGGCCAAGAAGTCCGACACGACAAGCGCGGTGTGAGACGGCGCATTGTCGTGAAGCAGCCGCCAGATGTTTTTGATCGCTGACCGGACGCGGGTGACTCGTTTTTCGAAGCCTGTCGAGCACTTGGACGTAAAATGCAGCATTTACAGTTTGTCGTTCAGGTACAAATTCGTAGTGGACGACTCCCCTTTTGTCAAAAATCCGGAAAAAATCAGTACACTTATCTTCCGGACGAACCCTGTATTTTCTAAAGTGGACACCATAGTTCAATTGTTTTCAACCTGCATCTTTTCAAATGTGGGTATTTTATTTTATGGTGACCTATTGTCACATTCTTTTAAAAAAACGTAGCGAGCGATTAGTGATGCCTGCATCACAAGTTAAATTTCATTGAATCATAATGGTAAATGCAAGCATTCAATAGCAAAAACACTATAGAGTGAAACTCCAAAAGCATTGACACGCATAGAGGCATCCTCTTTACGGAATTTTTAACCGAATTTGGTTGAATGAAGTCGGAATAAAATTTTAACTGCAAGAAAGGAATTTTTTGCACGCGAATAAACAGACGAGGCCCAAGGTGAACAATTCCTGTCCACAAAAAAATTTTTGGCTCCCAAGTTTTTTGTGCCGCAGCGGGGTCATTCACGTGGAAATTTCGACCAAGGGCCCAAAACCACAGACAATAGGATCTTGCTCCATCGAGATTGACGATGCATTACAGTAACCCACAAGAAGGAATGATGTGAGAATCGATCGATAAAATAAATCTGAAACTGAATATCTTCAAAGAAAAAAATGAGGATTCTTCAACTAAGACGTGAAATTTCTTAGATACGTACTCATTTCTAGCTCATTACAAATTAGATCATATTGCCCTTCATGTAACATCCCTCTTGCTCATAACCTTTTCATAATCGAAGAAAATATTTGAAAAGGTGACGATGGCTCTTATATTTCACTGAGTATACCAGGTTCAGCCTCCGATTGGAAGAGACGTAATACGTTGTATGACCAATAACATAACTGAATTTAAAGCGATTGGGTATGCAAACAAACTCAAATCAAAGGGCTATTAGAGTTCTGTCACTTCCGCAAAACATCTCTTCGAGAGTGCATATAGATACTTATAATTGGACAATTACGTCATATATTTTTACTAATGTGATGTAGTTTTTCAGATTTTAATCTAAGCATTACACCGCGTTGCTCTTGAGGCAAATAACCATTGTAGTAGGACACAAAAAATGCCAGTTACTTTCACGGATTTATCAGCAAACTACTACCTACATGTACTTCTTCAATTCTTAAATTAGATTACATTCAACGGTTTTAGACTTGAATTCGTAGAAATTTCTCACCTAAAAATTTAATGAATACGACTTTGTCAAATTTTCTTAAGTTCTTGGTGATCCTTAAGACACTTGGTGATTCACCTCGTAAAATTTTAATTTTTTTTTCCCCAAACAGAACCCCCACCAAAGACATCACTTGTATCTCAAAACTTAGCTATGCAACTAGTGTGTAGCAAAATGATTCCATAAAACGTAACTCAATATATATTTAATTATTTTTAGAGAGAGAGAGATTATAGCGATTCGGATTGTTTAACTTTTCCCCTCCTAACTAGTGCATTTGAGAAATTTTTCAATATAATTTCAACAATGGAAACAAAAGCTTCCACCCTTAGCAAAACCCTCAGTCTAAATGAAAAATATACAGCTTTTTTCATGAAGAGAAATGAAATATTTTCAATGCCATTCGTTTATAACTGCGCACTATGAGTATTAGAAAAATTTGCTCACTCCGATTTCCGCCATGAAATGAGTAATGAGGGGAACATGAAGGCCGTGAAGAACTTTCTGTGAAGTTGAAGAACGTTTGTCATGGGGAAACAAGTTATACGATTGTTAACTTGGCATGTTCCATGTCGCCATCAACCCCCTCGTCTCCATAGGACGAAACAGCGGAGAAAAACGACTTGAAATTCAAATTCAGAGGAACACTGGTGACCACTTGTATGTTTGCAGTACTGGGAGATAGTGGACATTTTCAACTTTGAGCTTCAGTATGGAAAGGTTTTTGAAAGATATTTTCAGTCAATCGCAGAACGAAGTTAAAAGGCACGTACATACAACATATTTTAAGACCATATTTTTTTTCCTATCAACATATTTTAGGAAACACTATGGGATACGGCAACGCAAAGATTTCGTAATTTTCACAAAGATGCCTAATTATTGCAAATAGTCACTGAAATTATTTATTCATTTGTGTACCCCGCAAGCCACCGCTAGGGTGTGCGGCAAGGGGTTTGAATACACACCAGACTAATTTTGACCCGAATATGACCCTACCGCGGTCGGACAATTTTATTATGATCCCTTATCGTTCGTGAAAAAAATGACTTCTTAAATCTATCTGTTCTACACTTAATCTCTTTCATTTTCTTTGACATGATCTCTCCTGCCGTAGTACGATGGGGGTAATAATACATTTTCAACATCACTGCTAAAGAGACATCCAATTTATTCAAGAGCTTCAATGTGTACTTTTACTTTCGCCCGTGAGTGATTCCAAGGTCTATCTGCTCTAATTTTTGATACCCTACTAAGTTTATCATAACAACGTTTTAAAAATCTAGCTCCTCTATACGCTGCACGCAATTCAATTAGGTTATTAATCCAACTTCGTAAGAATCCCATATACTTGCGGCATAAATAAGGCCTAACTAGTAACAGATAACATTTTTTTGACGTTTTCATCACATTTACCTAGTACTCTTCTAATAAATCCTCATTTTTTGTTAGCTTGTCCACATATTCCCCGTGTGCTTCACCCAGGACAGATCGTGAGTGGGGGGGTAACTCATAGGTAAATTGAGTCTACACATTCTCTTTCGGTGTTCCCAATGTAATACGCGTTCGGGAGGGAATTGCTCTTTTTCCAAAAATGTATCACTACGCACTTTTCTAAGTTTAATTCTAATTACCAAGTGTCGCATCAGCATTGTATAGCATTAAGGTCATCTCATAAAGCTGCTCTGTCCTCAGGATAATGAATATCACGGTAAACCACTGCATCATCGCCAAATAAACGTATCTTACTAGTGACTACGGAGTCAATGTCGTTTACATAAGTAGGAATAAAAGAGGTCCGATGACACTTCCCTGGGAAACACCTGGAGTATTTTCTACTACATTAGAGCTAACTCCATCTATCACTGCTCTTTTAATCCGCGCATTCAAAAATTCTTTAATCCAACTAAGGATATTTTTATCTATGTCATATGCTTCTAGCTTGGCGAGTAGTTTACTGCGAGGTACTTTGTCAAAGGCTTTCTTAAAATCTAGAAAAACCATGTCCACTGTAGCATTGCTCTCTCCCGAAATTACAATATAATGAACAAAAAGCGCAAGTTGTGCCTCACAGGATCTACCTTTTCGAAAAACGTGCTGATTTTTCATTAATAACTCCTGATTATCGAGGCGTGTCACGATCCAACTTGCAACTATAGTTACCATAATCCTGCATGAAGTTGATGTGAGGGAAATAGGTCCGTAATTACTCGGTTCCTTCTTGTCTCCGTTTTTTAAAATTGTTTTTACGTTAGCCGTTTTCCAATCTCTGGGAACCTAGTGATCTACCAGCGTCTTCTTAAATAATATTATTTCTAGATACGGCGCAATTTCCTGAGCTAGATCCTAAAATATACGAGCAGATATTTGATCGAGCCCGGAGGATTTATTAGGCTTAATATTTTCAGCGAACATTCTATTCCATTATATGAGATTTAAATTCTGGGCATAGGTTGACCGGCAAGATTTGATAAGCTATCACAGGCATACGGTGAGATATTGGTGGAAACGCTTTGAAAGAAGACAGCTGAAACAGTAAACCCTTGTGCATTCCAAGAAACATGAATTTTTATTAAAATATGAGTTCTTTACCGAAATACTAGTTTATTCTCACTTGAGAAAATAATTTTGACGAGAGCTTTTGGAATGCCGTACATCAAATAATTTTCTGCTAAGTAAATGTTATAGTAAATCCTCTTTTCGTACGATATGACACACTACTGATTTCTAACTGCTTCCATGAAAAAAGAGAAAAAATATGCACATGAAATGACTGTCTGAATATCCTGAGCTACTAGTTTCAAATGTTTACCAAAGTAACCCATAATTGTAACATCACCGCGACCCTACCGGAACTTAAATATGTTTGAAAAATACTCCGGAAAAAAATCGCTCGCATTCTCAGCTCCACAACGAGAGGCCAGGGACGGTGAAGCCGGCGCGCAGAGCCATTGAGCGATCGATTATTGGACATGGCAGAACCACTCCGACGTCGGCGGAGCAAACACCGTTCGCGGAAATAATGAATCCCCATTCCCCCATCCATGCCGCTGCTGTTCACACTCTTCAGGTGGATATTGGCCGACAACGTGAAGTAGCGAAATATTTTCGCTCGCGACCGAAACATGGAAAATATAATAACGTATAAATTGTATATCATGTCCAGGCAAGTAGAAATAACATTTCACTAACGATATGGTGGATAACAATCGACATTCATTTATAATCGTTTTGATATGATGTATCGAAAAGAGGATCAAAGGAAGTTTTGGACATGGCGGAGGAGAAGAGAGGCTTCCTGGAAGAAATCCAAAAGATGCAGGAAAGGGGAGTACAAGAAATTTTGATAGGCAAAGGAATTCTGCAGACTTCGATATTGATGAAATGACGTTAGGGAAACAAGGAAGAGGGAGGGAAAGATAATAGGCATATTGAACGGAATATAAGGAGGAAGGAAGTATACGGAATTTAAGAAGGGTTTATCGTAGAATACGGAATTCAAAGATGGATGTCATGTTTTGTCTTGCGAGGTTTGGAAGTGTAAAGGTGTTCAGCTTGTGCCATTCTAAAACCTAACTAAAAACCGTAGACTACCGAAATAATGATATGATATACGCAACTTGCTCTGAGCTCCACTCGTGCCGTTGCTTTGAAAGAAATGAATACTATACAATTACATCTAAAAATTAACTGTGAAATTATGCTGTCTCCAAACTGTCAAACAACATTTTCAAATGTATATTTAGTTTTTTTGCCTTATTTTATTAAAATTTTCTTTTCTTTTCAATGTGATAACTTGCATGTGAGATTTGCTGCCATTTTCAGCTGGTGGGGAAACATTTCAAAAGTGTAGGTTAACAGAATATTATCGAGCTAAACCAATTTTATTTTATATAAAAATATATAACTTTTGGACGGCACAATAAAACACAGAATTATTAATTCACTTAGAAATAGATATTTCCTTGACCGGGACAAGGGGACCGGGAGGGCAAAATATATTTTTGCACTTGTTCGATTCTACCTTCTCCACCTCTCCTGTGTTCGTCTTTTACATGTGTTTCATCCCTTTTCCTACTACCTTTTTTTTTGATCGCCATATGGCAGGTTTTCGGGTTTGAATGTATGAATGTGTGTGTGTGTGTAAATATATAAAACGTTTTATTAATATTTTTCATGTTTGTTCGTCTTTTATGTGTTTGTGCAGATCACAAGCACATAAAAGCACAGCACATTCTGCACATACATAAAATACGAACACAGGAAAGGTGGGGAAGGCGGATTTGAGCAGATCACAAATGTAAAAATATTTCCTTATCCGGGATTTGAACGCCGGACCTTCCACTTGCCGGGCGGATGCTCTACCACTTAAGCTAATAAGGAAACCCAATTTATACTGAGATCTGCGATCTTATAAAGCGCCCAAATGCTCTGATTGCTTTGTGTTTTCCTATCCCTTTTCCTTAAACCTATTTCTATGAGTGAAATAATATTTGTTCGCCGTATGGCGGGATTTCGTGTTTGAATGTGTATTTGGCCAATATGGCTCGTCTCTTCTTCTGGCTATGCGTGCCATGAAACGCACCGTTCCTATCCTTTATAATATCGTATGAATGCTTTTCTACTATCCTTTCCCCTTCTTGTGGGTCGTCTATTTCTCCTTTGGTGGGTAAAACAGCTCTCTAACGTCATCTCTGGGCACAAGGCAATCGGAGTATTTGGGCGCTTTATAAGATCGCAGATCTCAGTGTAAATTGGGTTTCCTTATTTGCTTAAGTGGTAGAGCATCCGCCCGGCAAGTGGAAGGTCCGGCGTTCGTATCCCGGATAAGGAAATATTTTTATATTTGTGGTCTGCTCAAATCCGCCTTCCCCACCTTTCCTGTGTTCGTCTTTTATGTGTTTTTCATGTGTGTGTGTGTGTGTTTCTATGTCATTACTGTCCTTATATCCCTGATGTTATGCGCACTTAAAATATAAGAAAATTATTCAAATGCGTGAAGTGCTCCACGGAATGAAATTTATGTTCTTCTATCTATATAACATTAACCTTTCCATTAACATTACATAACAAACTCCTCGTTCTTTATTATAATTTTCATTCCGAACTGCTTTTATTATGCTTTCAGCGATGGCTGTAATTCATTGGCCAATAGTGTAGTCGAAATGGTCAAGGGATAGGAATGAAATTCGGTAGGAAACTAATAAACTCAGGTTGGTTTTTGGATAATTAAAATACTGTTTTCTAGTCAGCCAAGGCATTGCAAGCATTACTGATTGCCTTGCAAAGTCAGTGTGATAGATTTATGATGGATTGGGATGATTAGGGATGATGTTAAGTTGTGCGGTTCGGATGAAAACGGTAGAATGGCTAACTTCAAAATTTGTATCAAATACCCATTATGCACAAAGTACTTGATTAGCATATTACCAAAGTATTACATATTCAACTACATTCATTCGGTTCTGAGTTTTTACGTTTAATGAGTTTTTCCTTTCATTGAACTCCCGCCAGATACTAAAAAATAACAATTTATTGTCTTGCTTGCGAGGAGTCGCTATTATTATTCCACAAGGCCATAATGGACGTAGGTTACTTAGACTTTCGAAGTGCACATACGCCTGAAGCGCACTTCACAACAATCGCGTTTCAAATCAGAACACCTCTGAACCGAACTCTTCTCCAAGAAGCAATTGAAGCTAATAGTAAGTGTACGATACGTTTCGTAAGAGCGATAAAAATTCAAACATAATCATACACGATCAAAATTTCAGGAATGCATGGTTTAAGTCACGATACCAAACATCGATTCCGATGATTTTCTGATTTCTATTGCGCATTGGAGCAAAAAATTCTGAAATATGACCTAATCGTTATAGAGTTGATATAGTATGTTGCTACAGTTGATACACCTCAATTTCTTCGGAAACTCTATGAGTGTTTATTCCGAAATCCATCTGTTATCCTTTTTATGAATTATTAAAGCCTTACAATAATTTTCATACGACTTATAACAAAAATTTTAAAGTAGCAATAGTTATAACAAATGATAAATCAATATGCTCAGCTATAAATCAGGAATGAACGGAATTACTTTACGAATTGTGACTAAAAAGAAGTGTATAAACAACAGATTCTGATTATTCGAGTTTTCTCTCCAGTGCAATGGAAATTTGGCCTAGGTTAATCATAGTTTACGAAATATAAAAGCTCTACTCTACAAGAAATACTCTGGGAGTTGTCTTCTTAATTGTAGGATCATCACCAATGTTACTCCATCGATTAAGCTTTCTGACTGTTCTGTATTCCAAGATGTTCCAGTCGTCTTTTCCTTTATCTGGCGAGACTTTACCTTTGCCCTACATAATATTTACTCTGGATTCATGGTGCATCCATTGTACAAGATGCATTAAATCCCCTCTATCTTCCCTTACTTTAGCAATGATGCTGTAAATATTAACACAGGCCTACAAAAAAAAAATTTTTTGGTACCGGGAATCTTTGTGATGATTTTAACTATATTTGTAGAGCTGAATCCAAATATGAAATCCGTTTTTATTTAACAGCTCTACTTTTTTAGATATGGCACATCTTACGATTAGTTGTTTTAATATTTGATATATTCCGGAAAATAATTTTCAAAGTTAAATAAATCTATAAGTATACTAATTTATAACCACTCGGCGGTGTTCCTTTTATTTTCAATAAACTGTCAATAAGTTTTATGTATGTTTCTGTATTGTAGGCCAATGAGATAATTATTAATATAATATTCCCATATCATCATGTAGAAGATTTTTTTACGTAAGTAACAACATATCTATATCTTGAAAACTATAGCTGATAGGAAAAAACTAGTGTCATAATTGGATTCAGCAGCCCAATTGTTCTTTAAATCAGCATTAAAAGCTCCGGCACCAAAAATACTCTTGGCCTGTGTAATCAAATGCCTAAATTTCTGAATGCTCCTTATCTTCCACCACCTCTCACTGACTCAATATTTCGATTTCCGTTGCCTCTATTTTTTTCACCCGCCTTTGCCGCCTGTGTTCATATTTCGTTGGATTGAGCAGAAAAGGTTTTAATTCCGTAATCGTGTAGAATTCAAGCTTCTTATCATTTCCTGTTTAATTTTTTGGAGAGTAAAAGATATCAATCGTGTCCAAATATCCTCTGAAAGTAATGCAATTTGCGATATGCGTAAGGATATGATATTTATGCATGGTTGGAATGACAGTATACCCATATGAATCCTGAGCAGATGGATTTTTTTAGATAATATTGAAAAAGGACTTAGTATAGCACCACTTCAAACCTAACGTTACAGATACAACAAAGCACTGCAAACGAATTTCCAATCGTCTTTGATCTTTGCCTCGGAAATCTGTTGTATTGATAAACATAACAGTTTCAGGTTTAAGTTTGTGGATTTCCTTCAAAATGAGGGGAAAAAAGAAACTACACTTTCACAATAAAGATTTAATATTTCACTGGTTCATATTTACATTGGTTTACAGATACATCTACAGGTACCTGTATTATTAAAGCCTTTAATATGGTACGCATTAAAACTGCGTTGCAGAATCCACAATGACAATAATCTTCCACTCACTCTTTATCCTCGTCTACCGTGATTGACAGCAACATTGTTTCCCTGATATTGTCTTTCCGAGCGCTAATAATTCCACTATCGAGTTATAGAATATATTATAGGAGATTGAGTGAGCCGAAGACTATGGTCGCTCCTTACCGCAAACCGTTAGGAGATGAATAATTATATGGAATCTGATAAAATTCCAAGTTAAGCCGCAAGATGGAAGTAATCTTAGCTTAGGGAAAAGATGGATAGGTAGGCATGTGGATATTATGGCAGGGCACGCGAAACGCACGGGAGAGGGGGGAGGGCGAGAGCGTGCTGTAATCAGCCCGCGGATGGAGGGGCACTTAGGAGGAAACGAGGAAATTGAAAAACTCGTGAAAGAGTGATTATTGTGCAAACGTATTATTACACTCATCAGCGCATTTGTCTCGGGTCGCGGCGCTCTGAGAGGAGGCGGCGAGGAACGTGAATTTGACGTCCGGAAGCATTTGGGCTCTCAATCGTTAAAAAGCTTCGTTTTCATGCATCCGGTTTCGTGTTCGCACCGCCGTCATGCCTCGTTTACATATCTGCCGGGAGGGAGGGAAATGGAGCCCGATAATGGCCCGAACGCTGTGGCCTATGATGGAACCTAGAGCATGCTTGTCAAGGATCCCTAAATATTTTAGGTTTTCCCTTCAATATTAATTAGTCTCCATCCCAAGGTGAGAGTTGAGAGATGGGCAACTTATGCGGTCGCAAACTACTACATTAACGTCCTAATTGGCCGCCCAGTTTGCAGCACCTAAAAGCCGAATGGACGAAAACATGACTCAGGGTAGCTCTGGCCTGAATATTAGAATTTGCCGCAAAAATTCATCCGGTTCCTAAATATTAAATATAAATAATGAATTGGCTACATTGCCTCGCATATTGCCTTAGTACGAAAACTTGGAAATGCACTACCTATGTATGTGTTGTAGATAATTATATGAATATTTATTAAGTAATAGTAATTAATGATGGCGACTGAGGTGAGGTCATTTGTGCCATTAGGGATTCGTGGGTGATTTGGTAGGGGTTGAATGCTCCGGGAATGAGGAAAGGTCGGAGAGAAACCCGAGTCAGCATTAGCCTACTTCAATAACGAAATGCAGACGGGTCCACCAAATAATATTACACCCAACTAAACTCACGCACAACATTAAATTGGGATAGGTATACCCTGACCGATCCTGGCACCACCGGGATTCGGGGTAGGAAGCCAGTACACTAGCCAGCCCATCAACCCGATCCCCGTATTAATTTATGATCGTCTCAGCATAATATAATAAGCCACCTGACTTCAGCTGCATCCTTATCAAATTCTATTCCTTCAAAATAAACTAGAAATGTATTGGATAACGTCTAAGTAAAACTTCGTAATTCCACATAAAAAGTAGACTTTAACGCGATCCAGGATTCATTTCGGCTAAATGATTCTGCTATCAGGCTTAATGATTCTGCACCACAGTGAACCATCGGTCGCATTCAAGTTTATTTTCTATGTGGAATTACGACGTCATTCATCATGAAATAATTCCGAGGCGTCCTCTTATGCTCACCTATATGCACAAAATACTTGTACATGGAAAATAAGGAGTCACTTCCGAAAAAACTATGTTAATTTTGCATTTAAATGAAGGAAAGCAGTACATAGTAACTGAGCTTATAATGTTTTGATTTATTTATTCTAAATTATCCTGAACAGTTGAGTTGTAAAACATTTCTGTCGTCAAAACCAAAATATTTCAATTTATTCTCTCCGATAAAAATTATATCAATGGTCGCACCATAAAATCTCCAATACGATTATTTTTTAAGTTGAGATGAATTTGCAAAACGCAGTGGCAAAACCTTACTCCCATTAGTAGGGAACCTTCATGGGAAAAAAATATTACTTTTCTAATAGCCCCGTCTCCTATTTACAGTTTCGCTACTTACCAATCATGTTATGAAGATAATATTTTAAAATTCAGAAAATGTTTTTACTACCTCTTTACTTCTATCAATTTATATCTATGTCATAAATAAAAAAATAGAGTAGGTAGAACAGTTTACATATCTCGGAAGTGTTTTGGACCAATACGGTCAAAGTGGTAGGGACGTAAGGAGAAGAATTGCGCTAGGCAAGGAGGCTTTCTCAAGGAGGAGGGAGTTGATGACGGAACGTTGGGTAGGGATGTTAAGACAAGACTCGTAATAACTCTGATATGGAGCGTAGCTATGTACGGCGCGTAAACGTGGTCGCTGAAGCAGGAGGATAGACGTAGATTGGAGGATTTTGAAATGTGGGTGTGAAGAAGAATGGAGAAGGTGAAATGGACCGAAAGGAAAACAAATGAAGAAGTACTGGTGATGGTGGGCGAGGAGAGGGGTTTGTTGAGAGAAATCCTATGGAGGCAGGAAAAATGGATGAAAGGCGAATTGAGCGGTAGTCGAATGTTGAAGAGGGTAATAGAGGGGAGAATGTTGGGCAAGCGAGGTAAGGGTAGGAACAGGATAGGGATGTTGGACGGGATGAAGGGAGGAAAGAAGTACACAGAGATGAAGAGGGACCTGATGTAGAGTAGGTTGCTGGATTGGGTTTTGTTTGGAGTTACAAAGTATTTATTTGATAGTTGTGTCCATCCAAAAACCTACCTCAACCGGTAGATTACCTAATAATAATATATGTCATATATCATGAAATCTCACAAGCCCTCTTGCCTCGAAAAATATTTTTATCTAAGGAAGTAAAAACTGACCACATGTAATTCAGCTGGCAATCAATAAAAATATCCATGTTCAAATTAATGAGTTTGGTGTCAAGAAGGCTTCGATTTCTGCCCACATTTGTCAGCTGCGTGGAAGTTGTGTTGTTAGTAAATTAATTATAAATCACATGCAATAATTATAAAAATTTTATCCAGCATAAATTTGTAGAGGAAATGTATGTGGGACAGCGGTATGGGGCATGGAAGGAGCCAATATACGATGTTTTTCGATGTATAGAACCGAGGGTTATACATCCTTTGATATTCCTAACTAAACTTTCCTAAACTCATATTATTCCTAAACTTTAATGCCTGTTTCTACCCGATGCTTAATAAAAAACTCTCCAACAAAACTTTATTTCGCAAACTGATTTTCTGCATCATTCAAAGTCCCTCCGTGAAGTTAACTAATCGATATGGCATATGCTTACTTGAGCGGAAACGTTCTGCATAATGTTTACGCCATTATATCAACGACTTTCTTGGAATTCAAAGTGACTGGACGAATAAAAACCCCATCAGACGCACCACTCCCTCGAATGAATGCTTCCACTGGCCTCTTTAAAACACGCCTAGCTACCAAGTTATTCCCATCTGGCAATACATCACTAACGACAAATACAACATTAATATACCAAGAGCTCCGTTTATTAGAACTAAGATATGAACTGGAATATCTCACACATTCATAAAACTATAATTCAGACGCTTGGTCTGAATAATGCATTATGAAATGTTAGAATTATCGGCTACTGACAACATACTTCCGAACTATTTACGTTGCCCCAGCACAATGGACAACTACCTGTGGTTTTATTTGTTGCTACGAAAAAAAAACCGTCCATATGCTTTCGAATGACTTAAAATATTTTTTTAAATGATGAAAACTTCAAGTTTATTAAATCTTTGGTCAAAATCCTCCAAAGGGTGCATCAAAATTATTTACCTAACCATCCCGGACTATCTTCTTAAAAATTCTAAGAATAAAACCAGAAGAATGTGGAATGATTTTAAAACTACGCCAACATAATGAGAGTTTTTTTTTAAATTTGCTGCGGGCTATCTTTTGTTTATGCCGTATCGGTTTATTGTGACTACTCAGCTAAAATCTCATTCTAATGACAGAAAAAATTAATCCAGAATCATTTCTCTATTTAGATACGTGCTGCCACGTTTCGAAAGTCTCTAAACCCAAGGTTAAAAGCAATCTAAAACAAGAATTGATGGAGGAAAACTAATGCTAGCCGACCTATTGCATATCTCCTAGTTCCTGACACTTACCCAAGATACTTGAGCAAAGACACAGCGGTAGAACAAAAGACCGAAACCAACGGACTAACGTGAGAAACCTTATCACAATCCCTAATGTTGCCACAGTGAAGTGGTTAAAAATAATTGAGCAATATACGCTTCCTGTGGAGGAGCCAAGTATTCATTCATCCATTCCCATCGCCGCTGCAGCGGACCCGTTGGGCATTCATATCTCCGAGCGTCGAGGGTGATGGCAATGGTGATAATGGCCGGCAAGTACACGCTGTCTGAATTTAGGAACACTTATCGTCTCCGTCATTTATGGAAAGGGAAGCGGATCCGAAGGAGACTTCTCACACCCCATATCTATTGCCGGTCCGAAACTTATTTCTTTTTTGTGTCTAATTCCAGCTAGGAAAAATGAATCGAACCAGAAAATCTCCTAAGGGAAGGAAGTGAGTGCCCTTGACCAAAAGTCTTCCTACCAGAAATTGACCTTGGTTCGCCGAATTCGTCCTAAAAGACGGACGAAGATCCGTGCGAAACCGCCTCAGTCAGAGATACGCAACAAAAAACCAAACAAATGAGAATCAGTTCGCAGCCGACCGGAAGGAACCGCAGGACGTTCAACGTGACCTCTACCACCAGCGTATTGATTTTCACACGATCTTCGGGAGGAGCTTTTGGGCACCAGGGGAAATTTCGAAGCGAGATATCCAGTCACTTGTTTCTCAAATCGCTCAAAACTCTCAGCTACCACGGGAAGTCGAATCTCTCTCTCCCCAAAATCAATTTTCCTCATTATTATGAGCATTATCGGGTGAAACAAGCCTAACCAAAACCTCCAAAAAATAAATGTTTTCGTCACTTAGCTCCTGTCTAGACTATTCTCCCCTTCCAGGAGTTGGGGTCAAGTTTTCCGAGACAAAATAGGATAAGTAAACTGGAAATTTGGTATCCCATCCCATAGCGAATTCACTATATAGTCAAAAAACGAACAAGTACCATACTCTCTCTCTGTCTCACTTTTTATCCAAAAGAGTTGTCGGATTTCATAACTCAAATATCTGAAAACCAAAATAAAATGTGTAGAATCGATTAAATACTTGGGCGCTACCCTCACTCACGACCTGTCCTAGGTGGAAGATACACGGGGAATATATAGATCAACTAACAAAAAAATTAGGATTAATTAGAAGGGTACCGGGTAAATGTGATGAAAAGGTTAAAGAGAAATGTTATACTCGTAGTTCGCTGGTTAATCCTCATTAGAATATGCTGCAAGTATATAGGATCTTCATTAAGGATAATTAATTGCCGAATTATATCCCGTACAGCGTAGAGAAGCTAGATTTAAAAACGTTGTTATGACAAACTGAGTAACGTAACGGAATTATTAGAGGAGCTAGGCTGGGAATTATTCACAGAGTTAAAAGAGAGGGTTAAATTACAGATTGAACCCAGTGAATTAATTGGAAGGACGTCACTTTGGTAATGACGTTGAAGGTGTATTATTACCCCCATCGTACTACGGTAGAAAAAATTATTTCAGTAAAGTTAAAGAAAATAACCTTATAACAGATAGATTCAAGATGCAATTGTTTCCACGAACCACAAGGGATCAGAATCACTTTGTCCAACCGCGGTAGGGGTAAAACTATTCGACTAAAAATTATCCTGGTGTGCATTCACCCCCTGCCACACACCCTAGCGGTTGCTTGGAGTGTACTAAAAAATACTGAATACTAATACTAACCACAAACGTTCGCTGTGCTTGCTTTGAAACCTGATTTTTTTAAGGTTGAAAATTTTGGAAATTCCATCAAGTTTGACAAAACTCATTGGAACGGAAATTTCGGACAAAAAAAAACCCAACGAAACGGAAAAAGAGAACGGATGGTAATTTTTTTTTCTTTTAAGGTAAGCCGGAAAGAGAGAAGAAGAGTGCAAGGATCTTGGAATAGACTGGATGGGGAATGGAAGCTACAAAGGACTGAATAATGTAATAAATTCGAACAATAGATGCTTAAAATATACAAAAGCCTTTTCAAAACCCGACAATGTCTCCAATATATATTCAGTGACCAACAAAATCTTTCTGAGCCGACAGGAGGCTACTCGCAAAAAAGGTCACGCGGTCTGCTGTCTCCTTTTCGCAGCATTGCCAAAAGCAGCGATTTTTAGGGCACCGGGACAGTAGGGTAGCTTCACAGAGAAAATGGCTGTTTGGAGGGGATTCCTCCGTCATTTTTCCTGCCATATGATTCCCGACTGCGTTCAATCTCTTTCATTAGTTGCCATGCCGTCGCACGGATCAAACACTCACTCCTCTTTGAGTGGAAATCGTAGGGCTGCTTTTATCTAGTTCGCGACGAGGTAAGAATAATAAAAAAGGCTCATTATTTTACCTCCACAACTTGATTCTCGACGCCAATACGGAAGGCATCGCCACGCAAGCTCGTCGCTAAGCGAAAAAACACACTTCTATCTTCCACGATAAAAATTAAGTCTCGCCAAGAGTCGAAACGCGAGCCTCCATTTGCGCAAGACGCGAAGTCTTGTAGAGTCCTTGTCTGAACCGTCACCTTGGCACCGGCCAGTTCGAGACGAGATTCTCCGGCCTCTTGAGAAACATGAGGTTTCCGAGGTTTCAGTCGCCTTCGATGATTTCAATGATGTGAATGTGGTTTTTAATACGCTCACATCGCCGTATCTAAGAGCAAGATTCCGCATTTAACCGTATTTTTATAAGACCACATATTTCATCACCATCTACTTTTCACGTTCAAAGTAAACTAATGCCGATTCTGAATACATCCTCTCGCTTATCTTAACCCATTGAAATCATAGTTACATCTTCATCTACACAAATACCACGCCATTCACCATAGGCCGGGGGTGCAAGCACCAAGTGAAATAGACCCGAAGATGGGTGGTGTCTAAGAGATAGGAGCTAAAACATCCATATAACATCCTGGTGGTGCACACACACACAATAAGGGAAAGGAACTGGCTCCCCTACCCTGATGTGTGAATTTCACACACCGTCGGGCTTAGTACTGGGTGAACTCCTACCAAACCGACCTTCGGGTTGAATACTGTGTTTATATACGTATAAACACAGTATTTAATATAAGCACAATAAATAAGTACAGTAAACGCAGTATTCAACCTGAAGGTAGGTTTGGCAGGTGACGATAGACTAAGCCCGACGGCGTTTGAAATAGGGGGACCAGTTATGGTTTCCCAGAAAGATCTGGTCTGGTGCTTGGGTGGAGCAATGTGATTTTTCGGCTCTGCAGGTGCCCAGAGTGCCTTGCCCGGGAATCGAACCCGGGACCCTCCGGTCAGTAGTCCAACGCTCTACCCACTAGACCACCGCGACCCAATTGATGAATATATTACATGTATTTATATATTTTTTTATACTTTTTTATACTTTTTATGCTAGTTGAAATTCGCATACCCTAAAAACACCCTCGATATATAGCCTTATTCCCTTACTCTAGGCTTGCTCATGTCACCGTATCATGCCCACAGCTCTACACTCTTCCAAATCTAAAATGCTATTCGAATATCTTGAGGAAATTCCATAGCCATTCTGGTCCTACGTTAGGTAAACATCCAACTGTACATTTTTTTAAGACGGAATATGGAGAAATTATTACAGACAGCGTGAAAAAGGCAAATATTTTCAACAGGTTTTTCCACAGAGTCTACAATAAGGACACAAACACACCAAACGATCCTCCGCGCCCATCCGGGGAACACATGAGCGACATAACACTGACCATGAGAACATCTACTCCGTAGTACCAAAGCAAACAAAGCACCTGGTCCAGAAAATATACCAGCTAAAATGTTAAAGGAATTAGCTGGAGACATTGCCCCGCTTTTAGAAATTATTTTTCTAAAATCTAAAGAAGAACGCTCAGTACCTCTCGACTGGTAGCTAGCCCATATAACTCCTATCTATAAAGGCGGCGATAGGGATAAAATAATCAATTACCGACCCATTTCTTTAACATCGATCGCTTGTAAAATACTAGAGGACATCGTCAGTAACATTATGAGATTTTTTGATAGTAGGAAAATACTAAGCCACAACCAGCACGGATTTCGGAAGAGCAGATCTTGCGAAACCTTTTCATTAATGATATACTTATCTCGGGAGAAAACAACACACAAACTGATGCAGTTTCGATAAAATTCCACACAATAAATGTTTACACAAACTTAAATGCTACGATATTAACGAGATAATAATAAATTGGATTGGAGACTTCTTGTCAAATTGCAAACAAATTATAGTCATCGATGGGTTGTGCTCAGAGGATAGAGATGTAATTTCGGGCGTCCCCCAGGGAAGTATAATAGGGCCTCTTCAGTTCTTTATATACATTAATGACTTAACCTCACACGTTAGTAGAAATCTTAAGATTGTTTGATGACGACAGGATTTGTATACAGGGAAATAAGGAGCCAAATAGATCGTGAGCTACCCTCTAGAGACTTAGACACAATCTCGAATTGGTGCAAGAAATGGGGATTAATGCTTAATATAGATAAATGCTTAATGTTTTAATATTTGATATATTCCGGAAAATAATTTTCAAAGTTAAATAAATCTATATGTATGCATGGGAATATATGGTAAAAGAAAATAGGAAAAATATTACAGACTTTGTGAAACGTGCATACTTGGGATATTTTGGTGTTAAGCTTGGTGACCAAGATAAAACATGGGCACCGCATTTTGTGTGTAAAACATGTACTGAAAATCTGCGGCATGACAAAGGAAAAGTCTAAAATTTGGTGTGCCAATGGTGTGGGGAGAACCTGTAAACCATATTGACGACTGTTATTTTTGCATAGTAAATGTTTCGGGAATTAATCGAAAAAATCTCCACAAGTGGGCATATCCAGATTTGCCTTCAGCTAGACGCCCGGTACCCCATTCAGAAGAAATACCGATCCCAATATTTCAGACTTTACCAGATATATCTAAGGAAGAATTTGAGTTATTTGAAAACATTTCTCATTCTATTGACGATAGTGGCAGTGACTACGAGGGGGTATCAACAATTCCTCAACTATTTAATCAAGATGAACTAAGCGATCTTGCTAGAGAACTGAACTTATCGAAGGAAGCATCCGAACTACTAGCATCAAGACTGCATGAAAAGAATTTACTGCAAGCCGGTACAAAAATAAGTTTTTATCGCACAAGGGAAAAGGATATGCTACCCTTCTTTACTCTAGAAGACAATCTTACATTTTGTTTAGACGTTAAGGGTCTTTTGGAAAAAATGGGACTACTATCACAATATGATGCTTGTGATTGGCGTTTGTTTATTGATAGCTCCAAGCGTAGTTTAAAATGTGTACTTCTTCACAATGGTAACAGGTTTGGCGCAATACCAATCGCTCATTCAACTAAAATGAAAGAAGAATACGATACAATAGCATTGGTCTTACAGAAGACCAGGAACATCGCTGGGTGATTTGTGTAGATTTAAAAATGGTGAACTTTCTTCTTGGGCAGCGAAGTGGCTACACAAAATATCCTTGTTTCTTGTGCCTCTGGGATAGCAGGGACAGACAAAACCACTGGATTAAGAAGAAGTGGCCTAAGAGAGAAAACTTGGTTGTTGGGAAAGAAAACAGCATTGCTGAATCATTAGTTGAAAGAGAGAAAATCATCTTACCGCCTCTACATATTAAACTAGGCCTAATGAAGCAATTTGTAAAGGCTCTTGACAAGGATGGACCATGCTTCGGCTACTTAAGACTAAAGATGCCCCATATAAGTATTGAAAAACTTAAAGCTGGTATTTTTGAGGGGCCACAAATCAGACAACTTACAAAGGATCCTGATTTTGTCGAGTCAATGAATGAGATTGAAAAAATTAGTTGGATGTCATATGTTGAGGTCATAAAAAATTTTCTAGGAAATCACAAAAGTGAAAATTATATTGAGCTGGTAAACATTATGCTCAGTAACTTCAAATCACTTGGATGTAATATGAGCACAAAATTTCACTACCTACACAGCCACTTAGACAATTTTCTTGGAAATTTAGGAGACACAAGTGAAGAACAAGGTGAAAGATTTCACCAGGATATAAAAACAATGGAAGCTCGCTACCAAGGAAGATGGGATAACCATATGATGGCAGATTACTGCTGGTGCTTAAAACGAGACTGTTTGAACAAAGTGCACTCAAGAAAATCGCGCAAAAGAAGCTTCCGATGTGTTGAGTGATGTTTTTATGTATTTTTTTCTTTTCAATTTGTTTTATTAAAGTATAAAATTTTAGTATTTGTGTTCAATTGTATTGAAAAATTCTGTTGTGTTTGTGGGTGATTTAACAGCCCTAGAAATAAATCAAGTCTTTATATTTAGTGGGTTTTATTATTAATATAATATTCCCATTTCATCATGTAGAAGATTTTTTTACGCAAGTAACAACATATCTATATCTTGAAAACTATAGCTAATAGGAAAAAAACTAGTGTCATAATTGGATTCAGCACCCCAATTGTTCTTTAAATCAATATTAAAAGCTCCGGCACCAAAACCACTGTTGGCCTGTGTAATATCTAAGAAGATAGCTTGTTAAATAATCACATTATCCAAATTTTTAAAGACTTATTCAATGGTTTCGAAGTTCCATCCATTGTCATTAGGCCATCAATAATGGACAACCATGTTTTCTTCTGAAGCAAAGCGTGGTAAGCTAACTGTTCAGTGGAGGGAGGTAGGGTGAGGGGGTAAATGGGAATGAAAGGGTTAACTTGAGGCTTTAAAAAACAAAGGCCGATTCACAAAGACATCTTTGAAATGTTTTTTTCCCACTATCCACCTTAGGATGATGAAGTAACGTTGAAACCATGGTCGTAATAAATCTTCATAAAGTAGAATAGAGTGATTATTTAATACAGTTAACACGATCACATCACTTCCACAAAATCATGCATGAATCATTGCAATTCAATATTTTAGAAAATACTACAGAATGTGCTATTAATTTTTAACTGGAAGCATTAGAAACTTTTGTCAAACAACAAAAACAGTACCTATTTTTTTAGTCTCATATTTAACACTGTTTAATATGATTTAAAACAATAGTCAACCCTCCGTTCACCATGAAAGCATTTTTATATCTAGCAGCCTGACCTTAAGAAGGCCTCGGAGTAGGCCGAAAGCTCAAATAATCTACAATGTGAGTGTTCTTTTACGTGTTATCTGTTTTATTCTGTGTTCTATTGTGCCCGCGTGTATTACACGCAAATATTTCCTAGGCCGGTGAAACACAGAGTTTTAGCTTTCTAGCAGGCATACCAGTCTTAGTCGCTAGTTTTATTGCCGGCTAAACATAGAAGCCTGCTGAAAATGTCCAATCTATTACCAAAGGTACATTTATCTCGTAATCCCTATGTGTGACTGTGTTAATGCGTGTGTGTTTGTATGTGTATAGATATACGTATATATATTAATGTATATATATATATATATATATATATATATATATATATATATATATATATATATATAGGTGAAATGGACCGAAAGGAAAACAAATGAGGAAGTACTGGAGATGGTGGGTGAGGAGAGGGGTTTGTTGAGAGAAATCCTATGGAGGCAAGAAAAATGGATGAAAGGCGTATTGAGCGGTAGTGGAATGTTGAAGAAGGTAATAGAGGGGAGAATGTTGGGCAAGCGAGGAAAGGGTAGGAACAGGATAGGGATGTTGGATGGGATTAAGGGAGGAAAGAAGTACACAGAGATGAAGAGGGACCTGATATAGATTAATTTGCTAGGTGGGGAGTCACAAAATGTTTATTTGATAGTTGTGTCCATCCAAAAACCTACCTTAACCGGTAGATTACCTAATAATAATATATATATATATATAACTTAGACAGTAACACACAGCACGAGAACACATAAAAAGAACACTCACAATATTGTCTTGATAATTTCGACGGACTTGAGCTCCGTCTTCTTCGGAAGATAAGATATGACTCAGTCATATCTTATCTTCCGAAGAAGACGGAGCTCAAGTCCGTCGAAATTATCAAGACAATATTGTGAGTGTTCTTTTTATGTGTTCTCGTGCTGTGTGTTACTGTCTAAGTTTTTTATTCAACACTTCCGTGTTATTTCGAAGAAATCATATATATAAATATATATATATATATATATATATGTGTGTGTGTGTGTATGAATATCTTCGACTATATCGCTCTTCGGCGACGCACAAATGTAAAAAACATTTATTAAAATTTTTATGATGCTGACGGCCGTGCCGTCGAAACGTGAAAGCGTCCTTTGACGTTTCGATGGCACTGAGTCCTTTTTTTTGTGTTTCTGCGTTTTCGAAATCTTAATCCATATATATATATATATATATATATATATATATATATATATATATATATATATATATACACATTCAGACACGAAATCCCGCCATACGGTGAACAAATATTCATTCACAGAGAAAGAGATAAATTTTATATATATAAATTTTACAGCAACAAACAGTATAAGAACACATAAAAGGAACACTCACACTCTTGATAATTTCGACGGAATTGTGCTCCGTCTTCATCAGAAGATGCGGTAGAACTCAAGAAATGACGTGTGAGTGTTCCTTTTATGCGTTCTTCTATTTTTTGTTGCTGTCAAAGTTTTTTTCAACACTTCTGTGGAACTTCGACGAAATCACACACACACACACACATATATATATATGTATGTATGTATATATATATATATATATATATATGTATATGTATGTATATAAACTAATGAAAAAAACTCAAAAAGGCTGTCTAAACTCGAGAACACTAGACTATAGATGTACTGCACATACACCTGTTTTTAAAATGTCTCGTTTAACTGAATGTTAACTTTAACCCTCGCTTAAGGAAAAAAACTCAGTTTAATTATCGTTAGTTATGCTCAAAATCGATCGTTAAATAGCTCGACGAATGATAGACTATGAGTATGTTGCCAGTATAACAATGTTCGAATTCACTAATTAGCAATGTTATTCGTTTACAAAATCGAATTTGTGGAAAATCTTTAAGTTAAAATGAAGTTCAAATTAATTAACGATTACATTTTAAGATGCATCATAAAACCTGACCGTAGAATAGAGAAAAGAACACTCACAATGTCGCCGGGCTGCTCCGGCGGTGACTCTTCGCCTTTGCCGACTGGAGAATACTGAAAAGTGAAGGAAGGAAATGAGTTGAGGAGGCAGGAGAGGGGATGCGGCGGAGGAGAGGGGGGATTTAGTGTTCTTCGATGACCCCTGGCGGTTGGTAAGACTGGAGGGCCTAGATGTATGCGAACTCACTGGTCCTTACTCCCATGCTGGTAGCGCGATCGGGGAGGGATCCTAGGACCGAAAGAGAGAAGCAGTGATCATAAGGTAGGCTAAGGAAAGGAGAATGCAAGTGAAAAAGCAAAGGTGGACAAGGACTCAGATTTGGTTGAAAATCGGTGTTTATTTTTACGGCCTGAGAGTGAAGTTTTATGCTCTCCAGTAGTAGTAGTAGTTTTTTGTGGGTGGCAACCGACAGCTAAGTTCATTTGCGCCATTAGGGATGGAAGGGTGGAGAGAAACCCGGCGTCGGCATTAGCCTACTCTTGTCGAAATGCGCCAAGGGGTCCGTCCCATCCGACGTCCCATCGGTCAAACGTCCCATCCGACTGACGTCGTACTCACTCAAAGTGCTCTCCACAAAGCACCTCAAATAGGACCGGAATACTTTATGCTCCTCAACATAGAAGGTAGAACAAAGGCTTCATACGATTATCTAGATGGTATTTTCATACAGATAGTTGGTGTGGGAGCGGTGTGAGCAGATGTGATGGTGTAAGGGAATAATTTATCACATGACGATTTATCTAAAGGTAACCTATTTTTATATGTTACACGGCTATTGCATATATATACATAAGTGCAATATATTGTAAATTGTCAAATACGGAAAATGCAACTAACATAAACATAAAAAAGCGATTCTTTCAAGCATAAATATTAAAAAATGAAAGCAACTTGACTAATTCAGCCAAAAAACAAGCGCATTGTTGACATCCAAACCGAATCCAAAGTAGCCCACTGGCGCTATTGATTAAAAAAAATGACTCAGGTGGTTTAACAATGAAGTGGAATAATTACCACAAGACCTAGGACGAATTAATCTCAATTATGAGAATTTCTTATAAACGACGTCTGACACAAACTACGAATCCCATCAAACAAAGCTGAGAGAACACATACACAAATATAATATATATTTATATTATATATATATATATATGTATATATATATGTATAGATGATTTCTTCGAAGTAACACGGAAGTGTTAAATAAAAAACTTAGACAGCAACACACAGCACGAGAACACATAAAAAGAACACTCACAATAATATCGTGATAATTTCGACGGACTCGAACTCCGTCTTCTTCGGAAGATAAGATATGACTGTCATATCTTATCTTCCGAAGAAGATGGAGTTCGAGTCCGTCGAAATTATCAAGATATTATTGTGAGTGTTCTTTTTATGTGTTCTCGTGCTGTGTGTTGCTGTCTAAGTTTTTTTATAAATATATATATATTTATATAAATATATATTTTTATATAAATATACATATATATATATATATTTATATACACTTGTTTATGCCATTACAGTAATGAGGGCACTAATAGAGAGGAGTAGAATACAATCAGGACGTATTTGTCTGTTTCGTAGATTTCGAAAAAGCGTTTGATAGAGAGAAAATAGGAATGGATTGGAGGGACAGGAGACTGATCCGCATCCTGTACATGCCTCAGACTGCTCAGGTGCGAGTGGGGGAACGGAGAGTCCGGATGGTCAGTGTTGGGAAGAGGTGTAAGGCAGAGTTGTCCATTGTCACCGGTGCTGTTCAACGTATATGTGAAGGAAATGATTTAAAGAGGCGTGGGAAGAACTGGAGGTAGGGATGACAGTGGGAGGGGAATTTGTAAAATCAGTTAGGTTTGCTAATGACCATGCTCTATATTTTGTCAGTCATCCAAGGGGTTGTAAGCAGTGCTGAGTGAATTGGAAATTCAGCGCAATAGATATGGGGTGAGAATCAATATTAATAGAACAAAGGTTATGCGGTTTTCTAGAAAGAAAAATGCTAAGATTAACGTTAAAGTCGGGGGGCAAAAACCAGAGCAGGTGGAACAGTTTACGTTTGCCGTAACTGTTCCCAAAATGTCCCATCCTCACCACTCCTTGCCTTCCCTCTCAACTTATCAATTCTCTCCCATTCCACGTTACTCCCTTGTGCACATCAAACATCCTGCATAAGGATTTTGGTGAGTACATTTTTACCTTACTTTTAACGATCCCTACGCAGAAAAAATGCCAAGAGATAGTGTAAAAGAAGAAAGTTATCTATTCGTTCCATGAGATCTGCCAATAGCAAATCACCTAAAGTTAAAACATTAGCAATTGGATATAAAATTACGGTTATGATTGGGTTTTGTTTGGAGTTACAAAATGTTTATTTGATTGTTGTGCCCATCTAAAAACCTACCTTAACTGGTAGATTACCTAATAAATAAAATAGTATGTTTTAGAGAATTTAAATTATGCGCAATATTTAATATTCCGGTATTCCAATTCGAATGCAAAGGAATTCAGATTATTCGGTAATATTAATATCATCGGAATTAGCCACTGATGTACACAAACATTTGAGAAATTTCTCAGCGGAAGAGTCATTCGTCTGCATATTTTTGCTCGATAAGTATCCCGTTTAAGTTCTTTCCTATTTCAATTAAATATTTTTCGTTTTTACATTTTTAACCGAGTTTCAAACTAACTGGAGTGGAAACGAGAATAGCGAGTGGGAGAGGCTAAAACAATTTAATTTAACTGCTTAAAAATAGCAATGCCCGTCTTTATAGTCGGGTACCAGCTCTGTGAGTTTCTCATGGGAGAATTAATGCCAAAATTTCTCCCTAGACTTCCCATCGCTGGGAGTTCAGGAGAAATTTCCTAATTCAAAATCACATGGAAAATTTTGACGCTGGAGGAATCCTGAAAAACGGATAGCCCAAATTTATTGGGGTTTATGAACACTTCATCAACAGAAGAACTGTCTTCCTTAAACTTAAAATATTTACACTAACTATAACTCTGGAGTGAAAAAAAGACCCTTGATAATGTTTGTGTTAAAAGCTGTTGCATTAGTAAAATCTTCGGAGATATATTGTTTCATAGGTTGTGGATTATTTTAAATCATAACATCCGTTTTTGATAGCAGATAATGAAAAAACTTTTTTATACACACTTCAGTTTATATACATATATAATATATAATATATATATATATATATATATATATATATATATATATATAT
Organism: Hetaerina titia; assembly: GCA_037158775.1. Classification (NCBI taxonomy): domain Eukaryota; kingdom Metazoa; phylum Arthropoda; class Insecta; order Odonata; family Calopterygidae; genus Hetaerina; species Hetaerina titia. The sequence continues at coordinate 73,750,098 of CM073778.1, read as the reverse complement.
AGAGTAAAGATTAATTATTTTTCAAAAATATCTTTACTCTAACAATAAAAGAAAAAATGGGCGCTCAAAATTAGTGGTATATTTGAGAAACTCACATCGCATTGACATGTCGTTCAATGGAATTATAAGTCGCCATTCTCAGTGAGCTTTCAAGGTGCTCATAGGATATTTTGATTTTAATTCCATTCTTAGTGGACTGCATCCTTGAAAATAGCTATTCACACGTGTATTAAAACTTCAGTAAATCATTAGGCTCCGTTGCAGTTTAAAATTGCTCGTTGGGTCGCAAACATTGGCCTTCCTGGTCCGCGGGCGTGACATCTCCTCCCTTAAAAAGAATCTTAAGGAGCTGGGAGATGATTATAAATGCGGACCCTGGTGTCTTTACTTACGGATTTAGTTGTGTTGTGAAAGCCTGTGGCGACGTAATTATTGTGACGTGTTCTCTCTACCCCTCATCACACGTGCTCATTCTTGTACTACTACGCCGCATGAAAGCACTCTTTATCCTTCCTCGTATCGAGCGTTCCAGAGTGTACAGTCTTATGCCGTTCACCAAAACAAATCACTCAAGAGTGAAAACCAATGCTCGGATGAGGTTCTCCGCTGGCGGAGGCGCTACGCGCGCAAAATGAATTTGAACGCATTTCCTATGCACGAGAAGATTTTCAAAGCGTCAGGCCTAAGGGGGGTGGGCGGTAGTGGCCTTGCGGCCTTTCTTCGCCGCTGATTTATTTCCTTTACTTGATATATGTGCAAACAAATGGTGTCCTCTTAATTATTTCCTTTTGGTCAAACGCACAAACCCAGGAAATGCCTGTTGCATCCAACGGCAAGCTTGAACGGGTTTGTATCGCAACACGAAGACGAGAACCAGAGAGATGCTAAGGTCATCGCTGATATCATTTGAGGAACACTCAAGTAAAAACAGTTTTCTTGAAAATTTCCCGCGTGATGAATTTTAAACATTATGCATTGAAATCATAATTTTACACGAATAATATTCCCAGTCAAGACTAGGATTACCAGACGTTTGGTTTTCCCATGCCTCTTTTAAATATTGTCCGGAAGTATCCGAGTAATGAAACAAACGCAAGCATATGCACGTGAGCGCATGAGTATGAATTGTATTGCAATAAGTAACAGATTTTAAAGTGTTCCCTTGTTTGGAACAAAATTTACCACTCTTTTCCTAATATCCAACAACTATTATCCGGTAACTTAAAAAAATATGGCAGCCATTGTCAAGATTGAGCCATAACATGTACATTTGATGTTTTCACTGAAGGCTTTAAGCCATAATGGTTGCCAGACGTGGAAAGATCTTCAGTTCGATCAATGAATCCTATCGGCGAAACGTTCACAGAATGGCTCAAAATGAAATCGATTTCCACATGATAATGAACGTTAAGGCAGACTAAACGTGAAACTATAACGTGAAAGAAACATTTTTGATTTGAAAAGTAAGTCATTCCTTAATAAAAGTTACACTGGGTAAATGTGATGAAAATGTCAAAGAGAAACGTTATCTTTCGCCGGTTAGGACCCAGAATATGCTGTAAGTAAATGGGATTCTCACGAATTTGGATTAAAAACCTAATTGAATCGCGTGCAAAGTAGAGGAGCTAGATTAGCAAAACGTTGTTTTGATAAACTTAGTGACGTATCGAAAATATTAGAGCAGCTAGGCTGGAAAACAGCCACGGAGCGAAAGTTAGATTACAGATTGAAGCTCTTGCATACATTGGAAGGTCTCTTTAGTAGTGATGTTGTAAATGCTTTATTAGATCCATCGTGCTACGGTAGGATAGATCATTTCAATAAAATTAGAGAGATTGAGTGTAGAACAGATAGATTTTAAGATGCCATTAAGTCATTTTTTCCCAAGAACGATAATGGAAGAGAATAACATTGTCCGACCGCGGTAGGGTTATATTCGGGTAAACATTAGTCCGGTGTGTATTCACCCACTGCCACACATCCTAGCGGTGGCTTGCAGGGCACACAAATAAAATAAATAGCAAAAATAAAACAATGGGATCTTGATCTTGATACGGCCACCGATTATTTTGAAAGCATTACGTAACTCTCTGACTTTACAGTGACCATATGATGGATCCGCCTTGCACTTTTTCTCACTTATATAGGGTTAGCAAATGATATTCACATCATTTACTAATATTATCATAATAAATATGTAACAGGTTATCATTTTATACCGCATGGTAATTGGTGGTATGGCCAAATATTAATGAGAGTGTATAATTAGTGTGAACTTAGTTATTTCCACAATTTGATTGTACAGTGATAGTACGTGTTTCGTTACATTATAGCATATTCATCCGTTAAGTAACAAACTGGTTTTTACGGTTGACAATGTTGTAATATATCAACGGAATGAGGAGTGGTTCGGGAAAGGGAGAGGTATGGATGTGAGGGAAATGGAGAGGAGAGAGATGTCCGAACCTCACCAGCGCCCTAGCGATGGTTCTTTTTAACAGGGGTCCTGATAAAGGGGGTGTTATGAGGATGTGGGGTAAGCAGACGAGGACAAAGGGAGTTTGCATTCCCTGGCTCGGTTTAAATTATAAAGAGAGAGTAGAAAGGAAAGGAGGGAATGGTGGAGAACTGCGGGGAAAATCTTTTACGTTACATCCCTAGCATTTGGTAGGGATGATGAGGTTCTAGGTAGGAAGCTATTGGAGGATAGTAAGGATCGCCATACGTTTGTTGGCGTATTGTATTCATTGAAAATGGATGGCATTATTTTCATTTTTTGGCGTGAGAATTTCTTATTATTTGAGAGCATTCATCTTCTAACCATTAGTTACTCTGTGCGTGTTCCAAAATTCCTCGCCAGTACTGGAAGTTCTTTCTGAAATCAACTGGCGGTGCCGTGAAGCTATGGGTTATGACGCCATGCTGTTAACATTTCTTATTGTGAAATCTACCGCTGTTATTGCTACGAATAGTATAGTTTTTTGGTAAATATAAGAGCAGGAATATCAGCAACATAGCAACGATGTAGATAACAAAATTAATAGTGTAATATTTCTAAGCATTTAAATTCTGCGGTTAGTAACAGTTGTTTGAAAAATAATGAAAATGATGCCATCTCAATATTTAAGCATCGAATACTTAATTTTAAGAAGAATATTGAAACTAATACTTAAATAATACGTAAATCTTACATAATGGCTCCTTCGTACGATGCCTAAAATAAGAAAATAAGAGTCCAAGGACCAATGAACATCTGGTTTCAATAAATGAAAAACGGAAACCCACAACAAATACACAAAGTTACAAGGAAAAAAATGCTTTCTGGCCATAAATAGTTCTTTATTACCAATTCCCACCTCAAAAATTTACAGGATAGAGTTTTATCTGTTTCCGCTCTTTAATGACATATATTTACTAATATACTTGAATATCATAACATCTCCACCCGATTCCAACACTCTTGCCTTCTTAAACTAAATCCCAAACCAAACTAATGATTTTCTTCAGAATTCCCAGCTAAAAATTATAAGAAAATAATTTAACTATAAAAAAATGCTACAGAGATGGGAAAAATACCTATGAGATAAGTCATAATATGAATTCTTTTATTCCCTCATTTCTAATGTAAAGTACATACATGCGTACCTTTTGATCACCATTAGATGTTTGCAACGATTAACGCATTGAAATGAAATGTTAGACGCTAAATTATGAATATGCGATTTTTTTTCATGCCCACCACTTGGAAAAACCAAACGTGTTTGCAAACGGTTAAAATAAGTCCATTATTAATCGAAAAATGATGACACTAATATTCAACATTATTAAGTATATAAAAATAATAGGGAGGTGATATTTATTTATTTTAATTTGTTTATGCATATAGACGTGCAACTTATATGTAATAAAAATAATGAAATTTCACTTATATCTCATAGCAATAAAAAATGGCTACTGTCAATCTCCCGTGGAAAGGGAAATAGTACCACAAAACTAAGAAAGCTGATAAATATCTGGCTTTTGGTAGATAAATTTTTGTATATATATTGGATCGCGGTAGTTATATATACATGCATATATTTGTATATTATAGGTTTTACAATAACACAGAAATATTTGCATACATGCGAAAGTGGGCTCCAAAGAAAGCGAAGACCGTTTCATCAGCAGGCAAGGTCATGGGGTCGGTCTTTTGGGATGTGCTTGGGATAATTTTCATTGCCTGTCTTGAAAAAGGAAAAACTATCAATTGCGAGTATTATGCGAACTTATTGCAGCGTTTGAGCGAAGAAATCAAGCAAAAGCAGTCGCATTTGGCTGAGAAGAAAGTGTCGTTTCATCAAGACAATGCAACCAGCTCACAAATCCATTATTGCAATGGCCAAAATTCATGAAATAAAATTTGAATTGCTACCTCACGCACCCTATTCACCAGATTTAGCCCCTTCGGATTATTTTCTGTTCGTAAGCTTGAAAAAATGGCTCGGTGGTCAAAGATATTCCAGTCGTGAAGAAGTGATGTCGGCAGTTAATTACTATTTCGAGAAGAAAAACAGTTCTTATTATAAGAAGAGTATCGAACTTATGGAACGTCGCTGGGAAAAGTGTATAGAGGTGAAAGGAGATTATGCTGAAAATAAATACATTTTTTTCCAAAATTTTGGCGATTTCTTCATTGGGTCGGGTACTTCTGGGACCACCCTAGTAATGAAAAAACATTTTGGTAGAGAAAGCTGAGAAATATAGTATCTCGCACGGTGATAGAACCGTTTTACTATATGTTGTGAATTAAGACAGTGCTGACGGCACTCATGGTGAATTTCGCAATACACCAACCTGTGTAGCTCTTCTGGGATGAACACACTATGAACAATTGCCATCCAGAAGATTTTTTAATGGGTAACTTAGTATTATTGCATTTGAAATTGTCACAATAATCTACACAAAACTATGCCTATTCATCTACGTGCAACAGTGTATTTAGCATATGAACATTGATCATCATGTATAGAACATTAATCGTCTTATTATACAGATATCTTCAAGTATTTCCAGTGATGACAACATATCCATGGACACCACATGTCACCGATAATTTACTCCTCTACTATATCACAAGAGATTTGCATTTTATAGTTAGGAGAGCTAAAGGAAGCCTTCCTAAGTCATGAATAATAACTGTTTGACTCCCATTTTATTAAAAAGAAAAATCAAATCGCCACGAGCCAGATAATGAACATTTTCAACCATCTGTCCAGAAAACTTCTGATAAAACAAATGGAATGATGGAAAATATATATTTTCCCTCCATGTAAACACTGCTATTCCTCACTGAGCCCTTAAATGAAACAAAAGTAAACCAATGACCACAACCCTTGAAATTATTAATTTCTCATTTCATCACAGAGGCTTTTGAAAAGGGCCTAGACGTTAGCATAAACATGCCTTACTACACCATGAATAAACTTATTTTGCGATATCAGTTTTAGTTGTTCAGCATATATAATCAATCATCTCATTTCTAAAGCATAAATAATCTTTAAATATTTCTTAAAACAACATAGCTTTGCTTTTACTAATGAATTCTTAAATACCGACTTTATAACCAAAAATTAAAGTCTAAGCATTGAATTTTCTCTTCCTCCATTCACTCGTATTTTCTCTCCCACAGATTCCTTTAGCCACTTACTCGCCCATGGTAAATATCTCCAGTACATGGAGGAATCGGTGCTACCAGTAATGTGTAGTAAAAACGATGACTGCATCAGGATTATGGCGGATGCTGCGAAGGCGAGGTCAGGGAGAGAAAAAGAGGATAGGTGTATAAGGAAAGGAATGAAGGGAGGTCGGAAGCACAGGTATAAGACATTGCAGAAGGGTTTATTGTAGTGCGGCGGAGTCAGTCTGGGACATCTGAGGCCAATTTTAAAATAGAAGAGTGGTTATTACTTATCTTAAACAATAGACTATAATTTAATATAATTGCCATTTATGCGGCATGCGATATTGAAACATAAAATGGACGGTAAGAGAAACCAATTTAATACTAGGCATTGTGAAGGAGGAGAAAGGTTTGTTGGGAGAAATCGGAAGACGAAGAAAAGATAGACCCGGAGCATTAGGATTAGCGACGGAATGTTTGACTGACATATAGGGGAAACGTTTGGCAGGCAAAATAGGGTGACAATAAGGATAGACGAATGCTGGGCTAAACAAAGAAGGTAGAAAATATGCGGAATTGAAGACCGGTTTAATATAGCGTGGGGTGTCAGGTTATGTATTGCTTACACGAAGCTGAGAAATGCAGCGATGATCAGTCTGTGTCAATCCAAAACCTATCATAAACGGTAAACTACTATAAATAAAAAAATAGTACATGTTAACATGTTAAAATATTACAATTAACATGTTAACAATACATGCTAGCATGTTAAATTAACTCCAAATGAAGTTTCAAGTCCATTATATTGAAGTGTATTGGACCAATGATAAATAATTGGTTTTAGTGCTAATGAATTTAAGAGTGACTCAGGACACAATTAAAAACCCAGTTTTGTACGAAAATATTGATAAAAATTAAAATGAAAGTAACAACCGTTTGAGACTTGTAAATTTCCATACCATGGAATATCAACTGCACTATAAAACTTTATTTAATCTAGCGAGTCTAGAACCACGTGCGCGAAGAATTTTAGATGAGCAATACAAGATATAGTATATTAAAATAAGAAAACAGCCGTAGAAAAGATAATGATGCAGAGTTTCTAAGATCTTTCTTCTTTTCATTTGTATTATTTTCAACGCTATGTAGTTCTGCATTGATTCAATAGGATATTTTCTGGACACTTAACAAAACATAAATTTTGGTTAGTTCAAGTACTTGCATGGAAGCTAGGAAAAGATAGGGTCAATGTTTCAACGAGCATCTTCAAGAGCAAAGTAACAGTCAATACTCATGTTTTCCTATTATTCAAACCTTCTGTTAGTATTTTCGGTATTTGGCTCTTACCTCAGTAATTTTTGTTTCTTTTTTGGTTTGAAGGGCTGTTTACCATATCCTTTCAGCTTTCCTCCGATGAACACGGTGAAGATTATCAATTCCCAATGCTTCCAACTCGCGAAAAGACGTTCCCACGTTATTAGCTTAGGGATACCAGTGAAATTTACGGCCTCAGGTATTACTGGTTACATCTTTAGCCTAGCGAATTCTGCTCTAATCTTCTGACCACTGTTGAACTGGCATTTTACGATAATTTAGCACGATACACCCGATGTTAAGGCTTCTTTTGTTCCAAAATCTACATATGCACCCTAGAGGTTATCCTATGATGGTATAATACACATTTTGGTACCCTTTAAAGGCATTTTAAAGGAATTTGCAAGGCATAATTAGGGGTAATTCTGGAATACTGATATTAGAATTACAGCATTTAAGAAAGAGTAACTACACAAGTTGACGCAAATGCGCGCGCAATTAGATCCTATTCCGGTTTTCTCTAGTTTTCCGTTTTTCCCTTGATGATATACTTTTTGTAGTAAATAAAGTGAAAGGCGCTGCTGTTGAATCTAGATTTTTAACCCATAAATGTGAACAATTTAGAGAATAAAAAAATACCCTATGGTTTGAACAAAAATTCAATCCATAGGGCCACCCCGTTGTATGTAACATTTATCCAAGAAATTACATGGAAAGAAATTTATTTTTGCCGTAGGTATTCAGCTGAACATAATTACTACCCGTTTGAAACATATTAGAATTCCTCATCCAGGACCAACCTTCATTAAGATGGACCCCCTTGACTAACTCCGAACTCCAGACAGAGACTCAAGAGCCTGGACTTTGATCCTTCCATCATGAGACCCACTAATGGGTTTAGAGCAAGTAAACATTTGCGCGACGCCGCACGTTTCCCACGAACTATGCCCCTCAATGTAGGGAAGAGAGGAGATTGTTTGGGGAAGTTCAAAGGAAAATTGGAATACAGGGTATAGATAGGCAATGGAATGATGAGATATGATAGAGGGAAGAATTTCGAACAAGAGAGGTCGAGAGAGGAATAGATAAGGGTTTTACACAAGACACGAAGGAAGAAATCAATTATGCAGGACTGACTAACAGTTGGCGTAGTATAAGCTATTTCAATGAATAGTTGCAAGCTGTAGGAGGGACTTACAATGGTACACTTAGCAGCGGATAGTCTCCATGGCTAAAATATGTAATCATTGAATATCTACGTCAATTAATTTCAATGCTGGTGTTCCATCATACTGCAGCGCTCAAATAATACACGATCTATAATGTTTCAGATCAGTTACTTAAATTATGCATGCATATTTTTTCTGCAATTCATATTCTCTAATAACTAAAAGAAAAATTAAACTTTTAGCGTCCTACATTTCTTTTTTTACCTTACCAAACAGAGATAGCTACGTTGGTATCATCAAGCATGCTACAGAGTTTACAATTTCTATTCAATTGATAACATAATAGTTTCAACTTGTACTGCTAGCATTTTTTGTTACCAAATGAGGACCATGATTCGTATGAATAATTAGGACAGAAAGTACTTAAACAGATTATTTGAAGGCTTTAAAACTTGAAAAAAAAATCGTGATCACCGAATAAGATACTGTACATACTTTTACAGTACATTCCACTCCGCTTGAGTACAACACATTTTGAACATAATAATTTTTAATGAGACGTAGTTTTTATCTGAAAGAGATTTTATGATTTGTTTTGTTCTTACTATTTTATTGTTAATATATTTTAAATATTATATTTATTCGTTTTATTGTATTCTCAATCGCTCATCGTTTCTTCCGTCATCCTGATGAACGTGGCCCTATTGGAATTTAGTCGCTTGTCGTTTCTACTTTTCTACACTTGCTTATCTAGTTGACAAGATGATTAAGGTTTATTCTTCTGATGTATCTCCAGTTGTTGATATCTTTTCTGCGCGTCTTATTTTTCCGTTTCTTATCCCGTTTCTTAATTTTATTCCTGCTATTCGTCTCAATATAATACTTTCATTTCTGTTGTGTTTAGAAGGCTACTAGTTCGTGTCATTTCCGATATAACTCCTGTCGCGTAATTATTTATAAGCTTCATTAATGTTGCGTATAATCTGATCTTAGTATCCTCAGTATGATTTTATACCTATTAAAAGTGTCATATAAACCCCTTGCTGTTATTTTCCTTTCGAGATTTTCAGACGTTATTTCACGGTCACCGTGGTTCAGCAAAACAATCCCCAAGCTATTTCATTTACATTACTGGTTTTCTAAGAGTTTTCTTTGCCTCTAAGTTATACTTGCTTTGAATTACTGATTCGATTAAAGTTAAAGTTTTCTCTGGAATGAATATTGCATAAAGCAAGCGGCTTTAATGAAGTGTAGTGCTTTACATTACGTGCGCTGTAGACGAGGTTCTGCATGGATGGATGCATTCCTCATACATCCAAAAGATTTCTATTTTAGTTTTTCCAGAGGAAGGATATTAACAACGCTATAGATTTGATTTGACCCAACGATACCCTTGCTATTATTTGGTTACTTCTTTGGGTTTTTATTCCGTTACTTTTGTTGGTTAATTATTTGTTAGCTACTTTTAGTGAGGTGTATAGGGAGTGCCGCTGCACAAATTATTAGGATAATAGTTATCATCTATCTCCACAAGTATTGTCGGTATACCTGCTCTCAATTTCTTACGCATACTCTCACACTTAAAATGTTTCATTATGAATCCTCTTGATTGATGATTTGAGGTACTTTAAGGATTAAATTTTGATTTATATGCAGATTTCATAAATTCATTTTCAATGATTTTTTTTTACAATTTTGCTATTAATTTCCTTTTCTTTCTCTGCCTGGTGTTTCTACGTCATGTGATTACAACATACTTCTTCAGCGCGAAGTGTTTCAGATACTCAATCCCTTATCTTTTTTTATGGTTTTTACATCCATTACTTTGTTTCCATATCTGTGTTCTCAATGGATGGCCAGATGATAACGTACAACAGCACTTGAGTGACTTATATTTCATTATTTGAGGATTGTGAGCAAAGGATGCTTTAAATTACTTACCGCGGTCATTTCTGCCGATTAAATCAACGGGAATATGAATAATTAGTTCATTTTTCAATGTATTTTTTGACCCATTCTTTCTTTACAGTTTCTCCTTATGATCATCTTGACGTTACTGCAGGCACTAATGAGGCTAAAATGAGAGAAGTATTTCTGACAAGAATAAGAACGACTGATGCGGGAATTTCCGAATTCCCAGTGAACCCAACAAGTCATCAGCACACAGATCTCACCTTCGGGATGAAATTGTTGAAATTCCACATGAGAGGATATATATAATGCATATAAATTTTTTCGAGAAACAATTAAACAATTCAATTCATGAAATGGAAAAACAGTGTGTAATGATAGGACGCACACAATGTGAATTTTGCTCATTATCGGAGGAAGACTTCCTTCTCATCACATTTCAAGTGCGTTCCAAAGCTTACAACCGCTTCACCTTATCTGTCGGTCTGATTGAAGAGATGGCTGGATTCAAATATTTCAAGCCCAAAACATCCGTTCCATTCAACGCTTAATTCTGAAAATGTTCCCCAAAATAGTGCCCCACGACCTTTGGGCAGAACCGTAAAAACAATGAAACGTGTGAATTTCCGAAAAGTTCCGTTCGGACCCCAATTTAACTGGCTTGTTCCCCGAGGTCTAAGACTGAAAATGCAGGCGGTGTTGCATAACCATTTGATAACCACGATGCGTGTACGTGTAAGTTTCTTTGGGGCCTCCGCAAACCTTCCCCCGTTACCTTCAATTTTCCGAACCGGAAGAAAACCAGAACAAATAACACATAGTCATTCCTAAGCCATCGTCAAACTCATCCATCCGTGATCTTTCGTAATAATCTCCCATTAAGGGGTGCAAGTGGAATATCGAAACCTGTAATAGAGCGAAGTACATATGTAATGTCTTCTGTCCGACTTGGAATGTATGGACGTTGGATGTCCTTGGATGTCCATTCTCTTAATTTTTTTCAATACTGCAAAAACATTTTTTATTTAAAAACATATCACACATTTTTCTATCTGGAATGTGTTTACTACGTTCAAATTTCACAAAAAATGGGAAATGGGAATGTTTTTATAGTTTTATTAAAAAGGAGAATATTATCCACTATCCCATTAAACTATTTCATATTTTTAAAGAAACATAAGAATTACTATGATCATGAAGTTAACAAAACTATACAGCTATATCAGGATACAATTTTCATCAAAGATCGCGGGGGAGATTATATTAATTAAAAAATATATATATATATATATATTATATATATATATATATATATATATATAAAGTTATGCGATTTTCCAGAAAGAAAAAGGCTAAGCTAAATATTAAAATAGGCGGGGAAAAAATAGAGCAGGTAGAGCAGTTTACATATCTCGGAAGTGTTTTGGACCAATAAGGTCAAAGTGGTAGGGACATAAGGAGAAGAATTGCGTTAGGCAAGGAGGCTTTCTCAAGGAGTAGGGAGTTGATGACGGGGACGTAGCGTACGGCGCGGAAACGTGGTCGCTGAAGCAGGAGGATAGACGTAGATTGGAGGCTTTTGAAATGTGGGTGTGGAGAAGAATAGAGAAGGTGAAATGGACCGAAAGGAAAACAAATGAGGAAGTACTGGAGAGGGTGGGTGAGGAGAGGGGTTTGTTGAGAGAAATCCTATGGAGGCAGGAAAAATGGATGAAGGGCGTATTGAGCGGTAGTGGAATGTTGAAGAAGGTAATAGAGGGGAGAATGTTGGGCATGCGAGGAAAGGAAGGAACAGAATACGGATGTTGGACGGAATGAAGGGAGGAAAGAAGTACACAGAGATGAAGAGGGACCTGATGTAGATTAGGGTGCTGGATTGGGTTTTGTTCGGAGTTACAAAATGTTTATTTGAGAGTTGTGTCCATCCAAAAACCTACCTTAACCGGTGGATTACCTAATAAATATATAAATATATATATATATATACTAATATATAATTTATTTAAAAATATACATATATATATACATACATGTATATACGAGATGAAGAGGGACCTGATATAGATTAGTTTGCTAGGTGGGGAGTCACAAAATGTTTATTTGATAGTTGGGTCCATCCAAAAACCTACCTTAACCGGTAGATTACCTAAAAAAAAAACATGTATATACATATGTATTGGTGTGTTTATATAGATAATTCTATACATATACAGGGTGCGGCAAGATAACTTCCTTTTTTTAAAGTGTTTTCCGTTTGAAAAAAGGAAATTATGTTGCCACATCCCAAATCATCCCACATCCCCAATTTCTTTCCTCTTCCCTTCCTATTATCCTCACGGATTGGACCCACTCTTAGCTCAACACGAACCTCTCCTTACCTTCCCCACTTTTAATTTTACGAATTTTCAATAATTTTATTCCCCATTCCGACTTGCGATTTTTGACCGCGATCAATTGTGTTGCCATTCGGCATCATTGTTTCCATGATAAAGATGACATGACGATCGTGCCTCCGTTAAATCTTCCTCTTATTCTCTCTCTAAGTCCATGCACACTTCCTTAACTTCCTTTCATCTCTTAATTTCTACCCTTACCATCCGCCCACCAATCCTCGGGTCTCTCGGAATCAGGAAGAGAACCCCAAACGACAGATATCATCATGCAGAGGCTAATAATCAAGGAATTCACCACCACGTCAGTTTAAGCACGTAATTTTCACCTCTGAGACAGCGGTGATTTTACGAAGATTTTCTGGGGAAATAGAACCACATTAATCTTTTCTATATGGAAAAAAATATTTTCATGTCTATTACCCTCTTCATGTCATCCAAAGTTACTTTTCTCTCCAGTCTCCCCTCTTTCAACTACATCTAACATCCTACTACCTCTTTAATCTCCTCCTCCCCATCTTCTCTTTAACCCTCTTGAAATTTCGTTTCAAAATTGACTCATTTCAATAAAAACCTATAATTTTTCTTTACCAACGAATTCGAGTCCTTCACTATTCCTCATTTCACACCCCAAAAGGTTCTCTCCTCTTTCTTCAAGGACAGAGTATGACCATACACTTCTATAACTTTCCAAATTGAAGTGTGTATTATTATATTCTTCTAATATTTTCTTCAAGTACGTATCTTAATTTCCGCTTAATTTGTGAATGATTTCTTCCTATTCGTCAATTTTTTCCTGCTTTCCTTAATAATATTTATCTATGAAATACTACCCGATAATTTTGAAGTTTCACTCTAAATACCGTAATGCTATTTACCACCTTTTTGAATTTGAATCTCATCACTGGAGAATGACTTAAATCTATTTTTTCGAACATTTATGCCATTTTTTCAGCAATTACTGCAATCACTTAGCTTAATAGTAAATGGAAATATTATCATCCGCTAAATTAGAATTCATTACATCCACGCCTAAGTCCTTTCTCAAATCAATCCTCTTCCAGGTCTCTCGCCACTTACTCAAGGTAAAAAATTCTTAGAAGCACTTACGATAACGTACAAACCCCACATTCTCTTTTGCCTATCGCTAGCCATTACGATTTGAAATCCGACTTACTTACGTTTGTCGAGATCCGTCATATTTACGAGGTTGTGAGATTCTTAATGCGTTTGATTCGAATGGAAAATTGACCAAATTAATATATGCCTCTAATTTCCTGAAACGTAATACATGCAATTATTATGAAAGCGGCGAAAGATTAAAATCTTAGTTAAGAGATTTTTTAATTATTTCGTCCCTACCGCATGCTAATATCTGAAAAAAAGGAACAGGAAGTATCTTTAATTGAGATGTAATCTTATTCTTTCAAGTGAATTTTACGATAGTAAATTGATGATTCAACGCATCGAGGAAATTCGATTTTATTATGAATAGTACAAAAATTATACCCTTTCATACTCAAGAATGCAACGGAATAACATCGTTTTTATCCATGCGTACGCAAGCTGTGGAACGCCATATTTAATGAATTACAATTATAGTGAGTGGAATGATTTTTTTGTCTCGACAAAAAAAAATAATTTATATTCAATGTTTTCAAAGTTTTAACTGACAATTTTGAACTGATAGTACAATTATTTAACGTAAGTTTAATTATAATGAATCTCCGAAAACGGACAAACTTGTTACTGTTTCCGTTAATTACCAGATATGATATACTCACTCAAGACAACTCTAATTAGTAATGTCAACTTGTAATCCAAAGGAAAAGAACCACGAAATTATACTTCTATATATTCTCCCTTGTAGTCTTTCGTCTTATTAAAACCGGCCGGGAACAAAAAGAGCTTGATAAAGCCTCTTTATTCGAGTTGTCCATAGGGTTTTCCATATAAATTGAGGGACAATTATTAATGCTTTATATTTCATTTTTCTTACACAATTCGCCACATTAAGGGACTGTGACAGGTTACCAATGATCCCCATCAAATGTGATTCACGTTAAACGGATATCATACAACGATTATTCCTTTCCAATTGCCTAAGCTACTCAATGCGTTATCTAGAGCGTCTATGACATTACGTAATCCACGGAGTTTTTCCGTCTACCTTTATGTTTCACGTCAAGAGCAGCCCAATGTCAATTTCGCGCGTCAGTGTATTTTTCTCAAAGAGATATTGGTTCCAAAAGAAAAATCAGTCGAATGCACTTCATTCGATTGATATCGAGTTTGATATTCCTTTGGGTGAGCGTAAGATTTATAGTTTCCAAACAATATCTGGTGCATTTAAAATAACAATACGTCTTTAACTACATTTTAAAGTGTAACATAAAGTACCCAGGAAGTAAAATGAGGCATGTAGTTCCAAAAATAATTAAATTTTTAAAAATATTTAATCCTTTATTGTCAGTGCAATACTTTTGTGCCAGCGCAGGCACAGGTTATACAGGTCAACATGTACGGTATAAAATGCCATTTATCTATCGCAAGAATTATGGTAAATTAGAAGGAACAGCGTATTTTGAAGCCCAAACCATTAAGTTTGGTTGTTTGTGAAGTAAAATAAAGTAATTAGTAACTTTAGAATTAAAATAAATTAAGCTTATGTATCTGATGACACTTTTGGCATGTTTAGCTGAGCTGATTAAAAAAACTTGATAAAACGAAACGTAACAGTGATGACAAATAACAACAGTATTAAGTTAGCATTGAAAAAAGAATCATAGACAAATGCATTTTGATATAATACGAGGGTCATCCGGAAAGTAGTACCCGTTCGTGCTGCATGAAGTGCTGACGACGCGAGTAGCCGCTGGACGAGGTCAGATAGCTTCAGTGGCTTGTCTGCCTTCTCTGAGCCAAGTTGCGTGACGCTAGCATTGCCTGTGTTGTTTCTGTGATTGTTTGCAATGTTTAAAAAAATTGAGAACGCCGCCAGTTGTGAAGTGAGGGCAGTGATTAAATTCCTCAATGCAAGAAACGTTCGCCCATGTGATATTCATCGCCAATTAAAGGAGGTGTATGGAGACAATGTAATGGACGAGTCGTCTGTTCGGCGGTGGTGTCGCAACTTCAACATGGGGAGGGGGAACACACACGACGATGAGCGTTCGGGGAGACCGTCTGTCATTACAGACTAACTGGTGAGCTCAGTTGACGAATTCGTGAGGAACGATCGGCGCGTCACAATTGATGACATCTGTGAGCATTTTCCCAATGTTTCTCGAACAATTGTTCATGAAATTGTTAAACACCATCTGCATTAGGTCTATTGTCTACTGGTGTCATTCTCGTTCATGACAATGCCAGGCCTCATGCAGCTGGGATAACACAAAAACTTTTGCAGCAATTCAAATGGGAAACTTTCGACCATCCACCGTATAGCCCGGACTTGGCCCCTTCAGATTTTCATCTCTTTACAAAGCTTAAAGACTTTTTGGCAGGAAAAAGATTTGACAGCGATGAAGAACTTAAAGAAGGAGTGATCCTGTATCTCAATGAGCTGGCGGCGAAGGACTATGCAGCAGGAATAAAGAAACTTGTCACACGTTATGACAAATGCCTTAATTTGCTTGGAGATTATGTTGAGAAGTAGTTTAAAGTATCCTCTTTCAAATAAAATTTTTTATGTTTGTTAATATTTACTTTTGTGTCTTTATTTCACGAACGGGTCTACTTTCCGGATGACCCTCGTAAGTATACTATCTATGAAGACAAGTTGAAAAATTTTTGAAGATTTTAATTTTCCTTCGCTAATTCCTTTAATTTGCAGTTGTTGAAATGAACTTGTTGGACTAAAAACCATTTTTGCTTAATGGGTATTTTCGGTGTGACAAACAGGAGTGACCCTCGAGGGAAATTGATATTTAAAATGAAAGGCGTAAAACCGAAATTCAAACAGATTTCTTATTTTCGAAAATGGGACTTCGAGAATATCGATATTTATTATTTAGATATGTCAATGCACTGTCAACTACGGTTCATTAGCAATTAATATCGAATAATTGTTTCAGATAACAAGATAGTCACAATAATCAGTTCAGAAAATGTAAAAGTTGAGACCTTCTTCTTATTTTGTGAAAGGAGTACAAATTATATGGTGAATGCACAATGAGGAGTAAATTAGATGAGGTGACCAATATTACTCATAATTCCACACTCATCTATCTGTAATAACTACATTTATAATGCCAACTTATAATTTCCATTCCCGAATTTTACAAAAATCTCATATGAGGCTTATTAGCTACCGTTTCACCCCATGAAGATTTATTTTTATTCGTCTCAACGAAACACGGTGAGGATTTCAATCGTCCTACCGCACGAAAATTGCCATAGTCATTGTCGCCGGCGTACAATTTATTCTTCCGACATTCTCCGGAATAATTAGCTGGCCAATTGGGTTCGCCCCAAAGATGGTGGTTTTTCTCGGCGATAAATTTCCGTTCACGAATCACGTCTGTCTCAAAATGAGCGTGTCCAAGGAGATGGGTCCGAAACATCCCTGTTATAACTGCGAGATAACCTTGGAATTGCAAACAATAAAACCGCAGAAGAGAAAAAAAATACGAAAAATCTTTTACCTCGAAGGTAGTCCCCCATCCCACTCGTATTCGTTGGTTTAACCACAGCATTTCATCCCCGTCGATGAAAGAAGTAAGGGGTCGGTAACCTTAGGCACGTGTAGCCGGTTACGTTTTAAATGGGCCCTTGGGTCGACTTAAGATTTTGCGGATGAATGAAATATTCATGCATTATAATGCGTCAATAAATACTACATACTGGCGGCGTAGTATTTAAATAAATGTATTAATGAAAGTATTCAAGATAGGTATATGGGGTAGGCTGTTTGAAGTATAAGAGACGTGAAAGATAGTAGCACTGAAGAAATGGAGGATCAAAAGCGTTGCACACGTGATGCTTCCGAAAAATTATGAAAGTAAAATGGGTAGACAGAGTAGCAAATGAAAAACTGCATGGAAGCGAGAATGAATGAAGAGCCTTATCGAGAATACTTCTTATAAGAAGAAGGAAAAAAAATTGAAATCAAATCCTGACACACTATAGCTTAATAAAGTAAGGATAAGCTGAGTAGAATAAAAAGAGACGTTTCAGGCGTGATAAGGTGGAATATCATGATTGATTAAAATTGGCAATTTTCCACAAAATAAAATTTTTATTAATACGACCGGTTTCGATTTTAGTAGACAATTAGAAATGATGTCACCAGAAGATGATGCAGTTACATCGAAACCGGTCGTATTAATAGAAATTTTATTTTGTGGAAAATTGCCAATTTTAATTAATAATTGAGTAGAATAACCACGAAGAATCGATAAAAATGAAGCAGAAGAAGCATATGATGAAAAATACTGGTGTAAAGAGCTATTAGGATGTAAATACGTAAGGTAGGATAAGTAAATTGGTTGGAGTTACTATCAAATAATCCTCGGACTGAGGACCTATGGGCATTATGTAGAAACTGTGTAATCACTGAGATGAATATCTTTATTTTACATAATATCCTGTAAGTTACCGCTAGAGTGTGTGGCAGGAGGTGATTTCACGCCAAACTAATTTTGACGTGAAATACCATTCCTTCTTTTCGCCATCAGACAACGTTATTCCAATCCCTTTTCATTTTGTATGAAAAATTTCATATTAAAAAAATATGTTCTTCTCTTAAAAACTATCTAATATTATTTAAATGATTTCTCCTACCGTAGTGCGATTAGGCTAGTAATGTTCAACATCACTGTTAATGAGACATCATTCCAATTAACGAAAGAGATTTAATCTGTAATTTAGCCTTCGCTCCATTGAGTGATCCCAAACCTAGCTCCTTTAATAACTTTGATGCACCACTCACTTTGTCATAACAGCGTTTTACAAATCTAGGTTCTCTATACTGCACGCGGGTTCAAGTTCGATGCTCTCCTGATTTTTTCTGACAAACTAATTGACACCAGAAAGGTGAAAATTCCTGTTATTTCTCAAAGAATTTCCCTGTACACATGGACTGATTCGTAGTATCTATGAAGAAGGAATCTGGCCGGAAGATTTTGTGAGTTCGGTGTTAGTTCCTATTCCAAAAAAGGCAAAGGCTACACCATGTGAGGATTACAGAACAATAAGTTTGATATCCCACGCAGCTAAAGTTATTCTCAGGATAATCAACAAAAGGATAGAGAGTAAGGCAAATGATTACTTAGGGGATGATCGGATTGGGTTTAGGAAGGGAAGAGGTACGCGTGAAGCCATTGCAGTAATGAGATCACTAATCGAGAGGAATGTAGAATACAATCAGGACGTTTTTGCCTGTTTTGTAGAGAGTAAAAATCATTCGCCTTGACCGGGATGATTGATCGAGGCGAATGATTTTTACTCTCTGAAATGGTTGCATTATAATGCACACATAGCGGGTGACTCCGTTAAAGTTACTGTTACAGTTTCTTGAAATTTGTTTTGTAGATTTCGAAAAAGCGTTTGATAGAGTGAATTGGGAAATATTACTGCGTGTGCTGCGGAAAATAAGAATGGATTGGAGGGACAGGAGACTGATCCGCAACCTGTACATGTCTCAGACTGTTCAGGTGCGAGTGGGGAACGGAGAGTCCGGATGGGTGGTGTTAGGAAGAGTTGTAAGGCAGGGTTGCCCATTGTCACCGGTACTGTTCAACGTATATGTGGAGGAAATGATTAAAGAGGCATGGGAAGAACTGGAGGTAGGAATGAAAGTCGGAGGGGAATTCGTAAAATCGGTTAGGTTTCCTGATGACCAGGCATTATTTGCTCGGTCAGCCAAGGGGTTGCAAGCATTGCTGAGTGAATTGGAGGTTCAGTGCGATAGATATGGGATGAGAATCAATATTAATAAAACAAAGGTTATGCGATTTTCCAGAAAGAAAAAGGATAAGCTAAATATTAAAATAGGCGGGGAAAAAACAGAGCAGGTAGAACAGTTTACATATCTCGGAAGTGTTTTGGACCAATACGGTCAAAGTGGTACGGACGTAAGGAGAAGAATTGCGCTAGGCAAGGAGGCTTTCTCAAGGAGGAGGGAGTTGATGACGGGGACCTTGAGTAGAGATGTTAAGACAACTCTCGTAAAAGCTCTGATATGGAGCGTAGCTATGTATGGTGCGGAAACGTGGTCACTGAAGCAGGAGGATAGACGTAGATTGGAGGCTTTTGAAATGTGGGTGTGGAGAAGAATGGAGAAGGTGAAATGGACCGAAAGGAAAACAAATGAGGAAGTACTGGAGATGGTGGGTGAGGAGAGGGGTTTGTTGAGAGAAATCCTATGGAGGCAGGAAAAATGGATGAAAGGCGTATTGAGCGGGAGTGGAATGTTGAAGAAGGTAATAGAGGGG
Organism: Hetaerina titia; assembly: GCA_037158775.1. Classification (NCBI taxonomy): domain Eukaryota; kingdom Metazoa; phylum Arthropoda; class Insecta; order Odonata; family Calopterygidae; genus Hetaerina; species Hetaerina titia. Next base: position 73,730,216 of record CM073778.1, on the reverse strand, counting down.
AGAATGTTGGGCAAGCGAGGAAAGGGTAGGAACAGGATAGGGATTTTGGATGGGATGAAGGGAGGAAAGAAGTACACAGAGATGAAGGGGGACCTGATGTAGTTTAGGTTGCTGGATTGGGTTTTGTTTGGAGTTACAAAATATTTATTTGATAGTTGTGTCCATCCAAAAAAGCTACCTTAACCGGTAGATTACCTTATATATATAACTCGAAGCAGATAAGAGCATGGGGAAAAATTGCTACACTGTAAGGTTGGTCGATAATGGGGAGGAGGTCTTCCTTTCTCTAATGAGCGATTATAAAATTATCTGCGTACCTTTATTTTCATTTCAAACTGGATGGCATACCATTTGATGAATTGAATTATTTCGCGTTTAATCTTGCGAATGTGCAACTTCATCATTTTTCCCCATCCCACCGAATGCGAGATCCGTATGTCGATACCGTTCAACGCTTGGCTACGAACGCATTTCGTGAGCTAGTGCTTAAAATTGAAATTTGGAAAACTTGTGTGTGTGCGACGACTTGCTGTTGGTAGCTGGGTTCACTGGGAATTCGGGAGATTAGCGCCTCAATCGTTCTTATTCTCGTCAAAAACGTTTCTCTTAATTTAGTCTCATTAGTGGGTGCAGGAAATGCCCACACGTTTATGAGGAAAAACCATAAAGAAAGAATGGGTCAAAAATTCATGGGAAAATAAATGAATTATTTATATTCCCATCAATTTTATCGAGAGAGAAGACCGTGGAAACTAAATCAAAAGCATCCTTTGCGGCCAGTGCTGAAATATAGGGAGATATAAATTTATAAGTGCTATGGCACGTGGTCATCTGTCTATTCATTTTAACAGGATGGTTTGAGAGTGTATAAAGGATGATAAAAAGAGGGGTTTTAACACCTGGCATTTCGTAGAATGAAGAATTTGCTATATGCCTACGATAGTATATTTTGCCTCGGGATCACGTTGGTAACATCTCACAGATAATATATTCACACTATTCTTAACGTAAAAAAAAGAAATTCTTCCAGATTAAGTACATCACAGAGAAAATAAGAGAGTAATGATTACTAGTATTTACACCCCAAAAAATAAATGTCGCAGATAAATAGTTTTAATGCGGGAAAACTTAATATTCAAGCCGTAAATGTATGTGTTATCCAAGCCGAGATATGTAAACTGTTCTACCTGCTCTATTTTTCCCCTCCCATTTTAATGTTTAGCTTAGCCTTTTTCTTTCTGGAAAATCGCATAACCTTTGTTTTATTAATATTGATTCTCATCCCATATCTATCGCACTGAACCTCCAATTCACTCAGCAATGCTTGAAACCCCTTAGCTGACTGAGCAACTAATACTTGGTCATCAGCAAACCTAACCGATTTTACAAATTCCCCTCCGACTTTCATTCCTACCTCCAGTTCTTCCCATGCCTCTTTAACCATTTCCTCCACATATACGAGGGCAGTCTGATAAGTACTTAGCCTCACAGCCCGATGGCACCACTATCGCAAGAAAAATTTACTATCGTGTAGGACATCGTTATAAACGGCTATTGTTGAAATTTTAGCCGAATCGGACTCGTAGTTTTGTTTTGACCACGTGTGGAAGCAGGTGTGTCCGCGGATTCTAGGAAAATGGAAAAAGAGCAATATCGGTCGGTAATTCGATTCTTGTTTTTGGAAAGGAAATCGCGCAGCGAAATCAAAGAGCGCTTGAATGCTATGTACAGTGACTCTTCTCCTTCAATAGGGACCGTCAAAAATTGGTTTAACGAGTCTGAACGTGGTCGCACGTCGGTTTTGATGATTCACGCCCAGGTGCCCCGAAAACGGCTACCACGGAGGATAACGTGAACAAAATCCACGATCTCTTATTGGCAGACCTCCGATTGAAGATGCGCGAGATGGCTGAGACAGTAGGCATCTCAAAAGACCGTGTGGGTCATATCCTGCATGAAATTTTGGGCATGAGAAAGCTGTCGGCGCGATGAGTGCTGCGTTTGCTCACTACGGACAACAAGCGCAACCGTGAGACCACTTCAAAGCAGTGTTTGACGCTGTTTAAGCGCAATCCAAAGAAGTTTCTGCGTCGTTTCGTGACCGTCGACAAAACATGGATCCACTGGTACACACCAGAGACCAAGGAACAGTCGAAACAGTGGACTTCACCCGGCGAATGTGCTCCGAAGAAGGCGAAGGTCGGAACGGTGATGGCCACCGTTTTCTGGAATTCACAAGGTGTGATCTTCATCGACTACCAAGAGAATGGCAAACGATCACAGGGCTCTACTATGCCTTATTATTGGGCCGATTCGACGTTGAATTGCAGAAAAAACGGCCCCATTTGCCGAAGAAAAAAGTGCTCTTCCACCATGACAACGCACCGGCTCACACCTCCACCGTCGCCACGGCCAAATTGGTCGAATTGGGCTACGAATTGCTGCCCCACGCACCGTATTCTCCAGATTTGGCCCCGTGCGACTTCTTTTTGTTTCCAAACTTGAAAAAGGCACTCTCTGGGCAGAAATTTGAGTCGAATGAGGAGGTTATCGCCGCCATGTAGGCCAATTTAGCTGACCTCCAGAAGACGTATTTTTCAGACGGGTTAAAATAGTTGGAGCATCGCTGGGTCAAGTGTATCGAGCTAAAAGGAGACTATGTTGAGAAATAAATCGCCACTTTTCCAAAATTTTCGTTTTTTCTTTTGTAGGCTAAGTACTTATCGGACTGCCCTCGTACGTTGAACAGCACCGGTGACAATGGGCAACCCTGCCTTACCCCTCTTCCTAACACTGCCCATCCAGACTCTCCGTTTCCCACTCGCGCCTGAGCAGTCTGAGACATGTACAGGTTGCGGATCAGTCTCCTGTCCCTCCAATCTATTCCTACTTTCTGCAATCCACGCATTAGTTTTTCCCAATTCACTCTATCAAACGCCTTTTTGAAATCTATGAAACAGGCAAATATCGTACATCCTATTATCACCATTAACATCGTTAGAGCACCAAACCCGAATATTGATTCTGAGAACCATTATCACATGGCTCTTCGCCAACCTAAAAATTATTTGTTTTTGACAATAATTCTTTCTAGGAAAATGATACCAAATGCCATGTATCAGTCACGCTCATGAGTCTATTCCTACCAAAGTCAATTTAAATTTACCATGAATAATTCTCCAAAAAGGATCTTCCTTGTAGGAAGGTATCCGTATTGAAATCATCTGGAAATTTGCCATTTTTTTAATTCACATATTTAGATATTGTGACATTTTAACACAGTCCACCAGTTATTCGGAGAACCGAGTCCAACTCACTGTTTTCAAATGGTTCTTCCATGGTAAATTTCCAATAACTTAATTTTTAAAGTTATTTTAAGTTAAAGTTTTAGTTAAAACACGTTATTTTAATTCTTCCTTCTATTCAACGAGATTTCTCTGTTCTCTCCCATTTCGTCACCACAAAAGATTTTATCTCTCGTTGATCGTCTTTCGTCAAGGTAAGATCATCCAGTTCTACCTTCTACACTTAAGCCTATACTAATCTATTTTTCAAATATTTTCTTCAAGTACGTCTCTTAATTTCCGCTTAATTTGTAAACTTTTTCTCTCCGCTCTGCAATTTATTTCCTACTTTCCAAAATATTATCCTTATTTATCTCTGAAACAATACCTGATAGCTTTGAATTTTCGTCATTTGTTTCCCTTTTAAAACCCTAATTGAAACTCTTCCACCTAATGCTATTAACCTTCTTTTTGCATTTGAAGATCTCATCACTTAAGTCATATGATTTACCTCCATCCTACTTTTCAAACGCTTATCCTATCGTTGTTTCGCAATTACTCTTATCCCTTATTATCACTTGAGCGTTGAGACAATTACCATCCGTTAGTATTATCGAAATTATTATATCCACGCCTAAGTTCTTTCTCAAATCAATCCTCTTCCAGGTCTCTCGACACTTACTCAAGGTAAAAAATTCTAAGAAGCACTTTCGATATCGTACAAACTTCACATTGTCTTTTGCCTATCGCTAGCCATTACGATTTGAAATCCAACATACTTACGTTTGTCGAGATCGGTCATATTTACGAGGTCGTGAGATTCTTAATACGTTTGACTAAAATGGAAAATTTACCATAATATATGCCTCTAATTTCATGAAACGTAATACGCGCAATTATCACGAAAGCGGGGAAAGATTAAAATCTTTTCAAAGAGTGTTTTTCATTAATTCCGTGCCCACTGAATGCTAATGTCTGAAAAAAAGGAACATGAAGTACTTATAATTGAGATTTAATCTCACTCTTTCACGTGAATTTTGCGAAAGTAAATTGATGATTCAACGCATCGAGGAAATTTTATTTTATTATGAATAATACAAAAATTACGCCCTTGATCTGCCGATATACTCTAGAACGCAACGAAATAACAGCGTTTTTATTTATGTGTACGCAATCTGTGGAACATCTTATTGTAATGAATTACAATTCCAGTGAGTGGAATCATTTTTATGCCTCGACAAAAAAATAATTGATGCACACTGTTCCCAAAGTTTTAACCAACAATTCTGAATTGAAAGTGAAACGATTTAACGTAAGTTTAATTATTAAAAAAATCTCCGAAAACGGACCAACTTGTTACTATTTTCGTTAATAATCAGATATGATGCACTCACTCAAGACAAATCTAATTAGCAATATCAAATTGTAATCCAAACGAAAAGAACCACGAAATTACATTACGAGATATTCTCCCTTGTAGTATTTCGCCTTATTAAACCTGCTCGAAAGAAAAAGAGCTTGATAAAGCCTCTTTCTTCGAGGTCTCCATAGGGTTTTCCATATAAATTGAGGGACAATTAACAATGTTTTTATTTAATTTTGTCTTAAATAATCCGCTGAATTAAACAATAATTGATTTGACAAAAAAGTAATTGAAGTTCAATGTTTTCAAAGTTTTCAATGACAATTTTGAATTAAAAGTGCATTAATGATTTAACGTAAGTTTAATTAAAAGGTATCTACGATAGCTAATAAACCGATTACTGTTTCCGTTAATAAGTCAGATATGATATACTTACTTCTGAAAAAAGAATAAATAATATTAAAATGATTTCCAGATTCCATTTCTCTTCACCGGCCGAAGAGATATTCTCCCTTGGACTGTGTTTCGCCATATAAATTGTGATTCAGCGTTTAGATTAATACCCTACATTTCATAAAAGCTCAAGAGTATAAAAATTCAATTGTCTTGTTGAAAAATAACATAGTAAAAGTACATTATTTTCCAGCAGCTCTTGCACCGCCTGACTGATTTCTTTTCAGGAGTTAATCCCTCCGGTACTAAATGAATTTGTATCTGAACAAACATTGGAGCGATGCCATTTGAGTTCTAAAAAAATGTTATTCGAAACAAAAAACAGCTTGATAAAGGAGGCACATACGTTAGTTCTTCACTAGATTGCTATATAGCAATCTTTTTCCATACACATTATATGGCAATTATCAATGCTTTATATTTAATTTTTTCTTACACATTGCGACGCATTGAGAAACGTCATCAGGACTCCTATGAACGCCATTAAATGTAATTCAAGTTAACCGGATACGACACAACGATTTTTTCCTTTCTAAGTGACCAGGTAACTCAGTGTTTTATCCAGGGCGTCTAATACCCTTACGTAATGCACGAAATTCTCCAGTCAATGGGTATGTTTCGTGTAAATAGCCGTCCAATGTAAAATTCCCTATTCGACACCTTTTTCTCAAACAGAAATCGGTTCGAAACAAAAAGTCAGTAGAAGGTAATTCATTCGATTGATATCGATCTTAATTTTCTATGATATGTCCACGAGATTCATAATTACAAAGCATTACCTGGCGCATTTAAAATCTCACATTGCCATTTGCGATCTATTAAGAATGATTTGCGAACAAAATAACCTAAAACAAGACAGTCACCAGATTGGATCATCAGCTGTTATCGCGACTATTATCTATGATCGAAATGTTAATTTTACAAAAATAACTATTAAGATTTGAGTGTTCCTAGTCCAGTTTACTTGATGCAAAAGTTGAGACCTTCTCATTTCGTGAAAAGAGCAAAAATAATATAGTGAATACATAATGGGGAGTAAATAGATGAGGTGACCAATATTACTCATAATTCCACACTCATCTATCTGTAATAACTACATTTATAATGCCAACGAATAATTTACATTCCTGAATTTTACAAAAATCTCATATGAGGCTTATTAGCTACCGTTTCACCCCATGAAGATTTATTTTTATTCGTCTCAACTAAACACGGTGAGGATTTCAATCGTCCTACCGCACGAAAATTGCCATGGTTAATGTCGCCAGTGTACAATTTATTCTTCCGACATTCTCCGGAATTAGTGGCTGGCCAATTGGGTTCGCCCCAAAGATGGCGGTTTTTCTCAGTGATAAATTTCCGTTCACGAATCACGGCTACCTCAAAATGAGCGTGTCCAAGGAGATGGGTCCGAAACATCCCTGTTATAACTGCGAGATAATCTTGGGATTGGAAACAATAAAACCGCAAAAACGAATAATCTTTTACCTCGAATCGAGTTCCCCATCCCACTCGTATTCGTTGCATTAACCACAGCCTTACATTCTCGTAGATGAGAGAAGTAAGGGGTCGGTAACCTTAGGCACGTGTAGGCAATTACGTTTCAAATAGACCCGTGGGTCGACTTAATATTTTGCGGACGGATGAGATATTTAAGTATTCATAATAGGTATATGGAGTAAGCTGTTTGAAGCATACAAGACGTGAAAGGTAGAAGCACTGAAGAAACGGTGAATAAAAAACTTTGGAAACGTAGTGTCCTCAAAGAAGTGTGAAAATAAAATTGGCAGGCTGAGAAACAATTAAAAAGTGCATGGTAAGGTGAATGACTTAAGAGCCTTATCAAGGATACTTACAAGAAGACGAGGAAAACAATGGAAATCAAATTGGGTCACCGATAGGGAGTGTGGCAAGGGGTGATTAGGCATGCCACACCCTAGGTAGGCAATATAAAAAAAATAATGAGTGTGTGTGTGATATGTGTGCATAGATGCATAACTTAATAACGTAAATCATGAGAAATAGAGGTATATTCATTTAGGTATCTAATAGTTCTCTTCGTACGCCAGAGGAACCGGGAGGATAGAAAGAGATTGGTAGGAAAAAGGATGGTTTGGAGAGTTACTACTAACGAATTCTTAGCACAAAGAAAGAGCTTAAAAATATCCTCACGCATTTTCAGAATCGAAAGTTGCCGCGTATAGCTACTTAGTGGAACAGAAATGTCCATTGGTTAAACTGAATATTACGTTTATTATTGGCTGTAAACTACTAGGATATTGATTGACCCTCGCACTGCCCACTATTATGTTCCCAAAGATTTACTACTTTTACACAATTATTCCTTAAACCCAGGAAAAGAGTAAACATTCTGGATGGAATTAAATGAGGTAGAGATAATCCAAAGCTGAAGATTGAGTTATTGAAGCTTTTTTTGTGCTGGGTTTAAGGAATAATTGTGTACTCAGTGGACTCAGGAAAATAATTTACGGTAACCTCGGGTTTAAGAGTTTACTTTGTTGGATAGAACTTCTTCCCTGTGTTCAACGAAATCTCAACTCGATCAACAGACCAATGAGAATATTATCGTTTAAGCGAAAATTTTGCGATATTCAATATGCATCGCCCAGGGCAGATTCCAGCCGAAAGACACACTTTTCAACATGTTTTTCACCACAACGCCTTTTAGGGTAACGTGACCACGCACCGAATACTGACCATCCCCTATTTTGTTCAGTCACTCCACCCTCCTTTCCTCATCATTTCTTTATTATTTATCCCCCTGACTCCCTCTCCAACCGTTTCGCTTTCCTTCCACTCCTCATCCTCCCTCTCACAAACATCGGCATCCAGCCCGTTCACCTTAGCCCATCCGAACAGGTTATTTGCCCCGGAACGCATTAATGTCTCTCGGAAACCGCTACGAATACGTGGCAGGAATGTTTATCCGGCGCAACTTGTCGTTAAATCGCGTCGATTTTGTTCTTAGAATCACCTTACCAAATACTTGAGGTTTGCTCCGTGTTTCGTTTCCGAAACCTCAAAATCAACGAGAAAAATAATTCCTGGACTAGAACTCGGACATTAAAAAATGTTTACTGCGCTTAGACTCTTTTCCATTCTGGCGATTTTATTTTCTCCGACATCTGTAATTGACGATTCTGTTGCCTCAACGGTCACATTTCGAAGCCAAGAAAAACGACGCTCAATGTATTTAACTATATATATATATGTATATATATATACATATATATATATACATATATTCATTCACATAGAAATAGAGATAAGGAAATGGGAAAGGAACACACATAAAGGACGAACACAAGAGAGGCGGGGAAGGCGGATTTGAGCAGACCAGAAATATAAAAATATTTTCCTCGACCGGGACTTGAACACCGGATCTCTCCACTTGCCGGGCGGATGCTCCTTGAAAGTGTTCCTTTCCCATTTCCTTACCTCTATTTCTTTGTGAATGAATATTTGTTCGCCGTTTGGCTGGATTTCGTGTTTGAATGTGTGTATATTTCTATATATATATTTATATATATATTTCTATATATATATATATATATATATTATATTTATATATATTATGTATATATTATATTTATATATATATATATCGATTCCAATAAAACTTGTTAACATGAGGGTTATTCATGTCCAGATGTTGATTTTAGATAGTACGTACCCGACTTGGTCAATCAAAATAATAATAGTTCTTCCAAAGTTAATTGAGTTGCCATAAAAATTTTATAGCGTGTTTGTAGTCATCCGAAAATTTGATTGAATGCTCTTAGGACATCTAGCTTGATTATCCAGTTCATCTTGAAACCCAGGATGATTACGAAATAAATTAGCCGCCAGTTCCAACACTTCTTAACAGGTCAATACTCTTTAAATGCAAACCAAATGCATTCATCCTATCATATATCCTATAAAGTATCTTGAAATGAAAAAATCTTGGAAATAGTCAAAAATCTTCCTTCAAAAACATAATAGGCTTTATTGTAAGAAAAGCGTTCATATTTCAAATATAACGACTCTGCTAGCAAAATTAGTTATCAATCTATCTTGTTCTAAATATCAGACGCATTAAATGAACCAAAGAGAGATTAATTCGTCTCGATATATGGAAAACGGTCCATTTCCTCGGTTAAATTATTGTGCGATTGTGAAAACAAACTTTGCCCTTATATTCTATGATCACCACCACAGCAATCTACCCGAAGGTTTTATGGGTAAGGATAGAATCCTAGTTCATCTATTAGTACGCCCAACGGCGCGTGAAATTCAAACAGGGAGGGCCAATTCCTTGCTTCCTGTGCCGCCTTAGGTTTCCCGGGAAGAACTAACACCCAAAAAATCGCATAGTTTGTGAGAAGCCGTGGGTGCCCCGAGGGCCTCCCCAATTATACTATATACTTGGGAGTAAAAAATATTATGCATCAGTTGTCGACTTCTGAATTTAAAAAAAACAGCTATGAGATTTCGGTACCTGGTTCATGCTCCATCACAAAATAAGCTGCTAATATATTTAAATGACCATCGGTTCTCTTCCGGGCGATGCCTCATGGGCACCATCAGCTTCACCCAAGCGGCGTGATTTTTCGGGTACCAGATCTTCATGGGAACCCTTATAAGGCACAGGGAAAGGAACCACCCCCTACCTTGACGTGTGAATTTCACACATCGTTTGGGTCATTACTAGGTTCCCTCTACACTTACCAATCAAAACCATCTTCTGGGTGATATTCTGTGGTTTTTATGTTAAATAATGGTTCTTACATTTACTCATATAAAAGTAACTCTGCGAGCTTTGTATCAACCGAATATTGCGTAACATCGGCATTATTTATTCAAATATCGTCGTCGGCAAGTAATATTTATCAAGAAACTATGTAAGATTCCATGACTGAAAGAGGACAGCAACTTGGAAAACTATATAAAGCCAATTCCAGTACTGATACATTTGTCAGTGATGATCTTATTTTTTCACAATGGCTTCGCAAATTAGAATGATGCGATCAAAAAAGGAAGAGGTTTGACATCAGGAGGAAGAAATTAATTGGCCCCTTGAGAGCACTTAAATGTGACTTTAAATCGGCTTTCGAGAAGCGGCGATGGACAACAAGGAAGCTGGAGAGAATAAAGACACGAAAGGGGATAGTTAAGTGACTGTAGACGGAGTTTCGATCGAGTTGATTATAGAGAGAGGTCAAGGACAGAAATTTGGTGAGGATTGTTAAAAAAAAAACATCATGGCTGAGTAGCTGGGTGTAAATCTTTCGAGATTGATAATCGCTGTAACTTAAAAACACACGGAAGGAATTTTAATTGAGGGAAGGGAGGGAAGAAGAGAATAAAATAAATGTTTCCGTCTGCCGAATGAATTGAAGACTTTTCAACGAAAAAGAAAAGAAAAAGATGTCGAGTTTTTCTTTTTTTTATAGTTTTCGGCGAAAGAAAAGAGGAAGGTGTAGAAGGTGAAAAATAATAACGGACTAAGTTAGAAAAAAAGTCTTCACGTAGTATTCCTACGTTTCTATCTGCAGATTTTTTTGAGCATGCAATCCGTCAATTTTTTTCCTCTTAGGTAATTTTAGCGGATTTTCTATCCGAAGTTTAACTATTAGCATCTCTCCAGGCTGTCCTGTTGTTTTGCTCCTCACTTAATTCATTTCATCAGTCCTTTGCCATCCACCATCACTTTCTTCTCATTATTCATCCTTGACCTTCCACTTTCCTTTTACCGTTCCTCCCATTTTGGACAAGAGTAAACGGTTGTCCCTCAGGACGTGACCAATTCGTTGCCCTCTTATTTTCGAGTTGTTTTTCGGCAGGCTTCCCTCCTCACCCGCTCTTCGAAGTACTTGCTAATTATCTACGGTTTATTTCCATTTTCTTTCCATCATTCATCCTCACATTCATATTCTTCATTCATCGCTTGAGGATACGGAGGTGAGACGTCTATGAAGAAGTACAAAATGTGTATTAACGATTAAAATTGGAGGGCTTAAACTGGAACGGGTAGAGTAATTCACTTACCTAAATAGCGAATCGGAGAAGTAGTAAGAAGTTTTTAAAGAAGAACTGCTTTAGGTAGCAAAAGCTTACACAAACAGAAGAGAGTTATTCATCTGGACCTTGGACAATGGTTGAAATTATTGGCTTTGTAATTCCACACACTTTATTTAACAACACGATCCAGGTTTCGACGTTGAACGTCATCATCAGGTACGTTCAGCGTCGAAACCTGGGTCGTAGTTTTAAATAAAGTGTGTGGAATCACAAAGTCAATAATATCTTTTCATTTCAATATGCTATACAAATTCCATAAAGTTACGCCGGAGACAACACATTTTAGAAAATGGTGTTAAGATATGATTCGCGACAAAAGGCATGAAGCGTAATTTTTGTACGTCGTCGAAACCTGGTCGTTGAGACAATAGGATAAATGTAGACTGGAGACTTCCGAGATGTGATGGTGGAGGAAAATGGAGATAATTAAATGGATGGAAAGCAAAACAAACAAAAAATACACAAAGAACAGGAAAAGTGTCGCTTTTTGCAATGCAGGGCATATTTTATGTTGGGTAAGGGAGATAAAGGGAACAGGAGATCAGGTTTATTGAACGGCTTGAAGCAAGGTAGACGATATTCGGAGTTAAATAATGTTTTACGGTACTGCATGGTTTATGTCATTTACGAGTAGTGCCATATTAGGTGGGGTTCAAAAATTCAGTGCAGTGCTCAACCCCTGGGTTCACCAAAAACCTACCTTGATAGGAATAACCTAGACTTGATAATTCATCGTTTATCAACTCCTTTTCTGCTCCCCACACAGCTATTATCGTCCAAGTTGTGTAAAAATAGAAGAGATTGAGCTTTCTGACATATTCATGAACGATTCATTTTGTCCATGATAGCGATACTATTTGCTGTTCGTTATCCGTGAACAATAACGGATGATATTTAGAGGCGAGAGGAATAGCGTATAAAAGGAGATTGGAGGCGATAGAATAAGGTGCTACAGAAAAATGTAAATGAATTAAATTATTCATGAAATGATTAAAAATTTTAATGAAAACGAAATAGAAAGACAGAGCAACAAATGAAGTCCTTGGAGAACTGTGGGAGGGGGGGGGGAAGAGAGAAGCTTACGGCGTACACTTTAACAAGGAGAAGATGGAACTAATTGGACAAATCCTGAGGCACGACAGCTTACTGAAAATCAAAATTAAAGGGAAAACATTTTTAGGAAGGCCAGGGATATGCTACAAAGTGATTGAAAATTCCAGCACAAAGAACAACGAGAGAATGAAAAAATTGGAAGGTAATCAATCTCCAATGATTTGAAGATCTACTACAAACTAATTATCTAATTAATGACTCATGATCGTATGAGTTTTACTTATTTTTTCATACATAATACTACAGCAATTCATTAATACTTTTCACAAGATATCTTAGTAGTAGAATAAACTAACTTTAATTGAAAAATTCTTTTAATAAACTTTGATAAATCTACAATGTTCAAGCTGAGTTGGGCCTTACTATATCATAGCATCCGGCTGCTTCCGGAAAATATAGATCCACGTTCTCCTAGTTCTTGTTCATTTACCCTATGTAGTAGCATAGCTAACGAACTCCGATTAAGTTATTTGAGACATAATCGAGGGGAAATTTGAAGGGAAGATCCCACGATGAAGATCAAGAAACAAGTATGAAACAAGTACAAGAAACAAGTACAAGAAACTCGTACATATGATAAATAAAGAAGGTCGTAAAATAGTGAATCTATCAGGTAGGTGTTGACAGGAAATTAACACTGAATAGAGAAGAATGGAGGGTTGCAGTAAAAAGTCATTGGATTGAAATACTGATGATGGGTGGTACGTCACTCCGCTCTTCAGTTTGAGCAGAGGCGGTCCACATGCTGTCAATACGGCGACGCGTAAACTCACTGCGGAGGAATGAGACTTCTCGGGTTGCGTGGCAGGGTCTGCTTTCCGAGGTCCGGTTTCGGAATCGCCAGCGTGTCCACACTGACGCCGTTCTGGCAAACACACACACGAGCGCACTCGCCCGTACTAATCTGCGGTCGGAGCACGCACGCTTCCTGAGCCCCGATCCGCCCCGCCCTCCACCTTAGGCACAAAACAACTCATCTCCCGCGGCCAAGGCCCGAGTTTCGGGAACCTGCTCTTCCGCTTCGTAAACACCTGATCCGAGGGGGTGAATGAAATGTTTGGTCCCCGGGGAGAAAGAAGGGGGAGGGAGGGTATGAGGGTGCGGGAAGGAAGGTGGTTCATTGGATGACTTTTCGAGTGCCTCGGATGGTTTTCCTCGTCCGAAAGACCTTGCTCCCTTCCTTCTCAAGGATTTTCGTCTTTTCTTTCTTTCACGGGCAATGAATTGTCGGCAGATCCTCGACTCTTTCCCAAAGCATTAAAATTCGCATTTCTGGGTTCGATAACCTTTGATTTAATCTATGCCTACCTCCACACATGAGTTCCTCCAGCGACAAACGTATTATGGAGTCACAAAAAGCATTCAGGTTTTCCGCATCTATGTGGATTATTTTGACGATTATTACCCATAGGATAGCTGGATATACCCTATCCCATTTGTCAGTTCATACTGCGATCTAGGTGTAATTCTTGACCCGAGGCTCACCTTTCGCAAGCACGTTCAAAGGATTGTCGGGAGAGCTATGACAATAGTCGGCCTACTTTACCGCCACACTGACTTTCATGATCCTCTTGCCCTTAGGACGGTGTTTTTTGGTTGTGTCCTCCCAATTTTAGAATACTGTTCACCAATCTGGTCGACCGCCTCCCTAACTACTTTAGAGTTACTCAGCAGGACTCTTAAATTAAGAGGTCTGTTTATTGTTTCTGTATTGCCATTTCCCGTTATCGCATCCCTTCCCTCAAAAACACAACCCGGGAGTTCACTCTCTCATCCCTTGGTATTTCCCCTCACGACCCCCGTCGATTGCTATGTGATATGAAATTCTTACAAAGCATCTTTAACGGAACTATCCATACCAACGACCTTCTTCCTCTGTTCTCAATTCGTGTTCCCCGTCGGCCAACACGTAACTTGAGTTTGTTGCAGATTCTAAATTTCCGTCTCTCGGTCTCTCAACGTTCCCTATTCCATCGACTTCCCGCTACATTTAATTCCCTATCCACTCAGTATCCTTCCCTGGACCTCTCTTCCTCCCTGAACACTTTCACCTCTTTTCTTAAACGCCAGATAGTAACTAATCGCTCTCTGGTTGCATGTGTGAAGAAAATTGAATGGAAAATACCGCGAAAAAGAAGAAAAGAGATGCAAATATCGGAAAAATTTAAAAAGACGTTAAATAGAGGAGCTAACAATTGGTGAGAGGGAATTGATACCGAAGAAACGATAATTCCTAGATAAGAATATGTGCTTATGCTTCCTGTCACACATCTTTTTGGGGGATTTAGAGGTAATTGGGTAAGTGTATAGGGTCGCACCCTAAAGTGGTCAAACTGATTTTCTCTGGCGCGAACGGAGCGGTGGAGGGGGGTCTGCCTGACAGGGTAAGGTGGAGGGGCTCTTAGCAACAGACCGACACCAACCTCAGTCGCCTGCGGGCTGTCGTTGAGTGAGGACACCGTTTTTAGTGAGCAAGTATTTTGTCCACGTCGAAAAATAAAATTAATCTGAATTTAGAGCAACGTTATTCCGTGAAATTTTGTGCGAAACTCGGGAAGCCGGCCACTGAGACCCTCTATATGATCAATCAGGCTTTTGGGGACACTGCCTTCAGCCGTTCCACAGTATTTGAATGGGACAAGTTGTTTAATGAGGGTAGGGAGCTCGTTGAAGACGACCATCGCTCCGGAAGGCCGTTGACGACAAGAACCGACACGAGTGTGGACAGAGTGAGGACACTGCTGAACACAGACCGACGCTTAACCAGTGAAGAAATTGCAGACCAGTCGGGTCTGTCTGCAACCAACGCCCAACGCATTATTTCACAGGATTTGGCTATGGTGTGCTATAGGTGTGCGGCAAGATGGTGCCGAAAATTCGTGCCATGGCGCGCTCGTCGTCAGACAGCTACTGGCCAAATACGGCGTTGCCACGTTTCCGCACCCGCCCTATTCTCCCGATCTGGCACCACAAGACTTCTTCTTCTTCCCCCTGATGAAAAGACAGCTCAAGGGACAACGTTTTGATTCGATAAAAGCCGTTCAAGAGGCTTCGACGAGGGTCATCAACGGCATCCCCAAGGAAAATTTCCAGCGGGCGTACGGGGAATGGGAGCAACGTTATACTAAGTGTGTATCAGCTCAAGGAGCATACTTTGAAGATTATTAAGTCGATGTAAGTATATCGTCAATAAAATTCTTGTAAAAAAATCAGTCCTACCAGTTTTGGGTGCGACCCTGTAGATAAATGGAGTGCTACAGGAAACTAATGTTAGAATTCAAATGCTGATGATGAGCCAAAAAATTTGTAAATGGAAAAGATCAAAAAGTCTCAAGACAGGAAATAATATATAATAGCGCAATGGAATGATATTTTGGAAAAGCATTTATTTCTCGACGGAAACCGCTTAGTCAAAGCAAATCAATCGACTCAATAACGTGAAACCGGATTCGTATTAATGTCATTCGCCTGATTATTTTCCGCTAAGGTTGGACGGAAATTATTTAAATTTTTATGATACATTAAAATTTTTATTTCATAATCGAGGTCAAATGTTTGCTGGAGTTTGTCAAGATTTGGCAAATACCTCTCTAGATATGGGAAATTAGACACAAATTGAACACACACGTACCCGTTTCCGATGCTCCCACGGTGGTACGGTTGGGTAGAAGAAATATATAATAAAATTTCATCGAAATCACAATTTTTATCCGAATTTTTAATTTAAGATTAGTTTGACAATAAAATTACTGAACCTCGTATTGATTTCTTCTTTTTTTACGTAACTTTTTTAGTTTAGGATAGGGTAATTGAGTTAGTCAATTTGACCTTTTAGTTGGCCATTGCTCATTTATACGATAAAAACCATGGCAAAATTCACGAGCTGCTATGGATTTAAGAAAACAAATACATCTTAGAACACGAAGACCTCTTTCTACATATACTCTCTAAATTTTGTTTCATATAGTATGCTGTGAGAAGTGTGGTTATCCAACTCTGCGTAACTTGCTGTTATCTTGAATGAAATCATCTTAGAGAAGCGTTAGAGCAAACTAACCTTTCATCAATAATCAGAAAACATAAATCACCATAGTGAAATACTTGTCAGCAGTAATGGCATAGAAAAATTATCGTGACAATGTTAGTCCTCCCTTCAGAGTAAGACAAGTTCTTGCGAAACATCTATTACTCACTGAGTTTCCATGCCATATTTATTAAATGAGAGAACTAAAGTCCATTAAATAAAATGGTTTTCTCTCAAACTGACATAACTTGTTCCAGTACAGCTTGGATTTCTATACAGATAATTATTGGAAATGAAAAACACAGATCAATGACAAAAAAATTTTTCAGTGGATTATTTTCCATTTCCTCTTAAAAAGATAGCAAAATAAATATCAATTTTGTTCATACATAACTAATAGTATAGTAAATCACGATAATTATGTAAAAAAGAGTGTATGAAACCCACGGTCACGTCAGTAGCAAAAAAGGCAAATAATTTATTCGGAAAAAATTTTATTGCATGATTGACAAATTTGTCGTAAATATTTTCGAGTTTTTGCTTTGCAATGTACGTATTGCTGGTATAGCTTAAATGGCCTTGATAATGAGGATTAAAGTATTTTTCTTTGAGGGGAGTATAAGTCAACACTTCTAAAACTAAAATAAAAGACTTCAATGGCATAGACATTTCTCGAAGAAACTTGTCATCATCGAGTTTACACTCAATATTCTCCCTCGTCGTAGTATTCGCAAAAGTTTACATTCCGGTCCCTAAATTGAAACTATTTCACCTCCAAAAATTTCCTGGGACCCCTCTCCGTTCACCACATAGTGTGGTATTCGTCTTGAACCCATTTCATGAAGAAAAGGCATGCCAAACCCTTCCACGTCACCTAATTAGGAACAATAATTCTGATCTGGACGGTTTGTTTCATATATCAGTGATCCTCTCCACTCACACCCTACCGAATAAGGGGACGTCATACGACTGAGTACTTCGCCACTGCATAAACTGAAACGTCTCCGACTTCAGTAAAATAAAAAAAAGGCCTGCGCAAACAATGAAGTATAGTCGTCTCCTAAACTATTTTGTAAGCGGTATGTTAACAGTTAAGACACTAAAAACTTGTCACTGGTGGACGCATTTTCCTATATTTACTTGTGATCACATTATGTGAGGGATGATACATTTTCTGGAGAAATGATTCCTGCAAAGGATTGAGTAATAATTAGATAAACTATCGGTTAAGGTAGGTTTTGGATGGACACAACTACCAAGCAAAATATTTTGTTTCTCCAAATAAAACACAACCCAACTCTCAAATCTACTCTATAACAGGCACCTCTTCATCTCTCTGTACTTCTTTCCTCCTTTCATTCCGTCCAACATCCTATCCCATTCCTGCCCCTTCCTCGCTTGCCTAACATTCTCCCCTCTAGCACAGTCTTCAACATTCCATTGCCTATCATTATGCTTTTCATCCATTTTTGCTGTCTTCTTATGATTTCTCCTGATAATCCCCTCTCCTCGCCCACCATACCCAGTACCTCCTCATTTGTTTTCCTTTCTATCCATTTCACCTTCCATGTCCTTCTCCACACCCAGATTTCAAAAGCCTCCAATCTACTCCTATCGTTCTGCTTCAATAGCGATGTTTCCGCACCGTACATAACAACACGCCATGTCAATATTGTAGCAAGCCTTTTCTTATCATTCCAACTTAATATCCTTGTCATCAATTCCATCCATGTGAAATCTTCTTTGCCTAATGCAATTCTCCGCCTCACATCCCTACTACTTTGACCATTTCGGTCCGAAACACTTCCGAGATACGTAAACTGATATACCTACTCTAGTTTTTGCCTTCCTTTTTAAATGTATATCTTAGCCTGTTTCTTCCTGGAAAATCGCATAATCTTTGTTTTATTTACATTTATTATCATCCCATATCTATCGTACTAAACTTCTAATTCACCCAGAAATGCTTGCAACCCCTTGGCTGACAGACAAACAAAAAGCTTGGTCATCAGCAAACATAAGTGGTCTTACGAATTCACCTCCGACTTTCATACCTATCTCCAGTCCTTTCCATGCCTCTTTAATCATTTTCTTAACATATATGGTAAATAGCACCGGTGATGATGAACAATCCTGCCTTACATCTCTTCCAAAGACTGCCCATCCGGACTCTCCTTCGTTCCCTACTCACAACCTGAGCAGTCTGAGACAGGTACAGGTTCCCGATTAGGCTCCTGTCCCTCCAATCTATTTATATTTTCTGCATTATACTCATTAGTTTTTCCCAATTCACTCCATTGAATACTTTTACGCAATCTACGAAATAGGCAAATACGTTCTGATTGTACTCTATATTTATTTCTATCAGTGATCTCATTGCAAAGGACTAGCCCGAAAAAATGAAACCTGACACCAAGTTATCCAACGGAGAGATAAATCTTTACGGTCTCACTTCCTCCATAAAGTTTTTGGGAAACATCAAGCGCTTCAAATTATTATGGTGAAATAAGTCACAGATAGTATCTTCTACTTCCAGTTCTCTTCAGCTCGCTGGTTTGGGTGCGTGGAAGAACGGGATAGAGGATGCTAACCACAAATAAAAATGTTATTTTCTTCGTGGGATTTTTAAGTCCATTGAATTTTTCTTTTTTTTTGGAATTGGAATGGAATTTGTGGTAATGTTAATTTGGCGTAAAGTTACACCTATTTCATTCGAATAGCTAGGCATTAAAATTGTAAGGACACAAACGATCAAACCTAGTTGAAGAACGCCCGCATTCAAAATTCTCTGAAAATGTTTAAAACCCAGCCAATTTGAAGTCTATTGGATTATTTATACATGTGTATGGGAAAAAATATATAATATACATATATATATAATAAATAAATAATAATAATATATATATATACACAAACACTAAAAGTTAAAGTGTTAAACACTAAAGTGTTAAATGGGTATTTTGTGTTCTGTTAATAGGGTCTGTAAGGTTGATGTTGTTTGCGTCTGCGGCTGGAGAGATACTTCCATGGCCCTACCACGGCTGTGACTCAATTGTGTTCACTGCCTAGTCGTGTTTGCTTCTATGATTTCAACCAACAATCCCACCTCTCAAGTTCCTACTTCCATTAAAATGCACTGTGGTGCATATTGTTTTCCTGAAGCGAAATATAATTTGCTGGAATCGTAATTTAAGTTTATCGTCAATCTTGTCTCTCTTTTTAGGGTCACGCCAGAATTGTTCTAAAACCATGTGCCCATAATCTTACATATATATATATATATATATATATATATATATATATATATACTCGTATTTTTCCAGAGATACTGAGTTTGACCAAAGTTTACGACCTAACAAAGATACAAGACATTTTTTCTGAAATTTTCTGAGTATAGTATGGAATCCCTTAAGTGAAATCGAGACTATTCCGTTTTCCGAAGACGTTGAACACATTTTTTACAATTCAAAATTACTTTGGAAAAACATGATAATTTATTTAAGATCAAGATTTTGGTTTTTTACGAGAACGATAATTGATAGGGTGATGCGATTGACACTAACTAGGGAATAAATAGAAACATCAGCACTATTGTTCGTAGTTTTGCATGTATGAATACGTGTATGTAGGTGCATGTTTGAATGCAGTGTGTGTTTAAATATGTGTGCATCTGTATTTTTAGGTTTCTGTAAATGTATCGCTGCATTAGTGCACGAATGGCAGGTGAGCTAACACCCCCTGCCACACGTCCTTATGACAACCTGCGGAGTTTTGTGTGGAAGCAGGTGTTTACGGAATCTTTCCTTCCACTTTGGTCTTCTGAATACCCTTGGTCTTATGAATATCTCGCCTCCGCGTCCTTCATTGCCAGTTCTATTTATATTAAATTCTGTCTTCCTTTTTTCGCGCACTCGTGAGCTATTTTTGTATCGCATATAAATTGCTGACACACTCATCGTCCATTACGCTTCCAAGTAACCTTTTGCGCTGGAATTTAAATGTCACAGTTTTTCAAATTAGAATCAAATGTGTGTCTATTCGAGTCCGGTCAGGATACCCAATCCTGTGGATTGGTTTCAAAACCCAAGACCGTTTGGATCTTCAAGGAGAAGAGTTTCACACCAGGCTAAACACAACTGCCTTTTCCGATCGCTTGATTTTTTCACTAATTATAATACTTCACCGGAGCAGTACTATTTCAAAACTATTAGCGCCGCCATAGGATAGTCGCAAACAGTGATTTCTCTCGTTTCTAGCTGATTAAGTCTGATTTTGAAATTGAAATTGTGAGTCGAAGGGGGTTTTGGCGGGGAAAATTGAAGATTTTACCTTAATTTTTTCCTTTCTTCATGAATAGGTTTAACCAACAATTTTCAACAGAATATCTTTTCTCTCGTCTCTTCTAAGGATGGAGAAAAGCTCTGAAATCTTTAAAGCAAGTTCACAGTCTCTCTTTTGTGTTCTTCCCAATGCCATTCTTTCTTTGCGTTATCTTATGATGACCTTATTATTTAGCACAGCGGCATATGTGATAGAGGAAGATAGACTTTCTTTAATTATTTCCAAAATTTAAACCCACTTTACTACGAGATGAATTATGACCCTTTCCATCCTCCAGGTAACCATTCCGTGAATTGGCCAAGCTGAAATCTTTAAACAGTAAATTAGTGCAAATTGATCGTCTTTTGAAATTCAACTAAGTCGCTTATTCTTGCGTGCGAATTAAAATGTAGTCAAATTCAAGGAAATTGCAAAGTTTTAAATTGGTAAGCTTAAGCAAACGAATTCAGAACTAGGTGAATTCTTAAAGGAGCATTAATATCGTATGTACCTTTTGTTTCAACCTCTGGCTCGTGTTGGCACTCATATATTAATATCACAAGGAGATAAATCAACTGTGTATCGTGATGCTGCTTTCTTTTGGTAAAATAAAGCACTCTTCAAAGCATTTTATTTAGAGATGCCTGCGCGTTCAAGGAAAAAGTTAAAACTTTAAAAATAACACATCCTGAGTGTTGGCGTTAACTTGCAATTCGGAAGGAAACTCGAAACTATACGGAAGATATTAAACTCAGCTATAAGCTGTCATCCTGCTACATTTCTACATACAGGGCAACGCACTCAGTGGCAAAGATATTCATTATATTACATTTAACAATGGGGACGGAAAGAGATCAGGAGGGTTATCTTTCCTGCGCAGTAAGCGTGATTATACGATACTATATAATTATATATAATCAAGTATATAATGTATATATATATATATATATATATATATACATATATATATATAGATTGGAGGGAGAGGAGACTGATCCGCAACCTTTACATGTCTCAAATTGCTCAGGTGCGAGTGGGGAACGGAGAGTCTGGATGGGCAGTGTTAGGAAGAGGTGTAAGGCAGGGTTGCCCATTGTCACCGGTGCTGTTCAACATATATGTGGAGGAAATGATTAAAGAGGCATGGGAAGAACTGGAGGCACGAATGAAAGTCGGAGGGGAATTCGTAAAATCGGTTAGGTTTGCTGATGACCAAGCATTAGTTGCTCAGTCAGCCAAGAGGTTGCAAGCATTGCTAAGTGAATCGGAGGTTCTGTGCGATAGATATGGGATGAGAATCAATATTAATAAAACAAAGGTTATGCGATTTTCCAGAAAGAAAAAGGCTAAGCTAAATATTAAAATAGGCGGGGCAAAAGTACGGCAGGTATAGCAGTTTACATATCTCGGAAGTGTTTTGGACCAATACGGTCAAAGTGATAGGTACGTAAGGAGTAGAATTGCGCAAGGCAAGGAGGCTTTCTCAAGGAGGTGGGAGTTGATGACGGGGACGTTGAGTAGGGAGGTTAAGAAAAGACTCGTAAAAACTCTGATATGGAGCGTAGTGTACTACTATGTACGGCGCGGAAACGTGGTCGCTGAAGCAGGAGGATAGACGTAGATTGGAGGCTTTTGAAATGTGGGTGTGGAGAAGAATGGAGAAGGTGAAATGGACCGAAAGGAAAACAAATGAGGAAGTACTAGAGATGGTGGGGGAGGAGATGGGTTTGTTGAGAGAAATCCTTTGGAGGCAGGAAAAATGGATGAAAGGCGCATTGAGCGGTAGTGGAAAGTTGAAGAAGGTAATAGAGTGGAGAATGTTGGGCAAGCGAGAAAAGGGCAGGAACAGGATAGGGATGTTGGACGGGATGAAGGGAGGAAAGAAGTACACAGAGATGAAGAGGGACCTGATGTAGATTAAGTTGCTGGATTGGGTTTTGTTTTGCTTGGAGTTACAAAATGTTTATTTGATATTTGTGTCCATCCAAAAACCTACCTTAACCGGTAGATTACCAAATAATAAATAATACTTGAATTAACAGATACATTTGACAAAATTAATAAGGCACGATACGAATTAATACGATAAGTTACTCGTATACGAGTACTCGTAGAATGTATCACATGCCGCCATCCGAGTGAAAATTTATAATTAAAGGGTTTGAGACCAGTTTTGGAATTGGTAGCAGATAATTTCAGGTCGCTTGGACCGGCGAAAACATATATTCAACCGCCACGATCTCAAAAGCGTGTTCCCCAGTAGTAACTGAAAAGTACATGCAAAAATATTCTACCAATTTTCAAGCTCAATAAATGCTCGTTTTAATTTTTTTCAATCATGTATTTCACGAAAGAAATGGATGGAAAATGTGACAAAGGAAATAAGACCATCGAAAGGTGGGTGATGGGAGATGCCAATGGGAGTTTTTTTCCGAGATGAAGAAAAATAACTGGAACAGTTCTATGGATCTATAGCATACTGAAGATCACTTATTAGGGCAAAATGGAAGGAAAGAACTATATTGAGGGAGACCAGGGATGCATAAGGAGAAAGGGGCGTCAATATACGTAGGTCGGACTTCAGAAAGGAGGAGCTATGAGGAAACGAAGAGATTGGCAGGCGGCAAGATAGTTGGGAGAGCTGCTTGTGAATCATTACTCAGATTTGATAATTCATATTGACGATGTTTCACGAAATGAATCCAAGATTCATTCAGTCCCTCAATCATTCAGTATACAATACCATTCCAACATATAATTGTCACTCAATTTCCGTCCCCCATGTCAGTCCATTTAATCTTCATCACAATTATATTGCAACATGAGTCTATGTGTATAGATATAGTATTTCAATGGTACAGTCCATGGATTGGTTAGTTCTCGCGCTTTCGCATTTCTAATTCACAAATTTTAGATGAGTCAGAGCTTAGAAATTTGGCGGACAAACTTACCCGCTTTTCCCGTGGACAAATATTTTTCGGTATAGAGGTATAAGAGAGGAGATGGGGGTCCACGGAATTTTAGAATACTGTTCAACAATCTGGTCGACCGCCTCCCCAGCTTCTTTAGAGTTACTCAACAGACCTCTTCATTTCTATATTGCCATTTCCCGTTATCGCATCCCTTCCCTCAAAAATACAACCCGGGACTTTACTCTCTCAACCTCCTTGGTATTTCACATCTCTACCCCCGTCGATTGCCATGTGATATGAAATTCTTACATAGCATCTTTAGCGGAACTCTCCGTACCATCGACCTTCTTCCTCCATTCTCAAATCGTGTTCCCCCTCGGCCAACAGGTAGCTTGAATCCGTTGCAGATTCTAAATTTCCGTCTCTCGGTCTCTCAACGTTCCCTATTCCATCGACTTCTCGCTACATTTAATTCCTTAAGCATCCAGTATCCTTCCCTGGACCTCTCTTCCTCCCTCAACGCTTTCAACTCCTTCCTTAGACGCCATATGGTAACTTAGCTCTCTCTGGTTGCATATCCTCTCCTGCCATCTTATTTTGTTCTTGACATTTATTTTGTTAACTTTTCATTATTGTTTATTGCTTTTACCCTTTCTTTTTCTTCATTTATATTATATGTATTGCCTGTCAGCCAATTTGAAAGCCTTTGTGCCGTTTTTGGCTGCTTTATTACATAAATAAAGAGCTGGTGAAGAGGCGAGTATTGATAATTAATATAAACAATTATTTTAATTAATATTGTTTTTGAGGCAATACAGCATTAATATTAATATATTAGTATTTCCCGTGAGAATATTAGCCGGAAGTCAACCAATTCAAGTGTGGGGAATGAGCTTTTTCGTGTGGGATATTAAGATCGTGAATAACGTCGACCCGTGGAACGTTGTTCACCCGCCATGTGAGAGCAATTTTGCATTAATTTCTCTTGCATTTTCTCCCTCACTGACGTAATTGCATCAAAGGGATGTTCCATCCCCAGGCAGCAAGAAAGTAAACCATACCGTTCATTCGGGTCATTAATCCGCATCAGGCTTTGAACCTGTCTCTCCTCTCTTAAACCCTTCCTCTCCTTTAGTTTCCGCGTCTTTTTTTTTAATAATTTGCTATAATGAAAGATAATAAGTGATGTTCGGCAGCAGTCGTGAATACATCATGACCATGGTTAAGCTACATCAGAGGCAAATCAATGTGCCCTTTTGTTTTCTTAAGTTATCTAAACGGATATAATAGAATGGGTGTATCATTCGACGACAGTACATTTTTGGCGAATGAAATTCAGACATAGATAAACACTTAAGACTTAGATAAAGTTAATTCGTATGACAGTTCAAAGGTTTTCATGCACCTATGCTCAGTTATTTGCCGTTCAAACTGAAGTAAAAATATATGCTTCGACCAAATGAACTTCTATTTCTGGAGAAAATAAATTTACCAAAATTGGATCTTTCATCCCGGTCGAGGTGAATGATTTTTACACTGAGAAATTGCAGCATTGTAACGGGCATTGAAAAATAAAGTAGCACCCGATAAAAGTTACTGTCGCGGCATTTCCGCGATCTCTCTGAATTAAGCTATACATTCTATTTCGATTAGCAGATAGGATGTCCATTCTTTCAATATCTTATTCAAGTACATTATAACTTTAAAAATGCAAGATGTAAAATTTAGACTAAAGCCAATGAATGACTTTAATTTTTTAGACATTAGAGAATGACTTTACTAATTACATGGGATTAAAAGAAAGATTAGATTTTGAACAAAATTGATTATTCTAAAGAAAGCTGTTTTCAATTACCTTGATCCTCTAAACAAGACATAATTTCTAAGGCAATAGAACTCATAAGAAACCTCCAAGATCTCTCTTGCTATACAGTGTCAATTTCCAAAAGAAAATTGAGCATCTCACCACATTTTTTTCGTCCATAATATTTGCATTCTAGAAGCAACTCCATCTTTTATTTCATAACTATTTCCGATATTCCACCTAGATGACCGAACGTAGTCCACTTTGTTTTCTTCGAGCCCACTACAATATACTGCGCCTCTATGTTTCATACCCTGCCGTTCCTTTTTATCCCCAAAAATCTTATCTTCAAAGTTTTCTGGAATTTTTCACGGTTTCATTTCCCAGTTTCTAAGCGGAGGACGTAAACTGGGAGAATTAAAAATTGTTATACAGCAAAACAATTATAAGTTCCAATTCTTTAAACAAATTTTAACACAAAAGCTAAATTATATGGCATCTGAGATTAGTTCCGCTCATAAAAACGAACGGGAAGAGATCTTCATCAACATCAAGCTCCTAACAAGCATCTTAAACAACAGGCGTCATTTCGTCAGAGAGCCAAGCATTTTTGAAAAATGATAGATGGACAATGGGCAATTATCATCATGGACTTGATACTGCAAGTAAACTATTCACCTCCCATTCCAGGAGTCTAAGCACGTTCCCCAGGGTTATTTCGGTAGCATTCCAATTCCCCTTTGGGGCACGATTAAGTGGATGGAAACAAGTCCATCGGATGCATACATATCCATCCATACATATTCATTTAATAGGGAATGCGCATCAAATTTAGTTAATCATTATCAAAACCACGTGCATTCATAAAATTAAATGGAACAAAGAGAGTGAATCTTACGACTCGGGCCATTGAAACCAACTGCGCGCAGATAATTAGGCTGCTCAGAAGCATCATCGATACCTGCAACCGGGACCATTAAATCAATGGGCGAAAACTTTGCCATTTTTTTACTACCACGCCTCCGATCAAATTATTGTTGATCAATGAACGATATCATTAACGTGCCTTCGTCCAACGAATGATAGCTAATCCCACCCTTTGAAATGGGGTATTAGTTCTGTTTTCCCATGACCTCCATTAATGTTTGCAAATCTTGCCAATTACCCATTTCCTTCCCTCATTGGAGAGAATTCTTGGATCCTCCCAAATCCGTACCCATTCACCCCTCGTGATCCAGCGATTCCTTGAACCAGTTCGGGCCTTATTTCCATCGCCACCAGGTCCGCCTTCTCAATCTCTCAAAGCCCACCCTCCCCCTCTACCACATAATGGGAGTTCCTTTACCCGAGAGGGCATGCTGGGAATGATGCACCCCAAACCAGTATCCTCGTGCAGAGAATCCGTTACGAACTCTTCACTACGTAATATTTCGGGGAGGTGGATACAGAAGACGTGAGGAGGGGTGAAGACATGTGGAATGAGAGGGGAAGAAGGACGAAGGTACATCGTTCTAATTAACTCGTAACTTCTGTCAAGCATAGACTCAGGCAAGGGAGAATTATATATTAAAAATCAACTAAAAACAATTAAATTCAATATATTTTTACCAAAATAACTCAAAAACAATATTCCGATAAATATCATTTAAAATAAATGTTAATAGCTTCGTGTGGCGGAAGTCCAGGGGTAGAGACTTGGACTACTTATCGGAGGGCGTGGGTTCAATGCCCGGGCAAGCCTCTCGGGGCAATTGCAGCTTCACCCAAACTATGCGATTTTTCGGGTACCAGATCTTCCTGGGAAACCATAACCGGCACAGGGAAAGGAACAGGTCCCCCTGCCCAGATGTGTGAATTTCACACGCCGTATAGGGCTTAGTACTGGGTGAACTCTACCATCACCTACCCAACCGACCTTCGGGTTTGATTATTGTGTCTATGGTTTTTTTATGGTTATTGTTTTTAATCATATTTCATCTCTCTTCAAGTTAATTTGGCGCATATATTTTCTTTATTTACTAGTCTACCTTTTAACGTAGGTTTGCAGTGGATGAGAAACAGTTCAATTCCTCTGAAACATTGATAAGCACCTTGTTAAAGATATACCTTCTAGCTCTCTATCTTTTTGTCTTGGATTGACATTAGCCTAAATTTGTTTTTATGCCCATCGCCATTGGTTAATTGAAATAACTCCTAAAGTGTAAGTTTGACGTCGTTTCTTTCTAATCGTTATCTGATTGTCTAGTGTTTAAGGTAGGTTTTGGATGGGTATTGAATACGCCTGCATTCCTTAATCTTGCCCAGTAATCATTAAGGTAAGTAACAAAATAACTACCTCCAGACTTCTTAATCACACTTAACATGACCCAGCGTGTTACCTCACACTACAATTAACCCTTCTTCAATTCCGCATATTTCCTTCCTCCCTTCACTCCGTCCAACATGTTCTTATTCTTTTCCCATCCCCACTTCGCTCGTCAAACGTCCTCCCCGCTATCACAGCCTTCAACATCCTATTGCCAATCAAAACACTTGGCATCTAATAATGCTAATCTTAATACTTAAACTAAAAATATATAAGTAATTCAGTCAATATTTACCGAAAAATATTAACTTTTTACTTTTATGTTTAATGCGTAACAATCCAATCTTCCTCCATTACTTTCTTTTAGGGATAATTGACATTTGGTTACAACCCACGAATATTAACTGCCCAGAACGTATCAAATCATCACTTTTTTTAATAGCAATTAGATAATACTTGTAATCAATAAATTAAAATAATATGCTGTTCATCCAGTGTCATTATTCATAGCCATGTTATTGATTGTCAAAAATCAACTAAATTTCTCGAGCGTACTCCGGAATGTAGTAAATTAACTATTAGATCTCATGTGAATGAAGTGGACTTTACATAATTATCAACACATAAATTCATGTCACTCAAATAATCTTTGAATTAATAAAGAAAAATAATAAGTAGTTCATACCGTGAGCGTTATCTTAGTATACATAGTTATTCGATGGAAGAAGAATAATATAATAACAGAATAAACACATTTTTTTATTAGGTAACCTCCCGGTTAAGGTAGGTTTTCGGATGGACATAACTATCAAATAAATATTTAGTGACTCCTAAGAAAACCTACTCTACATCAGGTCCCTCTTCATCTCTGTGTACTTCCTTCCTCCCTTCATCCCGTCCAACATCCCTATCCTGTTCCTGCCCTTACCTCGCTTGCCCAACATTTTCCCCTCTATTACCTTCTTCAACATTCCACTGCCGCTCAATACGCCTTTCATCCATTTTTCCTGCCTCCATAGGATTTCTCTCAACTATCCCCTCTCCTCACACACCATCTCTAGTACTTCCTCATTTGTTTTCCATTCGGTCCATTTCACCTTCTCCATTCTTCTCAACACCCACATTTCAAAAGCCTCCAATCTACGTCTATCCTCCTGCTTCAGCGACCACGTTTCCGCGCCGTACATAGCTACGCTGCATATCAGAGTTTTTACGAGTCTTGTCAACCTCCCTACTCAACGTCCCCGTCATCAACTCCCACCTCCTTGAGAAAGCCTCCTTACCTAGTGCAATTCTTCTCCTTAAGTCCCTACCACTTTGACCGTATTGGTCCAAAACACTTCCGAGGTACAGGTTCCTGTATGTAAACTGTTCTACCTGCTCTATTTTTCCCCTCCTACTTTAATGTTTAGCTTAACCTTTTTCTTTCTGGAAAATCGCATAACCTTTGTTTTATTAATATTGATTCTCATCCCATATCTATCGCACAGAACCACCAATTCACTCAGCAATGCTTGCAACCCCTTGGCTGACTGAGCAACTAATGCTTGGTCATCAGCAAACCTAACCGATTTTACCAATTCCCCTCCGACTTTCATTCCTACCTCCAGTTCTTCCCATGCCTCTTTAATCATTTCCTCCACATATACGTTGAACAGCACCGGTGACAATGGGCAACCCTGCCTTACACCTCTTCCTAACACTGCCCATCCGGACTCTCCGTTCCCCACTCGCACCTGAGGAATCTGAGACATGTAAAGGTTGCGGATCAGTCTCCTGTCCCTCCAATCCATTCCTATTTTCTACAATACACGCATTAATTTTTCCCAATTCACTCTATCAAACGCTTTTTCGAAATCTACAAAACAGGCAAAAACGTCCTGGTTGTATTTTATATTCCTCTCAATTAGTGATCTCATTACTGCAATGGCATCACGCGTACCTCTTCTCTTCCTAAACCCAAACTGATCATCCCCTAAGTAATCATTTGCCTTACTCTCTATCCTTTCGTTGATGATCCTGAGAATAACTCTAGCTAGGTGGGATATCAAACTTATTGTTCTGTAATCCTCCCATTATGTAGCCTTTACCTTTTTCGGAATACGAACTAACACTGCTCTCACAAAATCTTCCGGCCAGATTCCTTCCTCATAGATACTACGAATCAGTCCATATGGAGTTAAACACATTTATTAGTGAAAAATATTGATCAGAAATATTATAATCAAATAAAAACTAAAATCCTCATGTTAGATACTTTTAATCTGCTGCTATAATATTCATCTACCCTAATGTCGGTGGAAAAAGTTTCTTTCTTTAACGGGAAGTGCATATTTAGGCGACCACGCTTCGCACGCATTAGAGCAACATCGCGTCCATTACCTCTTTACCTCTTCTTGTATAAAATTTGGTGGAACCCTAACATGCACGAACTACAGTCGAAGTATGTGATCATCTTCTATCTGGTTACTTCCCTCTTTTTAAGAATGAGACGTTTGGTTCGAGTTCTCGCAGAATTCCTTCGTGGGCATTTCAATAAGTATTGACACGGTCAATTATATTTTTGCTTGCTTTTTTAAACATTGAATATACGTATTTCTACTTACAGCACCACGTAACAACTTTTAAGAGAAAAGTATTTCCCGTAGACCTCAGACGCCATCTTGGATTTTGGCTCTAGACCGCATACTAAATGAATACCGAAATTCAATATGCTGTTCGAGCTGTTGTATCAGGACATTAAACAATAATGTTGTTCCTATCACGAAACTTTCTAGTCGTTATCCGGTATATTTAATTCGATTATGCTGACTATAAAATAAGGGAAGTGGTAATCTAGTGGGTAGAGCGCTTGCCCACAGACCAGAGAGCTCGGATTCGATTCCAGTGCACGCTTCTGGGCATCCTTAGCTTCACCCAAGCTGTGTGATTTTTTCGAGTACCAAATATTCCTGGAAAACCACAGGCGGCAAAGAGGTGGCCTCCCTAGTTACCCTGATGTGTGAATTTCACGCACCGGTGAGCTTAGGGATCCGAGTTCGAATCCCAGTCAAGGCGAATGGTATTTACGCTTTGAAATTGTTGCATTGAAATGCATATTAGCGCATGACTCCGTTAAAAGTTACTGTCGCGGCATCTCCCGCAATTTATTGGAATTTGTCAAAGGTAAAAACAGCCCAAATGTTTCAAATTGGCTTTAACCTCGTGGATTGTGGCGCTTAGCGCACGACTACGATTGCCTGTGACATTGTATGTACGGTATTTCGCCACAACATCTTGTTCCTTAAAGCCCCCAAAATTCCAGAGTTTAAGCGGACGACTCGATAACTGGCTAAAGTATTCGGCCAGACATCGAGGTTCGATCCGGGTTCGAATCCCGGTCAAGACGAATGATTTTTGCACTCTGAAACTGTTGCATTGAGCTTACTATTAGGTGAGCTCGACATTTGCCAATTCAAATCAACGGTCGGGTTGATAACTGTTGCGGTAATTAGAAAGAAAATAGCTTGCGAAAAACGAAAATGAGTTTTCCTTCATACATCTGAATAGCATTTTTGGATGATTGCTTGAAACTTGAAACGGAATATGGTGATTTGTTTCATTGTGAAAGAATCTTCACGAATCGGTATGATGATTGTGTTGAAATGAGATGGTAATAAAAGAAAACATGGCCGAGGAGGAGGGGGTGTGCGGAGAGTGAATAAGAGAAAGCCGCCATGCCCCAACATTAGCGAAACATCGTCCGCATGTTGTTGCCGCTTTTATTTTTCATTCCTCCACGTGTCTTCGCCGTCGCTCTCGGGAACTTCTCCTCTGGGCGTGCGAAGGAAATGGGAGGAGGCCGGAGGGCGAGAGTGACCGCGGAACCGAATTCCGGACGAAATTGAGCTCGGTGAAAACAAAGGTGGAGCGATAGCGTGATGTGAACGTCTCCTCTTTAAATGATTTCACAGGCCTCGGTAGGGCGTTCCAGCATTTACGTTCAAAGTACTGTAAAGTAATATTGAAGTAGCTGTAGAACAGAAAAACATGACAAGTGACTAAGATAAGGTTATGGTTATAAGCCGTGCTGGTATAATTACTCTTCAATTTATAAAACGCCTATCCACATTAGTTCTTTGGGAAACCTACGCTTTTAATAATTACGGCAGGTGAATAAAATTAATTGATTAGCCAGTAGAATTCACTGAACTGAACATTCTAACCCTGACCCAATACAATAGGGCCGTGTAAACAAATAGAAACCCGTGATTTCTCTAATTAAAATAATATTTACCAACTATCTCATCTTGTTGATGTGCAAAGAAAGATCAAATTATTTCCGAGAATATCCCCCATTAATACATCCTAACGGACTAGTTTAAACGTGGTATCGAACCCACTGTGGCCTCGCTCGTGGCCCTTCCCTCTTTCGAGGGTTTCTAGTTCTCTGCCTCCTCCCCCTTTGCCCTCCCCCCAACAAACCGAAGCACGATGTACCCCACAGTACTAACGGTAGGCACGTTTGTAAGTCAGTATTTACTAACAGCAATCCTCCTCATCGATACGGAATATCGATCGTTCTCTACGTGTTTCGTTTGATTCGACCACTCAAAACTTGATAGTGGGTATCGTGGACTAGATATGATATTTAACTTACCATAGATACGATAAAAATAATCGACCGATACACATTTCTGATCGATCTCTTTTAATAATTTCATCTATGTAAGAGCCGTAGTCATTATTGCATGGTTAAACTCGAAGAAACTAGCCAAATTAATTTTCCTTGAGTTAAAATCATAAAAATCAAGTCCAATCAGCATCGCGGAAAAAAGAAAGCCGATCATTGCTATAAAACTGATAAATATATACATTGTAGTCAGTATGACGAGTTTCATTTAATCGATTCACCATCTAGCAATCATCTGACTCCGTTTTCACGTTTTTCATACCATTTTCACTGTCATTACACCATCATCGTCAATATTCCGGTCGGTCGTCAAACCGTTCGTTCGGTCGTTCAAGGATCAGTCAGTATTTCAGATTGGCTTACCCTATATTCTTCTCCATTCAGCGTTAATTCATTCCCTCTTGCCCACTGCCGAATAGTTTCTATGTTCTACGTCCTTCGAAATTCGTTTACTTAGTACTTATCTATTGGTTTTCGTTCATGGGATCTTCTCTTGAATGCTTCCTCCTATTATGTCTGTAAGCAATCCATTCCAATGTCTAGTAAACGGAGTACAAAAGTTGAAACTAAGCTACAGTGGATATTTTGTTTATTTTTTCATCTTTCTCAAATAAAGCTTGCCGCCAAATCTGGTGCAGGGCGGTTTCTATGGCGTTGAACGCGTTGAATTTAGTCCATTAACGACGTCACAGCACCTCAATTTGACGATTTTGGAATTTGGAAAGAATCGCGGAATATATAATGAACCATTAGCACACGAGAATGAGCAAGGGAAAATAATGCCTATAGTAAGTAGTGCCGGGAAGGGAAATTGCAATTAATTGAATAAAGACTAAGCTATCTGCGTAGAAGTAATCAGCTGCCGTAGTTTGAAAAACAAAAAAGCTGAATTTTACCGTATAATAAAAACTACCGAAGCCGATATAATTACTGGAACGGAGAGCTGGTTATCGCAAGACATCGCAGACGAGATTTTTCCCAAAGTTTTTAGAATTAACTGAAGGGGCATGGAAAAAAGGATTGGAGGAGGAGTTTTCATGGCTGTTTAAGTGAGTCTTTCTCTAAAAGTGGCATAGAAAACGTATGGTGGTCCAGAAAGGGCAAACATAACCGATAAAGTGCTTGAAATATTTCATCTACATCACCGATACCCACGAGTACGAGTTTGTTGCCGGAAGTAGACCGGATCAAAATTTCGCCTGCCTTTTGCGCAATATTTTCGCCGAAATAATAAGCACTCCAAAGAGATCCTCCTATTGGTTCCGCGACAGACGATATGCGATTACTTGTAGCTGTAGTTACCTGCTACTTTCCTCCTCCAAACCAAGAATTCAGAGAACCATTCACACTCAAAGAGGCATTAAATTTACTAAGTTTCTTAAATTACGGTTTAAATTCTGCAAATAATAATTTTTGGTGGAGAAGCAGATGTAATTGTGAAATAACTCAGCGATAGCTATGTGTGAAATTATTATTATGATTTTTTATAATTATTTTAATTATCCTTAATATATTTTATGCTTATTATAATTTATTAATATGAAATTATATAATATGAATTTCAACGTATTTTCCCGACTGAATGTTTTTCTCGTCATCCCACAATTTCGACTCTTCGTGCCTTGAAAATGAGGTTTTGGGCCACCCTAATGTATCTAAGTTGTTGAAAAGAGCAAGGGAGCGTCAGAAAACTCCCCAAACGCGATCATGCAAAACGTGGTAACTGGTTACCGCAGATTGGATTCTCGATTCGGATCGTTCATTTGAAGAAAAAAGAAAAAAAAATGTAAAAGTTGTTGGGTACGAAAGTTTTTCACCGCATTAAAGTTAAGGTACTTGTGGAAAAAAATACCTCGCTTCGCCGGGTGTTCTCCTTAGGTATAGATACCACCGGGCAATGACTTGTGGCTTCAGAGAAAGGCTTCCTCGAAAATTTGATTCAAGAGAGGATAAGTGCTGAGCGGATAAGATAATTGAAAAACATTTCACTTAAATGCAAAAGAACAAGCGTTGAAACGCTCAACTGAAATCAAGCACTCCACTTGCTGGCAACTCCCTGGAATTTCAGCTAGGGAAAGAAAATACATAAAAAATGCTAAATTTTACCAAAAAAAATAATTTTTGGAAATACGAATTCGATTATTAAATAGTCAATGTTTATAAATAGTCACGCCCTTTATCTACCTTGGATCGCCGTAATTGTAATGCCATGAAATATACATACACAGGAAAACTACCAGATTCTGCTATTTGGACTGTGTAGTACAGCGAACTTAAAAAAACTAATGAAATAGAAGACACCTTAAAAAAATTCTATGAAACTATGGTAAAACCTCTTAGAATATGCGGAATCTAGAACTGAATAATTGCAAAAGCGATGAACAAAGATTGAAAACATGTAAAATTCTTAAGAAGGGTTGCTGGCTACACACGAATATAAGAAGAATAATACATGCATGTGTTTAAGATAAGACGTAACACGCTCGACCTCTTGTCATCAAATAAATGATACAATAAAACAGAAACAGATGGAGGAAGCACAGGGAACGAATCGATGAGGTAAGAATATTGAAACAATTATGGGAATATAGAGATAGCGGCAGAAGATCTGTGTGACGTCCAAGCAAGAGATGCAAAGACGAAGACTTGAAAAAGACCGACGCAGGGTTAATCCCTAATTCTTGATGAAAGAGGAAGACCAAAAATTGTACATATGTCTCAAGAATAGAATTTGGATCAAATGTGAAAAACGCCGAGAGGCTGGGAATTCTCCGCGTGGACATTAATTTCCTAAATGCAGTTTTCTGTTGCGGAAAACCGCCAAACACCTACGTAAGAAAGCCAAAAAAAAACATTCAAAGAGTGTTTTCAACTAGCACCTAAGCTTTGAATACTTTGATGAATTCTAGGATTTGGTATAATAATACCGGATAGAATCGCGCGTTACGAGTTACTCGTATTAGTTCAATTCTGGTAAGAGACATTCGCATGTACCTTCAGACCCTGAGGGGAGGGAGAAGCGAGGCAGTGGGACAAGGTTCATAGTGTCAGTTCATAATATTTCACAATGAGTAAAAAGACAACAGTTTTCATGGTAAATGCGACATGTATTCCTTAAATGCTTTTCCCTTCCTTTCCTACCCGGAAAAAAATGTACATACGTAATCTGTCCGGAAAGGATCCAGTCATGCAACATTTGGAGAAAAATAGCCTAGCTAGAGCAATGATAAGACCTTAGTCTCCTTTCAAAGTACTCCCCTTGGGACCTTACACACTAATCCCAACGTCCCTTCCGTCTTTCAAAACTATCGTCAAAGTCCTTTTTCGGAATGGTCATCAGCTGCCTAGACGCATTCTCCTCTATCTCGTCAACGTCAAGAATTTCACGCTGCAGTTGCCGGGGACTTGCTCCTAACCGAAAACGATGGACCAAGTTTTCTAAAAAAAAGTGTTAACTGGAGTTAGCCGTGGGTCGACGGCTATGACCCTGAAACAAAAGACCAGTCTTGCCAACGGTCGGTTGACGAGATAAAGGAGAATGCGACGAGGCAGCTGATAACTATCAGAGAAAAGTACTTTGCCGATTACTTCGAAAAGTTTAAAAGACGCTGGGATAAGTGTGTGAGGTCTCAAGGGGAATACTTCCAATGGGGACTAAGGCCTCATAGTTCTAGGTAGGCCATTTTTCTCAAAATATTGCATTATGACATTTGGCTACAATTTTGTACCTGAAGATGATGTATC
Source organism: Hetaerina titia (assembly GCA_037158775.1). Classification (NCBI taxonomy): domain Eukaryota; kingdom Metazoa; phylum Arthropoda; class Insecta; order Odonata; family Calopterygidae; genus Hetaerina; species Hetaerina titia. The sequence continues at coordinate 73,694,138 of CM073778.1, read as the reverse complement.
TGTTGTATATATCGAAACTGGTTGCGTAATAAATCAATATCTCGTAGAAAAATGTAACCATTTGGTTAATATTACGCTAGTTAACTATTCCGTTGGGAATATTGCCTTAAATTTGCAGGCACAGGGATAAATTAGCCCTAGGGATTTGCAACAAAGTGGTAACTGCTTAAAAATTTATTGGCACAAGCCGAAAGAGAGTACACCGTGGATATTAGGTCACAAGCTATTCATGGATTAAATATATGCTCTTAGCATTAATATACTTTTGCCCATTCATTAAGACACACACACATTTATATTTACATCAAGCAACAACGGGTGTGTGAAGTAAAGTTTTAAATTATGCTTTTAAAATGAAGAATATTAGAGTAATTGCCCCTGCTTTCATTATGATTACGTGTCGTTCGACGGAAAGTACGAACACTGCAACCTGTCAGTTGAGCCTTCAATCGCTTATCTAATGCTGGTAGTCCAATCTGCCAATGTACTGTTAGGGCATAATTTGTAATTCCATCGGTATGACTATATGGTATGCTTATACGTGTGTGAATGTGAAAAACCCATAAGTATATTTTTACAATTAATTTCAACTCTCGACATAAGCTATGACAGTTATATTATCCGGAAATGTATCAATATTACCTGAAAACTGACTGGATGATTAAGCTCCGTCCTCTTTTCTAATGCTAAGCAAAGCGTAAATGTTCATTAGCGGTGAGCAGGAGTAAAAGTACTCCGATGAGACAAAATATTGCAATAATTTCCCTTTGAACAAGTTGAAAAGTCGTTTCACCTCATGGTTTAGCAGTAAACATGGACTGGGGACGAGGAAAAAAATGGCACATACTCTTAGCTTATTTGAATGGTAATAGAACAGCAAAAAAAAACGGATTCCATCCATCTAATAAGAGTCAGTCAAAAGCGACGCCAGTTGAGAGCAACCCTTGCTCTTCAACCAACGCTCGGAAATATAATAGCACCTCTAGTGGCCTGACCTCTAACCTGTCTTGCGTCGCGCAGGTGCATAAACAACCGTTCCCGGGAAATCCCAAGACTTCCCCAGGTGACGTAGTGTCCAGCGGCCTCGAGATGCATTACTCGTTCGCCAAGGACGAGCACTTACTTCTACATCCTCAATAAAACGATCTTTCCAGGAAAATGCATTGGAATTGCATTGCCAAGTGTCAGCGGTTTCGTTCCGGCTGTAGCCTGATCCCTTTGAGGGCTACTGCCGTGTGAGAATTATCGCAGGGCAAACCCTACATTTCCGGATCGGTATATTGTATCGTACCGTGTTGAAGCACTGAGCGTAAGATTTTTCTTGGACACTGGAGAGCGCAACTGTAGTGTCCACACACCAATCTCAATCAATTGAATTAGGTAGCCTACCGTTTAAGATACGTTTTCAATGCACAAGGATGCACTAAACGCTCCAAAACTGATAAGCTGCACAGAAAAAAATAAAAGCTGACACACTACACTAATATTATAAACTTTTCTTCAATTCCGCATACTTTTTACCTCCCATGATTCCTTCCAACACGCTCTTATTCTCTTTTCTTACCCCAAACCTCGCTCGCCTAGTGTTCTCCCCTCTATTTATCACGGTATTTTACAACATCGCCAATCAAAATGCTAAGCATTCGCCTTCCCCGCCTTCTTTGAATTTCCGAAAAATCTTTTTAAATTCAATTCAAACTTCGCTCATTTAAGAAGAGTTTTTTTGGCAAAAAAACAGAAAAGTGTTATTAACTTCTTAAATAAATTTTTTTCTACCAGTTTTCATTTCATTTCCAGTTGAATTCCCGTCTCTTTCTCTCTTTCAGACGAAAATGGTAAGAAATGAATGCCCTTCACCTTGTTTTCAGGAATCATTTCATCATTGAATGGAAGATCACGTATGCATATATATATATATATATATATATATATATATATATATATATATATATAATATCCTAAAAGATGAAAAAATATGGAGTTATTAAGGGAGTCAAACAATCAAAATTGATATAGTAGGACTTAAAGCTGTCATTGTGAAAGAATAAAGAAGAATGAACTACGTAATCTCCCGACTGAAAAACTTTCGATTGGAAATCAGAAATAAGTCGAAACAAAATAATAAGGAATTGAGTTCCCACTAATAAAATATTTTAATTTTAAAAAAGATTTAAATTTTAAATTATGATAGGGTTTGGGTGGGCACAACCGATAAATAAATACTTTGTGACGCCTAAAAAAACACGATCCAGCAACCTACTATGCATCAAGTCCCTCTTCATCTCTGAGTAATCCCTTCAACCCGTCCAACATCGCTATCCTGTTCCTGCCCGTTCCTCGCTTGCTTAGCATTGTCCCTCTATTACAGTCTTCAACATTCCACTGCCGTTCAATACGCCCTTCATCCATTTTTCCTGCAGCATTAGGATTTCTCTCAACAAATCCCTCCCCTCACCCACCATAACTGTCTATCCTCCTGCTTCAGTGACCAAGTTTCCGCGCCGTGCATGAAGTGAAATATACCTCACTCATGAAGTGAAATACCTCACTTCATTCCCGTCAAACGGGAATGAAGTGAGGTAAGGTGACACGCAGGTTTTTCCACCCAATAATCAGCCATCAGACAGCCGAAGCTAAAATATAAACTAAATGTAATCCGGGTAAAATAAACTTCCAAAAGACTTATTGGCTAAAGATCTAGGCAGAGAATTATGACATTTGGTTGGTCAGTTTTGACGTCTACTCTGCGGTCAATATAATGGCTGGCTCCCAAAAAAGTTAAAAACAGCGAATGGGCTTATAAAGCTTGAAACTAAATTGATGCTGTTCACGAACAAATGATAACCATTTCCCACCAGATAATAAGTTACTATTCGAGCATGTTTAAATGTATTACGTCAATATTAGAAACTGAAATTTTATAACTAGTGCAAAGTAGCAATTATTTCGCAATGAATATGTTGCCATTCCACATAATGAAGCCTCAGACTACTAAATTCAAGCGGATACATGGTTTCCAACATGTGACAAGGAATATGACTGATGAAACAGATTTTTGGTGCACATAGGAATATGACTGATCAAATAGATTATTACTTGGTGTGAATAAATAACCTAGGATGAAAAGAACTTGGCACTTCTCATTTTAGCTAACCTTTTCATTCCCACAAATCAATACTAAAATATAAAATAATACCCGATGAGAACATTATCAACTCCCACCCATAAGCAATACGCCACAACATTCCATCTTTTCTTTCCGGCAAAAAACCAGGATCACCTCGGCTAAGGATCTATGGAGCGAACACTTTTGCAACCCAAAGCACTGTGTACCACACCTCAGATAACTTTGAAGCTATTAATAATCCGTTCATGTACGTATTGAAATATCTCATTCTGAAACTCGTTCGACCAGCGAGTATGGAGTATGGAAGTATGCGAGCAAAGAATCTCGCAGTTAGTCACTGCCGGACACTAAGAAATACTGCGCGTTGAAACGTGTTTATTTCATGACCCTATTGATTATATTTCCACCATCGCAAGGCTTTTGAGATAATTGCTCATAATTAAATCCTGCTGAAACAGTTCACCTTTATCTGATAAGCGGAGCTGGTACCTTATCGTCGTGGAGTTTACCAAAGCAGCTTCTCGACTTGTTCTGTATTTATGTACTCCCACCATCGCTCACATTGAGACCTGAAGGAGTTGTTACTGCGGTAGGAGAGATAATGGCAATAGAATAAAAAAGGTCATGTCCAGTACCGACACACGTTAATTGAAAATGTTATTATCCCCTCCAACGACAAGAGATATGAATAACTGTAAAAGACTGCGTTACAACGGAAAAAGAATTTTTCTTTTATCATTCTAAATATTCTAGTGTGGTAGCATTAATTTATATAATCTTACGAGATTTTTTTTAGGTAATCTACCGGTTAAGGTAGGTTTTTGGATGGACCCAACATCAAATAAACATTTTGTGACTCCCCACCTAGCAAACTAATCTATATCAGGTCCCTCTTCATCTCGGTGTACTTCTTTCCTCCCTTCATCTCGTCTAACATCCCTATCCTGTTCCTACCCTTACCTCGCTTGCCCAACATTCTTCCCTCTATTACCCTCTTCAACATTCCACTACCGCTCAATACGCCCTTCATCCATTTTTCCTGCCTCCATAGGATTTCTCTCAACAAACCCCTCTCCTCCCCCACCATTTCTAGTACTTCCTCATTTGTTTTCCTTTCGGTCCATTTCACCTTTTCCATTCTTCTCCACACCCACATTTCAAAAGCCTCCAATCTACGTCTATCCTCCTGCTTCAGCGACCACGTTTCCGCGCCGTACATAGCTACGCTCCATATCAGAGTTTTTACGAGTCTTGTCTTAACATCCCTACTCAACGTCCCCGTCATCAACTCCCTCCTCTTTGAGAAAGCCTCCTTGCCTAGCGCAATTCTTCTCCTTACGTCCCTACCACTTTGACCGTGTTGGTCCAAAACACTTCCGAGATATGTAAACTGTTCTACCTGCTCTATTTTTTCCCCGCCTATTTTAATATTTAGCTTAGCCTTTTTCTTTCTGGAAAATCGCATAACCTTTGTTTTATTAATATTGATTCTCATCCCATATTTATCTTACGAGATTATTAATTCAAATAATCTTAATCTCGCATTTTACTGTCCTTTTTCATACCATCTGCTCGTCTTGCATGCATAGAGAAGTCTTTCATACTTAGATACTGTGCTGTATCGTATGTGCCCATAGGTAACATTATCTCCATTATTTGAATAATCTTTCATGGTTTTTTGGTAATTAACAATTTTAAAAAATTCATTTTTAATTTTCTGTCCCTTATTGTTGAATCACCCCCTCCTACACAGCCTATTGATGGCTCACAAGGTGCCATGTAAATTTAGATTTATTACGTAATGCGTTTCATCAAACATGATGCTAAAAGTCACCCATTTTCACGAAGAAGTCTTCTGACAATTTCATTTCAAAGAGATTCCGAGTTGTATCGGCCAAAATACATGTAACATCTAAATGAGAGGAGTTTGGATCGGATAAGTGTGACGCCATCCGATCAGCAAATGGAATACATTTACCAGGAACAAAGCAGGCGTGAAACTCCTTGACAGATACCTCGTCCGTCACTTCGATGTGGACAGGATGTTTGAATATCTTTGCGTTCCCCAGCGTCACAAGGAGGAATAAAGCAGCGAGGGAAACCGCCCTTGCTGATTTAAGTGCGAGCAGGCTTTCGTTATTATCCGAATTCTTAAGATGTCAGGTAGAAATAAGTCTCTCGCCAAAAGCTCGATCGAAGTTCCAGTACAGCTTACATTTATTGTGCATAAAATAAAAACATCGACGAATCACAAAAGTTCGACTTGAGACAAGGAAAATGATCACCTACGGTACACTTCTTACAACTTACGAAAGTCTTAAGCTGAAATTATTGTCGCCAGGGTTAATCTCTCAAAAAAATTAGGCAGGTGTGTAGTGTCACCAAAACGGAATGGTTCATGTTAAGCCACGTTTGACAGTATCAATCCCTGACGTATCTCAAGAGTGACCAAGGGGATTCTTTTGTCCCATCCCCCGAGTTGAGAGAGTACTAGATTTGGCGTGGGTCCATTCTAGAGAAATACCTGAGGACCTCAACCTGGAAATATATATAAAGTTGAGCAAAAGATCCAAACAAATTCGGCAAAGATGCTACTTAAGCACTTCACTGACATTTTTTTAAATATTGCTTTAAAAACTTAAGGCTCGTCTCATTAGGCATCTATATAATATCTATCCTCATCCACTTTTCCCTAAAAAAACTCAATAATCAATCTGGATGTTGTCTGTACATCTCACCTCATACACTTTAGGATCATGTAGGGACAGACCCATTGTCATGAATATCTAATGCTTAGTAAATAAAAAAGATTTTTTTAGATGGTTTTGTATAAATTCATCTATCTGGTATAATTCGGGGATCCTCCAGTCATCCGAAGGCTCTATCTATTGGATAATCGAGGCAATTCATTTCCCTAATCCTAATGCAAAATCAATCCAGTCCCACATCCCCATTTCTCACCATGCTGATATGGCCAAAATGATAACAGAAAGCAAATTTCATATATCTTTCAATCACAACTAGGTGAATTCAAAAGAATTTATGCAATATATTCATCAATTATAATCGGTGATACATTAAGGATATATATGTAAGTGTGAGTGTTTATATATATAAACTTACAGAGTACCTATATATATATAAAACCATAAACACAGTAATCAACCCGAAGGTCGGTTTAGTAGGTGATGGTAGAGCTCACCCATGTACCAAGCCCGACGGCGTGTGAATATTCACACATCAGGGTAGGGGGGCCAGTTCCTTTCCCTGTGCCGGTTATGGTTTCCCAGGAAGATCTGGTACCCGAAAAATCAACTAGCTTGGGTGGAGCTGCAGGTGCCCAAAGTGCCTTGCCCGGGAATCGAACCCGGGACCCTCTGGTCAGCAGTCCAACGCTCTACCCGCTAGACCACCGCGACCCGCTATATATATATATATAAACTTAGACAGCAACAAATAATATAAGAACACAAAAAGAACTTCCTCAGGAGAACCCGAATCAACCCTAATCAACCCGAAGGTCGGTTTAGTAGGTGATGGTAGAGCTCACCCATGTACCAAGCCCGACGGCGTGTGAATATTCACACATCAGGGTAGGGGGGCCAGTTCCTTTCCCTGTGCCGGTTATGGTTTCCCAGGAAGATCTGGTACCCGAAAAATCAACTAGCTTGGGTGGAGCTGCAGGTGCCCAAAGTGCCTTGCCCGGGAATCGAACCCGGGACCCTCTGGTCAGCAGTCCAACGCTCTACCCGCTAGACCACCGCGACCCGCTATATATATATATATAAACTTAGACAGCAACAAATAATATAAGAACACAAAAAGAACTTCCTCAGGAGAAACAGCCATATATATATATATATATATATATATATATATATATATATATATATATATATGGCTGTTTCTATATATAGCTATTTTTTCATATACATATGGTCAATATTAATTGATTTCAATAAAACAGTTTCTGGCGTAACTTGGTGGAAAATCTTCATACTGACGTTTTTGTAAATCAAACCACTTTACTTTACCTGATGATGTTATGCTATCACGAACCCTGAGTCGTGAAAATTAAAAAGTTTATGTGGAAAAGTAAAGTGGTTTAATTTATAAAAACGTCAGTTAATTGATTTCATAAAGGGTTTTGGTGACTTAATTATGTCAGATGGCTTCCAAGATGAACGGAAGTAGGATGATGCAAGGCAGGTATTAAATATGTCGTTGGTAGGGGGAGGAAGAATTTGGGAGATTTGGTACGAATGTGATCAGAGTCAGATATATAATCTTAATTGGATATAATTAGTGAATGTATTACAGAAGGTAGGAGTGGATTGGAGGGATAGGAGACATCAGCAACCTATACGTGTCTAACTTCTGCCCTAGACAAGGTACTCGAAAAAATCATCCTAGAACGTTTAAAATCACTCTCCTTTCCTCTCTACTCCGAAGAAAATTTCGGCTTCATCGAAAGGACTTAAACTGTTCACCAAATCAACAGACTCACCGACTTAGTAACTGCAGGGTCCAATGACAAATTAGTCACGCCAGCAGTCCTGGACATAAGCCAGGCTTTTGATTAAGTCTGGCATGAGGGTCTGTTGTACCAGCTATGGCTGAAAAACATCCCTATATACCTCATAAAAATTATTTACTCCTTTCAAATCGTTCCTTTTCCATTTCCCACAACGCATTTCACGCCTCCACCCCATCCGCACCCCATCCACACCCCCTCCCCAAGGCGCTGTCCCCTCCTGTTTAACATATTCATTGATTACGTCCCCAGAACCACCCTAACCCACCTCTTCCTATATGCTGATGATACAGCCATCGTCATTCAAAGCTGGTGGCCTAGTAAAACCGATGAAGTTCTGCAGACCCATTTGGATATTTTTTGAAGACTGGGTTGCGGAGTGGAGGTCAGAGGTCAACATTGACAAATGTACCAAAATTTGTTTTTCCAACATTAGAGTCAAATCCACCCACACCTACCTCTCCTTCAACCAAAATATTCTTCTCAAATAAAACTCGGTGACCTCCGTTGAAGACACATTTAACGAGAAACTCTCCGTCAAACAACATATTGAATCCAAGATAGACTAAAACGGTAAATCCGCCTTTGCTCTTCCATCACTGTTAACTCGTTCCCCACTAATATCACTCAACTCCAAACTTGACATCTTCCACTCGATTCTGCTTCCACAACCCCTCTACATCTCCCACATACGGTCCAAAATTCCTTCGTCCTCAGTTACGCTTCCAGGTTTGACAGAACAAGATCATCCGTAAAATTGAGGACGGCCCCTGGTTTGCGCCGAACCGAAACATCCAAAAGGAACTGGAGATAACACCAATAGAATCCATAATTTCCAAATCTCAAACCAGCTATGCAAACTCCATCAAAACCTCCGAAAACCATCTCAAAGCCTCCCTCTGGTCCACCTCACTCCCAACAGGCAAATGAAAATATCCTCATCGAAATCTCCCTCTGCGAGCAGCCGAAGAAGAAAAAACGCATCAAGTGAACCTCCGACTTTACTCTTCACTGAACCTTCCTCCCCAAATAAATTCCAATTATAATATGCCACCTAAAGATACCCCAACTGAATCTGGCACAGGGTTCTCTAATCTTCGTCACCTTCTTCCCCCGTTCCCATACAAACAAAACCCAGATCAGCTTAATCCAAAACCATACTCAACTTCCCACACTATCACCCACTTCCAATCCCTTGCATTAAATCCTAGTCCTAACAGACCATAAATTTCAAAAAAATAATAATGAAGCAAACCAAAAACAAAATTAAAAATTAAAATTAAAAAATATTTAATAAAAATAGCATACGAAATCCCTCTCTAGGAACCACCTCTGCTGGACAGCCCCCTTCCTGCCCATAAAATAATAACAAAAATAGGCATTCCCCAAAAATCATTACGACAAGCACGCCCAAACTAGCTTCAAATGGAACAAAGTCCCGAGGGAAGAAAACAGGTTTACTTCCACTGACTTGGACTTGGAAGACTCCTCAGGTGCGAGTGGCGGATGGAGGGACTGGATGGGTAGTAATTAGGGAAGAGGGGTGAGACAAGAGTGTGCATTATCACCTGTGCTTTTCAACATATATGCGGAGGAAATGGCTAAAGTGTCGTGGGAAGGACTGCAGAACGACAAACTGGAAGGTCAAGTATAAAGTATGAGAAGCAGGTAATGGAAGAGCTCCTGCCCCATTCAGGATTTTGTATTTCCCAAGTCACTCACATTTCCAAGTTAAAGCAAATTAGCGGCTAGTCAGTTTGCATCAAGAATTAGAACGTAAATAGAATGTATCATGAGTCCACCCGTGAAATTAATTAAATTCTAGGGTGCCCACCATTGGTCGAATTATTGATGACTAGTTATGTAAAATGAGAATTGAAAACAGCGGATGAGTGTATTTCTTCGCCGTATTCGTCTCCGTTCCAATAGAGAGATCTCTTTAATTCCCAGAGGACTTAGAGAGATCTGACTTCCGCATAAACTTTCTACCTCAATGTTGATAAGCAGAGATATCTGCCAGATTTGATCTTCATGCTTCGTACTTGAGCACCTTTTTTTGGAATGCCGAGTGTAATCACCGCTTCTGCTCTCGGTGCTCACTGATGTCAAACGTTCCTCATTCTTTCTAACATATGAAGTAGCAGAAGGCTATTGTAATGGTTTTCAACCCAGAGTTCGAGCCCTGTGTGCATGTGTCTGTGCAATTTAGAGCTTCAATATGGTCTATACAAAACATATCTATCAGTGAAAAATGTCACTGTCACAATGTATTTCTAGAAAAATTTTTTTCATCGTAATTCAAAACTATTATTCATTTCTCTTTTTGGAGAATAAATATAAACCATACAGTGTACGCCAACTGCGGCATTGATTAATTAAAATGAAACATTTTCCCATGTTGTCTCTAATTCAATTAATATACGAGTATAAGTTCAACTCTATCACTCTCGGGATCGTGTTTTCTTCCGATAGAAAGAGTAACGTGAAATCTGCCATTCCGGACATATTCTCCACGTCCAACCTCCTATTATCAGCCGATAGTCCACGGTTGCAAGTGATCATATACGTCAGGAATAGTAATTTTTTGAAGATTTTTCGCGCAATGAAAAACACGTGAGCAGTAAAATGCAGGAAAAATTGAACTCATATTTAAAGCGTCGGCTTTACTGGTTAATGTATCCTATCTTTTCCTATATTTTCTAAATTGCTAAATTTCCGATTTGTTCTAAATTGTCCTATAAAAACTTATTAATCCTGGCATAATTGCTATATTTCTTAGTAATTGAATTTTTTAATATTTTTAGTTTCAATTTGTCAAATTAATTTCCTTAAACTCCTATCTTATCCTTCTATACTCCTCCTACTAAGTTGATATCCAATCGCTATATTATTATTTCGAATCCCAATTTGCCAATGCTGTAAAGTGATTTTACTGCTATGCTTTTTGCTGTGCGGCTATAATATAACATTTATTGATTTTGGCATCATCCGAAACCCGTCGATAGAGCACTTGAGTATTTATATTCTGGGCGACTTGGTTCGGTAGAAACGCGCTCCCTAAAGCAAAGGACAGAGTTCGGGATATCGCCTGGAGGAATGGGTACTCCCTCTGTGTGGGAATGGGTATAATACCGCACTCTGATTCGGCCCGTGGGAATTCTTAAGTGAGGCCTAATCGTGGAATTCAATTTGCGTTCCTAGGCAATAGTCGTGTAAGTTTGTGAGACCAACGTCTCACATATTATAAATTTTTGTGAAGAAATCCAGGATTCATCAATGCTATTGCGAATAAATGTAATATTTGATGCTCGACTATCTTCGGATCTTTTTGAAAGAGTGGCCAGATTTTTAGTCAGGTTTCAAGTCAATGTAATAGATTGGTAGTAAAAATATGGAACTAAAAAAGAAAATACTGTTTAATGAATTGGGCGGTTAAATATATATAATATGAAAAGGAATATGCAGTGTGTATACGAGTATGTGCGTATGCGCCTGTCCGTGTGCGTGTATATATGTACACACCTATTTATTTGTTTATATATTTATGTATTTATTTATCTATTATTATAGGTAATCTAATGGTTTAGGTAGGTTTTGGATGGGCACAACAAATAAATAAAGAAATATTTCTATTTTTTTATTTATAAAATATATGGGTCGCGGTAGTCCAGGGGATAGAGCGTTGAAATACTGAGGATCCTGGGTTCGATTCCCGGGCAAGGCACTCTGGGCACCTACAGTTCCACCCAAACAATGTAATTTTTCGGGTACCAGATCTTCCTGGGAAACCATTACCGGCACAGGGAAAGGAACTGGCCCCCTTCCCTGATGTGTGAATTTCACACGCCTTCGGGCTTAGTGCTTGGTGAACTTTGCTATCACCTACCCAACCGACCTTCGGGTTGAATACTGTGTTTATGGTGTCATATAAAATATACACACACAAACATTCAGACACGAAAGATGGTTGAATGAGTATTTGGCCAATGTGGCTCGTCTCCTTCTTCTGGCTAAGTGTGCCTCGAAACGCATTGCTCCTATCATTTGTGACGTTGTATGAATGCTTCACCTAGTATCCTTTCCTCAGCTATCGTCCATTTCTCCTTTGACGGTTGAAACACCTTAACGCCATCTGCTGGCCAAAGAATCAGGGCACACCGCTGCATAAAGTTTATGCAGCGGTGTGCCCTGATTCTTCGGGGGTTTATTAAACCCCCGAAGATTTCAGTGAAAATTACGTTTCTCCTCTTGATCAAGTGGTTAGAGCGGCCCGGCAAATCGAAAGATCCGGTGTCCTATTACCGGCCAAGGTAATATTTTTGCGCTTGTGATCGGATCGCTTCCGCCTTCCCCACCTCTCCAGTGTTCCTTTTTTATTTGTGTACTTAGGCGTCTGTTAGCCCTATTCCTTAAAGATCCTCACACCCTGCAATGTTGTTCAGAAAGGAGTCAACATTGTTCAACCTCAATATTGAAGACATTTTGACGTCATGACCCTAATGCATCCTAGATTTTATGTAAATGAATTTGAGATTATCGAGGTCGTGTCGTCACAGCCTCGGCAAGGCCGAGAAACGAGACTTCCGAGCAATTCTTGATAAGGTCCATGACAGACAGGCAGGCCAAGCTGAAGTCAGATCAGGGAGGCACAAGGACTAATTTTAGCGTCCGCTGCTCAAAGAGATATGTTTAATCATCACTGTCAACAGAAGACACATTTTACCTCATTGTAATGTATTATTTCCGCGTGTTTTAATCACTCTTGTTCCGGTCATGCGTAGTAATTTCATTTGGAACCGTTCCCTAGTAATTTGTTAAAAACGAAAGGTTCTTGCGAATTTTTGATTATTTTGGCAATATGGATATCTTTTTCAACCCTTGAAACCAAACCAGCTATCTTGTTCTTCATAAAATATTTTGGACTGGTGTTTTTCCGTATATTTTCAACCTATTCTTTTGTTGATATGGGGAATTGAGCTGTGACTACCTTCACAAAGAGAAAGCCAGAGTGTGGGGAATGGTTTTAAATTGCCTAAATTGTTAATTTCAATAGCGATAGGAGCTCTTTCCCAACAGTTGACGTTTCCACGGCTCACTCACAAACATTTTCTACGCACGTTATTTACCGTAGCTACATTTTAATTGCAATAAAATTTCGATTTCAAATTCTTAAAATTTTCAAATTACATTATTATGGTGGGACAAAATATTCCTTTACTCTCGGATTGAGCATAGATATATTTTTTTACTAAAATCCTTGAAAAATCATGAAATCACGATCATAGGCTAATAGCTTATAGAAGGCTTTAATTTGAAGAGTTGTGCGGCAATGATTTTTTTGCGCTCGCCATTGTGTGATTAAAACCAGTCATTTTAATGCAAATATTTCTTCACAAGTAAAGGTAGATCTCACCTGCCCCCTTCCATGTGTGGAATCCACCCAACTAGTCTGGTTGTGATCTCAGAGTCGTATTATTTCTCTATGGTTCAAAATGTTCCGGTACACGTAATGTTTAAGTCTAAATGGGCGTGTAAAGGGATAACTATTTACGTATTCAAACCCAGTCTTTGTTTACTACGCGAGGGTTTCCCCACTGATATCTTAATTCTGGTCTCGTGCACCAAGATAATTTTATGCTTGATAAAAAATAACCACAACTATTTATTTTGCGAAATGAGTGAGAAATAGCTCAGCGCCATCAGCTTAAAAGATCAAAGTAAATTATTTAACAATTAATACGAAATAATTAACGACTTTGCATTTTCGGAGTCTCATAATTACTTAGAAGACATTCTTGAAACCTGACAAGCTAAATATTATAAATTAATGAAAATTGGATTTTTATTAAATATAGTATGCGAATCATAAATAAACTTTCGAGCAAAGCAATGGTTAGTGTAGGAATTTTGATTAGTAAATAAGTATGGTGCGCAGCGAAGAATTTGATCTGAGGGTCTGGTCTTTAGAGCGAAAAGGTGGGCGTAGGTTGGAGGCTTAGGAGATATTTGTCTGGTGAAGGATAGAACCAATGCTGTAACGGTCAGAGGGATACGGCGGGGGCGTGTTTGAGGTAAGTTGAGTAGATGAAGGAAGCGAGTTAACAATGGGAGGGAATGTAATCTCAAAACGTATAACGAAGATTCATTTTATGCACGAAACACCCGGGAAAAATACCCCATCATCCAAGATTAGAATTCCTAAAACTGATTTTTTGATAGCTGATCAAATAACCTCCCCATCCCCCTATACATATTTCATTATCTCAATTGTTTTAGCATTAATAAGTTAATCACCGAAAAAGCAATCGATGCTACTGTTATAGTTGTTTTCCTAATGTTGTATTGATTAGGTGTTATTATGTACCCTTTAAAATTAAGTCATAAGTATTTCCCTGTAACTTAGTTTATGTCGTATATATTAAGTTCTTCTTCAGTTTATATTTTTATATTCACACGTTTATCTGTCAGAAGAGAACTCTTAGAGCATGCCATTAAAAACAAGATTAATTATGTGTGTTATCAGTGGCCATCAACGCTACTGTTGTTAAAACACCATCTTTGTGTCTGTGGATATTATCGGTTACTATGTACCAATCCCTGGTAAAAAATTATCGTTGGAAAATTAATAAGCAAATATTATCGTATTAGTGAAAAAAATTTTTGAGGAAGAAACTGGATTTTTTTCTTCGTGCTTACTCAATAGAATTAAATATATCATTTTTATCGTTTAAGAAATTTCATTAAATAATCGGTTTCTTCGATAAACTGCGATAAAGTAAACTTCGAAAAATGTTTTTCTACGATTCTCTCTTCAACTTTTCTTAGTTTTAGGTTTTAAGGGTGCGTCGACAACTAAGGTCATTTCGTCAAATTTTCTTGCAACTCTCCCGCAGATTGCAACTTACATCGAAATTTGCAGAGAATTATTACGCCCCAGGATATGCCCTTTAAGAGTTCCTCCTCGGCCGCCTCATTCCGGAGGAATCGTCAATTCTGCAGCTACCCGAATATTACTTCTTTGAATAACATGCCCGTCCCAGAGATATGTATGTATGTATGTATGCCAATAAGAGGATTCTTAATTCTAGACTATCGCTGAGAAGCACTACGAAAAAAAAATACTGTGCAGCGTTGTGAAGGAGAGAATGGAGATACACGCAGAGCTCTTTTGTCTTTTTATGAGCTTTTCCCAGATGCAATTCCTTTGTTTAGGACGAGGCATTACAAAATGTTTAACGCTCTTCCCGCCGGAGTGTGAGGAAGAAATGGTACGAAAAAAACGCCGCAGGTACATCAAACGGAGTAGGGTGGGGTTAAACTACTAATTTCTTTGTTTGCAACAAGATAAGAATTCGAATCTATTATTTGTTTCACGTCCACCTACATTAGGCAAAAGCCTCGAGCTATTTAAAATGTACCGAATACACACACATGGTACTCCCTATGAGCAAGAAGGCTGAGTCAAATATTAAAGTAGTGGAGAATCAAACAAAACAGATGGAATAGATCACAAATTTGGACAAAAACTATTGTAGTAGTTGCAACGTTGGGAGAAAATTTTCATTTGTGAAAGTGGTACACGCGATAAGATAGGAGAATTGATGGCCAAACTCACTAAGGTAAAAAAATTTAGAAATACGATCACTGCAGTCTTCTAAACAGAGTTTAGTGCCTTATGGCCCCGAAACCTAATTTTCAAGGCAGGGATATGAACGTAGGTTCTGAAGGCTTTAAAATTGTGGGTAATCATCATTAGTATTTCAATCCTAAAACTGGTTTACTGCAGTCTTCCATCCTCCTCTATTCAGTGATGATTTCGTATCACTCATTCCCTGAGAGCTTCTCTCTTTTACACCCATCTAAATTTGTCAAATTGTACTTTTTGGTCTTCCTCGCGGAATCTTCCCTCCGATTTTCCCATTTACTGTTTCTAACTAATCCGTTGTGCCTCAAGGTTTCTCCAACCTATCTACTAATTCTCTGCCTGTCTCTTTTGCTCTTCTATTGTACAAGGCTTCTACTTTTCTTCGTTGGTCCACTTTTCTAATCTTCCATGTTTCTGATCGGTAGATCGCCATTCTTCTTGCAAACATTTTAACAAACTGCTTTCTTTTTTGCCATCTCAGATATTCTTGGAACATATTAGCGCCTCTTCTTCATGAACGCCTTCTCAAATTGCGCTTAAAATCGCTTGGTGTCGGTCGAATTTATTCATCCAAGTCTTTTTCCAGCATGTATACGAATTCGCACGTCATTGGATAGGTTTTTATTACATTCATAGGTGCAAGTGCACGTGCATACTAGTTGATAGTATACGCATTTGCATGCGTGTAAATTAAAAAGTTGTTCGCATGAATACATACGCCTCTGTGGGTTTAGATTTGCATGCATTTGCTATTTTTACACGTGGTTTTATTCTCTTTGACGGGTGGAGACCTAACACCCCCCGCCACACGCCTCTGCAGCGGCTTATTATGTAGATTTATATATAACGACCGGGCCGAATGTAGATGAAGGATTCCACTTGACCGAGTTCCACTCCTCGAATTGTGTAATACCTGCCTTCACTCTCTCTCTCTCTCTTCCACTCACAAGGATTTTTTAATTTTCTTCTTGTTGATGCTAATTTGACATTCCAGAAGGTGTGGGTGTGGAGAGAACTAATTAGACTAGGAGGAAGATCAAGAAGGTATTCTTTTGTACGGTGGGTGTGGACGCAGGTGTCGTGGAAGACTTCAGTTGAAGTTGAAATGGCAGAATAGGTGGGAGACGGAGATATTGATTGAAAAGTCGTAGGATGCTAAAGGTCGTGGTAACAGGGAGTGTGTTAGGCAAGCGGTGACGTTGAAAGAGGAGGCTAGGTAGTTTGAAGGATATGACAGTTAACAGAATGTGTGAATAACTGCAGAAGGATATCTTGTACGATAGATTAGAGTTTAGGCCGGGAGTATATGTTTGGAAGCTCACAAAGATGGGTACAAAAATTGTTGAGGACCGACGAAAGTCTATCTCTAATCGTAAGAAAGAAGGTAGATCTGGCTGACATGGCATGGCGTAAGACACGGCTGAATCCTTTCTGGACAGCCCTCTTATATTCAGAGAATCGTGTTATCGACCACAAGGCCAACGGGTTCAACTTTTAGATATTGAAGAGAAAGACGGAAGGAAAAGTATAACAAAACAATGTTCTGGCATCTCGTCAAACGATTCATCATCATCTTCTAAAGGCTGAGCCTTGTCGTTGTAGTCATTAATCCCGCACGAAATCTGTTCATTTCAGTTCATTGTTTGTCGTTACTCTCATAGCACTTTTTATTTCATGCAAACATTTCTTTCTTGACCTCTTCCATTTTTTCTTATTATTTTCCCCTCCATTATATTTTCCAGGAAGTTGTTATCTCCAAGAACATGTTCAAAAAATTTAATTTTCCTTTTCTCTATCTCCTTTATTAAATTCATTCCCGCTTTAATTTTTGTCAGCACACTTTATTGTTTGTCAGTATTGCTTTCCTTATCCGTCCATCTAGTTCTTGTTATCCTTCTTCATGAAATCCACATTTCCACTGCTATTAACTAGGCCTTTTGCCTCTTTTCCAATATTTGTATATACAATGTGTTCAAGCACAACAAAAGTATCGAGTGAAAAGTAACTTCAAGAATGCGGCTACTTAAAAGAGGGTTTTTGATCATCTGCATCAATTCTTTTTCGATCTATGAATCTTTCTAAATAGCAAAAATAGAACTAAGAGACTTCTTAGAGAAGTCTGGAATGATTCACGGGGGGAGGAGAAATATGGGGAGTTACTCTCTTGCCATTCCATAGGAAAATGATACAAGCTAACCTCAATATTTTACAAAACAATTTTTGACCATATTTGGAGATAATTCGCAGAATTAAATGAATGCGTCCTTTGCAAATATATATAATCGGTGCTCCAATATCGAGCTCACTTTCTTTATAATGGTGCTGCAAAGTAAAGCCAGTATTCGGGTTAATCGGGAGGAGAAGGGTATCATGGCCTTCCTAAACCCTCACCAGGTAGAAGAGTAATGAAGAATATTCTAAACTAGTCAAAGTTCAATTGAAGACAGAGATATGCTCTCTCAAAATGGCAAAAGTCTCTGCAGATTCATTTCATCTGTGAGGATTCACAAAAAGTCTCAGGCACACTTTTAAGGTGGAAATATCACTGTATGTGACGGATCTCAAATTGTAGTATGGACCTAATTACAATAACGTTGAGTTAAAATAGACAAAGATGCACCACGGGAGATAAGAATAAATCATGTAAGTAGAATAGTCAGTAAGGTCGCGAAACCCTTTCACTTTCTCAAAAATGTCAAGGTGCTAACATGACAGCATCGGAAATTTCCAACGCTAATGAAGGCAAGCAAATAAGATTCTTCGATGTCGTGAAGTCAATACAATGTCATTGGAGAGAAGACAATATGGCGTTCTTACTAAATAGACCCCCTGATAAGGAAATCCCATCCTTAAGCATTCGGACTTCTCCATTCAACCCTGAGACTAAAAGACACACTAAAGACACTAAGGAGGAGCCATTTTCATAAATGAACAGATATAATTTGATACACTTTTTCTTTCTAAAGAAAGCTGAAAATCATGTTCAATTTGGAACCGGTCGCGTTAATTTAGAGACCGCAACACAAATCACCGTACAGTTGATGAGTTTATGCAATGGATAAAACAGTTTCTGGCGTAACTTGGTGGAAAATCTTCATATTGACGTTTTTCAAAAAAACAACTTTGCTTTTCCACAGATCATTTTTATTCTCACGACCCAGGTTTCGTTATAGTAAAACATCATCAGCAGCAGATGATGATGAAGCAAAGCTGTTTTATGAATGATGAAAGCAAAGTTGTTTTATTGAAAAACGTCATTATGTAATGGATATAAAATTTACAAAAGTTGTATCAGGCATATGAGTAATGTTAAATTTTCAATTTCATTAAATCCTACATAATCTCACACATGTTGCGCTGAGTTATTTAATTATATTACATCTGCTTCTCCGCCAAAAATTAATTTTCGCAGAATCGAAACCGTAATTTAAGAAAATTAATAAATTTAATGCCTCTCTGAGCGTGAATGGTTCCCTTAATTCTTGGTTTGGAGGAGGATAGTAGCTCTTAACAGGTAATTCTATATCGTCTGTCGCGGAACCAATAGGAGAGTCTCTTTGGAGTGCTTATTATTTCCGCGAAAATATTACCGCAAAAGGTTGGCGAAAATTTTGATCTGGTGTGCTTCCGGTAACAAATTCATGCTCGGGAACCCAAGACGAGGAAGCCGTCAGACCAGCACCGACTGCCCCCCCCCCCCGCGCCCTATCGGAGGAATCTACCCAAGAACCCGTACCAATCACCGTGCGGCTACCCAACTAGCTTAGGCGTCTAAGCCTCATGTATCAAGTCAGCCTAGGAGGCGGGGCCCCAGGCCAAAAACCACCATTGTGAGTACGTTAAGCGAAATACACGTAAATATGTTGTCACCTGATTCGTCGCCAAGCGCGTCTTCTAGCCAGCGCTGAAGCTGTTTGGTGACTGACCTGGAGGCATATCCTTCCACTAAGGATTCATTTGCTAGTCTAATTGTGGTACTAGTGTTTCTCCTAGCCAATAAAATTGCATGCAACACCTTCACGATATACCAAATAACGCAAACTATTCACTTAATATGGCCTTAACTCCGACTACGAAGGGAATAAGTATAGATTACCCAATAATCATTCCTATGCATGGCATGTTTAACTAATAACTTTAAAAATGAACAACTACTTCAAACTATTGTTTTCAATGTGGTAACTTCCTATAAGCCTTATCATTTGTCATTTTCTTTAATTCGTTCCTCTATGATCTGGTTAATATATATTACAACATGTTAATTTCAGAATCTCACCCACTTCCTAATGCAAATTACCGCTAAATAATTTACGAATCCTGTTTGTTTCAGCCAGGAGGACACAATTAGAAGCGGTCCTAGGTGTTGTATTAATACTCACTATGAAGTTTTCGCCTTGGAAGTTTTTGTTGAGAATAATTATTGTTTGTAGACATTTTTCTTCCTTCAAATTAATGTATCCCTTCCAGAAAACTCCTAAACAGTTTAACCTCGTTTACAATTATTTATTATTTTTACCAAGTTTTCTGTTTGCAGTTCCGTTGTTCACTAGTATGACGTTTTTTTAACCTTCTGTGGGTAACAGGTGCTTTTCAATGAATCAATGTGAATCCGTAAACGTATTTTATCGTTAAAATGTACACTTAGTATTACCAACGTTAACTGAAATAAACCTTACCTGCAATTTTATTTTTTATCGTTTGTCCGAAGAGTGCATACACGTGGTCTGCTAATAAATACGCAAGCTGGTGCAATCTGGCGGCCATGTCGCGTACTATAGCCCCGCCCACTAGCGGCACTAGTTGCCTGATACCTAATGAGGCGTCTTTGCTTGGCGGATCTTCGAGCTGTGCGTATGGTGCCAGTTATGTTATTTTCTGTTGCCCTTGTTTTTACTGCTTGTCGAAAATGGAAATTGACGAAATCACGGAGTAACGAATCAACATCAAGTTTTTCGGTGAAGTGCGGTAAAAGTTATCAAGAAATTACTGAAATGTTGACAGCTGTTAACGGTGATAATGCTCTGAAGAAAACATCAGTTTTCAAGTGGATTACACGTTTAAATATGGCCGACAAGACGATGATGAAAGGCCGGGACAACCTTCAACCACCTGTGTTGGTGATAATATTGATCGTGTGCGGTCCCTTGTCTTTACCGATCATCGAAAAACTGTCCCAATGATAACCGATGAACTGAATTTAAGAAAATCAACAGTGCACACTATAAAAGATAAGATAAATGACATAATAACCGATATTTCCTTGTAGAAATCAAACAGGTAGTTTTTAGAATGTTCTTCTCAAAATTGAAATATCAACTCAGATTGCTGTTATTGTTGAAAAAGAGGACGTTCAAGCAATTCATAACAAAAACTCGAAAAAGAAACCGTAAGTTAGAACCGCGATGAAGCTGATGGCTCATCGAGAGGCAGTAGATCAAAAGAACTTCTCATATTGAACGAAGAATGTATGCGGACTGTGAGTCGTGACTGAGAACGGTAGGAAAGCGATTAAGATCGGAACCAATAACTCTCGCGACTCATCGTTCCGGAAAATTAATTTCGCCGTGAGTAAGTTCCGAGAGAAACATAACCTCTAAATGGGTTATAAATTGGCAGTTATCCTTCTTTCCCGATTGTCTAAATTGAAGCACTCACTTAGAGCGGGAATTACTCCAATTAGAGCCGACAGCTGAGTTAGTAACAAGGACGGTAATGCAATACGTGATATTTTCCGTCTTTAAATTCAACTCGATGCTTTTTTTAACGTGCGATTTATCGACCAACTTTTTGACTGGAGGGATGGGAGTCTCAGGAAAGACTAAAGGCCGGTGTTAGTTGGCTCCCCCCCCTTGCGGAGTGCTGATCGTTCGTTTGCGAAACCTCTATAACGTGACTTCATTATGCTTCGTCATGAACCGTCTCCGAACCGAACCATGACTCATGGCATGCTCGAGGCAGCTTACGGTGACAACGCCATGGGTAGAGTGAATTTTTTTGAGTGGCACAAGCTGTTTCGGGAGCGTAAAGAAAATGTTGAAGGCGCCAAATGTTTGGGACGCCCTTCGACTTCAAAAACTGACGAGATTTTGCAAGAGTACGTGTTTGTTGGAAATGGATCGCAGATTAAGTCGTAGATCGTATGGTTTCTGATGAACTCGGTATCCTTATAAGTTATGTGCATCGACTTGTGACCGAAAACATGGGCATGAGAAAGGTGTGTGCAAAGTTGGTACCGCGAGTGCTCTCGGACGAACAAAGAAAAACTCGCACGCGGATCTGCCAAGAGTTTCTCGACCATGTGAGTGAAGCTCCAATATTTTTTTAGTCAATGTCCCACCCGACTTCTTCCTCTTCCTTTGCCTTAAATCCATGCCAAAAGGACGTCACCACGGCTCGGTGTAAGCGTTACAACAAGCCGTGACGTGGGAGCTTAGGGCTCCGGGCTCTGTCTTCCAGAAGGAGTTGAAAACTCGCTGGCAGCGGTATATGGACGTACAAGACGTATTAGTATTTTGAAGACTTTTGAGTAAACGTATTAATTCTGGCAATAATTTTTTTTTATTGACTCAGTATTTCTGGTTTTGGGACAGACCTAGTATGGCCCTTAAATAATTTTAACTAGCTGTAATATATTATTTAGCCACCGGATTGCTAGAAAACCCTCCCGCTGAGATAATGTGGAATATATAACAGGCATGTATTCCAAATCTGAATCACAAGACATTTACTTGGAAGTGTATTGAAATAATTTTTCCGCGGAGGATATCTACTTTGAAATTTCGGGTTCCCTCTTTTTCCGTGATTATTCCCTAAAAGTTTGATGTCCAGAAAAACGAAAGAAGATAGTATGAATAGTTTTATTTTTTAAGTTGCGTATGAATTTCTGAAAAAAAGGATACATTTGAATCTTACCACATATGCATACTTTAGTTCGCATGCCACAATTGGCATTAATTGATTGCAAAATAATTGGTTAGCACATTTTTGAACCACTAAAATTTGGATGGCTCGAGTTCGCGTTTAGTTCGCTAATTCTAAACCCACCGTTTACTACGAAGCTCAATGAACCGCGTCTCATCTATCAAGGAACTATTCTCATCTCGCCGTGCAGCCAGTGCAGAAAGACTCGTAGGGTCACGTGTTCGAGTTTATTTGAGTGGCGATGGTGTGGTGTGTGCACTAGGAGAATGCCTCTGGCCTAAGTTTCGGAAATAAATGACTAGGCGAGAGGGAATGTAATGTAACATTGACTAATATGAACGGCGATCATCCCGCGTAAGGCATTAACGCTTCTTTTTTTTTCTTTTCCGGACGCTTCTGCAGGGTCGCGTGTCCAAATGAAAATGCTAATTCCCTTTTGGCTTGTAATCAGATCAGGAGACAATCATTAACGCATTCACATTAAAATCTAATTTCAAAAGTTAAGCTTACGAGATAATTTTAAGATGCTAATTCATTCGTTATAATTTTTAGTCGAGTTTTTATTTTTTGATAGGACTAATCTAAAAGGAAAATAAATCAAATGTGTGTTTGATCGATGAATAATATTATAAAACTGCCCAAAAGTGCTGACGACTTCTGCTTTCCATCAAAAAGCTATAAACAGTTAACATTTATACTAATTAACGCTGTACCCAAACGAAGTAACTTCAATTCACAAAATCTGCCATTAATTAGTTGTAACATTTTTTTAAAAAGCAGCAAAAGATATGCATATACTAGTAAAGGGTAAGAATACATATAGACTCTTACGGAGGAAATTAAGGAAGCTCGTGAGTTGGTAGTATTCTAACATTCATCCGAAACGCATTTGAACACTTCTGATCCATCATAATGATTTGAAATAACAAAATAAAATTTACGGAAAGGTAAGCATGCGAAGGAGTTGTGAGCACGGTGTAGAGGAAAAGAGAATGATGTTGGTTGAAATTCGAAGAAGCCAGGACCAGTGGATGGAAACTGCGAGGGAGTGAATTATTGATGAACACGGTAACAGAAAGAAGAATTCAGAAAGTGAGGCAGATGAAGGAAAACTTATTTTGCCGGCAAGACACTGGATCATTCTTCAAAATAAAATATACTAAAAGAGTATTGAATAAAGCAACACTAAGAAGAATAGATAAATATGGAAAACTGGAAAACTACGATGGATAAGATGGGAAATAGTTCGGACACATCCTGTGGCACGATATTTTAACAAATAACACAATTGGAGGAAACATCGACTACTTATCGAGGATGGCCAAGAATGTATTTTATATATTTTCGAATTATCAGTTATCTTGTCAACTGACTTTTATGAAGCCTGGGCTTTTGTTTCAGGGTCATAGCCATAAATCCATGTCTAATTCACAGTTAAGACTATTTAGAAAACCTGGGTCAGAGGCAAGTCCCCTGCAACTGCAGCACGAAATTCTTGACGCTGACGAGATGAAGGAGAATGAGGTGAGACAGCTGACGGCCACTCCAAAAAAAAAGGAATTTGCCATGTATTTTGAAAATTTGAAGAGACGCAGGGTTCCAAGGGGAGTTCTTCAAAGGAGACTAAGGCCTCATTGTTCTAGGTAGTCTATTTTTCTCAAAATATTGCATGGTTGGATCCTTCCGGACATACCTCATACGTGCATTGTGCATATGCCTACACACAATTAATGCTTCTACAATGATCGTTGCCTCCTTGGAAATTGCCTTAGATAAAACGAAATTAAAATTGAATGGTAAATTGGCCTAACAGGAAACTCATCAATTACTAAAATATACACCAATGTTTACAGCTATATCAGTATGTATTCTTATATAATATGATTCCTTGCATGTTAACTCATGTAACTTTTGTAATACAAATTACTATCAAAATATGTTAAATTCTTAACAACCAAAATATATTTTACAGTATTTAAACCCTCAGAAAGCTTCCTCGGGTAAAAATAATATGCTAGGATTTTATGTATAATATTTCAACAGAATTATTATCCATTTACACTAGTATATAATGGCTAATGAGGTTCCGATGACATACATTATGACAAATTTGGCACAGCCGTAAATGAAATAATTTATTCATACCCCCTAGATCACAAATCTAGCATATTATGGTGAAAAGTTATTTTTCAGCAGTAGCAATCAAATAATGAATTGATTTCACTAGCATAAACTACTCGAGTCAAAGAAAGACTTTCTACTTTCATTTAATGATATAGATCGATTCGTAAAAACTTCGCGTCATAATATGATTACAAATTTATTTAAAAAATTAACTAACCAGAATTTAATATTGTCGCAGACCTCCTTTTAGCTCATGAATATCCTAATTTTCCTGATCAATGCACCGAGAAAGTGTCTGTCAAAGTGCGTCGGGCCATAGTTCTTCATTAAGGGACGAAATTCCCAAATAACGCGGAAAGGAGCAGAAGTCGCATATATCAGTAAAATCGCCCAACCTCAATCGAAAATCTGGCGCCAAAATATGCAATCATCAGAATTAATGATAAAAAAACGCGGGGGGGGGGGTGAGAGATAATTGATAAATAAGACGTAAATTATCCAGAGTTGGGGAATGAAAATCGGACGACTGAAATATAAATTAATTCTAACACATGAAACTACCTAATACAGTTCAATACATATTTCCCATTGAGTGGTTAGGAGAAACCCCAGAAAATGGGGAGGTTTAGGTCTCAACAGCGTGTGAAGCAATGAAACAATTATTCCAAATGCTAATGCAAAGCCTGTGATGACGTTTTCCGATTTGTCATTTTTCGACGATTTAGCTTTCGAAAAATAGTGGCAGAAAGAATTACTCGTACATTCCACCACTCCCAACTAATTCCTCAAACTGTCATTTCAACATATTTTTTGAGATCCATATCTCAAATATTATTTAGCTTCATTCCACGATTAACTATAATAATATCTAAACCCTGGAATCAATATCTCGACAATATTTTTTGACGAGATTGATATTTCCTTCGGTCAAGGACGGGGAAAGAACGAAAGTTAGACACGTCGGTAAACCAGGGTTCAAGGGATCTTCAACACCAATATTAAGAAAAGCCAACGTGATGCATGGCACATAGCTCCCGTTCGTTTTAACCACTTAATTTGGTGGATGGATAATGAGGTGTAATCAAGAATGACGATCAATTTTCAAAGCGAAATGATGCTCTGTCTTCAGCGCCAACGGCGATATGATACGATGCGAGCTTTATGCGCTTTGGAATGGAGTGGTCGTACCAAAACAATACCTCCCTCCCACCCCACCACCCCCGAGAAGCGAAGTGCCTCATCAAAATATACAATTAAATTTTATGATTTTCCCCACAAATTAGATTCTCCCGCTCTCTTATCATCTCTTGTTCCGGGCACAGAAGCGTTATTACGACGAGTCGACCGAAAATTGTGGGTTCCTTCGTGGTTGGAAGGTAAGCCAAACGAGTCCAAATTAATATTTAAAATCATCATTATGTCAGGGCGGAGAATTTGGACCACTCTAACCGAAGAATTGCCAGCGATAAACATAATATCGTTGCGATCTTCAAATAGAAAAACATCACTTGGGACTTTAAGCCCATATAACCCGAGTAGGAACTGTGGGATACGTAAAACTGCGAAGACCATATGCGGCATTTACGACGGATCAGATTTGTGATGGGAGGTAATTACATCCGAAATTGGGAACTAAAGCTGGTTGTTGTTGGTTTTACTCGACCCTTGGTGGTGGAGGATTACAGTTAAACGTCTCATCCCAAAAGGCCACGCACCGACTTTTGAAGCGTTCACCTTGAAGCTATGAAAATATAAAACACGGATCGAACACAGTCGTAACTCTACGCCGACTCTCTAAACTATCTTGGACTTTTCAAGTGCGGTACAAATATTCGACCCTCCATTCACATGATTTCATGCAAATTAAGCAATAATAAACTAACTGCGTGCTACAGAGTTGAGATGTTTCATTTACCAAAATTCATTATCATCAAAAAATGCACCAAACCCCTCCCGGGGATCAATAACTATTTACTCTAGGAAATTAAAATCTAGCCACTCTTTCAAGAAGATCCGGAGATAGTCGGGAATCAAATACAGGCCTGTGTTACATCTATTCGCAATAGCATCGATGAATCCTGGATTTCTTCACAAAAATTTATAATATGTGAGACGTTGGTCTCACAAACTTACGCGACTATTGCCTAGGAACGTAAATTTTGAATTCCACGATTAGGTCTCACTTAAGAATTCCCACGGGCCGAATCAGAGTGCGGTATTACACCCATTCCCACACAGAGGGAGTACCCATTCCTCCAGGCGATATCCCGAACCCTGTCCTTTGCTTTAGGGAGCGCGTTTCTACCGAACCAAGTCGCCCAGAATATAAATACTCAAGTGCTCTATCAACGGGTTTCGGAAGATGCCAAAATCAATAAATGTTATATTATAGCCGCACAGCAAAAAGCATAGCAGTAAAATCACTTTACAGCATTGGCAAATTGGGATTCGAAATAATAATATAGCGATTGGATATCAACTTAGTAGGAGGAGTATAGAAGGATAAGATAGGAGTTTAAGGAAATTAATTTGACAAATTGAAACTAAAAATATTAAAAAATTCAATTACTAAGAAATATAGAATTTATTCCAGGATTCCTAAGTTTTTATAGGACAATTTAGAACAAATCGGAAATTTAGCAATTTAGAAAATATAGGAAAAGATAGGATACATTAACCAGTAAAGCCTACGCTTTAAATATGAGTTCAATTTATCCTGCATTTTACTGCTCACGCGTTTTTCATTGCGCGAAAAATCTTCAAAAAATTACTATTCTTGACGTATATGATCACTTGCAACCGTGGACTATCGGCTGATGATAGGAGGTTGGACGTGGAGAATATGTCAGGAATGGCAGATTTCACATTATTCTTTCTATTGGAAGAAAACACGAACCCGATAGTGATAACGTTGAAGTTATATAAAATTGTTTTTGAGACTCCTAGGGAAAATATTTCATTTTAATTAATCAATGCCTTGGAATCCATGCCCAACTGCTATCCATCCAATCCATTAAGGGGAAAACTTTAAATGCATGGAATCCTGGATAAGTAAATATTCCCATTTAGATAGTTCTCTCAGTTCCACATTATTTGTTCGAGCAGTTTTATTGCATATAATTTCGGAATATACCCCCATATAGTGTTATCATCTGATAATAACCTCGTTTTAATTTCACTGATAACATTGCCAAAAAACAAGGTAAAAATTGAAAAATAAAAAAACGGATTGTTATCAAATATGGACCCGTGCATCGTGAGCTTTTTATTTTTTAATCTCTCGTGTTAGCAAGTTTTGTGTTGAAAATATTGTTCCTATAAAAACGCAGTTTATTCCACTTAAGTTAGAGGTATTGAAATATAGTAGTCCTTGATGAAAAGGAGTACATAATGTAAGTTGGAGGAAGGAGTACGTATCGTAGAATTTTCAGCCAGCATGAAGACAAACACGTGGAAAGCACGATGAAATGAGGAAGGAAACTTGCTTGTGCCAAAAATGCTCACTTTAAATATTTTACTGGATTCAGCATCCTTCCAGAGTTTGAGAGAGATTGCTGATAGGAAGATTATGGCTGGAGAAGAGGGATTGAGGGGTCATTGTATGTAGAGGGTTGTATGCATCGGATGATTGGCTGTTGAGGAATCAGGAGGAGAAGACGTTAAGTAATGATAGAGGTTTCATTGTGGCAAGGTTTTATAATGCTAAATGTAAGCCAGTTCTATTGTTCGTAATTAGAATGGTGTAACTGATGACTTGAGGGAGGAAACTATAGCTACATTGTAGCAATCATTTATGAACTTTTAAGGTTAGTTGCGTGTCAGTCCACGTGGAGGATTGGTTACAGAATGAACGGTGGTTTTTATTTCTTAATTTAATTTTTGTTTATTCACGGCAAAATTAGCCCTAACGCCCATAATGATATATATATATATACACAATATACTATATATATATATATATATATATATAATGATATTATATGTAACCATAAACGCAGTAATCAACCCGAAGGTCGGTTTGGTGATGGTAGGAGGTTAGGTAGGTGGAGTTCACCCAATACTAAGCTCGACAGCGTGTGAATATTCACACATCAGGGTAGGGAGGGCAGTTCCTTTCCCTGTGCCGGTTATGGTTTCCCAGTAAGATCTGGTACCCGAAAAATCAAATAGCTTGGGTGGAGCTGCAGGTGCCCAGAGTGCCAGACCCGGGAATCGAACCCGGGACCCTCCGGTTACTAGTCCAACGCGACCCACTATTATGGTTTATAAACATATATTTTTTTACACACACACTCTATGCATACATTATATAACATATAATGTATTATATATTATAAATAAATATGTACATATATATTTTTTGGTAGTACTGCTTCCTTCTACTTGGATGATTTTCTGCTCTATGACAATGTATAAAATAACAATTTACTGCAAAATTTATTGATTACTAAATACTCTTATAATTTATCTTTTTGGCGTCTTATATTTTACTTTCATATTCAACCGCAGTTGGGGAAAATTAACCTGAAATAATGCCCAATAGTCGTTAGTGTGTTCCTCCCAGAATATCCACGATAATGATTATCCACAATATTCAACCCGGATTTCTGGTGATTTAAACGAGCCCACGAAAGTTTGCTTGGATTTATTCGTATATGGGACATAAAAATCATGCCACCAACTCTTCCATCTCCATTACGAGTCCCCGAAGCAGGCAGTGTTTATTCTGAGTGCCACACATCATCCCGTCGATGAAATATGGCCAACTTTTCACGTCCGCGTTTTAATGAGTTCATTGTTTCGAGAGAAAATTCTCTTGCGCTTATAAATATGCATGTGATCAACAATTTATCTTCTCGCTCCGTGGTTTTTCCAGGACGTGTAACGATCTCACCAAAGGCCGAATAAAGACACCCGGCTCCGAAAAGCATATCATCGTATCTTTCCCTAAATAAGGGGACACTAAACATTTGAGGCTGATGAAACCACCAGTTTCCTCTTCTGTGTCCATTAAAATGAGGAAATTTGGTCCAATTTCGTGGCAGCTTAATCCTTAATCGAGGAACGATATCAAGAAAGAATCTAAATCTAAAGTTATCGATTCTCTCTTCATACTCCTCGATTTTTTCCGCTATTTGAAGTATCACGAAATTGGTTTTCGATATCTTGACGTTTCTATCGACTGAATTTAGACGCATAGTCCAATCTTTTCAGATCTCGTCGGGTTTATGGCTTTTACCTTCCCTGATCACAAAATTCAGTTTTTCAAAATAACCTCACTTTCCATTAAAAGCACTTTGATAAGGAAATAACCGAGAATAATAATTAGTTTTTTCCGATTACCGCAACAATTTGAGCACAATGGGGAATGCCTGGTTTTAGGGACTCGGCAGAAGATTCCGTGCATGATTGTCGCTCTCAATATCCTTCTTATCGTCTTATCTCTTTCAGATAGGTATTCACTCAAAACCCCCTCCTCTAAAGGGATAATTAATTGGGAGTATAGGCATTTTAAGTATAAAATTTGGGAAACTGAACTTAATAAATTTATAAATTAAAGTGGTACATCTTTGCTTTAATTCTTAATATAATTAACAACACGACATGGGTTAAGGGATAGGTATGGAATGAGAATTAATCATAAAAAAACGCTGGTAATGAGACTTAAAAAAAACAGGAAGTCTAAGGTAAGAATTAATTTTCGGGGGCCATGAACTACGAGACTACTCGTAGAACAAGGTGAAAAAGTTCACCTACACAAGAATTGCTTTGAATAAGGATAGACAAAGAGCATATGAGACATTAAAAGAAAACTGCATTAGGTAAATGAAGCTTTTACATGGATGTAGGGATTGATGGTAGGAATCTTAAGTAAACACGGAAAGAAAAGATAAGTGAAAACTTAAATATGGAACGTAGTTTTGTACGTTTCAGAAACTAGGTCGTTGTGGCAGCAGGATAAGCATAGGTCTTTTATAGATAGAAGTGTAAGAGTAGGGAGAATAGAGAAAATAAAATGAACAGAGGTTTAGAGGGAACGTTGCTGATAAGCTACCCCACCCAGATTATCTGTTTTAGGCTTATACAATGCGTTTTAAATCCGAATTGAAAAAATAGTAGCCATTCTGAGGATAGAATTTCAAGGCTCAATCTTCGGGTTAGTTCTACAGTGGCGGATTTAATACGCATTGTATAAACCTAAATTATATATATATATATATATATATATATATATATATATATATATATATATATATATATATAAACTTGGAAAAGACGCTCTCCGGCGACGCACAAACACACAAACACTAATGACGACGGCCGTGCCGTCGAAACGTAAATATCCAATGTAAGTGTCCTTCTTTTATGTTTCTATGTGTGTGGTGTTTTTTGTGTTAGTGTTTATATATATATATATATATATATATATATATATATATATATATATGTGTGTGTTTAAGTCACTGTACGGTGTGGTATTTTCCCCTGATGTCTCGCTTCAAATCGATTACGACTTATTTGAATATAGTTTTATCGATTTTCACCTCTTCCTCGCCAAAGTTCTTCCATTAATTTCAGGTAACACTACGTTTTCATATTCTAGATCATTGCGATATACAATGTCAATAGGTCGTTTATATTTGGCGTGTAAAATTCCAGGTTATTTAAAACTTCTGCATACACAAAAATATATTTAGGATACAGAAATCAATTCACAATTACGTCCATTATTTCACGAACGGAGGGCGTGGTACTCCAGTGGATGGAGTATACTGGTATACTAACTGGCGGATCCGGGTTCGATACCCGGGGACGTATCTGGGTACCCTCAGCTTCACCCAAGCTGTGTGAATTTTTCCGGGTGCCAGACATTCCTTCTAGGAATCCATTGGAGGCATAGGGAAAGGAACTGCCCTGATGTGTGAATTTCACACACCTTTTAAGCTTAGTACTGGGTGTAATCTACCCTCACCTATCAAACCGATCTTTGGATTAAGAACTGTGGTTCAATTTTCCGAATGAATCGCATCTTTCGGGTACCTAAATGGGTACAGATCATAGAGATGTTCCATATTCTGGTTTCCAACTTCCATGGTAACCGCTCTATTACTCTAATCTACTACGTTACTAAGATACCATTTGTTTTGATATCTTTTATCTTTCTAGGCTACATTAACTTTATCCTCTTCTCCTTTAAAATCCTCTGAATCTCCAGGAAATTTCCACACTTTTAAGGAGTTAAAGAAGCAGTTTATTCACCTTTAACAGAATTTTTCATTGTCTATTATGAAAATTTATTCAAACCGAGTCAGATTTCATATTTTTTCTACGTTTAAATTTTTTTATTGCAATATACATATATATATATATGTTTAATTTATTTTTTCGTCACGAAAATCAGCCCGAGAACCCTAAATATTTCAACAACAACTCCAAAGAATGGATTCATTCGACCTCGAAGAAAGGAAGAGATGATTACGTGCTAATTTCCCCTTTTTCCGAAAAAAACTGACAGTAGATAAAAGTCGATTATATATGTTTTGACTTCTTTTTCCCGGGACATTCCGTGAGGTCAATGACTCCAGTCCCGTTGTTTTTTAACGCCGCCAACTTCGCGTGATGGAAGAGTAGGGCCGGAGGAATAAACCTTGTACACTGCACCCGTTTAATTTAACCTGAGCGAGCGAATCACCAAAAAGCGACCGAAAATACTCGGCAGCAAGTTCATGTGATGAACGATCGAAGAGAGAGAAAGGACTACGAAGCTGTCCGGTCACATTAAAAGGCCACCAATAATTGGGGTGACTCACAGTCTGTGAGCAGTGAAAGCCACTCCGGGGCGGCGAGACTTGTTTCTCTCAAAAACCAGTGATCGCAACCACCTCCGACGGCCGCTGTGTCAACGCCTCAGAAAACAAAACACACGCTAGTGAAAGCGCGGTATCCCGTTTGACCGCATCAAGACACTTGTGAAAAAGCATCGGAGAAGGACGTCTAAAGATAATTTGCTTATACCCCAGATATAATAGCACTATCGCATCCAAAAGTTTGAAAAGCGGTTTGTGAGAACTGGATTAAAGTTGAAAACATTTGTTACATTGGTGCTCAACAGCTGGCAGGCCGTAAGGCCTGACACTCCCCATCCGAAGTGCCTTCTATGTATCGTAATTATATATATATATATATATATATATATATAATTACGATATCGTCGCGCTTTTATATATATATACCTGAACCTCCAATTCACTCAACAATGCTTGCAACCCCTTAACTGACTGAGCAACTAATGCTTGGTCATCAGCAAACCTAACCGATTTTACGAATTCCCTCCGACTTTCATTCCTACCTCCAGTTCTTCCCATGCCTCTTTAATCATTTCCTCTACATATACGTTGAACAGTACCGGTGACAATGGGCAACCCTGCCTTACACCTCTTCCTAACACTGCCCATCCGGACTCTCCGTTCCGCACTCGCACCTGAGCAGTCTGAGACATGTACAGGTTGCGGATCAGTCTCCTGTCCCTCCAATCCATTCCTATTTTCTGCAATACACGCATTCATTTTTCCCAATTCACTCTATCAAACGCTTTTTCAAAATCTACAAAACAGGCAAAAACGTCCTGATTGTATTCTATATTCCTCCCGACTAGTGATCTCATTACTGCAATGGCATCACGCGTAGGAAAGGAAGAGGTACGCGTGATACCATTGCTCGGTACAATCACCTCGGTTCAATTGTGTGTGCCAACGGATCCAAAGGTATACGTGAGAAAGGAAGCCCTAAAGACTTTTAAAGCTTAATTATATCATCGTATAGGTTTGATGCCAAAAAATTACTTAAATGATCGTTAATATATTGGGTCATTCAATGTTCGAATCTCTGGTAGAACCCCGCTTATCTCTTGCTTTCTTGTATATAATGTAATGGGCCAAATATAAATTAGTTTTGACAAATATAGCATATCTGTTTTGATCAATAATTCAACTCCTAATAAAGAAGTGAAACAAATATGGATAAACGATTTGAAAATGGATTCTCTTGTACCAATATCGCATTCCAAACTCTGCGAGAAAGATTATTCCAAAGAATGTTACCATCGAGGGAAGTTCGGTGGCCTTTAGTTTATATCAGAGGATATGTATCATATACCTGAACTTGCGAATCATTAAACACTAATATGTTCAAATGTTTTCAAAGAAACATATGGATAATAAATGACAAATAAATGCCAAACGCATGTAGAAAATGGAGTTGATGAATACATCAAAGAAAACTTAAGAGAAAAAGAATTGAGGACTACTCGTATAGACTGTGACAATGTACGGACAATGTAAATATTTTTTTTAACGTGTACATGTAATACAGTCATAGGAAAAGACAAAAAATAATTTATAAGAAGATTATCTAGTTTTTCAAACTTAACACGAATGATTAATAATAGGGAAGCGCCAGTACATTGAAAAATAAATCAGCAAGAAAAGTATAAAATGCTAAACTGGCATAGCGAAAAGAGAAGCATAGAGGAAAAGTAGAAGCAAAATATTCGGTACTGATTAGAGCAGAAAAATAAGAGTACTACAAACGGTATTTTGACAAATAGGACTCAAAAATAATGCAGGAAACGCTCAAGTAGCTACTTTTCAGTAATGAGTTCAACAACAAAATAAATAACAATAAAATACTATTCAAACTA
Source organism: Hetaerina titia (assembly GCA_037158775.1). Taxonomy (NCBI): domain Eukaryota; kingdom Metazoa; phylum Arthropoda; class Insecta; order Odonata; family Calopterygidae; genus Hetaerina; species Hetaerina titia. The sequence goes on along the minus strand of CM073778.1, from coordinate 73,660,087 downwards.
TGACAACAAGATAGAACATGACTTGGAATTTGGGAAAAAATGAACAAATACACAATAAAGTACGTTGAAGACACAGTACAGAGCACATTATAATCACTTTTGAGATAATTATGATTTCGGTAATAATAAATGCTTAACGAAAATAAATTAAAGTTCTGTGACTCCATATATATATATATATATATACACACACACGCATATATATACACATATATATACATATATATATATATATATATATATATATATATGTGTGTGTGTGTGTGTGTGTGTATATATATATATAGCCTAAATTAAAATATCTTAGTTATTTAATGTTTTGAAATTATGCATACCCAAATAATATAAAAGCCGATATTACTTTATCAATAAAGAAGGTGCAATGCAACCATTTTTTTTGTAGATAGAGAATGGGTCCAAACAATTGGCAAATTGTCAATGAGTATGATGTTACGAGTATGTAGATCACAAAAGAGTACATGAAACTGCAAATGGAGATTTTTTCCAAAATATTGCATTAATATGGATTGGGAGGCATTATTATAGAATGGATCAGATATTATATAAATGTTAGAGTTCAAGAAACAAAAACCAATTAAAGTTAATCACCATAATTAAAAGTCAATATCCCCTAAGGAAGTGTGTTGGTTTGACCTTTATCTTTATTATTCGAGCGATTTTATGAGTGATCTTTATTATACGAGAAAATAAATGACAACTGTTTTATTTCTACCATTTAAAAGGTCCTACAAATTTGCTTTCATCAATATGGTGGCATCTGACGCAATAGTATAAGTATGGATCTGGTAAAAAGTATTTGTCCATTTGCGACATGCTAAATGATTGCTTGTGACCTTATATTCTCAAGTTATCCGTAATACTCGATTTAAAATGAACTCTCACCATCGCTCAAAATGTTAGAATGACTAGACCATGCCATTAAATTAATTTTCATTTCCTTTTCTGGACCTTAAATGTTAACCGAATCGAACATGTAAAATTGCAAGAAAACGACTTGTTGTTTCTTCATCCATTTATTCAAATAAATTTAATAATGATAAAAATTCCAGCTGGGTTCATCTGGTGACCAATATACTTTATTCCTAACTAAACTTCGCGGTTTCGAGCCCCGCCTCGATCATAGATACTGAGATAATTCTCGTCTATTCAATTCCCGACAAAGACAAACCGTATAATGGATACATGTTTAAAAAAAATGAGACAATGATACCTCTATTATTTTGAATACTTACAATCAACCCAAATGAATTTCAATACTATAAGTAACTAGGTCACTGTATTATACCCTATGCTTTTTCTAAATCCTCCATGCATTTGTTCATGTCCTGATTTTATTTAACATTCCTGTCTATTGATTCTTCTCACATGGCTTCTCGTGATCCATTCCCTTTCATACGCCCATATTAATCTCCAATTAAGAAATTTCCTGCTTTTCCAGCTTGGGAAATCCGACCTTCCAAATAATTATTTAACGACAGCTGAGTATTGACCTTGAAATGTTTATAACAGACATTTTTACGTTTTTTATTGGGAATGTGGAACAGGAAAAATGTTTTTGCATTATTTAATACATAAGTTGATCACAATTTAAGTTTCCAATGAAATGGCATAGCTATTTGAAATACGCGTAATGTGTTAGAGTCAAAGTGTAACACCTCTCTACTTGTTTTACCTTACAAAAAATAGATTTTAGGAATGTGTTTGTTGTTTCTCCATGTCATATTCCTCAAAGTACTTGAAATACACATCGCGTCCAATAATTCCTGTACCGCTTCAGGATTTTCTGCCTTTTTCCTGTCAGCGTGTTAATTTCCTTCTGACTCCATTGATTCCTGCCCCTGTCAATAAGAATCCACCATCATAACCTGTCCCTTATATGCAAGTGATACTTAGGAATTCAAGGGATTAAACGGTAACCAAAGTAGTCAATTATTCTACCGGTTAAGATAGGTTTTTGGATGGACACAACTATCAAATAAATATTTTGTAACTCCAAACAAAACCCAATCCAGCAACTTAATCTACATCAGGTTCCTCTTCATCTCTGTGTACTTCTTTCCTCCCTTCATCCCGTCCAACATCCCTGTCCTGTTCCTGCCCTTTCCATGTTTGCCTAACATTCTCGCCTCTATTACCTTCTTCAACATCCCACTACCACTCAATACGCCTTTCATCCATTTTTCCTGTCTCCATAGGGTAGTCAAAATTATACCCATCTTTAAGGGCGGAAATCGGGAAGAACCTTGTAAAAGGAAACCTATTCCTCTAACTGCAGTATCATACAGAGTCTACACGGAAAGTCATGCATGAAAAAATCCCACGCATCAAGAGCACAACAAATTCTTTTAATATCCCGAGCAAAGAGATCAGATTAGCCGGGCATCCTTCTGACCTTTCACGCTCGAGTCCCCAAGGCTTATGTATTCTCATAGGTCGCGTGCGCATATAGATCACGGGGTATCCCAAGTTCACTTCATAACAATTCAGGAAGTAACTCCAGCCAGAACGCTAATTATCTCCAAGAAAAGAGGGAAATTTTGACGAAATATAAATCGTCAGCCCTTTAAAACTTGTATATGTTGATCGGAAAATTTTGTAAAATGTGTCAGAGAGAAAGACCTCAATTCCATGTCTCTAAAATCATAACGATTCCACGTATAAGGGTCAGTAGTCAACCTCGATTGACCCGCAAAACAGCAGGTATTTTTTTCCATTCCATGACTTAATGATCTTCTTTTTCATCTGAAAAAAATGTCGCAGATTGAGATAAGAGCAGATTGGTCGCGGAGACAAGAGTACTGGAGAACAATGGAGGTTTTCGAAAAATAAATCTTAAATAACATATCGCGATTTGGCGTTTCTGGGCATTCTGCATCTCAGCGTTCTCCTCCGCGACGCACTTAAATCCATATCCAACGCATATTGCATTCACTCTAAGAAGGATTTTTCGAAGATTATACCCGCAACTTTGTCCCTCTAATACGTTCAGCAAAATCCTTTTTGGTAGAGAAACTCCTTCACTTAACAATCAAGGATACTCATTACTTTGATGAGGAAGTCTTAAGAAAATTCTATACTCCGATATAAGAGTCATTCACTGAAGTTTGTGCTCTTTTTGAAAGAAAATGCGATAATTCCGTGCACGTATTCACTCGGGTCAAATTTTAAGTGGCTGACTAGATTTTAGTATTTCTGAGAAAATCATTGCTACGAGATTTTCTTAGCATGTCAACCTACATTTTATTAGCAGGTAAATAATGAAAAAATGCGTTTCCTTGGCATATAAATAGTAGTTACTTCGCCAAGGTTTTCATTGCAGGAATTTTAAAAAGCTTGGAAACGATGCCATCTAACCCTTGTAGAACTCCATTCAGATTACGTACTCAACAAAGGTGATCAGGCCAAGAGAAGTCTCATTCGTGACATAAGGGGTCTTTAAATAGGGCAGCCGATTTTTTTTAAACTGCCTCGATAAAGCGAAAAGCCTCAAAACAACCCTTTTGATATCCGAGTTGAGATTGAAAAAAAAAACCTACTTGTCTTTTCCGGATAGAAAATTTTATTTACAACCAAGGTTTTGTTATGATATAACACCTGATGATGTTATACCATAACAAAAAACTAGGTCGCAAATAACATTTACTATGTGGAAAAGCCAAGTTGATTATTTTTCAGTTTCAATATAAAGTTATTCCACCAAGTCACGCCAGAAACAGTTGTATCTGAGTAGAGAGTCAGAGGCAAAGAATAAAATATTTAATGTTAGATCGAATTAATATTACTACCGTACTATTCACGTACATGTATATCCGAATCCCTCTATTAGTAATCAATTTTATGAATTCAGGTGTGATGTTGTGGAAGGAGGATCGATTCGTAACAAATAATAATTTAATGTTCCACTGTTCATGAAATATGTATATTTCAACCTAGGTTTCGACATTAATTCGTCATCTTTAGGTAACTAGAGGAAACTATAGAAGCTTGCACCGACCAACATTACGTACCTATGAATTATTTTTTTGTGACTGTGATCATTTAATGACTGATCTAAAAGTGTTTCCAATGGCACTTTTATTGCTCAGAAAAATGAACAAATCGCACCTGATAAAGCCACACCATAACACAGTAGTGAAGCTGTAGTCAATAAGGTGAGGAATAAAATTAAATTGTGAAATGCAGTGTTTTCGTTTGTCTGCGCGATGGAAACAATCACCAAAGGCATGACTCGAACAGTTTCACGTGCTTATTGTGATTGACTGAGAAAATCATATGGGAAATCAATGTAATATAAATATTAAATCAGAAAAAACCCTCACGTCTCTCACTTTTGTGGTTGGCAAAATCAAAATAATTCTAAAAATAATATTCCAAATGACTTACTCCTTTACTCCCAGATTTCCTGTGCTTATGCCACGTCCATCTAAATTTCTCCTCTTCCTAAGACTTCTTTCTAACGTTCCTCGCCTTGGGTAACTCTTCAGCACAATCCATCCGTGGCTTCCTCGTTGCACACTTTCCTGTTAAACAATGTACTTTTATTTAAATGTCTGATGCTTCGTAGCACATCCGTGAAGCACAATTATTTCGCACTCCTCTATAACCTTAATGTGGAGAGATAAATCCATTAAGTAATATTTCACAATTCAAATAATGCACGGAACGCGATTCGAAGGTAATACACCATCATCTAGTTTGATGACGCTTACCCGCCACAACACATGATGACGCATAGGAAACTTGAACGTCGTCATGCGTTATGACGTTTAAGGGTGAATACACATGTCGTGCATTAAAGAAAATTTATGACAGCTAATTTATTTAATTTACTTTCCACATTAAAAAGGAATTTCACAAATTCAAGAATTATTTAGTCAAATTAATTTTTACGTTTCTATTGTCTAAATATGACTACAAGGTTTTCATTTTAAATCTAAGCAAATTGATGGAGTTTTTCCTAGCAGGGCTTAGAGCATAGAGCTTAGAGCAACGATGCGAAGAAAGTATTGAATGGAGTTTAGAACCACGCGTCCATAGTGTCGTCACCCTGTTGCGGACACTATTTCAGGGATGCGGCGTCAAAATAATTAGAAACAAAGCAGTATTAAAAAAAACACTCGCTGCTGTGGGACGGCGAGGTGCGAACCAGTCCTGAGAAACAGTCTCCGCTATAATGTGTATAAATATCTCACTTGGCTGCTATCCACAGCTCCACTCCGGGGATCTCGGTGTGAAGCATCTTCCTCAAAGGAACGGAGGGAAGGAGGGGGGAGAAAGAGGAAGGGATCGGACGGAAATTGGAACAAGACACACGCTTTCCACTCACCTCGGCCGTGAATATTTTTACTTCGCGAGAAATCGGCGAACGATAGTGAACCTGACAGTCCCTCTCAAACGGTCGTACTATTCCGAAAAAAACTCAAGCTGAATGGAACTTAAAGAATGAATGAATGAAAACACGATTCCGAGAGGTTTGTTCGCACGAGATGGTTTGATACGCCACTACAATACATTCGAAAATGTTCATATTAAAAGTATGTAACTCCCTGTAACACTTTGCTTAATGACCACCGACAATGGTTTCGATAATTTTTATTATTGCCAACTTCGAGTATGACACACACCATGGACGTATTTTATTAGGCCAATTGTGACAATCAACAGAGACACGTTGTAACCTTTGTAACACTTTGCTTAATGACCACCGACAATGGTTTCGATAATTTTTATTATTGCCAACTTCGAGTATGACACACACCATGGACGTATTTTATTAGGCCAATTGTGACAATCAACAGAGACACGTTTATCATTCCAACGCGAACAATCTGGAACAATGGTTTACACATGTATTGATATACGATACACAGACACACGGACACTGCAACAATAATTGTGCATAACCAATAATATAACAAGCTCTTAAAATACGTGAGCTACCATCAAGACTTCCTGAAGGCTTCCCTCTTCATCTCATTCACGATATTTACATGAGTTGACTTCGGAGCAATACTGAATCATTATTAATACGTTTAAGGTAAGAAATGATCAATCACCCTTGTTTCGCTTTCCGACATTTCCACTTTCTCTCATTAATTTTTGCCCAATGTAGCCCAGCGAGCATTGGCCGGCGAAGATGAGTATATTTCTAATGATTTATATTATCGGCAAAGCCATACATTCGCACAGAGGACTTTTTGTCGAGAAATTCATTTAAGCTCAACCGTGGAGTACATTCTTTCGCAGAAGCATCGGGAGTGAATGCATATTTTGAAATTGTTTCACACATCCTAGTCATAAACTTTACAGTGTCCAGTCATTTCCATAGAAATTACTTGGGAGAAATCTCATGGTGAAGTCCGTCTAATTCCTTATAAACCATGGAACAATGTGATTTTTTTACTCTGCATAAGACTGACTGCCTTACTCAGCATACAGATGGATGTAATGCGTCATTTAAAATCATTACGACGGTGCAGTATTTAAGTTTTGGAATCGCTGGCAATTAAATAATATGGCACCTATTCTGTTTGGCACGCAAGTAAAGCATGATTCACTACTCATTGGTGGTTAATGGACAGGATTTACACCGCACTTGGGATTACCATAACTCTGAAAAAAACAGAATTGTCTCGATATCCAGCATATATAAAAACCTCCCATACTGATTCAAGGGGTCACGGTAGTCGAGTAGTTAGAGCACTTGGCTACTGAACGGAGGGCTCGCATTCGTTTCCCGGGGACGTCTCATGGACACATTTAGGTCAACCCAAACTGTGTGATTTTTCAGGCACAAGAACTACTCACACCTACCAAACCGACCCTCGGGTTGATCACTGTGATGCACTGGTTAAAAAAACAATATCCTAATATCCCGAAATTTAAAATTATTGTATCTTTCATAATGTCTGTCACCCAACTGTCACTGAATTGTGATCCTGCAGTTATTTTCTAATACCTATCACGATTATAATCCTTGGTGCTATTTTTTTCTGCAAATACCAGTCACTAAAAGTCAATGAAAGTCAAAAAAAGTCAATGAAAGGGGCAAAGTACAAAGTACAGCTTCCAGTTCCTAGGAAATTCCGACCCAACTCCGCGGAAGTAGCATACTTTGCATATATTAATAATTCCTGTGATTGTATAGTTTTATGAATATGGTATATATTTTTAAAATACCTTGGAATTATGTAATCATAACACGTGTAAATTTCCTGAATCCTTTCCTCACCCTTAAGGTAACTGTCCTGAATTATTTCCCTTGCCCCGGAAACGCTAACCGAGATCCTCAAATAGCGGAAACACATGAATCCGCACTCAATACGCCATTGGTAGCAAGTTAGTTGTTTTATTTAATTTTATTACATCATTCTTTACAACAAATCTCCAGAATGATGACTAAGGACGAGCCTTTCGAAAAGACACTACGAGCACCACTTCCCAAGACTTTTCCTTCTGAGTCTTACCCGACATTTCTTTTTGATTCTCCCTTATTTTTAGACACGATTACACAAGCCTGTATGATGCCTGCAACGACAAGTAAGCAGCGTAGTAACCCAGTGTATAGAACGTTGAGACCATCCAGACTAGAAAATCCCATGTTCATTTCTGAGTGATGCTTCTGTGGCTAAAACTATACGATTTTTATATTGAAATATCTATCGTATAAATATAATAACTGTTGAGGTTGTGACAAACATTAACATTGTGATACATTTCTGCATTATCGAGTGAAATCGATTATATCGACTGTGTGGAACAATATCGACGCTTAAGTCCACATGGGAAATGTCCTCAAATTCGTCGTATCAAAACCGTTCTCCATATCGACAAATTTTATAGACCATCATGTCGAAAGTATCACGTATATCGATAATCGGGCCGCATATTGAAAACAATTTCCAATATCGTTATGTCAATGGTAGTGATCGACCTTCGATTTTCCGGTTCAGATAGT